>CM062079.1:18923594-19577585 GCA_031163375.1 Conogethes punctiferalis
CAGACTCGCAGGATATTTTTATCCTACAAAAAAAGTGCGTACGGGTCCTTGCACAAATAAAAAAAACAGAAAGTTGTAAACCATACTTCATTAAAAACAAGTTGCTAACATTGACATGTATATATATAATGGAATTGTGCAAATTTATAAGGAAAAATCAAACGCTGTACACCAAAAAGGGAGACGTGAACAGCAAACTCAGACACCCAAATAATTTAATACCACCACTGTATAAGTTAGATATAGCCAATAAAGGACCTTATGCAGCCTCAATTAGAGTATACAATAAACTCCCAAATCGCTTAAAAGCGGAAGTAAACAATCGGACATTTTTAAGGTCATTAAAGGAAATCTTAATAGAAAAATGCTATTACAGCATGAACGAATTCTTTGAGGACAAACTAATTTGATTCAGTAATTTACTCAATTGAAATATATTTTAGATTTTAGACAAATTTGCTTGCTTGCGATGTGATCTAATTATAATGTTATTTAACTATCAATTCAATGAAATTATTAAAATAAGTCGACGGATTTTATGTACAACTTTATGACTTTTCTAATGTATCGTTTTTTTTTTTTATTTTTTATTTTATATTTAATTGCATATTACCATTTTTTTTTTATGAAATTGACTTTATAATTAGCTATGGATTATGGACTTGGTTTTAATTCGATCTTATTATTATTCCAATGAAAATACAATTTAATAATGAAACGAATTTCCTATTATTATTAATATTCTTTTTATTTTCGTAATGTTTTTTATTTATTTGTTTTTATTTAATTGTGATTTAAATCTGATATATACCATGTTATCCTAGAGAATTTAATTATATTCTAATACGATCTTATCTATTTACATTAGATGTCGACTTAGTGTTTACTTTAGTTTAGGCTTATAGATTCCCAAAGAGAAAATGTCGGTCTAGAAAGAAAAAACAACAACACTTAATGTCATTGTTTTGGAGTCTAACCTTAAATAAAATGTAATTTGTAATTTATTTAAATATATATTACTAGTATAGTTTGTTTAACACAAATTGCCGCGCCCCTTCCAGGGCCCATATGTTTACATACCTAACATAAATTAAGACCTTTATACCTAATACATATGTGATGCAATAAATAAATGAATATGAATAAATGAATATGAATATGATGATGATGAAAACAACATAACAATTACTCATATAACTTAGCTGAGGCTATGAATAGTTATGTTATGTGACAATTATGGAGAAAATCAGCCGTGAAACTGCAGATTTTATTTGAAATGTGTTTGGGTACCCAAGTATGTGGTATTAAACATTAGAACAGACTTACATTATTGGTACCGGATACATGTACCTATAGGCAAACCGATCAGCAACACACTAGCACTGGATTTCTCTGACAGAAAACACATTCACATAAATATACCTGGTACCATAAAATAGGTTGGAATAGATCCAACCTATTTTATGGATCTATTTTAATATCATCATCATCCCATCAAGTCAAGTCAAAATAATCTTTATTCATATAGGATTTCCAAAAAACACTTACAAATCATCAAAACAAACTACCACTAGTTCGGATAGCAGCATTTTACCGAGAAAAAACCGGCAAGAAACTCGTGTAGTCAGATATACTTTATTGCATACTATAATCACCACGCCTGGGCAGGCGGGTTGGCGAACGCAGGGCATAATTTCTCTCTCCCGGTAACGCTGCTGCCCGTCGTCGGCTTGTGTATATTTAGTTACACCTTCAATTACCACCAGAGCCTCGTTTGTTATTCGGCAAGATGCACCACGGGCAGGTGAAAAGATGATAGGTTTATCCCTTCTTCTTTGAATACATACGTCAATTTAATATAGCTGACAGACAGCGACGTCATGTCTGATGGTAAATAGTTGATGGTATGGAATAGTGGATGGTATTGACGCAACAAGTTAGGCTAATCCATCACCTAATCGTGTGGAAGGGACGCTTTTTAAACCACGCTTAAAGGCAGACAGATGCCGTAGCAAACAGAGAATACTGTAGCATCCTTGCTACAGTATTTTATGTTTGTACGAGCTCGTACGGTACTGGTAGATATTGGCGATATTGGCTGGAATAGATCCTCAGAGAATTACTCAAGCAAGTATTTAAAATCATCCCGCCAGTGTTTTAACCATAACGCCATTTTGAAAGTTGTTCTTAAAAGGATTGTATAGGTTGTGTAGGAAGTATGGGTTGTGTATACCAATTGATCTTAAAGACACCTTCAGACTTGGATAAAACAGAAGATATAATAATACTAAGACCAAATGTTAATAACTACCTCACATTTGAATAATGACTAGATATTAGACTAATTCAGATAACTTGATAATAAATGAAATTACGAGAGCTTTCAGATCTCTATATATTGCAAAATGAAATGAAATATTTTATTTATTAACATCAAAAATTAAGTCGTTCCATGTACAGACGGATACAAAACTTCCTTAACATAGCTTAACTAAAGTAATTCTTCGTTTTATACAGCATAACTTAGTAGTAGTAGGAACCTTTAAACAATAACAGCGGCCGCTGCACTAGACTCGAGGCCTGTGTCGCAGGACCCATTACAATTTTAAGGTTATATAAACTATGCTACTTTTTAGTGGCACCCCCCACTGCTGGCAAAAGCCTCCTTAAGTGTAATTCTAATTGGAGAATATTCGTAAAATCACCCACACTACTATTTAGTACATTAGAAGAGTAGTGAAAATAAATAAATAAAATAAAATAAAAAATAAATAAAATAGTTTATTTCAGCAAATAGATTCACTAGTAATACTTTTGCACGTCAAACTTTTTTCCTACCAGCACTTCGACGTGTAGCCTGCTGAGAAGAAGTGCCGCAACAAACTCAACAGTTAGCCTTTTTTAAAATATATAATACAATACAATAATATCGTTTTAAAAGCGCAAGCGAGCAGACTATCATGTCCATGTAATATTGTCATCCATATAATCTTGTACTTTATAATAACCTTTTGACATTAAAATGGACTTAATGCGAGATTTAAATCTATGTATAGGTAGATCAACAATATTTTGCGGTATTTTGTTAAACATTTTTACACTTTGTCCTATGAATGAGTTACCAGTTTTACGAAGCCTGAGATTGGAAACAGCATAAAGCAAATAAAGAGTAGTGTAGTTTAATATATTAAAGAGTAGTATGAGAGACTTATATGTCTTGTATGCTTAACTGGAGAGTGTCATACTGTGGTAATTTGAAATTACCACCATTATTTTACCTTATTGGTTAGTATATAGTTTCAAGATAGTAAAATTAAATATACACAAAGTGTTCGCGGCAAACATTCGGTGTGACGCGTGCCGTGTACTCGCCCACAGTACAATCATTTTCGAAGACGGGTTACACTGGACTAAAGAAAAAGATCCCTATAAATATTATATAGTAATTGAAGATTTCTGTTCTCTGCCTCTTACGATAACCTGTTTAGACTACGTCCGGACAAGAGTGCGAAAAAAATTAAAAAGTATCACAACGGTTGCAGTATTTTACGAGTTTGAATACATTTTTGTCATATTAGGTTAGTTATACAGCAGTTTAGACTTTATAATTTCCTATTTAATATTTTATCACATGTAAGGGATGTAAGAGAGCGGCCTATCATCTTTTCGCTCCAAGCCAACCTCACCTGCCCGTGGTGCATCCTGCTGAACAACAAACGAGGCGCTGGCAACCGACTGGTGGCGGTATAACCATCACAATTAAATGCGTAGCTAAATACTACCACAGGCTGATGATGGGCAGCAGCGTCACCGGAGCGAGAAGCTACGCCCTGCGATCGACAACCCGCCTGCCCTAAGTGGCGAACAACTGGAGAGGCCTATGTCCAGCAGTGGACTGTAATAGGCTGATGATGATGATGATTTTATCACAGATACTTTTATGTCAAGTGTCATTAAATATTTTAAAAGTATGAGTTACCTACAGTCTTACTCGATTTAATCATTTGCTCTGGTCGGTAGAATTTCCCGTCCTCCCTGGACTCGGCCAGAGCCTTTAACTCCCTGTACGTCTTGACGTTAACTTTTATTAATTTAGTCAAAAAAATTCATTAGGTAGCACGTCATCTTATTTGCAATCAACTAAATAAATGAATTTTAATTAAAAATACTGATTTTCAATCTGTTATGGTACTTGGCTTCTCCCAATGTTCGCAATTTTGATCGATCCTGGACTTCTCGCATCCAGGGCCTCTTGGGCTCTCTATTTTTTCGACATAATGGCTTCCCTACGCCTGATGGAAAGCGAAAGAGAAGCCCAAGTCGCTGTGACACCGGGCAAGTAACTGGTCAGTTACTTGTCAGTTGCCACCGCCTTGCCGGCCCAACCCTAACCCCCACGAGCTCCGGAAACCCTACTCACCGGCAAAAACACGACCCCAGAGGTCATTTGACTGCGGTATTCTATAGAGTGGAGGTCCTTCCCCGGACTGGCGGCTCAATTTGAGCGAAGATTCGCTATGCCCTACCTCTCTCTATGTCCAGCAGTGGACTGATACAGGCTGATGATGCTGATGATAGTATGTACATCGCAACTACTGCCAATTAGTTACTATAGTACTGAAAACCATCAAAAGGGCAACAATGCACTATATCACCCAACTATTCCATTTAAAACTGACAAAACCCTTCTGTGAAAGTCTTTAAACCAATTTCAATACTTGCTTGGCTTAATTTCGCTACTCTTCTTGATTATATCATCCGAAAAGTGTAATTAATTCAGTTGCTTTTTCTGGTGCGTCGTGGAAGGCCGAGATAGCCGTCAACGCCACTCGGTGTTTTTGCACGACACAAACATGGCCGAAATTTCGCAATGGCGTCTCAGCCACAGCACAGGAATGAAAACAGTGATGCCATTTGATCAAAGTGTAATATTGTTACGCAGGTACACATGCATCCTGCCGAATAACAAACGAGGCGCTGGCAACCGACTGGTGGCGGTATAACCATCACAACTAAAGGCGTAGCTAAATACTAAAGACCGGTGACGGGCAGCAGCGTCACCGGAGCAAAAAGCTACACCCTGCGATCGCCAACCCGCCTGCCCAGCGTGGCGATTATGGGTATATCCTCCAGATGTTTGCCCTAGGTGGCGAACAACTGGAGAGGCCTATGTCCAGCAGTGGACTGCAATAGGCTGATGATGATGATGATGATGACATGCCTACGATGGCAAGGAATTGAAAAGGCTTAGCGAAGGGGGCCCGCGCGTTCCGGTTCCCTAGTTTTAGTTTATTTAATAAAGGAGTCATAAAGAATCCAACCATAGACTGCGATAGTCTAACCATAATGTCTGACCATAGTGCTAATTGAATGCAAAGAAGAAATCAATAACATTTTTCCTACGAGTAATTTTGTAAGGGACGAAATCAAAGAGCTCCTATATGAGAACCTTTTAATCGAAGGGGAAAGGCAGATATATATAAATAACCCAAGACATGCCACGCTGGGCCACACAGCGCCACCTAGCCCCAAACTAAGCCGAAGCTTGTACTATGGGTACTAGACACTTGATAAACTTACTTAGATACATTTTTTTTGTAAATTAATACATATTATACATAGAAAACACCCAGACCAATACAAACAGACATGTTCATGAACACAAATGTTTGTACCCACGACCCTTGGCTCAGAGGGCAGAGGTCACTACCAAATGAGCCACCGAGCCTGTCAATATGTTATATTATATATACCTTACTGTTACCATTAAAATTGTGGCAATGGCGTCTGAGCGAACCGGTTTAGGATCTCGGCGATCGGCCGACGCGACTAGCGCGGATTCGCTTGCCCAACTGCAACCTAAGGAGATATATGTTTCCATGTCTTTTTGTTGAGAAGAAATTTCTCGACTTATGAATTCTTTGGAATAATGAACCACAATATTCTAGACTTATTTCGAATGTAGGTTCGTTTGTCTTGCTAGGAATGCTTAAGCTAAAACCAGAATGAAGAGAAAAATGAATATGAAATTGGATGGATTCGCTTGCTTTAGATACAAACTGCCACGAATTTTCTTCACATCAACCTTTCCCAGTGTAGTTTCCCC
This sequence comes from Conogethes punctiferalis, assembly GCA_031163375.1. Lineage (NCBI taxonomy): Eukaryota > Metazoa > Arthropoda > Insecta > Lepidoptera > Crambidae > Conogethes > Conogethes punctiferalis. Next base: position 18,929,701 of record CM062079.1, read on the forward strand.
TTCAAGTTAACACACTTTTAATTTATAAATCAACATAAGTACTGAATGAATTAACAACCAAGATAATAGATAAATCATGTGTGTAATTAAAAAAATAAGTATTACTTAGTCGCTATTCGCTCTCCGATAAATAGATGTTTGTGGTAACATGTCGCAAAATGTCGTCCTATTAAATGCAAAGATTTAACTTGAGAGATAAGTACGTTGAATTGCTTCCATTTTCACGTCACCATCTCAACACGACCGACGTCTTGAACAACTGTTATCCCCCGAGGCCACAAAAGTCTAATCTTTCTCAGTTTACCTTTCTATTAATAATGAATTAATGAATCAAACTGTTTGCTGAAGTTATTCACATCGTGCTGACATCGAGGTCAATGACCTCCGTGTGATTTGTGAAGTGTACAACGGATCTGTAGATACACGTGGTTCGGATCTAGTTTCTACTAATGGTGTTAATAGACACATATAAACACTGCCATTTTTGTTGTAACTGTTACGGAAAATCCATTTCGCGAAATTTCACTTACGTCGGACACACCATTTGAGTTGACACACAGTTCCGGCTTAGTGAAATTTGCTGATGGTTCTCAAATTGTGGCTTTGATGGTAAAAAGGCATTCATGATCATCCTATTGCAGTCCACTGCTGGACTTTGGGTAAACACCCGAAGACATTGGCGGGCCGATTCACTTCTCCGCTTTGGAGGTGTTTTATAAATTTGTATTTAAGTATTTATTTGTGGTACCTTCGTTATTCTGATACCCATAACACAAGTGCTTAAGCTACTTACTTTGGGATTAGAGCAATGTATGTGATGTTGTCTGATATTTATTTATTTTATTTATTTGTGCGGAAGGTGACTATCACGAGGAATTACCCTATTTTGTGATGGTCACTCCTAGTAGCTTAAAGAAATATTTTTTTTTGTGTGATTTTTGATCTGAACAGTCTACTAACATAGTTTTATAAGATGTATACTAACACATATAGATTACTAGCAGTGCTCGCGACTTCGTCCGCGTGGAATAATTATTTTTTCCCCGTTTTTTTTTTTTACATTTTCCATTATTTCTTCGCTCCTAATAGTTGCAACGTAATGTTATATAGCCTATAGCCTTCCTCGATAAATGCTCTATTCAACACAAAAACAATTTTTCAATTCGGACCAGTAGTTCCTGAGATTAGCGCGTTCAAACAAACAAACAAACTCTTCAGCTTTATAAAAGATGTGATGTGATGCGAAATAAACATTTTTCTTTTACTTTCATTTACCCACTATCGCCACGCTGGGCAGGCAAGTTCGCGATCGTAGGGCGTAAATTCTCGCTCCGGTGCCGCTGCTGCCCATCATCAGTCTATGAGATATGTATGTTTGTTACCTAATACAAAAAAAAATATTCAGTCGAATTAATAACCTCCTCTTTTTTGAAGTCGGTTAAAAATAAACTGTTTGTTCCACATTCTAAGTAGTTAGGCACTATATAAATTACTCATTTAACCTCCCAGACACGGCCACACGCCTGCACATTTTTTAATAACGCGATTTATTTTAAACCAGTTAACGTTCTTAGCATAGTTACCAAGAAACGGTTAGTCACAAACAACAAAAAATACGTTACAATTCCTGCAACATCGTCTGATTATTCTTGACACGTAGGCGTAGGTAGACGACGGAAAACTCAACGGAATTCTAAAAGCGAGTTCCCTGTTCATTCTACGCCGGCGACAGGGCATCGGGCAATAACTCCCTTTACATTTTCTTGGCACTGAACGCCGGTTTAGCTGGAAAAATGATTCATCGTTAAATAAACTTTGGGAAAACAAACTTGCCGCTCGCTGAGGAATAATTTTGTCACGTAAGTATTTGACATGAGTATGGTCTTGAATGAAATACCAGAAGCGTACTTTTTATCTTTGATCGTCAAAAATATCGTAATAAACACTTGTTACGGAAATCGAAATCAACGAGGCGACGTATGCTCTGAAGCACAGCATAGTGGCTGCGCCTAAAACAAATGAACTACATGTACACATAAAGTGTAGCCCCAAAATAAATATATAATAAAAATATTACTTACTTTACATGACCTAATTGTTACTTTAATTTTACTTAAATTTATAGTTCAGTGATCATATTTCAATCAAACAAATAAGAATGTTCATGTCAACATTAGTTGTCAAAGTCTATTTTAAAGAAGTCAATTTTATGCAGGTTTCGCTTCGATTAAACGAGCATTCAACACTAAAACTAATTCCACATGAACCCACAGCAACGACTGAAGCCGTATACAGGCTACTGCACTAAGAGCAATATATTTCACAATAATTAAACTAAACCTTTGAAATGTCGTAACTTAATTTTCCGCATGCGATTGAAATGTCGGATAAAACAATTTACATAAGTGGGAAGGCTGCCGTTTAATGTAGGTGGTCAATTAAATGTTACATAATGAGTGTATTGTCATGTAGCTAGCTGTCGAACAATTGGAGAGACCCAGCAGGTCCAGCAGTCAACTGCCAGAGGCTGATGATGATAGCTAGCTTTCATGCTATTTAGATAAATAAAGAAATAAAATTTGCGCTTTAATATTTTTCTGACTAAAAATCGGATGTCAGCCACAGCGCCAAATTTATAAGAAGTCTATTTGCACAAGATGGCTGGCTGCTACAGACTAGATGGGAGACACCCAGGACCGAGCATGCTCCAAGCACAAGTCCAAGTATCCTGCCGAATAACAAACGAGACTCTGGCAACCGACTGATGAAGGCGTAGCTAAAAGCCGGGCAGCAGCGTCACCGCGGCTGGGAGCTACGACCTGCGATCGCCAAGCCGCCTGCTAGCGTGGCGGTTATTGGTAAATCCTCCAGAAGTTTGCTGAAAGTGGCAAACAACTGGAGAGGCCTATGTCCAGCAGTGGGCTGCGATAGGCTGATGATGATGATGATCGAGTACATGGCTATCAATTGGAGAGGCCTATACTCAAGTTCATCATCTGTGAACTGCGATAGCCTAATGATGAATTTGAGGTACCTTTCTGGGTTCTCAAGAAACAAGAGAGGTAGGGCATAGCGAATCTTCGCTCGAATTGAGCCGCCCCGTCCGGGGAATAACCTCCACCCTATAGAATACCGCAGTCAAATGACCTTTGGTTCGTGTTTCTGCCGGTGAGTAGGGTTTCCGGAGCTCGTGGGGGGTTAGGGTTGGGCCGGCATGGCGGTGGCAACTGACAGGTAACTGACCAGTTACTTGCCCGTTCTCACAGCGACTTGGGCTTCTCATTCGCTTTCCATTAGGCGTAGGGAAGCCATTATGTCGAGCCACTATAAAAAAAATGTACATTCAAAGACCTTTATATATGTAACGTTATTCTGTATATACTAATATAATACACATGTGGGTAGCCTTACTTACGTTCAATTGCGGCCTTCCAGAGGCACTTTGGTAGTGTATAGTGATTGATGGAGTTACGACAAGGGCCATATATGTCGTCTACGCCTTTCAGTCACTGACAAACCCTACCCCAGGAGAATTGAGAAATCTATTTCGCCTCGTATGTAGGTACTTTTGCACGAGTGCGTTTTATCTTCTAAATGAGAATGTTCAGAATGGCTTATAAAGCGTATAAGTATATAAAAAAAACTAGCAACTCACTCTAGTTTCGCTTCAGTATTATACATAATCCGTTTATACTCCGTTTAGACAGGCTCGGTGGCTTATTTGGTAGTGACCTCGGCCCTCTGAACCAAGGGTCGTGGGTTCGGTTCCCGCACAGTACAAACATTTGTGTTCATGAACATGTCTGTTTGTATTGGTCTGGGTGTTTTCTATGTATAATATGTATTTATTTACAAAAAAAAAGTATCTAAGTAAGTTTATCAGTCTAGTACCCATAGTACAAGCTTCGGCTTAGTTTAGGGCTAGGTGGCGCTGTGTGGCACAGCGTGGCATGTCTTGGGTTATTTATTTATTGATTTACTTAATTATTATTTTATTTGACTGGCTCAGTGGCTCAATTGGTAGTGACCCCTGCCTTCTGAACCATGGGTCGTGAGTTCGATTCCCACCCGGGACAAACATTCGTGTGATGCACACTTGTGTTTGTTCCGTGTCTGGGTGTTTATATTTGTATTTAAGTATTTATTTGTGGTACCTTCGTTGTTCTGATACCCATAACACAAGTGCTTAAGCTACTTACTTTGGGATTAGAGCAATGTATGTGATGTTGTCTGATATTTATTTATTTTTTTAATTATACAACCAATGTTTGCTGCGTTCACTTTACCCACAACAAATGTGTACGAGACACTATCTTGTTAAATATTTCTGATCGAAGCTTTACAACGCATTACAAAGACCTGGGGCTGCCACTAATGGTAGACAACCAGTCGTGACCGCTCGTCGTGCGTCTAGCGGCGCGGGCGCACCACGTAAGTAACCAGTGACACAACTGAAAACTGATATTTCAAACGAATTGATTTAAATTTTAATGGATTCCTTTTTTTATGCATGATTTTTTTTTTGCCCCGTGTCATTAAGTCATGGAATGCCCTTCCAGTTCATGTGTTTCCTTTCTCTTACAATCCTGGGTTTTTTAGGCGTGAAACGGCATCTTACTTAGTGGGCCTTCAGGGTGAGGGCGACAAGCGCAATGGGTTTGTTCTATTGTGCCTGTCGCCCTAACTTTTGGACCTCACGACCGCTTACTATCAGGTGAAGTGAGGTAATCCTGAAAGCTCTTCTTATAAAAAAAATAAGGCGGCAGACGAGCAAAAGCATAACGAGGCTTCACTGTCACCTTGTTTAGCTGTGACCCAACCGCCTCTCGAGACACATGTCTGGTGTGACCCATTCTGGCCCAGTCACGACCCGCGTTTGTTTTTCCATCTTATCTCGTGTTAGTTTAACAATTGAAACAATATTCTAGAAGGTTACAAATCGGCTGTCAGTAAATTAAGGGTAACCACTAAAACTAGCCAGGTTTGGAACAAAAGGCCAAGAAAACTAATATGGTTGTTCTATGTTTGTATTGTGTCCATATTTTTTGCATGGCAAGTTACATATACTAACTTCTAAGTCCTAGAGATTATAGAACATCATCATCATCAGCCTGTCCACTGCTGCCACTAGCCCACTCATACTGTTCGCCACTTTGGGCAAACATCTAGAGAATTTTCCCATGATTGCCACGCTGGGCAGGCGGGTTGGCAATCATGGGAAGGATGGTTGGGATCAGAACAGGAGCAGTTTATTAATTAGCAGTTGGATCTTCAAACCTTCAAAAATGTATGTTGATCAGCAAACAATAGTTATTGTGTCTAATTTCTCGGCAAACACAGCCTTAAATTAAAAGAACAAAGTCAACATTACGTTTCGAATACTGGTCCTGTAATTTTAAACTAGATTTTCTACCTTAATTAACAGCCTTTCTCAACTAGCTAGAAAATAAATGTACAATTCAATTATCTAGATCAAACGTTTGGCTCAACGAAACTAAATGTTAAACAAACAAGTGAAATGTACCTGAAAGTTCTTAGTAAATAACATCGCTGTAAAAGACTAGTAGAGAAGTAGCCTGAAGCTAGTGTCTCTACAAACAAGGCGATACAATAGCGACTTCTAAATATAGTCACTTACGCCCTGGGACCTAATTACAAAGAGAGGTCGAGCAGTGAAACCGCAAAATGTAAATCATATTGTAATTAAGTCGATGTCATAATTTGTATTATGTTTACTTTTGTATCGTCATTTGACTACCTAGTTGTAGCCGCCTAAGAACCAAGAGGTCCCGAGTTAGATTTTCCGATCGGGTCAAAAATTGTTAGATTTTCTGTCAAGAAATTACTCAGTAGCAGTCCCTTATTCGGGAAGTTGGCGAGGATTCACCCAAGTTTTTTATACAGTATACCTACATATTTAAAAATTAAATGCCCGAAATTGAAGTATAATAAAATATACATACAATTGTTTGGAAACGATCACTATACCACGTTTGGATCAAGCAAAAAAATTATAAAAGAAAGAAAAGGAAAAAGATTTACGGGATCAATGCGGCAAGGATTCCAACTGTTTAATTGATAATCCCGCAGCCTAAGACATTAAGGAATATAGGGACTTCTGTTTGTATTTAACTAAAGAACTTCCCACAATCCCATCGCCTTTGGCCTGAGTACGTCTGCGCGAACCACCTTGTAACGAGGCACCCAATTTAAATGCCAACAAAAAAGTTCTCAAATCGCCTCGGATTTAGTTCGAACGAATACTCATTGTGTAGGCGGACTTCTTACCAGAGGGTGTGGTACAAGAACGAGGTACAGGCGATTTAGATACATTGTAACTTTCACAGACTTCAAAATTGGTGTAAATACGAGTATTAGCGCACCAGAGCGAGGAAGATGTAAGGGAGCGGCCTAACATAATTTCGCTCCAAGCTAATCTCACCTGTCCGTGGTGACTGACTTCAATTACAATGTAACCCTAATTTTTCCTGCCTCTTTGGTCTGGTGCCACCTAACACCAGAAAAGTCTCGGGACCGAATCAGTCAAAACGTTATTAAGCAGTAGGCCCGGGGTCAGCCCGGCTGTATATCACAATATAACAAGCATCAGAAAGCAGGTTAAGCCGTTGGTCCTGCACCTGTTCTCTCTCCATCTAAATCGTCATGACGGATTATGAATTAAATGAAACAGAGAATTTACCTATGATTGCGCACACACTTCTTTCAGCTCTTTAATCCTTTGACCGAAAAATGAGAAACAATAGAAAATCTACCTATTGTTATATTCGCATAAGTGTTCATCATCATCATCAGCCTATTTCACTGCTGGCCATAGGCCTCTTAGGTTGTTCACCACTTAGGGCAAATCGCCACGCTGGGCAGGCGGGTTGGCGATTGCAGGGCGTAGCTTCTCGCTCCGGTGACGCTGCTGCCCGTCATCGGTCTGTGGTATTTAGCTACGCCTTCAATTGTGATGGTTATACCGCCACTAGTCGGTTGCCAGCGCCTCGTTTGTTATTCGACAGGATGCACCACGGGCAGGAAAAGTTGGTTTGGAGCGAAATGATGATAGGTCGCTCCCTTACACCATAAGTGCTCAAAGGGTTAATAGTACTTAGCAAAAGACCGACAGCTCTTTTCATGCTGCGTTTCTCATGGAAAGACTTTGCCACGGCAATCGCTTGCGCTCACTCCTCAAACCGATCACGTGGGAGGTTGTAACGCTACATGTGAAACGGCCAACGCATCTCTGCACCGGGGTCGGCGACCTCCGTCCGGATCGTAACGACCACCGAGAAGGTCACAGTGGCCGTAGGTTCGGCAACGCGTGCACCACGCCGAGCGTGTGAAATCGACGGCAAAAATTCTGGTTCCTTTCTACGTAGAGGATGCTTCGTTAATCTTCTTCTTCTTCTTAGCGTGTCGATGGCAATCTAGTCTGACCAGCGTTCAGCCACACGAACCTGGGTGCATGAAAGGAGCCTCCCCGCATGACGTACTTTTTCTGTCTCTCAGATACGTCTGGCGCACCCTTGGCAATCAGCGAGTTTCCTTACGCAGATTGGCAAATCCTTTCACGACGATGGCAATCCGAAATCTTCGTTAATGATACCTAATGTATTGTGATACTAGGAGAAGTAGATAGTGAATCTTTGCTCAAATTGAGCCGCACGTCCGAGGAAGGACCTCTACCGTATAGAATACCACAACCAAATGACCTCCGGGTCGTGTTTCTGCCAGTGAGTAGGGTTTGCGGAGCTGGGGGGTTAGGGTTGGGCCGGCATGGCGGTGACAACTGACAGGTAACTAACCAGTTACGTGCCCGTTGTCACAGCGACTTGGGCTTCTCTTTCGCTTTTCATCACGCGTAGGGAAGCCATTATATCGACCTACAATAAAAAAATACCTCTTTTTGGGATATCTGAGTGATAGTATTCGAGGCGTTCGAAGCGCAAGGTTTTCGGCCAAAGTAATCACGATAGCTCTGTCCAAATCATTCGTGGAGTGCAAGAAAAGAGCCTCCCGGTGTTCACCAGCCAGGTGGGTAAATAACCCTTAAGTGGGTTATAATTTACCCACCTAACAGCTTAAATCTGCAAAAGTCCCTTAGAAACCACTCACGACACCCACATGTAGAGATAGGATGGTGTTTTATGTTCACTATTCGTCACCGCACGGTCAATCTTGATTGCTTGAATATTCTCATTTAATAAAACAATAAAATGTGAAAGTTAAGGTTGAAAAATAAACTTTTTTACTTACTTTTTTAAAGTACATCGTTATCGTTCAAAGAAGTGCTTCACCCATCTATATCACACTTATGTACATGCAAACGGCACACAAAAAGGCATAGTCGATCGGCTATTACCAGCAAAAACCCTGTTTCCTTTTAAAACCAGTTGAGGAGGAAATTTTCGAGTTTTGTTTGTAGCTTGTTTGGGCCCAGTTTGGTGTAGAAATAATCGGCGCTTAATGAAATACTTTGTTCGAGGAAAGGTTTGCAATTAGTTCTATTTTTGTTCGACGCTCGCCCTGTGATTAGAAAATCGTCGGTCTTTTGCTCTAACAAAGTTTAAACCCTTTACAAAGGGCCTTTTAACGTCGCCCGAACAAGCTGAATACTGAATAGCATAGATCGTTGCGATAACAGAGCATGTCCTTTAAAAATCATAGGGGTGTTTTAGAAAAGTAATGTTTGAGAACGTGTTTATAGCGCAACAAGTTATTTAATATTTATTTATTTATTATAGGTACACTTACAGACTACTGTCATAACATGCATAGGTAGTAGTCATAATTAAATATAGTAGTAACTAGACGGCAACCTAAGATTTGTGTACACAACATTTTTCTTTTTTCAACAAACAAAACACTCAATCAACGAAAAAGACTACATTAATATAAATGGTATGGTATATGTAGCATATTTAATATATTACTTTATTTTATAGAAATTAGGTACTCGATAGCCGCCTATGTAGGTGATAAGTCTCCTTAGTCAACTCTTTCGACACCCACGGGCAAATTGGAAGAAATGGAGAAATTAAATGAAACTAAGTTTATTCAGAGCACATCCACGATTTGGTAGACCACTTAAGTTTAATTATATTCTAAGGTATAAGGTTAACATCCATACCTAAAGGCTGTCATTCAGATTGTGTCGTGGCGTTGGGGTATCGTCGAGAGGCGATTCGTTTTGATTTTCAGCCACCACACATGATGGAATTAGTTACTGTCCGTTGTCGCAACGACTTGGGCGTCTCTTTTGCTTTCTATAAGCCGATGGGAGATCACTATGGTATGAAATAATAGTGTAATGTGAGTTAAATAAATAAATAACCGATAATCCAGAAGACTTGATTAAAAAAAAATACAATTAATAAAATAAAATAAAAATTGTTTATTTCAGACAAGGTCCATGTAACTAGGCAAAATAATTTATTTTTGTGTCTTTGGCGAGCTGAACGTAGGTCCAGTGCTGCATGATAGCAATGTCCACGTCCAGCCTCGCCGCGACCGTCTTCAGAAATTCCCTAATAAAATACATTTTCTTATCACTGGATTGAATCATTCCACATTGAGCGTGCTTTTGCTGAATGAACTTAATTTTTATTGTATAGTTAATTACCTTTGTAGCATTACAATGTTTTTAATTAAATTCCGACCACGTTACACGTTCCTTTGTGTTATAAAAATGTAATGTCTTCAACAACACAGTCATATAGGTAGTACAGTCAACAGCAACCATCAGATGCAAATATATACGGTAAGGTCCAACTACGGTAAGGTCTATGTGAGGAAAAGTGAACAATCTCCTATTATAGTAATTCGGAGTGAAGAACAAGTGCACCACCTACTTTTGCAAGAGTGACTAGTATTACCGATGTGTGTGACCTATTTTTCTGCATTACTAGTGCTTAATTTTACGAGTGCCCCAGTGATTGTTTCTATAAAAACGTATGTATTCCTATTGTTAATAATTACTACACTCATAGGGTACACGCTACGCTATATTCTCGGTGCTTTTAAATGCATTGATAACTATACACATATGTGCATGTATTACTCATATCTTTCGCCACCAACTGATAATTACTTAAGTGTTATAAAAAAACGTAACTTCACATACATAATAATGCAAGCCTATCTATTAATTTTAAAACATACTCGTATTACCCACCCTCGTTATTATATAATTTTTGTCGAATGTTCGATTAAAATGACTTCTAATCGTCTATCAATAAATAAAACCATTTACTTTTTGTTGTTCTGCCTGTGTTATATGAGCCTAGATATGAAGTGTTTCTTTGAATTTTCTCCATATGTGTGACACAATGACTACGGTAAATGATATAGACAGTTTAGAGGTTGCGCGATCTTTTGAGTGTGATGTGGGTGAACTTAAAACGTTTATACAGTATAAGAAGTGTGATTTGACTATAGTTTCCCAGAATATACGGAGCATTTATCGCAATTTTGATGATTTTTTGTTAACTTTGTCTGGTCTTGACTTCGAAACAGATGTGATAATATTAACGGAATGTAGAATTAACTCAAATAAACCTATACCACAGCTGTCAAACTATCATGTGTATCACACGCAGTGTCAATTGAACCAAAATGACGGGGTAGTGGTTTACGTAAAAAAGAAATTACAACATAATATACAGGAGATACAACTTTCTCAAGCTTCTTGTCTTCAAATAGATATTTTAAATAACACTATATTATGTGTATATAGGTCACCCTCAAATACTATTGCGGATGGTTTTATAGACTCTTTAGGTACACATTTGGATGCATTAAGCTCGCCAAAAAAAGGTATAATTATAGCGGGGGACATCAATATAAATATTAGGCCCAAAGCTTCTGAACCTACCAATGAACACAGGAATCGAATAAATTATTTGAACATGTTATCTTCGCATGGTATATTAGCTGGACATATCTTACCCACGAGGGAAAAAAATTGTTTAGACCATTTTATGATAAAAATAAATAAATTAAAATACGCCGCATCCATAGCAATTTTACATACGTCTACCACAGACCATTTTACCACATTTCTAAGTATATCGAAGATGAAGTATAATACATTCATAAAGCGGACTAAAACTACTATTAATTTCGATCAAGCATTTGAGGATCTAAAAAAGAAAAATCTCTCGGACTTGTTGTATAGTGAGGACGCGGACATGATAATCGAAAATCTAATATATAAAATTACAGAGTCTTTAAAATCGAACACAGTAATCACTAATATACCAAAAAAGTTCCGTACTCTTAAACCTTGGATCACACCCGGCATCCTACGCTGTATTCATAATCGTAATAAATTACAAAAAGAAGTTCGTGGTCAGCCACACAATGAAATAAAGAAAATTACATACATCAGATACAGAAACTACTGTAATAATTTAATTAAAAAATTAAAAAGAAAATATGAAAGAGAACTTCTACGTAAATCTATTAAGAATAACAAACTACTTTGGAAAAATATTAAGAATATTACATATACAAACACAAAAAAATCTACAAATTCAGAATTACTAAATCTAAAAGCGACACCAACTGAATCGGCAAACTATATCAATAATTATTTTGTTAACATAGGGAAAGAGCTCGCACAAGGCAACACTTTCACCACTAATGACTCTAGTACTTACCTACAAAACTTAACATCGCACCCACACTCCTTCGTTCTCCTAAAAACTGATCATGATGAAGTGAATAGTATACTCATGAATCTTAGGTCAGACAGCGCCCCTGGTTGGGACAAAATCCCGATCAGTTTTCTGAAGCTGGCTAAGTCAGAGGTCATACCAATTATAACCCATCTAACTAACATTTGCTTTGATAAAGGAATTTTCCCAGGCCCTCTTAAAAGGTCCATAATAACACCTGTGCACAAGGGTGGGGATAGAAGCAGTATCAATAATTATAGGCCTATCTCTGTTTTACCTGCAATTTCTAAAATACTGGAAAAAATGCTAAACAAAAGACTACTTAGTTATTTAGAAAAATTTAACATCTTGTCTCCTTCTCAATATGGATTCAGAAAAGGTATCTCAACTGAAGATGCAGTATCGGCACTGAGTTCCATGGTTACGCAACATCTTGATAATCGAAATAAATGTCTAACTGTGTTTTTGGATTTAAAAAAAGCATTTGATACTGTTTCTCTCCCTACGCTCTTGCACAAACTAGAAAAGATCGGTATAAGAGGTACCCCGTTATGTTTATTTAGGGACTACTTGACGGGCAGAACACAGGAAGTAAAACTGGGAAACCACATGAGTGAAGGTGCTGAGGTATCATATGGCGTCCCGCAGGGGAGCGTCTTAGGCCCTACATTGTTTCTGGTATACATAAACGATCTTTGTGATATGCATATACCTAATGCTAAAATTATTTCATACGCTGATGATACAGCTATTGTGATTTCTGGAGACACATGGGAATTCGTCAGGGAATGTGCCGAGTCGACACTGATGCAGGTAGACAATTGGCTGCGCAACAATATTTTAACGCTAAACACTACCAAAACTAATTATATGTGCTATAGCATATATAATGATGCACAACCCACCACAGACTTTAACGTTAAAATTCATCGCTGTAACTGTTTACTAAAATGCGGCAACTGCAGTTGTCCCAGCATTCTTAAGGTCGACCAGACTAAGTACCTCGGTGTTGTTGTGGATCAACGGCTGTCTTGGTATGCGCACATCGAACATGTCATCCAAAGAATTCGAAAACTAACATGGATATTCAAAAATTTAAGATATGTGCTGCCGAGAGCGGTGGAGGCTTCGCATTCGCGGGCGACTGCCAGAGACCTACTAAGGGAGGTATATGTGGCCTTGGCACAGTCAATTATGGTGTATTGCATAACTATATGGGGGGGTGCGGCAAAAACTCGATTTTTGGATGTGGAACGTGCTCAACGTAATTTAATAAAAATAATGTATTTTAAAGGAAATAGATATTCTACTGATAATCTCTATCGTGTATCAAAACTACTCACAATTAGGAAGCTATACATACTTCATGCAATACTAAAGCGACATAAAGGCTTGCATTATGACACTGGTGTTAACAATAGAAGAAGGAGGGATATTGTAGTACAGGTACCTAAAACAAAAACTGTATTTGCTAGTCGACAGTACAATAAACAATCAGCACACTTATACAATCACATAAATAAAGAATTAGATATATATAAAAGGCACTTTTTTGAATGTAAGAAAAATATATATGTATGGCTAGAAACAAAAAACTACAATGAGATTGAAGAACTTCTAATAACAGTTAAATAAAATATAAAAGCAAATGTAAAAATAAAAACAAAAAATTAAATTAGTATTTATATGTAGATATATAAGTAGTCATATTGGAATCTGTCTATTTTTATCTATTATAATAAGTCAGCATAGTGTATGTAAGTGTTACTGAGGAGCGGTGCGCCCTGCCACAGGCTTTTATAAGCTTAAAAGGGGGCACCAGCCACTATTATTATGTAAAAATACCTGTTTACTGAATAAATGATTTATTATTATTATTATTATTATTATTATATATAGTTTGTGTGTGATTTTGTGTTTTAATATCGTGTTATATTTTAGAAGTAAATGCACCACATCATTCATATCAATAATCTTAGTCTTTGTACTATGAGTATCAGATCATGATCGGATCAGGATCGGGATCATGATCAAGATCGGGACCCTCAGAGCACCCAGACTCGAGACAATATACTGAACCAAAGAAGTTGGTTTTTTTAGATTAAATACATTAGGTATCAGAAGAAATTTTCTAATGCTAATTGTCATCATGTAATTCCCTATCAATAATTTTATCCCTTTACAAGCTTAAAATGTATAACTCAAAACCAGCTCAGCAGAAATAATCAACAAAATCAAAGTAGGTCTTTAACTAAATCGGCAAATCGTTAATCTTCCAAAACTTTTCATTACTCTACAACGGAGCAAAAAGTTTCAAAGTCAACAAACTGTTGCTAAAGTGTTACCCCAGCAAAAGTTGGCTTCGTCCAAGAATCTCGGGCTTTGTAAGCGACTGAAAAAAAGTTTGAGGGTCAGAGAGCGGGTGATATTTATTTTGGAAGCGATAAATCCCAAGCAAAGAAGCCATAGAATACCTAGGAATATTGCTCTTTTGACCATTTCGCTCAATGCGACCATTCTGCACCCTATTCAATGAACATAACCTAAGATAGATAGATAAAGAGAGGTAGGGCATAGCGAACCTTTGCTCGAATTGAGCCGCCCGTCCAGGGAGGGACCTCCGCCCTATAGAATACCGCAGCCAAATACCTCCGGGTCGTGTTTCTGCCGGTGAGTAGGGTTTCCGGAGCTTGTGGGGGGTTAGGGTTGAGCCGGCATGGTGGTGGCAACTGATAGATAACTGACGAGTTACGTGCCCGTTGTCACGGCGACTTGGGCTTCTCTTTCGCTTTCCAAAAAGCGCTCTCTCCGTTCGTGTCGTCCCATCGTATCTTGAGAGAGGAATAGAGAGTGCACCAGTGATATTAAAATGCACAAAAATGCGTTTAAATAACTATAACGCCATATAGTCACAAACTAAGCCGAAGATTGTACTATGAATACTAGTCAGTCTAACAAAAAAAAAGTTAAAGTATTGTACCTAGTCACATAGTTTATTTTGTCATTTGTTATGTTGTGATGTCCCAATGTAATAAAGTATTCTTATTCTTATAAAAAAAATACATTATTATACATAGCCGACTTCCAGACCAATGTCACGTCAATTTACACATACATATATTTGTACGGTGCGGGGTCGAACCGGCCACCACTGCTTCAGTTCACTCTCACCTTGAACAATTCGATGTAGATTAAAGGGGAACATGGAGCCCAGCAAAGAGTTCCATAGTTATTCAGTCACGAGAAAGGCACATTATTGTTACGAAATATTGACACTGTTGCTGTCTGTACATGATATGACAGCGGGCCTCGTTCTCGTTAGACCCCCGCGGGGCCGCGAGGCAGCGCTATGCGCATAGACGCGTGTTCCACTGGAGCGCAGTGGGCGAACTTGGACAGCCCGCACGTTAATGTATGGGCAACACATCTTTCAAATCTCTGTGAGGTGACGGAAAAGAATTATAATACATTTCACCTTACCTTTTTATCCCGTAGGTGTCGTACTACTAAGGGATTCCTTGAAATTCCAGCTTCTTAGGGGGCTTACCCTGCCAGGCTGTCTACCATACACTCGGCTATATCCCCTTGAAGAGGCTTACTCGTATTTTAGTCGAGTTTCTGTGTATAGCTGTATTCTGTGTGTGCTAGAACAATCTATCCTATTCAGGTATGACGGTGCCAGCCAACTGACAAGTGACATACACTCGGCTAAACCCCCTTGAAGAGGCTTACTCGTATTTTAATCGAGTTTCTGTGCATAGCAGAATTCTGTGTGTGCCAGAACAATCTATACTATTCAGGTATGACGCTGCCAACTGACAAGTGACACATACACTCGGCTGAACCGCCTTGAAGAGGTTTACTCGTATTTTAGGCGAGTTTCTGTGTATATCTGTATTCTGTGTGTGCCAGAACAATCTATTCTATTCAGGTATGACGGTGCCAACTGACAAGTGACACATTCGGTTACTTATCCGTTGCTACAGCGTCTTGGGTCGCTCTTTTGGTTTCCAACAGGTGGCGAGAGGCCACTATGCTTTGATACTATGTATAAACCAAAAATTTTATAAATTGTGATTTTCAAACCATAGTAAATATACAATCACTTTCAGATTCGGTCAACTATAACACTTGATATTGATACTAAACTTGCAGTCCGAACTGACTCGTTGCTCTAGTGGTAATACTTTAATATCTCCTGACTAGCCAAGTAGTCAGGAGACTACCCAAGCATTCAGGACAAATTTTAAGGACAAAGATTGGCTGCTGTCGATGAAATACGTTCACAAGAGCAGTATTAGGGAATACAGGGGTTCATATCGCTCATATATTTCTAAGTATGCTTTATAGCATACTTTTTATTTATACAAACATTTAACAATATATCACACTAGCTTTCCGCCCGCGACTTCGTCCGCGTAAAGTTTGTATAACCCTATTTTTTTCCAAAATAAAATTGTGCCTATGTTACTCGTGGATAATGTAGCTTTCGAATGGTGAAAGAATTTTTAAAAACGGTCCAGTAGTTTTTGAGCCTATTCATTACAACCAAACAAACAAAGTTTTCCTCTTTATAATATTAGTGTAGATGAGTAAAACCAAGATCCCATTTCAAAAATCAATCCAGTGGTATTTGGTTGCAAATATATAAAAATCTAATAAAATAAATAAAATAAAACTCGATCCTCGCTTCGTGTTTATGGGTCGGTTTATGGCATAACTACTGTTGTGTGCATTTGATATGATTTTTAAAAGCCCTTAAAGTTGGGATCGTAAAAGCAACTCGGCGAAACCGCAGACGAACGATAACTTCACGGGTGTTAAATATTCCGGATTAATTCTACTGAAATATCTGCGATGACACACATAGAACCTTTATACATTAACTAGCTTAACGACTTCGTCCGCGCGGAATAGAGTTTCATCCCCTATTTTACCCCCTGGGTGTAGAATTGATCAATATCCTTTTTTAGAGGATGTCATACCATTTACCTGCATGCCAAATTTCAGCCCAATCCGTCCAGTCGTTTGGGCTGAGCGTTGATAGATCACTATGTCAGCCAGTCAATCAATCAATCATTCACCTATAAGTTATATGTAGATAGATTAATGTTACTTAAATAATTTGTAAATTGTGTGCCATTCGTGGACGAAAGGTTCAAATATGAAGTAGGCAAATTAAATCAAACATGTCTTTGTGTTTATGGAAAATTAATTTCTTTTATTCATTCTTATTCTGGCTCGGTGGCTCAATTGGTAGTGACCCCTGCCTTCTGAACCAAGGGTCGTGGGTTCGATTCCCACCCGGGACAAACATTCGTGTGATGAACACTTGTGTTTGTTCTGTGTCTGGGTGTTTATATTTGTATTTAAGTGTGTATTTGTGGTACCTTCGTCGTTCTGATACCCATAACAAAAGTGCTTAAGCTACTTACTTTGGGATCGGAGCAATGTATGTGATGTTGTCTGATATTTATTTATTTATTATTTCTTTTAAACTACTCGAAATTCTTCACAGTATTGGGTGTCCAAGTTCCTCAGATACGGAGACAAAGGCGCGCAAATAAAATAAAATATCGGTTGAGGTAGAGATAAGCGCGGGATGCCATTCCTTGCGCGGCCGGCGCCGAACCGGGCGGATTCCTCGGGGCAGCGCAATATATGCACGATGCACGCGAACGGAGCATAAGGAACACTACACGTACATATAATATAGTACGTATATATACTACTGTTAGGGACGATTATATTACTGTTAGTACCGCTCGTCTGCCGACTCTCGCATAAAAAATAAGAAAAAATATATCGTGTCTGCTTAGCGTGAGTTTCTTTGGGATATGTAGGTACGCTGGATCTCCCCAGTGAACGTTGTCTATTTGTTTTTGCCGCCGAAATGCGCTGATGTAATTACTTGTAGTTGTAGATGACCCAAAACGGAGAAGACGAGAAAAGGCCTACCCTCCAGATGTTAGCCAAAAAGTGGCGAACAACTGGAGAGACCTAATGGGGGGCCACCAGTGGGTTGATGATGATGATGCTGAAATCATCGATAGTAGAAATATTAAATGTCTTAAGATTTAAGGGCTTATCTTGCATTATTATCGTACACGCCAACTCTTCTAAATCTGTGCTATGTATCATAAATATTTTTCGGTTCATCTTCTTTCTAATAAATTTTTACTCTCCCGCTCATGGCATTAAATGGCCTTCACCACTTATTTATTTTTTAATTTAAATTTTATTGCACAAAATGGTACAAAAGGCATACTTAATGCTAGGAGCATTCTCTACCAGTTAACTTATCACTATACCACAGACGCTCTGTACATCATATATAATATAAAACATTATTGCCATGGAGGTGCGCTCCGCTTATCCTCAGAACAAGGCTTCGCAAATCGGCTTGATTCAGTCTAGCTAGGCCCTAACAATTACAGAGGAGAAATCGCAGCGCGCCGCGAGATAAGAGTCTCATTGCAACGTTCATTTGCATGCGCATACGCTGCCTCACAGAACACGGCTACAGACGAGACTGGTAGCCGTATGATGCCTACATTACTTTAGTACTATTACTATTTGTCCATTAAAAAATCCAAGACATGCTGGACCACACATCGCCATCTAGTCCCAAACTAAGCCGAAGCTTGTACTATGGGTACTAGATAACTGATAAAGTTACTTGAATACTTTTTTTTGTAAATAAATAATACATATTATACCTAGAAAACACCTAGACCTATACAAACAGACATGTTCATGAACACAAATATTTGCACTGTGTGAGAATCGAACCCACGACCCTTGGCTCAAAAAGCAGAGGTCACTACCAAATGAGCCATCGGGCCAGTCGTTATTTATATCTGTTTTTTATTTCGTCAGCTGTTCACGAGATGAGTTACTTTTTTTATGAAATAGTAAATTTTTTTGGACATAATGTTAAACGATATTGTTGACTCTTGACGAGAAAGGCCAACGTAATAAAGTCCGCTGGGTAAATTATTACACATTATTGTACCCCTATCCCCGGCTCCGGGGAGCAGTAGAGTGCTCCCCAAGCGGACCTTGCATAACAGTGTGGATGCACCCATCATTACACCCCAATGAGTGGATGGCACTCCCATGCTCACCACTCGGGAGATACATACGATCCCGAAGAAAGGAGCTTAAGAAGTTCTTGAGCTTTGCTTGTACATTATAATAAATCAGACCAAGAACATACGTCACATTTAATATGTCTTTATTCTGGTTTAAGGAGAATTCTTCCCCTGTGGTAGACATCGGCTTGGCCTTGGAATTGCAGAGTCCATAAGCGACAGTGCTTATTAACATCAAATAGGCTGTGTGTTCATATGTCATCTTCAGCAATAAAAACATCTTAAAGTAAATAATATTAACATCTTAACTAATATTATAAAGCTGAAGAGTTTGTTTGAACGCGCTAATCTCAGAAACTACTGGTCCGAATTGAAAAATTCTTTTTGTGTTGAATAGACCATTTATCGAGGAAGGCTTTAGGCTATGTAACATCACGATGCAACTATTAGGAGCGAAGAAATAATGGAAAATGTATAAAAGAAACGGGGAAAAAATAACTATTCCACGCAGACGAAGTCGCGAGCACAGCTAGTAAGATATATTGCCGATTTGTGCTCGCTGTCATCCGCTTAGTCTATGGCATCACGTTCCGTCGAACCATTAGGTGTAATGGCGTTCATCGATGCTGCGCTGTTGCCAGCCAATCCGGCGCAGTATCGTGTTTACCTGTGCAGAGCAGAGCCAGGCTTAGGCCAGTATCAGAAAAAAAAGAATTGTAACATGAAAACATAGATCTAGAGGAAAACTACACTTTAAAATAATGGTCTATGTTGTATAGAACAAACAACAACGCATTATGTTGAGTAGTACAACGATTTGTTACTGTAGCTTCTCAAAATTGATGCAATAAATTCTCCAAACAATGCACACAAACCTAGGCTAGTCTGCACGTAAAGTGTTTCCTTACATTATGAATACCAAAAACAACTGTGACTAGAAATAATCTTCATCATCAGCCGGCAAATATCCACTGCTAGACAAAGCTTTCCCTAATGACAATGGTCATTTGGGGGATTGGGATGTAAGGGAGCGACCTATCACCTTTTCGCTCCAAGCCATCCTCACCTGCCCGTGGTGCATCCTGCGGAACAACAAACGAGGCTCTGGCAAACCGACTGGTGGCGGTATAACCATCACGATAGAAGGCGTAGCTAAATAGCACAGACCGATGACGGGCAGCAGCGTCACCGGAGCAAGGAGCTACGCCCTGCGATCGCCAACCCGCCTGCCAAACGTGCCGATTATGGGTATATCCTCCAAAAGTTTGCCCTAGGTGGCGAACAACTGGAGAGGACTATGTCTAGCAGTGGACTGCGATAGGCTGATGATGATGATTTGGGGGATTTGCCATAGTCACCACGCTTGGCGGGTGGGTTGGCGACCGCAGTGGGTTTTATTTGTACCCAGATGCCTGACAGGAAAGTATTAGGTAGGTATGTGGATGGAAAATCGAAATAAGTACATGATGTGATTTTCTTTCAGATTTACAATATCTTTTCGTAACAAAAATTATTTTGATAACTGAAACCATAATGCATTCTCAAGTGATCATGTAAACATGATAGGTTCTCGGATCCTTGATGTAACAAACTACTATAATAAAAAGAAACCAGATCCAATACCAGCATATAAAGACAATAAGCCAAACAATAATTGTAAAAATAGCTCAACATTAAAGATATTTTTCCACAACTCTATTTTTGGCACTCATCCATTACGTTAGTCGTTATATATATAAATGTAAGAAAAAACTGACATCTAATCTGTCTGTGTACTGAGTCGTTGAACCAAAGCCATCGCCTTGGGCTGGCTGTAACAATTTGGGCAGCGATTTGATTAAGCGTGTGACTGCAAGTTCAAACAACGGGACACGCTGACCTTAGTATAAACACGGCCGTAGTGAGGAGCAAGTAATTAAGAGTTGAACTGAATTATCGATGGTTTTTGTTATAAATAATAAACAATCCAAGACATGCCACACTGGACCACACAGCGTCATCTAGCCCCAAACTAAGCCGAAGCTTGAACTATGGCTATCATCATCATCAGCCTATTGCAGTCCACTGTTGGATATAGGCCTCTCCAGTTGTTCACTAATTAGGGCAAACATCTGGAGGATATACTCATAATCGCCACGCTGGGCAGGCGGGTTGGCGATCGCGGGGCGGATCTTCTAGCTCCGGTGACGCTGCTGCCCGTCATCGGCTTGTGATATTTAGCTACGTCTTCATCTGTGATGGTTATATCGCCACCAGTCGGTTGCCAGCGCCTAGTTTGTTATTCGGCAGGATGCACCACGGGCAGGTGAAGTTGGCTTGGATTATTATTTGATTTTTTTTTATAAAAAGAGCGCTCAGGATGATCTCACTCCACCTGATGGTAAGCGGTCGTAAGGGTCCAAATATTAGGCCGACAGGCACATTAAGGAAAAGCGTTCGCGCCTGTCGCCCTTACCCTGAAGGCCCACTGAGATGCCGTTTCACGCCCCGCTTAAAGAACCCACGATTGTAATAGGAAGGCAAGACATGATTTTTTTATATAAATATTTGTACAATGCTGGAATCCGCAGTTTCAGATGCAGCATTTAAAATCGCTGAATCAAACCAGTCCCAGAATTAATAAGTAATTTCGAAGTTTTCGATACATCAAGATGACTATGAGACATCCCTACCGCCGCGTCGTCAGCTTCGCAACAAAAGCGATCCAACGCAACCTTTTACAGCGATCTTGATTAAAACATGCGCCGGCGCAACGTCATTAGTTAAACTTTAATTAGCAACCTCGTGTACGAGGGAAATGTATGCGGGGAAGAAATTACGAGCACTTCGCTCGACTTTTTAATGAAGAGGGTAGGTAAATACTTTTTTTACAAATAAGCAGAGAAGATAATGTTATTTATAGACACCTTGTTTTCTGATAGCAACGAGGGATATTGCACGCAAATTCTTTATTCTGATGTTTTCGGTCGATATAACTTTTGCATGATTCTTGGTCGACTTCTCTTCTTTTATTCACGGGAGGTATAGCGAATCTTCGCTCGAATTGAGCTGCCCGTCCGGGGAAGGACCTCCACACTATAAAATACCGCAGGCAAATGACCGTTTCTGCTGGTGAGTAGGGTGTCCGGAGCTTGTGGGGGGTTAGGGTTAGGCTGGCATGGCAGTGGCAACTGACAGGTAACTGACCAGTTACTTGCCAGTTGTCACAGCGACTTGGGCCTCCCTTTCGCTTTCCATCAGGCGTAGGGAAGCCATTATGTCGAGCCGCTATAAAAAAAAAGTAATAATTTCGTCGATTTTTTATTGGTTTAGCACAGTGACTTCCAAAGCTTTCTAGCTTTCCAATAGGCGAAAGGAAGCTCTGACAACGAACAAGAACCTAAGCTTCCAGTCAGTCACCTCACCACAGCCATACTAACTCACAAGTAGCTTCTTCACGTTTCCTTCAAAGTTTAATAAGGAGTTATAATTCATTACTAAGTATTGACTGTTATATCATGAATTTATTATAATGTTTGGAGTTCTCATATCAGTCACCAACGATTATCATATGCAAATATCTTGACTGTCTATATCATGAAAACAAGGTTTCAAATAGCAAGTTAAACCAGAAATGTGGATATGAACAGTAGCGGCTGATATTTCGCCTAGACTTATTTCGTTGTCGCGAAGACTAAAACAGAAGCATTGGTGTTTGTTTCTATCCGCCGTTAGACATAAACCATTTAATTATAGATAAAAATATAGAACGATTTCATGAATAGTCATACAAACGATCCATAAAGTCGGTTTGTCCAAAAGTTACGACATAATGCTAGTTGTGACGTCAGCAAGTTTGCTGCCGCAATAAACAGCTAGTTAAGGAGACCTTACACTTAAACCTAATACTTATTCAATTTTGATAAAAATAAGTCTAGTATAAAACATTTTGTGAATGTTTTATCAATTGCACTATTTGACCAATGAACTGTCTTCCAGCACTTTTCTTTCTTTATCTAAATAAAATAAGCAGTATCCTTTTCAATACCATACTTTTTTTGGTCTGTGATGTTTCGTTTAGCCCCCTTTGACAATATTGCCGCTACATCGGCCAACCCCGGACCGAAGTCGATGTAGCGAGTTCCACACCGACCAAGGTTTCCTGTGACCTGGCAGCAAATGCTATGGCCGGTGAAATATGTGGTGGCTCCACACCATCCTGGGCGCACTCAGTGACAAGCCGGCCTGCCCCCTCATGCGCCACTGGCTCCGAGCACAAGTGCACGTGCACGGGGCTCCAGAAGTTTAAAGAAGGTTTGAAGTCAAGTAAAGTCTTGCCGTCGACCGGCCGCATATTTAAATAAAATAAAAAAATAAAAAAATAATAAAATGAGTTTATTTCAGACTATGGTCCATAAATTGTTAGTATACAAGCGACTTAAAATTATGTTAGTAAACAAAAAAAAATGAAAGGAATAAAAATAAAAACATGTAGGCACAACTCAGTTCATGTACCTGCCACCCTCTGGAGTCCAGAGGGTGGCAGGTACATGAAGGTGGTTTTTTTTGTTTACTAACATAATTTTAAGTCGCTTGTATACTAACAATTTATGGACCATAGTCTGAAATAAACTCATTTTTTTTTTATTTTATTTAAATATGCGGCCGGTCGACGGCAAGACTTTACTTGAATTCAAAACTTCTTTAAATTTTCAATCTTGATAGTTGATACCTAGTCTCCCACAGTGCGTTTTGTGCCCAAATTTCTGCCTTCGTTCTTTGAAATCAGCTTCCGAGTGCAATTTTCCCGAATGGATACGACTTAGGGACCTTCAAAAAGCGAACCTACAGATTTCTCAAGGGCCGGCGTTGTGCAGTGTCTATGGGCTGAAGTGATCACTTACCATCAGGTGACCTTCAAAGCCATTTGCCTCCTTTGTCATAAAAAAACGAATGTTAACTGTTTTGTTGATGGGAACAATCTGTACGCTTAGGTGCACGTTCCCCTTATCAAGGACCCAAACGGCGGTCGGAACACTAGATGGTTATGTTGTTACGCGTTTATTGCTCTAAACTAATTTGTGTACAGCTTGTTCTGATAGTCGTGTAAAATGGTCGTAGTATTGGGTCATTTATGGTCAGCTTTTAGTGGTCTTCTTCTTTTCGGGTCAATGATAATCCCTTATAAAATTTAAATCACACAGATCCCGACCAGAACTTAGCCACTGAAACACCGCTGTCAGTCGCTTGGTAGAGATCCTCCAAAGTGCAAGGTGGGGCACAATGGCCAGGTGATCATATGCGACATTGTTTGAGTTTACAGCATTTAGTGATATGAAAGGTCAACACAAATGTGACTACTGCCTTTCGAACCAAGGGTCGTGGGTTCGATCCCCGCACAGTACTTGAACATTTGTGTGCATGAACATGTCTGTTTGTACTGGTCTGGGTGTTTTCTATGTATAATATGTATTTATTTACAAATAAAATGTATTTAAGTAAGTTTATCGGTTCTTTAGTACCCATAGTACAAGCTTCGACTTAGTTTGGGGCTAGATGGCTCTGTGTGGCCCAGCGTGGCATGTCTTGGGTTATATTATAAGGAACATAGGTTAGTTAGGTTATTCATTATTATTATTTACTCTAAACTAACCACGACGTAAAAAGAGGGTTAGATTTGAAATGTTGAATGTGTGTTGTGTGTGTGTTGTATCCTATGATACAAAAAAAATCGGTCATCGGTTCCGACCGATTAAAATAATCCTTATTGCACAGGAGATGTAGATCGCTTACCTTTTTTTGGACTTCATCATCGCTTAACATCGAGTAGCAGCACGATACAGTCATTTTGACGTGCTAATATAAAAAGAGAGTATAAATTATCACGTACCTAGTTCCGAATGAAATACCATTTAATTATTGGATAAGGCAGAAAACTATTAAACTGTGCGATCTGTGAATTCCCTTGTAGGTAGGTATACTATAAATGCTTTTGTTCATAGCTTCGTCCACGTGAATTCCGTTGTGTCACAGAAAGTACTTTTACCAAAAAGCAAACCCAACAAGACATGTCCTTTTGAATAAAACACCCAAATATCTTAAAGTTTAACATACGAACTGTAATATCAGTCCGCAGCTACACTCGTATAATAGTAGCTTTATGTTTACAACGCACTGTGCGGTTTTCAACCGCTCCCGTCACAGTAGCGCGCAGACTGTTTTATATCAAAGCTCCGTAGACCACATGTTTGCGCAGTCACGTAGTCGCCGCGTCTGTGGGGAAGCCCGTAAACGCTAGTCTGGCGGTTATTTACAAACGATCGAGATTGATAGTAAACTCGTACCTACGTATGACCGCAAAATGCGCGAAACCGCAGCCCGTGCGGGTCTACGCAGATGCTGAAAGCGCAACTGGTCTAGACTCATTAGATGTGTTATTTTTTATGACAGCCTTTTAATCTTAATCTTTTTTTTTTCATTACAGAAGGGCCAGCGTTGTCATCCGCATACCATCCAGACGATGGTGGCGCGCACCAAGAGGTTTAGTTCTTCGTTCCTGTCCCGTGCCATTAAGTCATGGAATGCCCTTCCAGCTCATGTGTTTCCTTCCTCTTACAATCTTGGGTTCTTTAGGCGGGGCGTGAAACGGCATCTCAGTGGGCCTTCAGGGTGAGGGCGACAGGCGCAATGGGCTATATTGTGCCTGTCGCCCTAACTTTTGGACCTCACGACCGCTTACCATCAGGTGGAGTGAGGTCATCCTGAAAGCACTTCTTATAAAAAAAAATGAGACAGTGAGTCGTCTGATGGCAAGCGATCGCCAATCCTGTTACGTTTACGTCCCTTGAAAAATGTGTAGGCTCATTTTTGAGGATGTAATTCTTATGCAGGTAGGTATACTAAACTACCATTTCTGGAAATTGATTCCAAATATTCGTTGTCCGCGGAAAACAAATGTTTCAAATCTGACAGAAATTATGGTATGGTAATAACCAAGTCAGTCCATATGATCAAAATAGGTGTACCTAAATTTTATATTGATGGGAAATCAACGATGATCAAAGTAATAACTGGTTTTAAATCCAAGCTCTTAAACACACACAAGGACAGAAAATGTCTAAATATCCATTATTGTTTAGGCTGCCTAGTCACAATGATTCAAGTCGCTCTACATTGAATATTTACATTTTTATAAGAGGCGTTTCTGTAACCGCAATGGTCGCTGCTTTTAATCGCTCCGTATGTCCATAGCCTTACGGGCATAACTCAATACTGAGTACTTTACGTCAAAGTTAAGCAAATAATTTACAATACTACCGTTCTGAGTTATTTTTGTAACCACGTCGCGATGGTAAAGTTAGCTAATGTGTTTGAGTTACAAGAGTATACTGTGGCTTTTATTGTTGTTATAAGCGAGATTTTATGCCTTTGTTTGGTCTTTGATTACTGATGTTTAATGTCGATAGACACTTTATTGAAACGTTTTGAAGTGTTAATAGGTGCATTCTCTGAATCATCAACATAGAAATAGGATGACAACAACGCTTTGAAAATGTCCCGACCAGAGTCTTTACACAAACCCTTGACTGTTTTGGATGTTGATATCAAAGTGATAAAACTGCAAAAATAATCTCTATAGGTAGTTTTGATATCTTACTCTTTGTCGTTTTCTACATTACTGAAGGTCGTGCCCGTCCTGATCGGCGGTGGTAGAAGGTTTGACGAGCTACTTCCACACCACCCTGTCATCAGCCTACCTAAACTAATCCCTATAACATCTTTGATGGAATCAGACCAACGGATCGGTGAGTTTTAGTGATGTAGATATAAAAAAAATAAAATTGCATTTTATACATTTCCTGATACCTAGAGAGAGACTCTTTATTGTATAAAAGAATCAAACATTACAGAAAAGTATTCATCATCAACATCGTCAGCCCACATCTCCCAATCCTCGCCACTTCGATCGGTCCCGGGCCTCTCGCATCCAGCACTTGCCAGCCATCCTGCGCAGATCGTCACTCCACCTGGCCTGAGGGCGTCACACACTACGTTTGCCGAGACGCGGTCTCCAACGAAAAACGGAGAAAAGTATTACAGGCTTAATAAACTACAATGCGGGCTGGCTTATTGTTGGTAACGATCTCTACCAGACAGCCTTCAGGTAGAAAAGATATTATTTTACAAAATGTGTAATGCTTTGGTTAATCAGAGATAGCATCTTCTAGAATCTTCTAAAATCCATTTAAATAATCCAGAATCCAGACCATAAATTTTGCACTTAGCTCGAATGTCTCATTCAGACGCAAGTTGCATAATTTACGTTCTCTATTCATAAGTAAACCGTACGAGTACTAAATGAAGTGGGTGAAAAGGGGCAAAACGGATTGTTAGAAATATAGTTTTCGAGATTAACATATTTATGTGGAAGCTTGTTTTACTAAGGGATGTAATGGAGTGGCCTGTCATCTTTCCGCTCCAAGCCAAACTCACCTGCTCGTGGTGCATCCTGCCGAATAACAAACGGGACGCTGGCAACCGACTGGTGGCGATATAACTATTACAACTGAACGTGTAGCTCAATACCATAGACCGATGACGGGCAGCAGCGTCAACGGAGCGAGAAGTTACGCCCTGCGATCGCCAACCCGCCTGTCCAGCATGACGATTACGTATTTATCCTCCAGATGTTTGCCCTAATTGGTGAACAACTGAAGAGGCCTAGGTCCAGCAGTGGACTGATGCTTGTATCACAAATTCACCGGACCGGACATCCAACTTAAAAATTATAATTGCTCTAGTGCAGTGGTTCTTAACCTGTGGTCCGTGGACCACTGGTGGTCCCTAGAAGCATTCCCAGTGGTCCGCGAAGCCATCCGATATAAATAGATAAAATAAACCTTTCATTTATTTACACTTAGATAATGTATATTGCTTCAAAACTAATAAACCAACTAGACCAGGTGGTCCATAACAAGACAGAAATTTTGACAAATAGTCCCTGATGTCTAAAAGGTTGAGAACCACTGCTCTAGTGAATTCGCACCAACCATCTGGCATGAATAGATATTTCAAAAAACTTAAATTATTACCTAACATTTATTAATACGTGAAACCCACATTCGAAATTCAACATAGGTTAAAAAGCGTAAAATGTATTATTTCACGAAATTCTACACGGAAGAATCCAGTCACGGCAGGATTCTACCGTTTCATACTAAATACTTAATTAAACTAATTATATTACTTACTTACCTAAGTCGCAAACAAAATAATACTGTATTGTTTAAATACAAATTCCTTTAAGTCCAAATAAAGTAAATAAGTATTCTATCTACAATCTCCCCGTTTGCCCCTAAATAACGGTGGGTGTTATCTCATCTGCAGAAGCGACAAACGGCCGACAAATGCAGTCTCCTTACGCCCACCCGCATACCTCCAGCATCCGCCTGCATTATGCCCGCATAATACAGAAACGGACGACTTCTCGGAACAGCTATAACAATCCTATCACTATCGTAGATGAATAAATTTCCACTGGAAACTTAATCTTTTATTCTGCGAATCTTGAAGAGACAATGATCTCATTCCTCTACCCTTGCGCTAAAATACTCGTAAATAAATAAATTCGCCAGACAATGCACAAACAACTGTCTGGGCTAGAATTAAATCAACCCTTGTACATTTAACAGATCTTGCGACCATCCATACTAATATTATAAATGGGAAAGTGTGCCTGTCTGTTTGTCTGTATGTTTGTATTTCTTTCACGGCAAAACGGGGCGACGAATTGACGTGATTTTTAAGTGGAGATAGTTGAAGGAACGGAAAGTAACATAGGCTACTTTTTGCCCCTTTCTTGACCCCCCACTTCCCTAAAATTAGGGGTGGAAGTTTATAAGGAGCATTCACCCCGAATTTAACGCGAGCGAAGCCTCGAGCAAAAGCTAGTTAAGCTATAAATAAACTTCAACTAAGTATACCTTGTCTATTCGTTTGGATTCTGTTTGACAGCTCACATCTATTAATTGCCGTTATTTTTATACGGAATGATGTTCTACTGTCATACGTTATTGTGAGGTAACACTCACTAAAAATGGAATACTTTAGGTAAATTGCTTATTTATACAGTTACAGTACACCAGTCTTTTGATGAAGCTCTTACCAAAATAAAGCCATTTTGTCGCTTTATGATATTGAACCAAAAATAAGTAGGTAGGTAGGTAGTAAGTAATAAAAAACTTTTCAAAGGAAAGGAATTCACAACTTACTTTTATTTTTAAACAACCCAATTATCAAAAGATAACAATAAAAAACGAGTCATTATTGACACTGGTTTTGCCATAAAAAGCTTAATGAATGAAATCTTTCGTTTCCTACTAGGTGCGTGTTATAGAAAGCTACCATCAGTGAGTTGGAACAGGCAATAAAACCCAGAGTTAAAATGAAACACATCGTTGTGGGTCCCCTGTCGAGTTCAAGCCAATTTATTTAGCTGCCACAGTTTACATTTTATCGCTTCTTGGACTATCGACGCGCTGAATGTTTCCGAAACACAAGGTTTTTCCCACACCGGTATTCTCAACAGTGTAGCACGAATATCTTCGAAAAAGTATGCCTAACGTTACCGTAAACATTTGTATGAAACTTGGTACAGCGCCCCTATCGTGCGTAAGAGGTACCTACTACGTTTACGTACGTTAACGTAGTGAAAATTATCGCCCTGTTTACGGTTACGTTAAGCATACTTTTTCGAAAGTGTTCGTGCTAGGCACACAGGACAGTTTGTTATGTTTGATTTTACACGTTAGTACCAAAAATAATGTTTAAATTTTATGCCTCAACTCAACAGCTATTACAATAAATTATAATGACGATGGTAATTTCAGTGGAGAAAAATGGAGTTTCACTTGATCTTAAGGGGAGTCTGGGAGATTTTTATCAGGTGGAAGACATAAACCGCCATTCAAAAATCAACTTAAATTTTGCTTTTATGATACGTCAAGGCGGACATTGTTATACCGCAATTATAAACCTATTGTTATAGATCGTCTTGACGTATTGTTAGAACAAAATTTAAGTTAATTTTTGAAAGGTGGTTCACCTCTTCCACCACATAAAGTCTCCCGGACTCCCCCTGCTATAAATGTGTTTACAACGCATATGGAGCAGTTTGACACTTAGTTACATTTAATATAGTAGGTACAATTAATATAGTAGGTACAATTAATATAGTATATATTAGGCATTTAGGTAATCACAACTGAAACATATTGCGATATGAGAATCACACGTGCCTCCAATATCAGTTTCACTGTATAAAACATTTGCTGCATTATTAAAATGTACGTTATTGCCTTCACATATTATTCCTATTTCCTTTGATATAGGATCCGTTAAATCCATCAGACTCTGGAACAGACTACCTGAAAATATCCGTAGTGCTCCTAGCAGGGCATCGTTTAAGATTAAGGTTCTTAAATATTATCAGCTCCAACTTTCCGCACGTTAGTGGCTTCTCTTCACATCTCGTCGTCGTCCTATTATTTATTTATTTATGTATTTATATTTATTTATATACTTTTATATATATATATATATATATATATATATTATATATATATATATATATATATATATATATATACATATTATTTGTATCAGCATAGTAATAGTTATTATGTACGTGTAATTACGTAAGCTATGAATCAACATATAACATTTTTATTCTTTATTAGTTCTTTTTTTTTTGTTTTGGGTCTTCCTATAAGTCTCTTATAATTATGTACCTATTAGTTTGTAGCACACTACCTTCTTACTGTTTCTGCTTAGCCCAATGGTTGACTGGTAGAGAATGCCTACGCGGCATTAAGTCCGCCTTTTGTACAAATTGTTATGTGCAATAAAGATTAAATAAATAAATAAATAAATAAAAGAGGCGTGAAGAAACATCAAATTCAACGTCAACGCAAATTGGGCTTCTCTTTCCATCAGGTCTTATACGTTTTGACAGGCTCGGTGGCTCATTTGGTAGTGACCTCTGCCCTCTGAGCCAAGGGTCGTGGGTTCGATTCCCGCACAGTACAAACATTTGTGTTCATGAACATGTCTGTTTGTATTGGTCTGGGTGTTTTCTATGAATAATACGTATTTATTTATAAAAAAAATTATCTAAGTAAGTTTATCAGTTGTCTAGTACCCATAGTACAAGCTTCGGCTTAGGTGGGGCTAGGTGGCGCTGTGTGGCCTAGCGTGGCATGTCTTGGGTTATTTATTTATTATTATACAAGAAGAAAGTTTTGTTGTGCTACTATAAATAAACATAAATAAAACTGTTGTGCCACCGGTGTGAGAGCACCTAAATGTTCGTTTGTGTTTCCGCGAACGACGAGACGTCTAGGAGGTTTAGCGCAGTTTTTGTCTAGACGCGGCCGCTTTGAGTAACGGCTGTGGTGGCCTTGTAGGGCCGTGACCCTAACATTTTAATAGGTATTTTGTACCTAGTGTCTTGTACTACAATATACAATTTTTTTTATTTCCAACAAGAAGCTTTACAGTACTATTGCTGACACTATTTCTATTAAATGTAACTTAGGTCTATCTTGTTGTGCGCCTCGTCTTTTAAGAAGGTTCCGTGGTGCCCACACTGGAAAATATCCGTAATGTGGGAGCCTATACGATTTACAATATAGTTAAGCGGCCTCGGTTTTAGCACTGTTTCATAAAAT
The DNA here is from genome assembly GCA_031163375.1 of Conogethes punctiferalis. Taxonomy (NCBI): domain Eukaryota; kingdom Metazoa; phylum Arthropoda; class Insecta; order Lepidoptera; family Crambidae; genus Conogethes; species Conogethes punctiferalis. The sequence goes on from CM062079.1 coordinate 18,961,186, forward strand.
CAAAATATCTATACTATCTATAAAATGTAGTGCACTAACTTATAAATATTAAAATATACTAAATATTGTTCGAATAAATTTCCAGATCACAATATTAGCAAAGATAAAAGCTAAAGAAGCAGTATTAGCTCTGGTCTCCACACTATGTTTCCCTGTGGGAATTCCCTGTCTAGAATAGAATACTAATTTCTAGTTGTAAGGTGTAGAGTCTGGTAATCAGCTGTGAATTACATACTTCTCTACTGTTATCGTTGTGAGTTAGCTTCATCATCATCGCTAAATTAACTACTTACTCGGCAATATGTCCAAGATTATCGTAAACTGTAAAGGAAATTAAAACTGATTTAGACGTAATACTAATGTATTTATATATTATATTATCAGTCCCTTTCAATTTCGGAGTCTGTAACTATTTCTTATAACAATAAATATGACCAATTTTTAACCGACTTCAACAAGGAGGAAGGTTTCTCAATTCGACCGTATGTGTTTTTTATATTTCACAAATCCAAATACCTATACCCCAGTAAAAATATTTTGTATAAAACAAGATACCGATTACGAAACAAGGTACGAATAGTGCATACCCAATCACGAACAAGATATTGATAGTTCCAGATAGCAGGCATTTAGTGAAGTCTTAAGTTTTTGCCTGCCGCGGCACCTTTGTGTAACGGCCGATGTGGCCTTGCGAGCCGTTGACCGCGCTGCTTACGAATACCGAACCAACTACATATTTTCGGCTACCTACCTAAATGGTCATATGAGGCTGGTATCAAAATCTATGAGCGGTACAAAGCGACACCCGGCTCTGGGCACGCAACGACCCTAAGAACGCGTTTCCACAGAATCGGGACTGCGTAGAGCTCACAAAGATTTACCAAGGATATTCTTCGACCGATAAACGTTGGTGTAAATGAGTTCTAGAGTGGGTACCGCTTCTCGGCAAACATAGTGTAAGACGCCTTCAAGCCAGGTGGAGTGACGATTCGCGCAGGACGGCTGGCAAGTGCTGGATGCGAGAAGCCCAATATCAATGTGGCAAACAATGGGAGAGGCTTATGTCCAGCTGTGGATTGAGAGCGACTCATTTCATTCATCATCATTTCATTTTATCTTTAAATGAGGTTGGTTAGTTTAGGTACCACTTCTCAAAGAGTTTCTCTAGTATTTTGATCACCAAATGTAGACTATAAAAATTTAGTTCTTATAATGCAAGCAGTTGTCCGATCTCTAACTAAATCTTTTCCTTATACTCGTATTATGAATAGGTACCAAATAGAGACCGTACACAACCCCATTTAGAAATTTAAAACCTCACTTCTCTCTCTCGCCATGCCATCTCGATATCGTAAAGTCGTAAATTAAAATTGGTCTCCGTTGTAAATAAATATCAGACAACATCACATACATTGCTCCGATCCCAAAATAAGTAGCTTAAGCACTTGTGTTATGGGTATCAGAACAACGAATGTACCACAAATATATACTTAAATACAAATATAAACTCCCAGACACGGAACAAACACAAGTGTTCATCACACGAATGTTTGTCCCGGGTGGGAATCGATCCCACGACTCTTGGTTCAGAAGGCAGGGGTCATTACCAATTGAGCCACCGAGCCAGTTGTCAGATCGCATAACGCATCATGTCCGGTCAACACTCACATTCTTGTCTCATCGTCGTCTAGGCATTAAAGTTTACCTCCTTTGTGTAGGCCAACGTGGCCTTGCGCGTCCGTGACCGAACGAGCCCAGGCTTGCGTGAGACCATTCCGATATTTGATCAGATGCGTTTTTTGTACAGACACGTTGCATAACTTAACGCAAAAAGCGCTTGTTGCGTTTCGTGCTGCCAAATTAATCATACACTGTTGAGATTCTCATTTAGGTTACACGTGTCTGCTTTAAAGATGGTTACGAAGATATTACTAGAGGAAATCTATACTTATAATAAATCTGTAGAGAGACCAATTCTGTACATTGAATATATTTTCAAAATAACTATCAGGGGATGATTAGTGATCGATACTGATGCCAAAAATGCAATCAGTAGAATTTTTGTCTGTCTGTCTGTCTGTCTGTCTGTCTGTCTGTATGTTCGTTATAGAAACAAAAACTACTAAACGGATTTTAATGAAACTTGGTACAATTATTCTTCATACTGCTGGGCAGGTTATAGTATACTTTTCATCACGCTACGATCAATAGGAGCAGAGCAGTGAAGGGAAATGTTGGGAAAACGGGAGAAATTTTTATCTGTATGTTTGAACGCGTTTCACGCAAAAACTACTGCATGGAATTGGATGCGGTTTTCACCAACGTATTGCTAGAGGTTCAACTGAAAATTTAAGCACCATTTTAGGTAAGTCCGTTATTTTTGAAACCCGAAATCCACGCGTGCGACGCCGCCGGCACAGCTAGTTACAAATAAGCCTTTGGATTCAATTTGGATTTAGACTCAACTATGGTGTCCAAATATAAAATTATTAGGTCATCAAAACCATTAAAAATGACTTTTTATGGTATTTTGAGAATGTTAAGCTTACTGAATAGGAAATTTTGGGATTACTTTGTATTTTTTGTGGATGTGACGTTTCCCGAATAGAACACTCGGGGAAGAGGACATTTAGTGTACTGTTTAGTGTTTCCATAATATATTAAAGATCCATTTCATTCCTTTTCCCATCCTTACATAAGTATACTCGTATGTATCCCTTTTCCTTCCAGTTTTTCTTCTCCCTTTCTGTCTCCTTACGTCGTTTCTCTCTTTATAAGACGGTAGCAATTGTACGTAGGTAAATTTTAAAAGGAAGTGTGTTAAGGTACTTACCTACTTAGAGAAGCGTTTGTTCTCACCGTCACGGGAGGTGCCCGTCTCGCTACACTTGTAGCCGCGTGATGGCTGTAATACCAGGTCCCGGGTTCTGGTCGCGACTTTCTATGATACAGAGAGTAATTTTCTTTAGCTGGGACCTATGCGGATCGTCCACCGTTTGCTGACGTACATTAATTTAGTTTAACTCACTGAATTGTGCTAGCTTTCCATACGTTTGTATATACAGAGACTATTGTACAAATATACCTTCCTCTTGAATCCCTTTATCTCTTAAAGATAACCGCATCAAAATCCATTGAGTAGTTCTAAAGATCTACATAGGGACAGACAGACAACAAGAGTGGCTTTGTTTTATACAGAGCTCTTATTGTCAGCTGAAAAGGGAATCATAAAGTCAACAGCTCATATTAACTACGAGTATGTCCCTACCTTAGGGCTCGTTGAGCCTACCCTAGGACTAGGCTGACTGGTCTACACATAAGTTTAGAATTTCTTCACAGGTGTGCAGGTTACCTCACAATTTTTTTTTTGTTCTTTTTTTTTCTAAATAACTACGATGATGGCCAGGGCGGCCTTGTCATCATCACCGGACTGTGGGTACCTCACTATGTTTTCTTACACTGTAAGAGCGTCAAATTAACGTAGGCACACATACGAAGTTCAGATGTATTGCGATATAGGGTTTGAAGCCGAAGATTAAGTTTGAAAGTCAACATCCCTAATCTCATCAAAACAAGACTTCCAGACACAATACGAGTATTTTGTAACCGACTTCGAAAAAGGAGGAGGTTCTCAATTAGTCTGTATGTATAATATTTTCTTGTCTATGTATGTTCACCGATATTTCCGTCAATTATTTATATATGGATTAAAAAAAAAATGTGTGTGCAAATACATATGTATTTACTTACGTTATTTATCGCTTTTTAGTTATGCAGATACAGTTTTTGTCAAATTAAAGTATTGGTGTGCTTTTCTTGAAGTCGGTTTATTTAAAAAAAAAACAGTTAATTTGAACAATAAAAAAGTGGTAGGTATTTAAAGGAACATTCGGTCTTAAATACTAGGGCCGGCGCTCTAAATCAAAGGGAATTATTTGCTGTGCTACAAAAAACTAGGAAGAGTCTTTCCCTCGCCGTGCGTCGTCACGGGCGGCGCGTGTCTCGCTACACTTGAGGCCGTGTGATGATCTAATGGCAGGGTTCCGTCCGCTACACCAAATATTAGGCGTCTTCGGCCTGCAATGAACCCGTTCCGGAGGGTGGTGGCGTTTCAAACGTGAACACGAAACTTTTATTACACGTGAATTAAATTAACAAGGACAGACACGATCTGGCGGTGATTTGAATAGTTGTTGTTTTTTTTTTTCAATTTTTTTCTAAAAGTTTTTTTTTGCAGAGATTTCTGTCTTAAGTCAATCAGTAAGGGACACAAAACAGATTGCCATGTTGGTTGGTAGTAAGTGCCGCTTAAGGACCAAGAAGAAGACCTCTTAACTTAAGAAGGTTCCAGGGTTTTTGAGTTAATTTTTTTTTTTATAGTGGCTCGACATAATGGCTTCCCTACGCCTGATGGAAAGCGAAAGAGAAGCCCAAGTCGCTGTGACAACGGGCAAGTAACTGGTCAGTTACCTGTCAGTTGCCACCGCCATGCCGGCCCAACCCCAACCCCCCACGAGCTCCGGAAACCCTACTCACCGGCAGAAACACGACTCAGAGGTCATTTGACTGCGGTATTCTATAGGGTGGAGGTCCTTCCCCGGACGGGCGGCTCAATTCGAGCGATCGAATTTGAGGCGAAGCGTTCATGTTGACCATGCTACGGCTAACTTAATGAGCTGCTACTGAGTAATTTATTTGTCACAGTGACTTGGGCTTCTCTTTCGTTTCCATCAGACGTAGGGAAGCCATTATATCGTGCTACTATATAAAAATAAATCTATTTTTGGCCCAACCAGGTATTCGACCTCAGTTTTCAGCACCTGTAACCTATAAACGAACGAGACAATCAATAAAACTAACATAAGAACATTTAATCTTTAAAATAGGTAATAAAATAGCGGTTTAAGCACCTTAAAAACTATTTACCCTATGGATTGAAATCTAACAATACACTTTGAAGGATCATTTTCTGGTTAAGTCTATCAAATGCGACTTAAAAACGGCAACCACTCGAAATAAACATAATGTTATACAAAACAAGTTGACTAATCGGATCACGGCGCGCTTACTCACTCGAAACCCAAAACGCATTGCATTACGCACGACCTCGCTGCAGGGCTGCCAACTGCATAATAAGGTATTTTAATAGCCTTTTTTTTATTAAAACATTTTTTCCCCTTAATGTGTTTACGTGGGTGTCGAAAAAGACGGCTTAGAGAATATCAAGAGAGGTAGGGCATAGCGAATCTTCGCTCGTATTGAGCTGCCCGTCCGGGGAAGGACCTCCACCCTATAGAATACCGCAGCCAAATGACCTCTGGGTCGTGTTTCTGCTGGTGAGTAGGGTCTCCGGAGCTCGTGGGGAGTTAGGGTTGGGCCGGCATGGCAGTGGCAACTGACAGGTAACGACAGGTAAGACCTGGCGACCCGAATGCCGCTATTTGTCGCCTTGCAAAGTACAAAGTTCCACATAGGGGCAGCGCAGACGACAGACTATCGGTGACGCACTTTTTTTTTTTTTTTTTATATTGGCTCGACATAATGGCTTCCCTACACCTGATGGAAAGCGAAAGAGAAGCCCAAGTCGCTGTGACAACGGGCAAGTAACTGGTCAGTTACCTGTCAGTTGCCACCGCCATGCCGGCCCAACCCTAACCCCCCACGAGCTCCGGAAACCCTAATTATATGCAGTAACGCACACAACGCGCAAAAATCTGTCTCGGATGTTTCACAGACTCAACGCACACGACGCACATCTTCGATCATTCTGTCGGCAGACTTAGACGCTCTTTTAAATGTCTCAGACGCGGACTCTATCGCACAAAAAGTGTGCCGTCTGTGCTGCACCTAAGTGAGACACAGCTGGCACCTGCCATCATCACCACAATGGTAATCCTAAACTACATAATAAATAAATAAATAACCCAAGACATGCCACGCTGGGCCACACAGCGCCACCTAGCCCCAAACTAAGCCGAAGCTTGTACCATGGGTACTAGACAACTGATAAACTTACTTAGATACATTTTTTTTTGTAAATAAATACATATTATACATAGAAAACACCCAGACCAATACAAACAGTCATGTTCATGAACACAAATGTTTGTACTGAGCGGGAATCGAACCCACGACTCTTGGTCACTACCAAATGAGCCACCGAGCCTGTCAATAATAAAAGTCGCGCTTTGGTCCTGTTAATTAAGTTTTAAATATAAGACCGACAGACAGCCCTACAAGTATTGTTGGAACGTCAATTGGTCACGTACCCGCGGTACCCTAAAACAATGCGCCGAAATCTGAACCCGAGCGAGCCCGTGGGAGACGGCTAATGAGCTCACAACAACGCTCACGACTCTTAGTTACCTCTTCCGGAACGTCAAATGTTATACAGGAAAGTTTGTTGGTTATAATAATAGTCTACGAGAGATAGGGCATAGCGAATCTTCGCTCAAATTGAGCCGCCCGCGCGCCCGTCCGGGAAAGGACCTCCACCCTATAGAATACCGCAGCCAAATGACCTCTGGGTCGTGTTGCTGCCGGCGAATTGGGTTTCCGGAGCTTATGGGAGGAAAATGAAAATGAAAAGGAAAAATATCTTTATTCAAGTAGGCTCATGACGAGCACTTATGATTCGTCAAATAATGCAAGTACATAATGTCTGTCCTGATCGAATCTAAACCTTTAGATCAGAAAAGTTACCTACACCAAATGATTTACGAATCTGCCTAGCAAGTCAAGCTTTTGTTCATTGCATATTTCCTATCATTCTGTTCCAGAAACAGAACATAATTCTATCCATCTTCCGCCAATCATCATTCCACTTGTCCTGAGGGTGCCTTACTTTGTTTGCCAAGAATTTTTTTTTAGCTCGATAATCAAGAACATATGTATAGCCGCTACCTAGCTACTAAAAGTTATTAATAATCAAACACATTATTATTTTAATCTGTACACATAGAAAGCCTTTCACACCTAACATTTATCGACATTTTCAGTATTTAATAGCATCGTAATGGACAAACAATGGAGTATTTACGACGTATCAATAGATATTCAACACATCAGCTATCTTCGGTATTATTAAACGTACGTACTCGTAGCTACAGAATATCAGGTAGATATAATAAGGGTTTAGTTTACCCAATATAATAAGGCAGCTGACTACGAGTTTCATATGATTTTCTATTAAAATATTGTGTTACAACCAGGTAATATCTTCTTCTATCTTCTAATCTATCTTCTTTTTACACTTATCATAAATGAGAAGAGAATTCTGTACTTGAAATATATTTTCAAAATAAGTATCATGGGGTGATTAGTGATCGTAACTGAAGCCAAAAATGCAATCAATAAAATTTTTGTCTGTTGGTCTGTCTGTCGTATGTTCGTTATAGAATTAAAAACTACCTACTTGACGGATTTTAACGAAACTTGGTACAATTATTCTCCATACTCCTGGGCAGGTTATAGTATACTTTTCATCACGCTACAATTAATAGGAGCAGAGCTGTGAATGCAATGTCGGGAAAACGGGAGAAATTTTTATCTGTATGTTTGATCGAATTTGAAGGAATCACATTGACCGGTTCCATGGCTTAATGGCATGGGGCAGGAACGAGAAACTAAACCTCTTGGTGCGCTCCACTATCGTCTGAATGGTATGCGGATGACAAAGCTGTCCAGCACGTTTTGTTCGGGAGAGGATGGGATTAGTTGAAATAACTCTTCAGAGCATTCCCTATTGTAGAGACGTGCTTAAACATCGGAGATATTCGTGTTATTATTTTAAAAACTGCAAGATTATTACATTAAAATAGGCACTGCTACAAATTACCCTCTCGTAAGATAATAAATGGATACTGTGCAATTATTAATCATACCGATATTCATATTTACATCAACCGGTAAATACTAAAATTGATAAATGCCTAACCGCGCCTAACTTTCATTCTACAAACGAGCTGACTTACAATACTGACAATACTGAATAAGGCTATGTAAATGTGTCTATGAAATATTAGTTTAACATTTCCCGTTACAATAGCAGCCTTCGATCATACATAATGTAACTGGGCCGTGAAGAAACATTATATTTACGGTACATGGGGTGTAAACCCCCCGCATGGATGCAGCAGTCAATGTAGGGGAGACCGGGTACAAAAATAACGACGGGTCGAAAGTAACAAATGCTCTCTAGATAAGATATTTAAGAGAGGTAGGGCATAGCGAATCTTTGCTCGTATTGAGCTGCCCGTCCGGGGAAGGACCTCCGCCCTATAGAATACCGCAACCAAATGACCTCCGGGTCGTGTTTCTGCTGGTGAGTAGGGTCTCTGGAGCTCGTGGGGGGTTAGGGTTGGGCCGGCATGGCAGTGGCAACTGACAGGTAACTAACCAGCTACTTGCCAGTTGTCACAGCGACTTGGGCTTCTCTTTAGCTTTCCATCAGGCGTAGGGAAGCCATTATGTCGAGCTACTATAAAAAAAAAAGGATTTATTTTTTTGCAGCCTTCAGGTGATAGTCAGGACATAGGACAGGACATCACCTGAAGGCGGCAAAGCGACCTTTCGCCCATTGGATAAATCTAAAGAGCATTTGTTTTAACTTCGACCCGCCGTTACTTTTGTACCCAGTCTCCCCTACATATGTATGTTTCATCATCATTAGTCTGCAGATGTATAAGCCTCCGCAATTGTCATTTGGAAAGGAAAATTTTTTTTTATTGGCAACATAGGTTACAACCCAACACAACATGACATAACAAAAATTCGCTTTCCATCAGGCGTAGGGAAGCCATTATGTCGAGCTACTATTAAAAAAGAAGAAAAAAAATACAAACAGACGATAGTAATTAACAATCAATTAACGAATATTTGCGGGTATTTACCATAGTCAGCACGCTTGGCACGAGGTTTTATTGGGTAAATCACAAATAATTCACAAAATATATTTTTATGGCGGGATTTAACACGCACATACCTTTTTGAACCCGAAGTTTTGGCCGTGTTACAACGGCAGTGATTACGAGAAGACATTTTATGATGCAACGCGAAAGTTAAAAAGCTATTAATTCACAAAATTTTTAATAGACGTGTTTCTGAATAGGTTTGAAATTAAGGTGATGATTATTGTGATCAGTCACTACCAGATATTTTACTTGCTATAATAATAATAATAAAGCAAAACACCGCCGTACCATGAAAACCTAAAATGATGTCCACTTGGCTTCGGCCCGTGGGTAACATTATTAATACCGATGTCAAATCGAGGCTAGTAAAATAGAAAACAGAAATAATAATAATAATAAATCATTTATTTCAGGCGAGGAGGCCCATAAAATGTTAGTAACAATTTACCTTACAAATAGTGTTAGTATAGTACATAAAATTTAACAATCAATCAAACAAAAACAAAAAGATGTTAGTAACAATTTTCCTTATAAATAGTGTTAGTAGTAGTCGGTTTAACTTATTTTTTTTACATAATTTTTGTATGGGACAGCACCCATCTCTGGAGGAGTGGTGAGTCCCAGCGATCCACAAACACCCTCAGGATCGCATTGGAGCTGCCACGCAGGCGGGCTATTGCGGAAGCACACCGCTTTCGCATTATGGCGGCAAATCCGTCTGTTCTTGCCTCCGCAAACATACCTGATGCACTGCATCGCCAAGGCAACCCCAATAAGACCCTGAAGGCATTGTTATACTGTACACGAAGGTCACTGTATGTCACCACATATGCTATGTCACCACAATATTTGTAAACGAAAAACTCGATAATGAACAAAGAACTTAAATCTTTCCCCCTTTTTGCGTCAGAGAATAAAAATGCCCCGGACTCCAGAAGGTCCTTACTGGAAACCTAACTCACTCACGTCGCTTGTAGTTAATGCACCTCCAATATGCAAACGCCAGTACAATATATTGGGTACGTCAACCAGTATGTAGTGCCGTCAACAAGTGGAGTTATTGCGCATAACATTACGTCAGAGGCCGGCGCTTAGTTATGTTCCGAAGTGGTTCCTTAGACCTTATATGGTAGCTTAAGTGCCTAAAACCTCGGCGACCTCCCGCCCACACCCTCATACATGTACAGTCGATAAAATACAGTGACGGACAAATTAATGGACCGGTTAGATAAAGTGATTAATCGGGCTGTGATCAAGATTTGATTTTCGTTTGTTTTAAGATATGTAGGAGGAAATACGGAATTTATATTTCGAATATAAATTCCGCGGGCGAATTTCTTATTGGGATGAAACGACAAAAACCCAAACCGTATACCCCTAAGAAAACCTCGGCCGAGACGAGCATTACTGTAAACGATCTCTAACCTCAACTATTTCTAATGTGTACCTTAATACAATTTAACTTTATTAATTTAAGCAGCATTGCCAAAGTATCTGATTACTCTGTGAAAAACCGCCTTGTTATTTAGATAATCATCTGTTTTCTGCGTATCACATTACAGTTTTTGAATAAAGCAGTTTGCGCATTTTAATATCTCCTGCGCACTTTGCTAGTCTCCTTAGAAATTGGCCGCAAGAGAGTATTAAAAAGAGGATTAAAACTTTCCATTGCTCGCCAGTGCACAAGTATTTCAATCGCGTCAAGACCCGCAACTAGACAATGGTTTAACATTCATCCGCTGCGCTTTCTCGAAATAAACTGCAATCGCAGTATGCATACAATAGCCCCGCGTAGGAGTCGTGACTCAGTAGGATACGGAATCTAGGCTTCAGCTAAGTCCGTTGCTAGCTGACGTTTTATGCCTAATCATTTGAATCTTTATGATACTAGGCGATCGCTATCTCTGAGAATAGTAGACGACGGAAAACCTTAGGTATTTAATGGATACGTTGTTTATAATCATGAATAACGAATAATATGGAGTAATAGGGGCTAGTTGTGACTCGGGGAGGTAGATAGATATTCTTTATTGTACACTCACTAATTTTCCCACAAGAGCCTAAGTCGTAGAGTCACGATCCTCATTTTTTTTTTCTAACTGACTAATTCGATAGCCTTTTCATCATAACCGGACTGCAGGGGAGCGAAAGTCATCAGTGAAGGTAAAGACTGAAAGAGAAAAAACAACAACACAAAATGGGCGAAATTATCACACGCATCTACACGTAAAGTAAACAAACATTACAATATTTCTACAAGTCCAAACGTACAGGTACTTTAAAACATCTCCCACATGCAAAGCTCGGGAAATACTGCCACCATTCTGTGGTAACATTGTCATAATGTAGCATATACAATAGCGCTACTAATGCACCTACGGCCAATGCAGATGCTATCGTCTGTTATTAACACTCGGTTACCGGGAATAAACTGCAGTGGTAGTATCATTGCACTGCAATATGTGTGGATGTTGCAATTCTCCGGGATTCCGGGCATAGGTGGCCTTGGGACTTTGGGAATGGTATTGGAAGAACATTTGCGTTAAATGCATAGGCAATACCGAAATACTGTTAGGTACCTGATTTATATTGGAGTTACCTCCAATATAGTTAAGCTATAAAATGTAAATGTGTAAGGAATAGAGTAGGTATTACAGTAACAATAAATGTTAATGATTAGTTTTTTTTTTAGTTATATACTATACCTACTAATTCACAATAGAAAAATCCCATTGCGCCTAATGTGGGCTGATGATGATGATTGCGCCTGTCACCCTCACCCTGAAGGCCTGGGATGCCGTTTCACGCCCCGCCTAAAGAGCCCAGGATTGTAAGAGGAAGGAAATACATGAGCTGGAAGGGCATTCCATGACTTAACGGCACGGGGCAAGAACGAGGAACGAAACCTCTTGGTGCGCACCACCATCTGGATGGTATGCGGATGACAACGCTGTCCAGCACGTGTTGTTCCGGAGTGGAAAGGAGACGATGGAACGATGGTTTAAAAATGATCATAATAAAAAATAAACGCTCAGCATAAATCCTATTGGCGTGTTCAGATCTAATTGTATCTTAAGCACTAAAGTTATTTAGTTCATTTGAGTCTTTTAACCGACTAACCAGTCTATAATAAGAAAATGAATAGAATATTATAAATTAGAGAGGAAGGGCATAGCGAATCTTCGCTCGAATTGAGCCGCCCGTCCCGGGAAGGACCTCCACCCTATAGAATACCGCAGTCAAATGACCTCTGGGTCGTGTTTCTGCCGGTGAGTAGGGTTTCCGGAGCTCGTGGGGGGTTAGGGTTGGGCCGGCATGGCGGTGGCAACTGACAGGTAACTCACCAGTTACTTGCCCGTTGTCACAGCGACTTGGGCTTCTCTTTCGCTTTCCATTAGGCGTAGGGAAGCCATTATGTCGAGCCACTATAAAAAATAAAAAAATATTAATGATGAAATGAAAGTACGTATGCTATGTTGTCTGATATTTAAAAAATAATTTATGTTGTTATAAGAATCTGTACTCATGTAATCTGAAATCATCGCACAATAACCATCAGCAAATCTAGCCTAACATTATAAATAGAGAAATCCGTACCTTCGAATTAGGTCCATAGCAACACTAGATAGACCTAGGCTCTCGTAGGCGGCGCCTTTCTATCTGACGTAACGTAGAAAGTCTCGATATGAGTGTAAGCTCCAAGGAGGCCTTAGAACGTGATAATAACAGCCCTATTTGGCTCAGAGGTATCCATTGCCGTTTTTGGGTTTAAATCTATTTATGAACGTGTTCCAACGGTATCAGATATTATGTTGAATACTCGTAGTGTAAGCATGCTAATATCAAATGGGAAAGTGTTTATTACGCTGAATAGATTCTGTGAATATTGAGAATATCTTTAGGATAGGCAATAGGGTTCAACTATGTTTGATTTTGCTAATTACCAGGTAGTATCGATAAAATATGACGGGTCATATGAAGTAGGCTTCAGAAATCACAATTGATATTTGATGCGAAATGAGACGACATTAGCTTATTAGTCTGCATAGTTGTTCGGGAAGGTTCATCTTGAAAGTGTAAAAGATTATACCTACAATCTCTAAAGCTGCATAATTTATACTATCTTTAATTATGGAATCAGTTACAGAAATTTAAAAATAGCTATTAAACAAACTTCTAAGACGCGGGCATACAAAAGACTACATAATACGGGCATGCGACGTCACTTGCATGTAGCTGTTTTGTTTAAAGCGTTTTTAGTCTCGTTAATATTTGTGATGTTTAAATTGTTTTAAGTTTTTAGGAAAAACTTTTTAGTAGCACCGGAGTCGGATAATTGGTGAAGATACACCATCCACCATCATACATCAGTTAAGTGCCTAATCTCCCTTCGCTCGTTAAGATAATCAAAAGATGTTATAAGTGAAGTGTAAAAATATCATCTTTATTAATTAGGTGTAAATTAATACCACCTTTTTAATTAAACTATCAAAATTAACTTAAACCTGCTAAATATTAATATATTCAAAAACGATACAAAATTACAAACAGCGTTTTTTTTTCTTAAACGCGTTCGCTACCAAAACATGTAACCATAAAACTTAGAAACGATTATAATTAAGTCGTTTGATAATATCCGTATTTAGATCCTACTGCTTGTAGGATTATAAATAATAATATAGCAATGATAGTCGATCACAATTAAAGAAATGCTAGTAAAGCATCTGCCTTACGTCATCTTTATCACGCCATTGGTTATAAAGTGGTCAAATAGGAATCGCTATATTAAATTCCAGACCAGCCGTATTTCATACTTTATTGCATTAGAATTGCAGATACAAAAATAATATTTAACAAGAAACCCATAGAAATAAAATATCCATATTTTGAGTAATTATAAGTTTACGAAGTTAAGGCTTGTCAAGTCTGGTTGTGGAAGACGTTCGACGTCGACTCTACATGATATCTGACACCATTTTAAATGTGCAAGCCTTATAGCACGTTTCACTTAGGCCCCATTTTAAAAACCAGCTTAAAAACAAGTAATTTTCATTTAAACCTCATACTTATCCCCATAGTGAAGATATACAAATGTTTATTTTAACAATTCATTATTATGTCTGTACAAAACCGTACACATACATTAAAAGAAATAGGAAAGCTCTATTGGTAATATCCACACAAACGGGGCAATATTTTTTTTTTTGTTATAGTGGCTCGACATAATGGCTTCCCTACGCCTGGTGGAAAGCGAAAGAGTCGCTGTGACAACTGGCAAGTAACTGGTCCGTTACCTGTCAGTTGTCACTGCCATGCCGGCCCAACCCTAACCCCCCACGAGCTCCGGAAACCCTACTCACCGGCAGAAACACGACCCACAGGTCATTTGGCAGCGGTATTCCATAGAGCGAAGGTCCTTCCCCGGACGGGCAGCTCAATTCGAGCGAAGATTCGCTATGCTCTACCTCTCTTGTACTCTACCTCTCTCTAAGTAAAATGAAGCCAAAAATGCAAGTGTAATTTATCTAAATATAGTATAGAGTTCTATCAATACTATATCTTCACTATCACACCTCTATACTGTATCAGCACTATGACTGGTCGCCGGATCCGGTTTGGTACAATAGTCGTTCTATTAGAGGGATGTAGGCGTCGGTCTCGGCAATATTTCACAGTCGAACACTGCCTCGCCCCGTGGCGTTGCTTTTTTTTCTCCTTTGTTAGTGCAAGTTATGATCCCCAAGCGCATCCCTTTAATGGCTAAGGGAATCAAGATGTGTTGGTTGGCCTGAACACGCGCCGTTTGTAATGTATGGGGCACTAAACAGGATCCTTAAATGATGAGAATTGGTGGAAATGGGATTTCGCGAATGGGTCAGACCTGACTTGTGATTGTGGGTATTCTCCTCAAACCATGGCTCACCTTACGGCCTGCCCGTCGTGTCCATCCAGTTGAACGCGGAAGGAGCCGATAAGTGCGTCCAGGAGGCCGGTTCGTCTGGCTGAATATTTGGCAAACCTTGTTTAGATTGCCATAGACACGAAATTATTCATGAGTTAATATCTCGCGTATAAAACGTCAGTTAATTCCTCGCGATATCCTAACCCGTGCCCTGCGGGATGCGGGATGAGGAATGCGGGATGTGTTGCGTGCAACGCTCCTGCCGGCGCGGCAGTGAATGGCACGCAACAGGCAGGCCATCGCAACACGACACGCCACGCCACGCCACGCAACCTGTTTGACGTGGCCCTATTAGTTCACGTATAACGAACCGCTGTCTCCTCGGCAGTGAATCACATGACTGATAACCGGAACAAATTATGCTTCAAACATGAATGTGTCTGGTGGGATTCTCACGACCCTCGGCTCAGAAGGTTCTAAGGTTACTGTCCAGTGAACCGTCGGGACGCCTTATACACAAAAATACATTAATGACCATTTTTACCAACCACGTAAGAGACCACTAAGAAGAACTTCGAATGCACTTGATTTTAATTGCAATTTCTGGTTCTTTTACAATTATTGCAACATCAAAACGTCTTTTAACCCGTTAAATACCATAAGCGCTTTTTTTCTAAAGGACTACGATGATTATCACCATCGGGCTGTTTGAGAAACGGAAGGATCACGGTCCTAGAAATATAAGCCCGATAGCGCGTCGCAATAAAATTTCTATTGTGTCCGGGACTTCAAAAGTTATGCAGCAGCTAAGGGACTTTTAGGTTAGTTATAAAAATGGGAATACGATATACCTCTCGATACCCTACTCATATAGGCTTATATCATAGGTATAATATGCTCCTTTTGCTCCACTCTGCCCTGCGTCGCGACGTAACGCATTAATAAAATTGCCTAATTGGGATGTGATGTGGCGTTGATGGCGTTAAGCGATAATCGAATCTGATAACAGTATTTTAGACACATCGCAGGGTTTTATTGCTTTAAATTGGATTTAATCTGTGTTGGCTAGATTAAATCGGTGTCTTATTACGTGCCTACAAAAATTGCCTGGTTTCGTTGTAATTACTTTTGATTAATTCTTATAGAACTGTTCTGATATCCTGTTACAATACATGTAAAGTACCTATTCAATTTGAAAGGACAATTTGGTCTTCTTTATGTCATGGTAAATAAATAAATGGTAGTTATTAATTTCTTTTCATTGAGAACCAATATGTACCTACAATGTTTTATTAGGGTGGATAGATCTCATTCATCTCATCTTCTACAATTTACAGCATCCAGTGCACTTCAAAAATAAGTGATAATTGTAATATTTAAATAATTATAGTTATACATATAATATGTATTAAGGATTACGTTACTTACGTTATTTATCGCTTTTTAGTTTTGGTCGTTTGAGTTTTTTTTTAAGTCGGTTTAATTCTTTTTTTTTAATAATTTTATTTATCGATTTTTATTTGCGTTATTGTTCTGTGAACTTGAATAAAGGCTAGTTAATGTCCTTAAGAGTTTAAATTATTACAGTAGAAATAGTTCTACTGTTACTACGGATTATATTTTGACGGATACGGGTCGGATTCGGACCGGACGTAGTGCGAAACTGCTCTTGCACATTTAATGCCTGGGGACTAAAGTCAAAGTAATAATTGTTTAAAAGCCTAATTTATTTAAATAACAGAAAGTATAAAGACAACCAAGTCGTGACACAAAATGATTGCAATTCGATTCCTGACTAGTGACTTTATTGCTAAGCTATCTCATGAGGATGTAGCAGAAAAAAAACTAAGAGTACCTATCATACCAAGAAATAATTCAAAGCACGTAGACGATCCTAACAAACTCGACCCCAACTGACGCAACAATTTCTTCAGGGCAAACTTCAAAAGAATTAGGCGCACCAAAATATTTGAAAATATTTATCCTGTCTCTCATTTAAAGGGACATTTCCGCAATTATGTATTTCCTTTGAGTTTCTGCAACGACACTTTCTAGCGGGACTTTAATAAAAGGTATTTACTTAAACGACGTCGTTATTTGTTACTCTTAATCACTACATAGTACTCGTATAAAACAAAGTCGCTTTTTGTGTAAGTAATGTAAGTATGCATAGATCTTTATAAGTACGAAACGGATTTTGATGTGGTTTCTTACGCCACATCTGTGCCACACCACATACAACCGAAAAAAGCTGGATAAATTTTCATTTGTAGGATCCGAATTGTTTATAATAACCATAAGATTCATTTTTTTTATTCATCATTATCAGCCTATTGCAGTCCACTGCTGGACATAGGCGCCTCCAGTTGTTCGCCACTTTGGGAAAACATTTTACACTCCCATACAGCCACAAGAATAAGTAATCAAAAACACGAACACATGCATATGGTAACATAATAGAAATTGATTCAAAGACGGAAAGAACTCTGTCGGGTCAGCTTGTTATTAATAAAAGCTGCAACTTTACCAACATACTCGTACTTTCCAAATAAACGTCCAACTTTGATCGAGCGTTATTTCATACTTGGCCGCGCTAATCTCGCTTCCGATTGGTTGAAACTTTCTTGAGTTTGAATTACCCAATCAATGACGCTGTCAGTTTAAATTTTGGCAGTTCGTTAGACCACAAAATGAACACGAGAAAATGAAGCCAAGGTTTGTTAATTTAATATTATTATGTTCTGAAGTAGGTTAAAATCACAGTAAAACATTGTGTACCATATTGAATTTGCTTTGGAAACAGGCATAACTAATACATAGTAGGGTAGAGTACGAACCACGCCCGCTACCTGATATTCCCACAGTCGTCTTTTACGATACCCACGGGATTAGAGGGAGTGTGAATCCAATTCTACATCCGTAACCACACGGTAAAACCTACTGCGGTCACCAACCAGCCTGCCAAGCGTGGTGACAATGACAATAGTCACCAAACCAGTGACTCACACCAACCGATGACAATAGTCATTGATGATGACAGACCCGGGCTTCAGAGCTGGCAAAGACTACGAACGGTAGCATGATGAACGATGATGAACATATAAAATACCCAACAATTTCAGTATCACATCATACTAGGTATTCATAGCCCCGTCATATTGCCTGTCCAAGATTGATGTATAAGCCGCCACACAGTTTAATTGTAAATGCTTTCCAGTACACAATTCATGTAAGTGTGCCAACTGGCTGGTCGTGTAGCCAAACAGGTCTCAGTCAACGACCCCGCTTAGATCAGTCGACACAAATTATGACGATATACATCGGACACCGTGGATCAACACCGATCGGCCGTTGACCTTTAATTGATATAGATCTTCATTGCTAAGAAATTAGAGTGACGTGATGAGATGCATAGCGTCTGTGGTGTTGTAGCTAAGGCCGTTGACGCTTATGCATTCAAACCTCGCCACGTACCTGCATTATGTGTCTTCGAAATTGATATAGACGGCCTTTGTTTAGAGAGGAATTCATAAGGCACCTTCGCTCCGTATCTGGGAGAGCTGGCATAGTGTGTATGTCTCACATTGTCCCGATTGGAAAGGCATATCAGTTATCCCTGTGTCGCCAGTGGGCAGCTGTTGTGAGAACGTCACTAATTTATTAGCGCAACACTAGTCGCGTCCCTATTCTATTTATCTATGTCAATGTCTATGTGTCTGTGTCATGGCGTCTACACTGATTTCTAATCATCCGGCTGTATCGTGTCTTCTCAATACAAGTGTTCCTGCTGGCTATCCTGTCATCTTATTTATACACCCAAGACCCATAAAGCAGCAACTTGCATGGATTCGGGTAGCGCAAGAACAAACGACGGCTAGGTAGGCACATCTGTCACATTTCCTCAAATAATCTACATGAATAATGGACTATATTCACTTATTTCATGACTCTATGTGTCACTTCAAGAAGGCACGTTAAGCTGTTGGTCCCGGGTGCTATCTTTACCAACTCAGATAGCAGTCGTTACATCATATCAGAGATGATGATAACTCTGACGCCTAACTGGGAATGGGTATAGCTTACCCTAAGTGTTGCGGAGGTCTGATGGCAGTCGCTCTGTGTAAAAGCTTGGCCCTCGCCAAATCTCTCAGTTTGAGAAGCCGACCCTGAGACAATCTGGAAAAAGGCTAGAATGGTGATGATGTGTCACTTCAAGAAGACTTGCCATGTACGCAAAGGATTATTATAGAACACAACTTAGCCCAGATACTCGTATAGATGGACTGACCGTTCCTTCACTCGCATAATTTAGTAGGACGACAGTTTGATACGGTTATAGAGAGATTAGAAAAATATTTCGGCTTAACGTGCTTCACGAAGGTGTATCAAATACCTGAACTGCTAGTAAATAGCTTCTAGGTAGAAAAGTCCAAAAAAGTGCTATTTAACTGATCAGGCAGTGGCGTAACTACAGGGTGGCATGTCGGCAAAATGCCACGGGCCTCCAGCCATAAGGGGCCCCCGGTCAGAGGAGAGTCCAAACTCCCAACATTTGTTATGACACATTTAGTGAAAAACTGATGAATTTGCCACGGGCCTCGAATGGTATAGTTACGCCACTGTGATCAGGGATTCAAACCCAAGAATTCTTGATCTACAACCGACGCTTACTACTACTAGACACTGTCACGAATAGCAATAACTTAAAAGCCGTACCAATATTACGACCAGTTATTAAACTAATAGATTTAATCGCCTCTAGGAGCCCACACGTAATTTAAAACGTGTGAAGTTTATATTCAAATGGGAGGTGGGGCCATGGTAGCGACCCCGTGGTCATTACACGCGGCGCGTAGGCGACTCCTCCGCAGCTGAACTCTCCCGGCTAATGGATTAACTTGGATAGAATAGGGCTATGAAAATAAGTGGGCGGTGAGGTGCGCAAGCAATGGGATGAAACCGTAAATTGTTGAATGATAGAAACAACAATGATGTCAACTGTCAACTACCTGTATGCGAAGAGTGCTTGAATTTTTTGGCCACATAGCTAGGAAGAGTGACCAAAACCTAGAACGGCTCGTTACGGGCAAGGTTGACGGGAAAAGAGACCAGACCGTTCCGCCCTGGACACATAGCTGCACGTCGCAGTCGCACTGCATGATGCCAGAAACCGAAACAGATGGCGAGACATCATCAGAAAGAAGCTCCCTAGGGGAACTTTACGACCCTCAGTAATGAGGATTACGACGCGAGCAGGAGGATTATAAGAACAAGTTGAAAAATTTGACCACCTACTGGAAAGACAAATCGCCTGATCGTATCTAGCTACAACTGCATCTCCGAGTAATTTCAGAAATGTGTTGTCTGCAAACCATGCAGACAACGATGGCGCGCACCAAAAGGTTTAGTTTCTCGTTCTTGCCCGTGCCATTAAGTTATGGAATGCCCTTCCAGCTCATGTGTTTTCTCTTACAATCCTGGGTTCTTTAGCCGGGTGGGAAACGGCATCTCAGTGGGCCTTCAGGGTGAAGGCGATAGGCGCGGTGGGTTAATAGGTTTGTCCTACTAAGCCCTGTCGACCTAGCATTTGGATCTCACGACCGCTTACCATCAGTGGAGTGTGGTTATCTTGAACTTTTTTTTATAAACAAAAACTTTATGAGATACATTTAGGTGTCTACATCACTACGTCAGCATTACACAATTGCCAAGATGTCTCTCTTTGGCCATAATGTGTTTCCAACATCTTTTTTCTTCTATAGCACGCATGCATGCTTGTTACGGTACGGCATGACAAGCTACTGCGGCAGCATGAGCTAAGAGTTTAATCTGTTTGCCAATATTCCCAGCATAACAATTTATATTGAAATTAAAAAGATTATTATCTTGTCAACAACCAGCCAAGAATTACGGATAGCGTATTTTTAATGTTATGGAAATTGTATTACGATTCTCAATTGATTTAAGATGATATGCGTTTTTGGAATTCATACAGCAATCACGTTTTGACAGCTAAATCTCAGTTCGATTAAGCGACATCTATCCCAGTCGTGAGCTCAAGTTGAGCAACCATACCTAAAGCTAGTTTCCCAAGATCTGATTCACTGGTATTCCATTTAATCGGCAAGTCTTGCCGCAACCGGACCCTCGCTTGAGTCACACGATGCAGAGTTCGGTGACCTCGCGAATTCTCGATAATCATTTAATTGTATGAGTGGAACCGAACGGACGAAATGTGTGACACGCGGGGGGAGGGGCCTCGTGGAAAATCAGTTGGGCCCCGCCCACTGTTTTGGTACATCGACGGTCGGGAATAGATTAGTGTCACCATCTCATTGTCATGGACGACATAGTTACTCTATTGTTTTGGTTTTGGCAACTACTCGTAGATCTGACAGCGAGATCTATTTCTACGAATGTTAAGAATAAGTGTTACAACTTTTACAGTATGACTCCGTTTTTTGAAGGATTCCCTGGAGCATAAGTAAGTCGTTATAGGATACAATGCAAGTTGTGTACGCAACTAACTCAACACACAACTATTAAGGCAATAAATATAGGTTCTATATGACACTTATTTTGTCTATGACTTTAGAACGGGATAAATTTTAAATTTGACAACAAGACGTATGAAATTATCATTTAATTGGCAATAGAACCTAACATTTGTATTTACTTGTGAAGAATGTACTTTTAGACCAGCCTGCTTTATATTGAAAATAAATTTCCACATCATAAAATAACAATAAATTCTGTAATCTGTAAGAACTAACGCGTGTTTGTCTAATTTTCCCCATCTCCTCCTATCAAAATATTATTCGACACTAATAATGTTTGCCCTGACGCCCGCGCGGCCAAAGTCAACAGTACTGCACGCAAACAAACCGAGCACCCTGTGTTTTATGGCCCTAACTATATGGGGCCAGCGTTGACACGTACATACGTAGGATCTATCAAATTGCCCTTAATTGCCTTGCGAATTTCATGTAGGTATATTTTGCTTATGATTAGGTACAATTAATTTTGATGATTGACTCGGAATGCATACAGATTCCCCAGGATCGTTATCCATGTGTGGTGACCATGTGGTTTTCGGATTCAGGATAGGACCACCCCATCTCATCCTGTGGATATCGCAGAAGATGGCTAAGGGAATATTAGGAATCGGACAGAAACGCTCTTTCCTAAGTCACCGCGTCGTAAGTGGCTTTTAAAACCTTACATGCATGGCATGCTACGAGATATTGATTTGGCTTATCCGTTGCCGCAGCGTCTTGGGCTTTTCTTCCGAATTATATTAGGCGAGGAGAAACCACTATCCTAGGCCCTGAAAAACATAAAGTATGAATAGCGTGTACAATAAAACAAATAATATAACTTAACAAGAGGGCTGGTGCTTTCCTCGGCCAGCGTATCAGTCTGGCCATACAAAGAGGAAACACGACCAGCCTTCTTGGCACAATGCCCTTGGGCAGCGATCTCGGACATATTTTTTATTTATAACTTTCCTTTAATTTTGTTTTGTTACTTTTAATGTCTAACATCTTATTAATTGCCGCTTTGTTACATAATAAATTGTACATATTTCTCTTTATAGTAGAGAGAAGACAGACACTTAACCTTATATAATATTTCCGCGATTAAAACAGGGAAGTCAATTTAATGGTTCTCACTACGATAGCTGCAGATATTTATAATTTCGCTCCATTTTCTGTCTGTTTCGCGCATCCAGTAAACAAGCAACTATCCAACTAGAGCACGTTTCTCGCTGTTTCCTCACGGTTGGAATACTACGAGTAGAATACCCGCTTCGGTATAAGCTTCTTTCAAAAACATGCAAAACTTATTTCATTTCATGCTGTAAGTATTCTAGTTTTATATCTTTCCACATAAATATTAATGCTGAAACTTAAGCTATAACGTTCACAACATACCTGGTAAATTAGAGAAAAGTGCCATAAAATAGATAACTACAGATGTTGAGGTCGTGTTATGAGCGTTTTATGCCTACACGATAGAGAGTGCAACGGAAATTTTAATAGCAATGTGCTTTTCTATGAAAGACGTTTGAATGAACGGTATTAGTTCCCAATTCCACCACGAGTTTTTGTTCAGACGAAAAATTATTTATGTATTTACAGTTTTGTGGCTTATAGATCGACGGTCGAACTTACACAATTATGTGTGAAAAAATTTTCAAAGCACGAAATGTTGTAATGTCAAAGGTGCAAGTCCGCGTAAGAAATGGGCGTTAAAAAATGAACCCTACCGCGGCGTCGAGTACTACGAATATAGTGACCGAAAATTGTAGAATAATATAACCCATGACATGCCACTCTAAGCCAAACATCGCCATATAGCACCACACTAAGCCGAAGCTTGTACTCGTACTATGGGTACTAGACAACTGATAAACTTACTTAGATACTTTTTTTTGAAATTAAAACATACACCCATGCACCCAGCACCCAGACCAATAGAAACAGACATGTTCATAAACACAAATATTTGTACTCTGCGGGAATCAAACCCGAGGTCACTACCAAATGTTAGGTGTCAGTGTCGACGGATATGGCATTATACGCTTTGATGTCTTTGCCTTACCATTTCTTATTTTTTCTGTGACAGTGACAACCCACACCACTACCCTGGTGTGGATTGTGCTGAGATTGCAATATAACAGTATAAAAGGCTGATCTTATAGACACAAGCAGTTCGACCGTAGTGATGAACAGAAGTCCTAAAAATGCTGCTCGCGTAATTGTGTAAAAGTACCAATGTATAATGTGAATGTAAGTTAGTGAAGTAAAACAAGTAAATAAATGAATTTACTGCGATCGAGTTGGTTTTAATCCCTA
The DNA here is from genome assembly GCA_031163375.1 of Conogethes punctiferalis. Taxonomy (NCBI): domain Eukaryota; kingdom Metazoa; phylum Arthropoda; class Insecta; order Lepidoptera; family Crambidae; genus Conogethes; species Conogethes punctiferalis. The sequence goes on from CM062079.1 coordinate 18,984,858, forward strand.
CACTAATGAGCCATCGGACTAGTCGAGAATAGATAGGCATAGTGTCTCTGTAAAAAGGGATGAACCTTTTGCTACTCTGTGCCAGCATTTACTCCATCTGGCCAGTCAGTGTCGATAAAGGCCAATCGTAAAATAAGCCGAAGTGCCAATTTACGGCGGCCCAACTATACCCCGCAGTAAGTCAAGCGCATTGGACAATACACGTCAAGATTATAATCTCTGGACAACTTGTAACCGTAAAACTACACCTTGAGACCTTAAGTTCTTTGCAGTAAAGAGGAAAATCGCTTGGAGTTTTCTAGATATTAAATTTATACTGTTCATTGTCGGACAGGGCTTTGATTATAAGATAGCGGATTAAAGATGCGGTATGCGCTAGTCGTGCAATAAATTTTTCATACGATAATTGTTATTATGTACAAAATAAGTGAAATTCTTTAATAAATAACCCAAGACTGGCCACAGAGCGCCATCTAGTCCTAAACATCTGGAGGATATACCCATAATCGCCACGATGGGCAGGGGAGCTTGCGATCGCAGGGCATAGCTCCTCGCTCCATTGACGCTGCTGCCCGTCATGGGCCTGTGGTATTTAGGTAGTAGTAGCGCATTCAATCCTGATGGCTATAGCGCTACACTACTAGTCGGTTGCCAGAGCCTCGTTTGTTGTTCAGCAGGATACACCACGGGCAGGTGAGGGTACATTTTCCCTTACATCCCTGATGAATGAGGAATAATAAATACAAATCAACGCCCAATATCTCTACGGGGGTGTCGTAATAGTGATAAGTTTACTTATAGTACCTACCTACTTCAATTTACGTCCCTTATTCTACACCTAGAGCCTAACTATAAACCTAAAAGATATTTTCATTTGTTTGCAGGTAAACATATCCCTGAATGCTGCCCGCACAAAGCCTACTGCAATGTATTCCAATCATCCTGTCTCGGAACACTGAAAATTATTGTTCTACATTCCCTTTGTGACTATATCAAAGCGAGCGTGCAATTGTAACATGAATACAGTCGTAAATTAGGGGATCTTTCCACTAAATATGAGTGCAATATTAAACACTAGCTGTGCCAGCGGCGTCGCACGCGTGGATATCGGGTTTCAAAACTAACGGACTTCCATAAAATGATGCCCAAATCTTAAGTTAGACCTCTAGCAATACATTGGTGAAATCCACATTCAACTCCATGCAGTACTTTTTGCGTGATGCTCAATCAAACATTCAGATAAAAAATTCTCCCGTTTTCCCAACACTTCCCTTCACTGCTCTGCTCCTATTTATTGTAGCGTGATGAAACGTATCATATAACCTGCACAGGAGTATGATGAATAATTGTACCAAGTTTCGTTAAAACCCGTTGAGTAGGTAATTTTTGTTTCTATAACGAACATACAGACAGACAGAAAGACAGACGGACAGACAGACAGTCAGATAAAAATTTTACTGATTGCATTTTTGGCATGAATATCGATCACTAATCACCCCCTGATACTTTTTTTGTAAATATATTTTTGAAGCTAAAACGCCTGTGCAAAACTATCTAACTATACCTACTTCACTTAAAAATAAATACTTATAACTACTTTAATTAATAAAAGTACCTACGCTTAATAATTTTTAATTTGAACGAATATTTTACAATATAACAACAAAAGAAATTCAAATAAACTATTTAAAAACTAAAAGTCGCGCTGGCACGGTTTCTCAATATCAATTATTGTCTGTCAAAACTGTCAATAAGGTCGATCGCTCTGAACGCATCAACAGCCAAATATTGAATGAAGCTAGCTTTTTTTTTTTTTTTTTTTTTTTTTTTCTAAATGACTACGATGATGGCCAGGACGGCCTTGTCATCATCACCGGACTGTTGGGGGAGCGGAAGGCTCTCACCCCTAGGTAAGCTAAGCAGCACAGCTAAGGGCGCCCCCTAGTGGGGCTCGGGCCTCGGCTTAGGGCGCTGCTGGGAGGGTCCCTACGGACGATATTTTGAGGAGAGGGGCGACCGGTTGCGGGCCGGTTTCGCGGGCGGGACGCGGAAGCTAGGGGACGACGCGGCGCTGGACCCCGCCGGCGGGGTCGGAACGACGGGCGTGATGTGTTAGAATGTGTCGCGAGCTGTTCGGCGGCGGCCAGCATGGCGAGGGTAATAGGATCGTCATCGTCCAGGAGGACGTGACGGGGGCGACGTTTCCTACCATGGGGGGCTTCGGGAGGGACGTATGAAGCTAGCTCTCGGACCTCCCGCCTTTTTATACCCTACCGCCGCCGCGACCCGTGTCGAGCGCGGCAACCGTTACACAAAAGTAATCCTTATAGCATGATTCAGTATTCACGTGCGACGGCGCGATGGCTTATTTCATGTATAAGTTTGGTGTTTCTATACCGATTTCTATGATTCTTTTTTTATTGAATAGGTAATAATGATAACTTTTTTAAATTAGGGATGAATGAGAGTATTATAAACGTAAGAGTAAACAAATATAATCAGAATGCTCCGAACTGCTAAGCTATCAGGAGTTACACGTGTTATTGTGAGTCAACCATAAAAGATAGACATATGCTGTTGCGGGATATTTTTTAGTCAATTTTATGTAAAATATTTCTGTCATACATAATTTCTATGTAACTTTAACCATTAAGGCTGCACACGCGACGGAAGCTTAAAAAATGGAGTAACTTCTCCCGTTTTCCCAACATTTCCCTTCACTACTCTGCTCCTATTGATAGTAGCGTGATGAAAAGTACCCTATAACCTGCCCAGGAGTATGAAGAATAATTGGACCAAGTTTCGTTAAAATCCGTCCAGTAGTTTTTGTTTCTATAAGGAACATACAGACAGACAGACAGACAGACAGACAGACAGACAGACAGACAGACAAAAATTTTACTGATTGCATTTTTGGCATCAGTATCGATCACTAATCACCCCCTGATAGTTATTTTGAAAATATATTTCATGTACAGAATTGACCTCTCTACAGATTTATTATAAGTATAGATGTAGAGTTTACTATGAAGGCCTATTTTAAATACAATGGCAGTAGTTTAACAAAGTTGTGTGCATTATACGCGCACGATAATTAAATGTTACATGGTCTTCAATACTCAATCATCTATAATGTAGGTATAAATATTACAAGATGTTCAGGTAAGTTAGATCATTATAGACCTTGAAAGGGTACCGCAATTGAAGAGAGGTCGCTCATAAGCTTTACTACTTCACGCTATTAATACGGATTTAGAATAGATAGTTCGATTCTTAACCCATGAGTGTAGTAGAAGATGACTATGGGAATATCAGGAAACGAGCAGTAGCCTTTGCCTGGGTACAAATAAAACCTAATGCGGCCACCAACCCGCCTGTGTGGTGACTAAGGCAAATCGTCCCAGATGACAAATGTCATTCGGAAAGGCTCGTGGTGTCTAGCAGTGGATGATGGCAGGCTGATGATGATGATGATGGATACCAAGACACAGTAGAGTTTGTACATAAAATATAATTAGTCCGAAAGTATGTATTTCATAAAGTTACATGTTCATCATCATCATCAGCCTATACGCATCTCCAGTTGTTCGCCGCTTTGGGGACACATCTGGAGGCTTCATAATCACAACGCTTGGCAGGCGGGTTGGCGATCGAAGGATGTAGCTCCTCGCTCCGATGACGTCTTCAATCGTGATGGTTATACCGCCACCAATCGGTTGCCAGAGCCTCGTCCGCTATTCAGCGGGATGCTACAGGGGTGGTTTGGAGGGAAAAGATGATGGCTCGCTCCCTTACCTACCTACGTACAAAGATACAAATGTTAAATTTTTTATTATTTTTAGTTAGGACTATATGCCCTAAGGCCTAAAATTATGTAAATTTCATATAAACTTTGTTTCTATACTATTAGTTGGTTGCGTATTTACCCTTTCCCTCGCTATTCATTGTCTCGCACATCTCTGTTGGAAAGTAACCCTAAGCCCCATTTGAGGCGAATCGTGCGATTCGTAATAACGCACTCGTTATTTTATCACGACACGACCCGGCTTTATGATTTTACTCTAGGAAACTAGGCTCTGACTACGTATGAAGTTGGTGTTTCGTATATTTGGATGATAATAAAACGGTCGTGGTCATAGCAGCAGGTAATACGGTGGGGTTTATTGCGATGAGACCCGCGTTATGCGGCGAAGGAAATTATAGTGAGGAAGCGGAGTTCTGAATAGCGGCGGATGTGTTACCTTTATAGCCCGTTGATGATCTCGGAGGCTTATTGTGGAGTATTTGCGTGGAGGAAGCAAAATTTACGGGTTGGAATCCCGAGCGAACAAACTTTAGAAAAGACTAGGTAAAAATTAGAAGTTTTAGTGGGAATTAAGTTAGTTCTTTCTAAGAAAAGCGTTTTAAAGCATCTCACGGTATGGTAATTTGGTGGTAACAATTGATAGGAGTTAATAGATGCCTGATTAAAAGAAAGTGTAGCTCTATGCTTATTATGCTACAAGTAAAAAAAAATTTCATACTTATTAGTTATTTTTTAAGGATTTGTAACAAGAATCCAAGCCTCTGTTTTCATACTTCAGTAAGAATAAGAACTTTATTATATTTCGACAGTAAATATGAACAAATCGCTATATCTTCGTATCGTGGACATTCGATAACGCCAATTGAATTTCCTACGCAGCAAAAGAACTTATCGGGATGTATCGGAAAAGTCCCTATCATAACTCGGGATCTCACAGACTAACTAAATCAAGATATCGGCGGGGGAATTGAACTTTTACGTAAATAATATTTGATTTATAGGTTTAAGGTACGATTTTTCAATTGATGGATAAAGTTTAACAGACGACTGAATGCAAAAATCAGGATGTATTTGCTGAGAAAATAATAAATGACGTTCTGTAATAGCTATTATTTGAACAATCTGTTAAACTTTATCTAGCGATTGAAAAATTATCATTTATAAATGCATTAGAAAAAGTCATCCATTTACTTATGTGAAATTTATGTTTTTAAGTTTACACTATGAGAAAATACTCTTTTCCGAATACAACATTGTTCCCGAGATATGGCGCCAACATGTTATACCTACATCTCGTTATAAAAAACCGGCTTATCTATTTAAAACATCACGAAGCTACTGACGCGTAGCGTTCCAATAAATAAAGGCTTTATTTATATTTGAGTCAACTTTCATCCGCCTAAGGTGACCTCATCATCATGACCTCATTATACGAAACAAAAAGCTTTAAAATCCAATAGCAAACACGTAATGATCCCCGCAGACCACAATAAAATGTGATAACAAAAAACAACATTACTAAAGGTCAACGCACTTTCTAGCGCTGTCAAAATTTAAATAACGCTTTCTTGACCTCCACACTACAATCTTCTACGATGAAATAAATCTTGAAACAGAAAAATAAACTTTATCGCCCAAACTTTAAGGCTTACACAAATAGGGGTCATAGAATAATGATAGTATATTGTCTCATGCTGGTATCATTAGCGATTTGAGCCGCTTCTAACCGACAAAGGGACCACGTGTAAGTCTTAGACCACCAGAGACTAGATGTTAATTAAATTAAACTCAGGCGTGCTGCTTTCGAATTAAGCTCGACATCAGAATAATTTACATAATTTACCTCTAGTATTAGAATTATCTCTAGTATGTAGTGAGGATGTACTCAAAATCGTCAGAATACGAAGGAATCCGTAACCTTTGGAACTGGGGTCACCCGAATATTTTATCTTTCCGCTGTCCTGCTTTCTTATTACACCCCTTTCTCGTGGTTATTATAAAGTAAATTGGATGAATTAAAATTAGGCGACCCCATTTTGAGGTAAAAGAATTTCGTAAAAAAAATATCTCTGTGCTCTGGTTATATCGTAGCTGTAATTTCAAGAGTATTGATACGTACACAAAACATTTTGTTATAGGTATATCAAACACACCAAAAGTAAGAAAATACCTTTAGGAACATACCTATAAAACTAGATTGGCGGATCAGCTAACATTATGTGTATTGGTTGAGACGCCTATCTAAAACGAAATTAAAAAAAATATTTGTATACTTTTATTTGTCTGTATAATGGTTAATTCAAATCAATATCCTACTTTTTAACTTTTGGTCCCATGTACTGTCAAATAACGAAATCACCAAAATACACCTCAACAATACTGCTGTGAGCAAACTTTATTTATTGTTTCTAATTATACGGAGTTTAACGCATTTAGAGGAAATTGGAAACATAACTTTTTGGGATTAATGTGTACATATCTACAGTTCTTGACTTAATAAATTACTATAGTACTTAAGACGCATTATAATTTAAGCTTCAATATTTTTTAAAAAACCGGGCTTGGGCTGTGACTTGGGAGGGAAGTATACAGAAAAAGGTTTATACTCTCCCGTCCCAAACGCTTGGTAAGCTTTCTATCAAGACCCTGTCTTCAAGGTAACTAATCTTCATTTATCTTGTTGACGGGACTTCCCGCGGTTTCAGCCCGTCTGGATATCCTATTATTTTCAATCACTACCTAAAATAAATGTGCCATTAAACCGAAATCCTAACTCACTTTTTACAGAGACGATTTCCATTTAAATTAGTTTGGTATTTGGGCCAACGGATTGGTCATTTAATCCTTAAATGGCGTGAGAGCTTTGCATTGTACTCATAAAGTTGTAAGTAGAATAAAGGTATATTCGGGGTCAATAACGGTAGTAGTAAAATCCTGTCAGTAACATCAGAATTGTTGCTTGAGTCTGGTTGTTTGTGTAGATATTAGAATAACGGGTCATTATTATATTGTAGTCTGATATTATGTTATGTAGTCTAATATTATGTTACTGTTATACTAATAATAGCTGTAATCTCTGATGACTTGTATGGGATATAGGACATCGTCAGTGACTGAACTTACGTGGCATCACACCATAGATATTCTCCCTATGGTATAGACAGGGTAGAGTCGACTCGTCGGACTCTTACCTATTTTATTTTTATTTATTTAATCTTTATTGCACATAACAATTTGTACAAAAGGCGGACTTAATGCCGCGTAGGCATTCTCTACCAGTCAACCATTGGGCTAAGCAGAAACAGTAAGAAGGTAGTGTGCTACAAACTAATAGGTACATAATTATAAGAGACTTATAGGAAGACCCAAAACAAAAAAAAAAGAACTAATAAAGAATAAAAATGTTATATGTTGATTCATAGCTTACGTAAATACACATATCCATATCATTAAAAAGTAGAACTCTTTGCCAGCACATGCCTTTCAATAATATGAAATCTTTTATACGAAGAATCAAGAAGCATCTTGTGGGCTAGCATAGCTATGGTGACTGACTGGAATCTGCGGTGTCCGTCTGTTCTCAAAGCGATACTTCCATTTTAACATTCTATCAGGCGAAAGGAAACTCTAAGCTGAACCAATACATAGAAAAACTAAGCTTTTAAAAAACAAATTAATAAGTACCAAACATGTAGTTAAGCGTATAACAGAGCGTATAACTGAACGATCAATCTAATTTTATGCTTCACTAAACTGAGCGCAAATGCTCCTCTTACAAGTAATCACTTAGATAAACCTAAAAGTACTAGACCCGTCTGAACATCAATCGATCTCAAGTCAAATTAGCATCAAGATAATCATTAGGATCGAGGCACATGGAACATAGGTAGGCGACAAACATATCGAGACACCCGCCTGTATAGACATTATATGCATTCCTAGGTCTTGGTCGCGTAACCATTCAGCCAATCAACAAACCTAATTAATTTCATTGAGCTACGAGTACACACCTGACGTCGTAATTACACCTACTTTCCAGGGAATATGGACAGGGTCGGACTAAGGGTGAAGGACCCTTGTTCATGATGTGGTCCACTGGATACAATAATAATATGTACTGCATTTTTTTTACTTAATATAAACTAAAGTTTACTTAAACTTTAGTTTATATTATAAATACAAAGGCCGCCCGAAGAAAAGACGGATGGACTGCGTGAATGATGATATGGCTGAGAAAGGAGCGAAAGGGACCATGTCGGCTGATAGGGATGAATGGAAGAAGGAAACATATTGCGCCGACCACAGATATTTGGAACAGGGCAGGCAAATGATGATAAACTTTATACATACATCAGTTCGAACCGAAATTAAGTTAAGTAGCTTAATCAAAACCACGAAAGTACCACCAATGTGAATTTGTACATCGAAAAAGTAGATATAATTTAGATTATGCATGTATGTATTTATCCTTTGGGCAAAAAAGGTTAAATATTTTTTTGTCCAAAGTTTTACCCAAAAGTTTTCTGAAAGAGATCGCTTAGAGAATAGACCGCCAAACGGCCACCAAATTGTGCAAAATTTGTCTATTATACCTATTTCTAAATCAACTGTATCGTATGCAATATAGAATATTTTGCTGTTAGCTGTTTGTTTTCCTAATCTTAACTAATATTATAAAGCTGAAGAGTTTGTTTGTTTGAACGCGCTAATCTCAGGAACTACTGGTCCGAATTGAAAAATTGTTTTTGTGTTGAATAGACCATTTATCGAGGAAGGCTTTAGGCTATAACATCACGCTGCAGCTATTAGGAGCGAAGAAATAATGGAAAATGTAAAAAAAAACGGGGAAAAAATAACTATTCCACGCGGACGAAGTCGCGAGCACAGCTAGTAAAGAAAATAAAAATAGATATCTGTCTATGCTTTTAAGTAATAATACCTACGTTCAGCCCTGGATTCGCTCCCTCGCGCCTCGACGCGCCATCGGAGCTAGCTTGACCGGGTTTTTCTATAATATGTATGCATGTATAAGAACTGGGGAGTGATGAATGATCATGCTAAAAACTCAGGGAACAAGCTTAACGTCATTAGTAACCAAATTCCTTCGACCAAAGCGTTTTAAATTAGAATTTTACACATAGAGATAAGTTGTTAAAATCATTACCAAAATGTTTAATCATGTACTTGTATGTGTTATTGACTGTTTGGACTGGTTTTCTTGTTTGTGGCACCGAGTAATCATCGATTAATTAATTGTATTTAATTGACGTCCAGTTTGGTTCAGCAGTTAGTCAACACTGGCTCTGAAACAGTGGTAATGGGTTTGATTCAGGCAACAAATACTCCCCGAAAAAAAATTGTAAGCTAGTCTAGGCGTTCTTACGAGAATTTCTCCGTAGATTTTTTCACGATGTTTTTTTCGTAGCTTGGGTAATCCTAAGTGAACCCGGGTAAACCTAGGTTTACTCCAACTTCTAGCATTACCCGTAACACATACATTTCAAGTTCGAAAGGAAACTGCTTCCCGCATGAACGTTAATTGCCTTAACTAGGACACACATGCTATTAACTAGGCATAATAAGTCCATACCTGAAAATAATGTGGGAAATTACTCATTACACCGTACCTCCTCTTAAAAATTACTTACCACTTCGCAGCTGAAGAAACTCCTACTATAATTTTAAAAGCATACCTATACATAAACGATAGTATTACTATTTCTTCTTCCGAGTTTTTGTTCTCTTTATTAAGAGAAGTCTTTATTTTGTGACTACGATCTATCAATAACAGCCTCCGACCCAGCGCAACATAATAGTAAACAGTAACTCATCTGTAGGTACTATTCTTTATTTCATCATCGTCAACCTATCTCAAGGGAATGGAAGGGGATATAAAGGAGCGACCTATCACCTTTTCCCTCCAAACCATCCTCACCTGCCCGTGGTGCATCCTGCCGAACAACAAACGAGGCTCTGGCACACTGACTGGTGGCGGTAAAACCATCGCGATAGAAAGCGTAGCTAAATACCACAGGCTGATGACGGGCAGCGGCGTCACCGGAGCAAGAAGCTACGCCCTGCGATCGCCAACCCGCCTGCCCAGCGATTATGGGTATATGCTCCAGAAGTTTGCCCTAGGTGGCGAACAACTGGAGAGGCCTACGTCCAGCAGTGGACTGCACCAGGCTGATGATGATGATGAACCTATCTCAGTCCACTGCTGTATATGTACATAGTCTTTTCCAGTTGTTCGTCTCTTTGGGCAAACACCTGGAGGATTTACCCATAATCACCACGCTAGGCAGGCGGGTTGACAATCGCAGGGCGTAGCGTTATAGGCTGAGGTATTTAGCTATGACTTCAATTGGATGGCTACACTGCCACCAGTCGGTTGCTCGGTGAGGGCGGAAAAGCGAAAAGATGATTGGTCGCTCCCTTACACCTTACTTAGGTACGAATGTTGGTGATATAAGCATATAAGCTACCATGAAAGCTGGCAAAAATCTGTCCGATAACATTCTTAAAGTTTTCCATCACCAAACTGACCTTAAATGTCTTCAACTTCAATATAATGTACTTAACGTTACAATGAAACATTTAATGTACACTACTAAGTCGCAAGCAATACATTTTGTTCTTAAAACAAGTTACTTTTAAACTCAGCCTCCACTATGGCTCCGACATCTCAACGGCCGTTTCTGTCAGGGCGAGCCAGTGAAAAAAATAAGACAAAAAACGCGAATAAAAAGCAGACCCCGCCTGTGGTCACAGCGGCACTCCATCATGCCTTCACGCGCTTATTGCTAAAGCGTTAAGGTTTAAAATCGAACAGGAATCCGCAATATCATCGAAGTTGATCGTACTCACATATTTTTAAACCAAGGTTACCTTTTCGCGACTCGACGATACCTACTATTGAACCGGTGTATGTGTGAGTATTGTCTGCGTATCTGCTCCGTAGATCTGATATGAAAGGTGATTGTGGCAACGGCGTAGATACCATCCGGCCTGATAGAACTACTTTATGGGAGATTAAGGATCTACCTTATTAAGAATTTGAAAGTAAATAGCTAGAACCTTTTTAATACGGTTTACTCTTTTGTAATCATATTCATGTAAGGGAGCGACCCTAGCCTAACCTATATTACTTGATCGAAGTTTCCAAATCGATCGAATCCTTGAATCATAAAAGTGAATATGATTCATCATCATCATCATCAGCCTATTGCAGTCCACTGCTGGACATAGGCCTCTCCAGTTGTTCGCCACCTAGGGCAAACTTCTGGAGAATATACCCATAATCGCCACGCTGGGCAGGCGGGTTGGCGATCGCAGGGCGTAGCTTCTTGCTCCGGTGACGCTGCTGCCCGTCATCGGCCTGTGGTATTTAGCTACGCCTTCTATCGTGATGGTTTTACCGCCACCAGTCGGTTTGCCAGAGCCTCGTTTGTTATTCAGCAGCAAGCACCATGGGCAGGTGACCGTGGCTTGGAGCGAAAAGAGGATGGGTTGCGCCCTTACGTCCCACCATGGTCTAGGCGATAATAATTTAGTTTTTTTTATCTGTGCTACCACCCCCGCTACGAGGCTACTCACGCCTCATCTAGACGCGTTTTATTGAGTCATATCTTACAGGAGCATGCAACGTCTCGTTTTTATCGCCTTGCACTTACATCGCATCACCTTCGCAACGTAAAGAACAACCGGTCACGGCGTATTTCAATAAAATTTATTGCATCAATATTATTTTTATCGTTCCACCCTACGCTTGATTTTATTATTTAACTCCTCAGATAAACCGATGAGTAAGGATCCTGTTTCACTCGGGTGCCGGGTATTGAACTCTAGACTAGTTGCCAGTCCGCTTGAACTAGGTCTTGCATGTTTAGAGCGATGGTGAATCTAATGTTTTTCTTGGCAGTAACGCGGCTGTACGTACGCGGGGGGACTGGGGCTGGTTATAAATCAGGTAGATTAGGTTAGTACCTAACCACAGTCAATGCACTCATATCTTAACTGATAAGATATCGTTCGACAATCGATCGATCGATCGATCGATCGAATCCAGCTAGACTGCTATTTCATGAAACGGTCAGTTTCAATCGTTCTTATGGTGGAATTATTTCATTGACTACTTGTAGAGGCGCTGTAAGCGCCAGTGCTGCCATATTAGCATATTATTTTATTTCTTAGCATATCAAAAATTTGGGTGAAACAACGAGATTTTTATAAAATTCACGTAATTTTTAAAGCGGGGGGAAGGGGGGCACCCAAAAATACACTCTTTATCACAGATCTGACACAGTTGGTTAGCTTAGGTTAGACTTATGACCCTTTTTACGATATGGTCAAACGTGGGTGACCAAATCGCTAAACGTTTATCGTTTAATGATTTGGTTACCATTAGTTGGCCACTTCATGAAATGATCAGTTGTCGATTTGGCCACGACATATAGATATGTATCCTGAGCCTCGGTGTGACATAGCCTAGAACGCGAACATCCATCTCACCGTGCGGCACCATGTAATCATAGCTTATTCTTAACGCTAAAACGCTAGTTCCAAGCTTAGGTATGTATAGATATGGATCCTGAGTCTCGGTGTGACAAAGCCTAGAACGCGAACATCCATCTCACCGTGCCATGGGATGTCTGTGACCTTTCGAGACATTTTTGTCCGTGTTCGAGATATCTCGGTGATCTACTGCGCCGCTCCGGTCGCCTCTAAATGCTATTAATGCTGCTCACCGTTATCTCAGTACACGCAGCTACAAATATGGGCTTCATCCTTTCAATTGGAATCGATTTATACTTACCATCAAAGTACTTACTTATCGGCCCACGAAGTAGTTCGTTTTTGTTATCAAGTTACTTTTCTAGGATTCAGTTATAGCGGTAGTTTCAGTATTAATTTTCCTCGTGGAATCCGAAATGTATCACATGAATTGACCCAATCTCGAAATAAGTAGCTTATGCACTCGTGTCACGGAAATTGAAAGGTAAGGAATATACGAATAGAATGTAATACAACACTTAGACACAGAACAAACACAATAAATATTACTTTTTGTGCTTAGATTTATAGCAGTTGTTAGAATGTATATTACCTCACCACATTATAGTTCTCTGGCTCGCCCAATGGTTGACTGGTAGAGAATGCCACACGGCATTGAGACCGCCATTTGTACTTTCCTTGTGCATTGAAGATTAAATAAATAAATGTTCACAATATGAATATTTGTCCTGGGTAACTCGCTACCAAATGAGACGTCGGGCCAGCCTCTAGAAAGCAACATGTAATTGTTATAAGATTCTATTATTTTTATTAAAAACATTAGTTTGCGTTCGTTCGTTCTAATGGTAAGCGAAAGAGCAACCTATGAACCTAAGCTTCTAAGCTAGTACCTAAACATAAATATGAAATCACACGGCGTAATGTTGAAAAGCTTCACAAATTCAAAAAAAGTGTACAGGAAAGCAGCGCTAGTTACTCGTTGCGTACACAACGCAAAAGGAGCAAAATGGCGCTGGTATTGGAACAGATAAAACTCGAGCGCTCCTCCAGTATAATTGGCTATTTTTACAACTGCACGTTTAAAAATAGAAGGCAAACAAAACTAATCATAAAGGGACGAACCGGTCGATTGTGGAGTCCGGGATAAAAATAGATGGAGATGTGTGTAGGCGCGAAATACGGTGAGCGTATCCAGACCTAGCGTGCGGGTAATTGTCTTGGAATACAGTAGATACAGTAGGTATATCCGAACAGATATGGCTTGGGGATCCTTGAGAAAAATGCCTTTTTGTTAAGGCAAGGCACCTCTCTAGACTCGAATAGGTTTACCAAATAACACTTTATTTATTTAGACGACTCATAATAAACTCGTAATCTTTGTTTTTAATTAGAATTTTTAATTTAGAATAGTAGGTACTACTTAAAAATAGGTACCTACTCGCTTTTACAAACGCCGCTGTTGTATTTCGTAGTCCTGTGTACAGATTATGATTGCCACGAGACAGGCATTGCCTAGTGTGGCTATCATAAGCATTACTGTAATTTGTAGGTACTGTATTTTTCTTGGAAATAAACAATTTTTACTTTCCTTTTTTTTAATTAATGGCAATCTGCTTCATTGAGAAGTCCATAATTTCTGCCAGCATCGAATTTATACTGGGAACACTTTCCACTAGTTATTGTTTAACGACAAATAATTGCGCTAAGTGACAAAAGTGTCTCTATGTACCTACTTTTATATAAATAGTATGCATACAACCATGTTTTCATGTCCACTATTCGCATTTAGCAAAATAAAAGTCGCAAAGAGATAATAATTTTATTTTAAGAAATACTTAATCTTGTGATGTGCAATGGAAACCGTTTTTAAATTTATCTTACAGACATATTTTTCGTAGCTTTCGTCCGGATTTTATTTCTATTTCTTGAGGACGGAGCAACATTAATGAAATAGGTACGTAATTACATTTTGCTTTTAACACTGAATTAAAAGGTAGCTTTTAGTGAGTGCACTGCCTTCGGGAGATAAACATCACTTTTCACTGGTCTGACGTTTTAATATTTTATTTAAGTAAGTCATTATTAAAGACAACGGCGTTGACCTCGGTGACGCAAGAAATTTGCTTAGAGCACGGAAGATCTGTAGAGATCGATTCCGGATCGAGTAAATCTGTGAAACAAGGAATAAGTTCGAACCTGAGTATTCTGAGAGATGTCCTCAGTTATCGTTGTCAGGTAGTTTGTTCTAGACAAAGTAAAACCTTCTTTAAACTAGGTAGTTGGAGTGCCGCGCACATTTATTATGCCTTTTTAGGCCTTTTTAGGTATTATATATATTATAGGTAAGAATACCTGCATTTAATTCGGCCTAAAATTAATCCATCAAGATTCCTGGCCGTCTGACCAGAAGAGTAACTTTTAAGACTTTGGATTTGCAGGACCAAGACGTTTCTTGTAACCACTGAGTGGCTTATAAGGATATATACAATTTTATTGTGTATCTATTTTAAAGAACCTCCTTCTTTTTCGAAGTCGGTTAAAAAATCGAGCGACATCTCACCCTTAAATACCAATTTGATTGTATATCTAAAGACCAGTCAGTACTTACATAATCAAAAAGGATTATACGTTATACCATACATCTATCTGTTACTTTAATATACTCGAACGAGAACAAAAAAGAAATACAAGAACAAAATCTATGGAATCTACTGAGGACCCGATTTGTAGGCAATATCTGGGTAATCGCCGAGAAAGTCTTTGCTCTTGTCTCTTAATCTGCTGATCTGTTCTTAGATAACGCACGATCGTTTAGATAACTCTTAGGCATTAGCAAAGATATTGCAGGCAGCCTATGATCATCGAATGCGTTAACTAGTGCTATCACACTATCGTCAGTTTACGGATAACTAGTTTTAGCCTGCGGCTACTCTTGCGGGGATCCGGTTTGCTACAGAAAGTAGTCTACTGGGACCTTGCTTTGAGAAATTAAGATTTTCAAAATTGCGCTTTCTGTCATATTATTGGGACACAGCCACATAGTCAAAAGCACTATTTCACTACTTTTGTATGACGAAATGGCAGATCTGTCGCAGAGAGTTGGTTCCACAAAACCGATGCGCGAGGCATAAAACCAAATAATTCTTAGGAACATTCCCCGTGATAGATGCGGTAGAGAACGCACATGGATGCGACGTCTCTTCGCAATGGCAGTGAGTCGAGTCGACGTATGACGATAGGTAACGTAAATAAATACTCGTATAATATTAAACAAACAGATTATTTAACGCCGAATCATTGAAATTGAACCCCAAAGTTAAAGAGCTATCATTATGTACAGATGAATTTAAGACAGAAGTAATGCTGTTAAGTTATAGCGTAGACTTGAATAGACCCATTCATCCGTTAAGTACTAACTTATTAACGAACAACTCCAAAAAGGTTTCAATTAATCGGCCTTCTTATACGGAAAAAAGCAGCACTTTTATAAAGGAGACGGTACGGAGGCGGATTACAGAAGAAATTACAATTTCAAATGAAACCAACATTTCCTTTAACGATTGCCTCAAACAAAAAGCGATATATTTTATTCAGGCAACCGCATGGCCGAAAGGCTGCTACGCGGATTTTATACCTACTTTGTATTGCCAATAAAATGTACGTTGTTCACTTTTTATAACGCTTATAAATTGTCAGGGCGTCTTTTTGTTATGTTGCGGAGACATGAATAGCATGGCCCTACTTAACCTAACGACTCGTTTTCTGAAGAGTGTTGAGTATAAATCTTAGTATGTAAAATACTCTTTACTGAACTCACTTGGGTCTAGTTATTTGCCATTTTTTTTTGGTCGCTGTGCCATAGCATAGTGGCGTGCTCTCGCCTGGTCGAAAGCGAAAGAGAAGCTCATGTCACTACGGCAACGGGCAAGTAACTAAACACTTCTGTATAGCTCTGGCAGTACAGGTAATACGCGACCAGTTACTTCAGGGGCCATCCATTTAATACATTACACTTAAAGAGGGGGGAGGAGGTCCAAGAAATGTGATATACAAAGAAGAGAGGTAGGGGAAGAACCTCCACCCTATAGAATACCGCAGCCAAATAACCACCGGGACGTGTTTCCGCCGGTGAGTAGATTTTACGGAGCTCGTTGGGGGTTAGAGTGGTAACTGACAGGTAGCTGACCAGTTGTCCGTTGTCACAACGACTCGGGCTTCTCTTTCGCTTTCCATTAGGAGTAGGGAAGCCATTATGTCGAGCTACTATAAAAACAAATTGCTATCACTAAATAGGTAATGCACTAGACCAGTGGTTCCCAATCCTCTCGTTTGTTACGCATACAAACTCATTATGTCGTCAATCCACCTCGCTGGAGCGTCTCACGACCCGTTTCCTGTCGAAAGGTCCAGAACTTTTCACCCCAACGGCTATCTGTTCGTCTATATGCACTACACTTAAATGGTAGATATAGATAGTAACACAAAAATACACTAAAAAATATTTTACAATGTTGTTTAAAAAGCGGTCAGTGGTCTTGAGTACTCATTAAAGTTCTCTTTTTAAGTTCCTCAAATGTTTAAGTTGATTCCAATGGTCATTCTGTCCGATGACTCTCGAATAACACTCGAACGCATCCAATCATCGATGAAAAGGGTAAAAACCCGGAACCACAAAATTATATGAATCGATAATTTTCAAAGGCATGTGAATCATTATATTTCTTGGAAACTCATAATTTTCAAAGACATGTGTGAACACTTCTTGAGCAATATAATGCATTACGCATATTCACCGTTCGATATTGCAATGCGTATATTTTTTTATCATATGTATACGTAGATATATTGTGAAATCGTAATAAATCGATCGAATAAATTACGCCAGAAAATACCCAGCAACGACTTGTTCTCAAATTAAGATTTTGTCCTTTACTATGAATCCCAGACCATCTTCCAATAAAAAAAAAACAATAATTTGGAAAAGTTCAGAACCCGGAACCTTCGAATTGTTGGTGCTTTAGGCGGGCACGCTTTAACCATTCTGCCACCGGTTATTATCACCAATTTCCTAAACCAAGTCTGCTGTCGAGACATATAGATCTACGTAGTATTTATGCATCTATTATTAGAAGATGAGAATACTAAACTTGTTTTTACATTATTATTACCAACATTAAGTACAAAACGACGTGAGGCGGTTGTTGGCTCCCAAGCTAAAACAAATAAGTTTAATCCCCCAAATCCTCGGTCGGACGCCAAACGGACGAGTTCTTAATAAGACTTAATCGGATTTACCTCATTGACTGGGCTGAGAGCTGCCGCCTACAATACTATGGAGTCAAGAAAAAAATGTTTATGTATTAGAGAATGGACGTGTTTATCATTTAGTTATTAATTTATCGGAATGTAAGGAAGCGACCTATCATCTTTTCCCTCCAAGCCAACCTCACTTGCCCGTGGTGCATCCTGCCGAATAACAAACGAGGCGCTGGCAATCGACTGGTGGCGGTATAACCATCACAATTGAAGGCGTAGCTAAATACCCCAGACTGATGACAGCAGCGTCAGTGGAGCGAGAAGCTGCGCCCTGCGTTGGCCAACCCGCCTGCCCAGCTTGGCGATTGGTATTGGCGATGGGTATAATCTCCAGATGTTGGCCTTAAGTTGCGAACAACTGGAGAGGCCTATGTCCAGCAGTGGACTGCAATAGGCTGATAATGATGATGATATTAATTTATCAGTTTTCTAGTACCCATAGTACAATGTTCTGCTTTGCTTGGATGGCGCTGTACGACCCAGCGTGACGTGTCTTGGGTTATTTATCCCGCCGGAATTCATGAGAATTGTCATTTCTTGATCAAGTATACCTAGTACCTGCTATTCTATAGTGACAGCTACCAAACTATTCAGTTAGGTATCAGGGTGTTAGTTGTTGAAGATAAATTACCTACATAAGTGATAATATATTATTATTAAAACGAATCCATTACCGAACGGAATCGCGATCGAATACACCTTACTTTTATCCGAAAAAAAATCTACCTCGTCCCCCGTAAGTCGTGAGTCGAGTATGGGCTTAGCAACAGGGGACGAGGTGAGGGGGGGGTGGGGGGGAGGCTGCGGCGCGCCTACCTGCGCCGACGCTCCCCAAAACGAACAAGAGCCCGCATTCCTGCCGCACCCCCTTCCGTCCCGCGCCCCGCGCTGCGCCCGCGCCGATGCGTAGGGGTGCCCAAAGGGAAAATTAAGGCAACATCTTTGGAGGTTAAATAATACAATCATACAACAACAACAACATCAGCCTATCGCACTTAATCGCCAGTTAGGGCAAACTTCCTGGTGGCTTTACTCACACACTGAGCAGGCGGATTGGCGACCGCATTGCTTAGCTTCTCGCTCCGGTGACGCTGCTGAAATCGACCTATGGTATTTATGTATATCTGCACCTTCAGTCGTGACGGCTATACCGCCACCAATCGGCTGCCAGAGCCTCGTCTGTTGTAAATCAGGATGCACCACGGGCAGGTGAGGATTGCTTGGAGCGTAAAGATGATGGATCGCTCCCTTACATCCATTATCATACGCTGCGAGGTGAAGGGTTTATCTTCAAGAAGACTCCGAAATATGTGCACGTTCCAAAAACTCGTACAAAGCGCCTTGCGTCTACATTCATAGTGCGAACAGCTAAACTATGGAACTGTTTGCCGGAGACCGTGTTCCCCTAAAGATAATATATCAGTCATCTTCAAATTTCCAAGGCGAGAGTGAATAGGTTTTGGTTAGGTAAGCGCGCTTCATCTTAGGCTCTAACGTAGCTTTACATCAGGCGAGATGGTGTCAAGCGCTACCCATTTACCTTTGAACAAATCAAATATGGTATTAGTGTATATGTATATAGAATCTCCCACAGACAGCCCTGGCCGGTCCGCATCCCTGCATCCCGACACAATGCGGACCTGTTCCTCCCCCGGCCGCCGGCATCAATAATTCAGTGCGCCGGATTAATCCGGTACTGATGCAACTGTCAATTAATGAGCGCGCCCAGGCCTAGACCACGCGTGGGCAGATGGCTCAATCAAGGACTAATTGACTGGGTGTCAGGTGGAACGTCACTTTTAAAACATCAAATTCGGAGGAAAGAACGTTGGATGTATGGTAGATAGAACACTTCGGTTGGGAACATAGGTCGAGAGCAGCTTACATATCTCACATACAACCGGAATTACTGTTAAAGGAATGATCATACCTACTATATGTCCGAACATAATGATTATAGAATAGGTCTAGTAATAAATAGACTTAATTGTAACATTTCGGAGCACGATTATACCGGATCCTAAACTGAAAAGCGAGAGCTTTATCAAAACAAAAGAAAACTTAACAATTTTTTAATTTTCTAAAATAGTAAAACTTGCAAACTCTAAATAGATTTTATTTAACATTCTATATCCTCTCATCGTACAATCGGCTTGTTACAAAATTTGTCATTCAAAGTTAACGAAATTTTTGGTCTGTTCATAGACATGAAATTAATGCAGAATTTTTCTTCCAATTAGTGCCTTTTACACCTCATAAAATAAACTAAATCTTACATGTAAGTACGTTTCAGCATCTAAACTCTTTTGTTACTTAGTGTTGCATTGTAAAATTCAAGATTTATTCCATCAAAGGTATTCTGAGCGACGTCATTTCTCCCCGGGCGGAAGGTTCACGATCGATCAGGCGCACCGATCTCTATGATCGATGGTGTGCGCTCCGGCCTCCATTAACCGCTTTTTTGTGGTTTAACGATCTTTGTTTTAGATCCAACGGACAATATGGATGTTTTTTTAAATTAGGAAACGCTTTGGTTTGGCGGGGAAGACAAAATGTTTCGGTCTGATAAATTTAAAAGATATTAAATATGTTTTGTCATGATTTTAATAACTGTTTTGTCATGTACCTACATTATTTTGAATTTAATATTTTTATTTCTTAATATCATACTTTCAAGAAGGCCAAAACACAGTAAGTTTTTTTTTATAAAAAGAGCTTTCAGGATGACCTCACTCCACCTAAGCGGTCGTGAGATCCAAAAGTTAGGTCGACAGGCACAATAGAACAAGTTGCATTAAACGAATTTCTCGATTTTTCTGTTATTTAATTCGTTAAATTTATTATTTGGTCGAGAAAGGAGTAAACTCGGTTCGGTATTTAAGAATATTTTACAAAAATATAGCAATACAATATTAAGTGGGTGCATACAAAAGTTTGTGAGAGAGTACCTATGAAAATATCCGTTGAAAAATTTTATGCCATCGAAGTTTCTCCACAATTCGATTGTGAATATAATAACAAGAGACTGAGGGATATCGTAATCTAGATCGACCTCATTTTTATAATAGGATATTGTTTATGGCCGACCGTAGATCAGAAACAACTAGTTTCGTTCGTGATTTATAGCCCTTAATTCTTGTAGAAACAGTTCATTGAAATAATCGCCTAGCCTAGTTGTTAAAGTGCAACTCCGTATAATGCGTAACTAACTTAAACCAGGTATTTGTAACAATACTTATATACAACTTACCGTTCTACTGACGTGTAAATGAAGACAAAATCGTATACTGATCCGATCCCAAACATATACCTAAGTTAAGCAATTTCTTGTTATTTGGATCAATACCAAAGAAGAAGGTGCTTAGACCCATATTTTTTTTACGCCTACGCCTGATCGAGAGCGAAAGGAAAGCCCAAGTCGGGTGAGTAACTAAACTAAGAAGAAAAAAATGTTCAATCCAACCTATTGATTCATTTGGTTACTTGTCCGATACCGCAGCGATTTGGGCCTATTTTGTTTTTGGGCCTTTCCATCAGGCGACGGGAGGCCCCTATGCTGCAGGTACTTTATAAAAAATCTTGGAAAAATTCAGTCCCCTAAATTGAGTCAACCGAGAATCAAATCCAAATCTTTCGGATATTCTGTAAACGCACGCTGAAGGCAATTCATGACTTACATCATGATTAGGTTTAAGCTATTAATCAAATGGCTGTACAGACGACTTTCCCAGATCATCTTTAATTTACGATTGGCCCAAAAGTAGACTAGATTTCCCCTTTTCTAATTACCGCCTCGGCACAGTTCTCGTAAACAAATAATAACCCTAGATACACGACAAAACTGCCCTCATAACATCTAGCTCTAGGGAACTTTCTACGTGTCGCGGCGTTTCTGCGCCCGCGCCGCGCAGTAAAATCGCATTTATATCAGAATAAATTTACAGCAGGTTTCACTGCCAAGTTGTTCTGGAGCACCGGATTCCAACTTAGCACGGACCACGGGGGCTAGACAAACGTGGGCCCATCGTTGTGGGCAGAGCCTTAACACTTGTGATTTCACACATTCAACGTCTGTTGAAGCCCATGATATTATATCCTAAGGCTTAGTAATGTTAAAAGTAAACGAATATCTGACATCGCATAGCTCCAAAAGTAAGTAAGTAGCTTGAGCACTTGCATACCACAAATATACATGTACTTAAATACAAATACCCAGACAAGAAACAAACACAAACGTTACTTACAGAAATGGTTGTCCCGAAGAATCGAATACTGTTGCTTTAGCAGGCAGAGGTCGATATGTCAGGTTCACAACCTTTTTGAGGTCTGCATCCGTCGTTCTGGTTAGAAACATATCGAATGTGCTTTGAAGAACTGTTTTCTCTACTCTCACCTCCTCTATCCTGCTATCTGTGTAGGTAAGCCACCATTATCACTGTGGCAAACACAAATGTCTTTCTCTACAGCATCTTATGTTTTACATCTTACGGCAGACATTCATCCAAACCATGATATTAGTATATTTTTAAAGAAAATAATTTAACAGAGAAGTGAAAGTGATCCAGAAAAAATTAAAGTTTGGGAACCGCTTCTCTAGACGGTGGACTAATTTACTGCCTCTGCGTTTGGCAAGAGATAATAATATCGTTGGTGAGAGAAAATACCATTTATAATTTTTGCTAATTGTAAGTGTTGCTTGGGCAGCAAAAGCGAGGAAACCTTAATAGCATTTATTTATCTTTAAATGAACTGACAAACGATGCAAATATAAACTTTATAAGTAACCAAATTAAAGTTAGGAAAAGGTCAGAAAAAAGTTCGGACACGCACAAGTAGATATACCTACCTGTGAATTTGGATTTGGAGTTGAATTTGGTCAATTAATCGACAGATTTGGTCGATCTGTCCACAGCTGAACGTAGCTTCCTGGAAATTCGGTCATGAGTGAGTATTTTGTATATTTTTAATACAAAATGTAGGTACCAGACTGTTCTATTTGAAACGTAGAAGCTTCAAATTAGCATATACTCGTACTCGTATAGAGTTAGTAGTCTCTATGCCAGTGTATAGAGAAGGTACCTATCTGTGAAGCTAATTCTTACAGCGACAAAGCTTGCCAGCTATGTGGGTAAACTGCCATTCCTGCCCGTTAAGTAAACTCCGCAAATGCAATTAGTTTTTTTAAACACTTCTTAGGCGTATTATGAGGTAGCCATGAGGCCGAGGTACTTTTTCAGGATCTCTAAAAAAAATATATGAAGTATCAGACCGTAGATTTTCAATAGCATTTGTAACCCTAAAGCTACATATATTATAGCCCGTTTTTACTAACTAGTAGGTAGTCATTGTTAACAAATTTTGTTATTGAACTTACCCAGCGTGTTTAGACATTGTATCAATTTCACCAATCCAGTATGTAGCATAAGTACATACTGGTGTTGTGAAATTCAAAAGTAGTACAAAATTAACTTTATAGTTCATTCGCGTTAAGAAAATAGTGACTGACAGGTCACTGACAGGCCACTAGCCAATTAAAACGCTAGAAATTATAATTTTGGCCACTAGCCAATTAAAACGCTAGAAATTATAATTTCTAGCGTTTTAATTGGCTAGTGGCCTGTCAGTGACCTGTCAGTCACTACTTTCTTAACGCGAATGAACTATAAAGATTATGATTGTCAATGCTACTGTCATTGTATGGTATTCACCTAGCACCATGTGTGCGATTTTATCGCACCAATAACTAACCCAAGAGTTTACGAAATAAAAAGTTAAAACTCGGAATACTCGACTCGTTGTTGTTGTATCTAGGTATGTGATCGTCCGCCGCTAGGATTGTTAAGGGCGACCGGGTTTTGAGAGTAGTCTTGAAGTTGATTTATCCCATATTATGGTGGCATAGTGTGGCGACCGCAGCATCTGCGTACGCCTCGGTCAGCACAATTAATGCCGATTACACGCGGCGAGCCGACTGACGTCCTGTCGCTCTTCCCCGCTGATAGGACCTTTCCGATCCTTAGGGTTCAATGAGATAAAATTATGCAATGAAAATGAAAGGTTTTTTTTGACAATTTTGGGATATAGGCGCACGCAAAGCTAAATAGTGTCCTGAATTTTATAAATTGTATAGATAATAACTTATATATATATTTTTTTTTATAGTGGCTCGACATAATGGCTTCCCTACGCCTGATGGAAAGCGAAAGAGAAGCCCAAGTCACTGTGACAACGGGCAAGTAACTGGTCAGTTACTTGTCAGTTGCCACCGCCATGCCGGCCCAACCCTAACCCCCCACGAGCTCCGGAAACCCTACTCACCGGCAGAAACACGACCCAGAGGTCATTTGACTGCGGTATTCTATAGGGTGGAGGTCCTTCCCCGGACGGGCGGCTCAATTCGAGCGAAGATTCGCTATGCCCTACCTCTCTTTATATGTATCTATGTGACTGTACTGTATGTATAGTACTGTGTGACTGGGCAGTGGGCAGGCGGGTTGGCGATAGCAGGGCGTAGCTCCTCGCTCCGGTGACGCTGCTGCAAATCATCGATCTGTGGTATTTAGCTACGCTTTTACATACGCTAATGTAGAAAAACAAGTTTCCTAAATTGATTTAAGTGGTGAAATAAGTCCCTTCCGTTGAATTTTAACTGACTTTTCTACAGAACCTCTTGCACAAACGAGCTACTATAAAATAAAATTCTGCATTTACATTTCTCAAGTCGCCTACGTTGAAAAATAAACGTTTTTTAAAAGGCACTGTATGGAAAATATATTTTTTGCCTCTTGCAAAGGAACACAATTTATTTGCCTAGTTTTGCATTTATCGAGATGCCCTGGAATAATCTAGATGGATACCAGTCTTAGAATCCTTATACAGCAGGCGGGTTCGCCCCAAGTACGAGATACACCGTGTATGGTAATATATCATTCTCACGACGTCTTCACTAATTATGAGTAGAAGGAACTGATTACCATGATTGATTAAATTAATAAATCAAAATTTAAACGGCCTTTAAATTTTATATTTAGTTTCTCGATTCAAATTAGAAGTAATGCATTTTCCGTATTTTGCAAACATCAAACTATTAGATGAGATACAATCGTTGAAATTGTGTTTAAATAAAAAATAGCTAATTGACACGTACATAAGTGTATTATGTACCTACATATAACAATCCACTTGGTTTCAAACAAAGGTTTATTTAATGGCCAGATAATGAAGGGAGCAACTATCATCTCGAGGGAGTCGCCCTCGAGAACACTTCTCGGAACGAGAGCCACTAAGCCGAGATATTTGGAGCACTACAGCAAACGACTGCATCCATGCGTGCCCGGGTCGCAGATGACAAGCGGCTGACACTCCTGGTCTGGGAAGGGCAAATATCCTTAACCCCAGCAAAAAAAGAAAACAGACCAAAAGTTTAACATCTCCACGTGCAAATGACACAAAAAGAACATTTGATGAATAGACTCCGAAGTTCAAGAGACTCTTAAATCTTAATTGTTTAACTCTTTTTGCGTTCCGATTGCTAAGCGAACGGTGTTCGGATGCCTTTCGCGGAGTATACGAGTGACGGCGAACAATAGGCACATAGGCTACGTGGTACATAGGCTGAGCCGGCCTAGACAAGACAATCTTCGTATAATCTCGGCGCTGTTCGTGACTTGGCTAGGGTTACCTGCCGCTAGAAAAAATAATTAAAACAATTCTCTAATTTTTTTTATGATAGTGGGGGCGAACGGGCCTGTAGGTCACCTGATGGTAAGTGATCATAGACACTGCAGCACCAGAGGAGTCGCAGGTGCGTTTCCGGCCCTAATTCTAAGGTCCCTAATTCATATCCACTCGGAAAAATTGCAGCCGGAAGCTGATTCCAAAGACCAGTTTCATGAGGCAGAAAATTGCGCGCAAAACGCACAGTGGAAGACCTCCAACTATCAAGATGATAACAATGAAATCCAAAATGGGATCTTTTCTTAAGAAAAGAGCGTAGCCTAGTACGTAGGGGTAGAACTGCATGTCCCTTCAGTTTCATCATCCGATCAAAAGATAATTCCACATGACAGGAGGCACGATCAATTCGCATCACGTGTTCACAATTAGACAATTCTGTACGGCTAGAAATCTGTAGAAGTGTGTACCAACCATGCTAACAAGTAGTAAAAAAGTTTAGTTTATGAAAAAAAATTTCAGTCATGATATTATTTTGATTGGGATGACGATGTAATATTTGCTGCATCACTCTTATTCCTGCACATAGATTTACTAGAAATACTTTTGCATAACATGTTTTGTATGAAAATGTTTTTCATTCTGATTATAGTTTGTATCATATCGGGAGAGATGGTAGAGTTAAGATTTTTCTTTAGATAATTTGAAACCAGGATCAGGAGACACAGAACTAGACGGACAGCTCCCCTGGAACGAGAGCTTAGAACCACAGACACAAAACTGAGATTAGAACGCTCGAACAACTCTTGCATCTCGGATTCATCATCATCATCGATTTAAGCTTCTCGCATCCAGCACTTGCCAGCCATCTTGCTCAAATCGTTACTCCAACTTAAACTAACCTGAGGGTGTCCTACATACAATCCTGGATACCTCTCTAGGCTCTAGTGGTCTAGAACACATTTAGCCCACAGGTTGTCAATTCTGCGGCTAATATGATCAGGCCACTGCCACTTCAGCAGACTCTTGAGATCACGGTGGGATTTTCCAATAATTTCTCCAAAGCAACCCTGAGTGTAACTCGTGCGCGGGCGGGGCGTGGCGCGGGCGCGTGTGCGTCGGCCCAGCTAATGGCGGTTATTATGCGAGGGAATTTCGCAGCGCTTTTTACCCTTAATAAGATCCGATATTGGTGCCCCGAAACGACCACCCCGTATTGTACTTAGCAAAGCTGAGCGGAGGAGTTAATGTAATAATAAGTGCGTCCCATAAAAATATTTTCATGTGCCTAAAGCCGAGATTTTAACTCTACATTAATTTAACAGGAATTTTGAGACTTTTCTACAGGAACTATTCTATTGTAATAGAAAATTTTTTCTGAAAAATCTGACGCAGATACGGCTCACGGGCTCATGCTCTCTCCTGATACAATTCCGGTGAAAGTATTTAATCTCGTGAGTATCGTATCGTTGAATACTATTAAGGGAATATCAGGAAATGGGCAGCAGCGTTTACTTGGATACAAATACAACCTACCGCTGGTGACCCGCAAGTCAAGCGTGCCCATCATCAGCCTGTGGTATTTAGCTACGCCTTCTATCATTATGGTAATACCGCAACCAGTCGGTTACCAGAGCCCCGTTCGTTAATCGGCAGGATACACCAAGGGCAGACGTGACTTGCAGCGGAGAGATGATAGGTATACGCCGGTCTCTAGGCAGTATCCAAACTATAAGACACAGTTCCTACTTATTGCGAACGTTGCATCTTTTCTGCGTAGTCGCAACGGAAACGCGCACAAAACTCGTTTGTACATAAGTGCGCGCGCACGTACGTACACATAATACGCTATCGGCTAAATGGTCCGGCGAGAGTCAACGGCCACAGATTCGGACATGCTGCCTTTTTTACTGTCCAATTATCGAGATACATACATAAATTACGCACAACGTATACATACAGGGTTGCTGGCAAACGGCGGAAGCATTTCTTTTGTTATTTTTCTCGGCAGGACTAATGTAAGTAGATTAAAATAGATTGTTTAAAACAAAGTATGCATTTGTTGTACATTTTAGGTAGTTTAATCAGTATAAGCGCTCTTCCAATTTTGAATATAATTGTTTAAAAGCTAATGGTCCACACCATCATCATCATCATCAGCCTATTTCAGTCCACGGCTGGACATAGGTAGGCCTCTCCAGTTTAGTACCCGTAGTACTATATGGAGCGCGGAGTAATACATACTTAGTTCGCGTTCATCTGAGCGATCATATGTATTAGTTCAAGTGAACTACAAAGTATTACCTTCTTTTACGTGGCGAACAACTTAGTGGTACCACTTAGTGGTAAACTAAATTATGTGATGTTGTGTGGTATATTTTTATACTTTTTAAATTAAACAGATGTGTCAAGGAATAGAGTCCATTCCATCTAAATAACTTTGACAGGTTGGCTAACTTGATACTTGGCTTGATGAGTGCTTATTGGGGACTATTTATTGTTGTTACCTAAGACAACTTAGCACGTTCCGGAACACCAAACGTACATTGCAACTTAACAATTAGACATGAATAGCGCGTTTCGCCTCTACCTTCATAGTGCGAACTGCTAAACTATGGAACTCTTTGCCGGGCTCCTTGTTCCCCGAGAGATATAATGTTCCGATGTTCAAGGCGAGAGTGAACCGGTTTTTGCTGGGTGAGCGCATCCTATCGTAGACTACGATATCGCTTACCATCAGGCGAATTGCAGTCAAGCGCAAACTCATTTTGAATAAAAAAAAACAATAAACTTTTAGTGTGTGCACTTTCTATCTATTTATTCCCGGACGTAACCGTCCGGGAATAAATAGATAGAAAGATCCGTAATTGCACAAAACACAAACATTTACAGAGAAGGTGTTATAGGCAACTAAGGGTATAATTTAGGCGGCCTTATCGCTAAGCGAATGGGTAAGGGAATGTGTTAAGGGTCCAATTTTCTTTACAAACGCTTACCATTTACATTGTCGTGCTCCCGTGGCATCAACATAAGCCCTACACGCAGCCGACATGTGATTGTGTATCGAAAGCCCGTGTGAGAACGCGCCGCGGCAGGAAGGAGCTGGTTGCGAAAAAACAGACCGGTCCGCGGACCGGTCCGCCGAACTGACGCCCGTGTAGCGCGCCCGCCTCGGACACGACACACAAGCATGCCTTTTTAAAAAAAAAAACAGCTGCATATGCATAAGAATACTGCCTAAAGCCCAAAGTGACGAACAACTGGAGAGGCCAATTCCAGGTCCAGCAGTCGACTGAGACAGGCATCATATATCCTTCTTATAGATATAGATATCAAGGAAAGTAAGGAAGAAAGGATTATCTTAATCTTAATCATTAGATACATTGTACTGACAATAAATAGAAAGATGATTTAGTTACTTACTATTTTTGTAATTTCTATATTTCAAAAACTTTATCCTAACATTAACAAATACATAAAACCAAAAATCATACATTTTAGTGCAGTCGCTTGTTTCAGACATTTTCAGATCTATTTTTATTTTTATGGAGAGATAGATAAAAATAAAACATTACAGAAAACTATTACAGATATGTGATAATACAATGTAGGCGCTCTTATCCCTAGTATCGATCTCTTCCAGGTATCCTTCTGACATAGAAACCTAAACTTTTTAATAAAGAGCCAAGAATTGATTCCACACACCATAACTTCACACAACTTTGTCAAAATATGTGGCATCTATTACCATGATAGAAGATGGATGAGCTAACTATATCGTTGTTTATAGTTTTCCGTGACAGATAAACTTCAAGAAGATAATTTATCGACTGGTAGATGACGACAGGACAGTGCGGACTTGCGGAGTGGTTTTGTTCAAGTAGTCAAGTTATACCAAATGTGGCGTCCGATGCAAATTGGACTTCGATTTTTAATTCAGCGAAACCGTTACAGCTTTTCAAGTTTCGCAAACGTGTCATCGCGACACGGGGCGTTCGGAATGAGGTTATCTGATAGCGTCCTCCGACACACGTCATATTTGACCTAACGCCATATTCATATCATGTACTACCGACCTCCCTTGCTTCGCTTGAGGTATTTAAAATTAGTGCGACGTAACTGTATAAGACTAGGCCCATACTCTCCTTTTCTCTCCCGAACGACACGTGCTGGACAGCGTTGACATCCGCATACCATTCAGACTTAAGTGGAGCGCGCCAAGAGGTTTAGTTTGTTGTTCCTGCCCCCTGCCATTAAGTGGAATGCCCTTCCAGCTCATGTGTTTCCTTCCTCTTACAATCCTGGGTTCTTTAGGCGGGGCGTGAAACGGCATCTCAGTGGGCCTTCACGGTGAAGGCGACAGGCGCGATGGGTTTTAACTGGTGTGCCTGTCGACCTAACATTTGGACCTCACGACCACTTACCATCAGTTGGAGTGAGGTCATCTTGAACGCTCTTATTATAAAAAAAAATGAGATAGATATGTTCTGCAAAGTCGTAGTAGTACATTATTTTGTACTATATAGTAGGTATTCGCAGCGCACGCAAACGTAAGTGTAAAGCTGAAAGGCTTGTACATAAAACTGCGGTGCGAATTCTCACACAATGTCTTCCTACAAGCGGTGGCCACTACTTCAAGACTCGTCTGCTTCACTGATTTGTGGTACTATCACAGACATGACCAACCCACTGCCACAGTTCTCGCCTTCAGCGTACTAATTCATCGGGCTATATCGTTAACTTAGGGTGACACGTTTGGGTGTGACTCGTTGAGAACAAACGATTTTTTATTTGTTTAGGTTTTCTTTTTCTGGCATATTGTAATTTAGTCTATAGGTGTGTTCCTTAATTTGTGATGTGTCTGCGCCAAACAAACCGATTTTCTTTCATTCTTTATTTTTTCGCTCGTTTCCTATTCGATCTTTTAACAATATCTACGAATATATTTGTTGTTGAGGGACTTTAAACTGTCATCATCATTCACTTTAAGAATTCTCAAGAAAAATGAAGACATTTTTAAAAGAACGATCGACCTATCACTAACCTTCCGTTCCGTTTGAATGAATTTCATTCGCCAGTATAAATTCAATTAGACGGATCGATGTTGGCGAATGATTGAGTTATGCAGATTGCGGTTGGAGCCTAATGAACCTATTATTTATTACCGTTCGCTTTCTACTGAGTAAAAGCGGCCAGTTATTCAGGATGAGAATAAATAATTATAGGTTTGGCGAAGGGCCTTAGTTTCTTAATATAAAGAAATTTTGAAAGAAATTTTGAATTTTGAACATACATATCTCTTTGTCAAACGGTAGCCTATAACGAGATAGGGCAAGCGTACGGATTTTTATTCGGGTTAACATTTTGCGGGTCAGTATGGACCACGGTATGGACAGTGACAAACGGCTTGTGTATGATGATGCCACAGCAGCTACGACTTTTTGCATGTAAAATATGGTCACTGTTTAATAATATAAGGCTAACTTTGTATTTTGTCTGTGCCATTTTGAAGCTACTGAACTACATGCACCTCTGTCAAAATTGGTTTTCTTAAAAGATTCTACTTTTGTATTTAATTTATAACTTTTTTATAGTAGCTCGACATAATGGCTTCTCTATGCCTGATGGAAAGCGAAAGAGAAGTTGCTGTGACACCGGGCTAGTAACTGGTCAGTTACCTGTTAGTTGCCACCGGCATGCCGGCCCAACCCTAACCCCGCACAAGCTCTGGAAACATTACTCACCTTATGTTATATACTTTGATTTCTCTATTATCTAATTGCTTGCTTGATTCTGAACTTCTCGACAAATACTAGCCAGCCATCTTGCGTAGTCACTCCATCTGACTTGATGCTACCTACTTACGACGTTTTGGCAACAATCTTATTTACCGCCAGAACTTATTTACCGCCAACTGTTGCTCACTGCCGCTTCACCTAACCCTTTAATAATCCCACCGAATCCGTCCTTGGACCAGAAAGCATATAACACAAGTAGCTAATTACTTTTCCGCTTAGCAGTAGCTTGAGTGCAGACGACAAGGAATGTGCAGCGGCGGCGATTCGATCGTAACGAGATTGTCCGCGCTGCGCGATGGCGGGGGCAAATACGCTTGTCTCGTAACGGGGGAATTGCTGCCTAGTGCTGGAACAGAGGCTGTGTTGTCCCATAAAACAGCTCTAGTTCTTATTTAACAGATTAGTGACTCGCCTTCGCTTCGTATTTTAGATAAACATTTCATTGGGTTACATTATATTGGCGTTTTAGCTCTTTTTATAGTAGACCGACATAATCGCTTCCCTACGCCTGAAGGAAAGCGAAAGAGAGGCCCAAGTTGCTGTGACAACGGGCAAGTAACTGATCAGTTACCTGTCAGCTACCACCGCTATACCGGCCTAACCCTAACCCCCATGAGCTCCGGAAAGTCTACTCACCGGCAGTAACACGACCCGGAGGTCATTTGGCTGCGGTATTCTATAGGGTCTCCACCCTAGAATTCCGCAGCCAAATGATCTCGAAGGACCTCCGTCTTTTCCCGGCTATATTCAAAATGAGTAAGGATTCTTGATCTTTTCTACCAATAACTATAGCCAATAACTATAATATGTATACCTATGACCTAGTATTGTAAAAGACTTAAAGATGTTACACATAATAATAAATGCCCCAGAAAACCACCTGATTTCAAACTAGAGCTTTCCCTTATATTATAAGCATAAGCTGATGATACAGAGATTTGAATATCGGTTCAGGTCTACGCACTCACAATTTAAGTAAGTTTGACCTAATTAAATGGCCGAAAACTTCTGAATCCCTGCCCTATACTCATTTCGGTAAAAGGGACACCAGCATTAATCTCGACATCACTACGAAAACTGCACAGTAATCACGTGAATGGCTCTCAAATTATTGTCGTAGTTTATGCCTACAAAGGTCATTTGTTTCGGCGTCCACTTTTCTTGTCGTCGTTACGCCGCAGTATTTATCGGTGCTACCAGCCGCGAGTTAATGGCTTCGAGTTTTATTGGGCCTTCCTGATACGAAATTGCTGTATCATTTGAATTTAAACTATTAAGGCTCTTTGCAGACGCGGGCCGGTCAATTTCTCCGCGAACGATAGCACAAAATGAATGCTGTACTACAAACGCACAGAGAGGGCCAAAGGTATCGCGTCGTAGCCGGGCGGCACTGGGCGGCGCGGCATGACTGCGGCCGTGCATCATACAAACCAGTTTATGTGCAGTATAGTAGACGGCAGCACGGGGCGGCTAGCTCAGTCCTCAGTGTGAGAGACTGGTGTCTAAGCTAGGCTATAAGCTTGATACAGAGCACCAGCACTCTTCTCACATGATGTGGACATATATAGTAGATATTACACACAATAACTTTCAGGTAAAGACAGAGATAGAAGAGAAATACATAGGTACTTAATTGAATAATTTAAGCTAAAAGAAAGATTTATTGTGTGTGTATGTGTGCGGGCGCGTGTGTCTTTATGCGTGTGTGCGTGTGTGTGTGTGTGCGTGTGTGTGTATAATGTTTTGTTACCTTTCGGGGACAAGTAGTAATTCGGTTTCCGCATAATTGAAGGTTTGTAAATAGTTCGCAACTTTCAATTTACAGAAGTATTTAGAGGAGAACTGACTGCCTCTGCCCGTCGTGTGCTTTGTGTAAGCGGCGCGGGCAAGCCGCGGACATCGACGGGCAGACGCGGTCTTTGCTTCGCGGACAAAAAGCCCGCCCCGCCCCGTCGTCTGCAATGCGCCTAAAGGTATATTAGGATGTCAGAAGACGGTGCAACTGGTTGTAATGAGTTTTCAACGCTATGCAAAGGGCTCCCTGATTTACATTCCGTTTCTGTAAGAGTTAATGAAGCCAATATAATGCTGTAGAATAATTAAATTATTCGTCGTTATGTGGATTTGTTGTGTTATTAAACATTTGGTAGTAAGTAGTAACAAGTTAGTTTAGGGAGCTTTCTGTACGGTGGCCGAAAATAATACAAATCATCGGCGTATCATGATTATCGTATATAGTTTTTTTTTTTTTTATGAAATAGGGGGCAGACGAGCAGACGGCTCACCTGATGGTAAGTGATAACCGCCGCCCATGTACATCTGCAACATCAGGAGTTACAGCTGCGCTGCCAAACGTATTTTGATGATACGATCTGAATAGGCTTGGCCAGGCCTATTTTTCTAGGTTTTTATCCTTAGAAATTCTTCAATACAAGTCCGAAGTTTAGCCGTACTTTCGATTATTTCGAACTGTGCCCTATATTATTTTCAGCATCGACATCTAGTTTACTTAGTTATTTCAGTTATTTCCATAGCATTATGTCATACGGTATTCTATTATGGGGGTCAGCTGCTGACATACAAACAATCTTTGTACTGCAGAAGCGGGCCATCCGCGCTATATATGGGTTAAAGACACGCGAATCACTTAGAGAACTTTTTAAAGAAATTAACATAATGACGGTAGCATCACAGTATATCTTTGACTGTGTTGTTTATGTACGTAAACATTTAAATCAATTCAATAAAAATTCAGATAATCATAATTTAAACACTAGAAATAAGCACAAGCTTGCCGTTCCACGTCTGAGGCTGAGTAAGGTGAGTGGGTCGTTTGTAGGATTGGGTATCAAAATGTTCAACAGGTTACCGGAACACATGGTTGAACTGCCCATTCACAAATTCAAATCATACATGAAGTCCTTACTTATAAAAGGGGGCTATTATAGAGTAGAAGATTTCCTCAACGACGACATCTCTTGGACTGCTGCTTCGTAGTAAACTTTGCATTGTATAGACTCAACTTTTATTTTGTATTGTTTAACTTTAAAATATTAAAAAATGTTGTAATACCTAAACATGTAACAATTGGCGATTTAAAAAGAGTAACTACCGAGTTTCTTGCCGTTTCTTCTCGGTAGAAATCTACTTTCCGAACACGGCGGTAGCTTCTTTTAAATTGCTTTTATTCACATTCTTACTTTACTTTTTGTATTTCTACATTATTTTTTACTTGACGATTCATAAGTGCTTATTTTAAGTCTATGTGAATAAAGGTATTTTGACTTTGACTTTGACTTTGACTTGTAACCAGGCCGCTGGCTAAACTTAAACGACTCTTCTGCTTAAATCAGGTATTAAACTAATGCTTTTCCGGCTATTTACTTACGCTCCCGGCTTCCCAGGAGGAAGTTAAATTATACGATAAAGCTCTAAACTTGCAATCCAGTACATGGAACTGTTTGTATTCAAACATTTGCTTAGAAATTCGTAACGTACACGTAGGTACTAATGCTGCGTTGGTACTTCTCTCGTATTTAATAGTGTTGAGTGTATCTTCGGAAGCGTTATGCTTTTACAACTAAACCAAATACCTACTTAGTTAGTATTGAAGATTTCGTCCTTATGATCTTGATAGGTGGAAGACGTACGTTTGGTACGACCACGGTACGTTTTGCGCGCAATTTCCTGCCTCGTACAGCGGTTCGTTAGAATCGGCTTCCATCTGCAACTTTTTCTGAATGAATACGACTTGGGGACCTCAAAAATCGTGTTTCTGCCGGTGAGTAGGGTTTCCGGAACTCGTGGGGGGTTAGGGTTGGGCCGGCATGGCCACATCGGAGGAACTTAGGACGGCGGCACTCTGCCTCCGTGCTAAAAAGACTGCCCCTGGACCTGATGGCGTCCCGGCCCGAGTGGTAGCCCTGTCCATTCCTCAGATGGAGGAACGGTTTCGGGACCTTTTCGACCAGTGTTGTATGGTCGGGAGGTTCCCGAAACCCTGGAAAGAGGGACAACTGTGTCTCTTAAGAAAAGAGGGGCGTCCGGTCGACTCCCCATCGGCCTACCGGCCCATCGTCCTTTTAGATGAGACCGGGAAGCTCTTTGAGCGTATCTTGGCAGGTCGCATAAACGAACATTTGCAGGGAGTCGGACCGGACCTATCGGACCGACAGTTCGGCTTCAGGAGGGGGCGCTCTACTATAGATGCCCTCTCTCAGCTGAAAGAGAACGTGAAAGAGGCGGAACTGCGTGGGGAAGGCGTGTTGGCTGTATCATTCGATATAGCCAACGCGTTTAACACCATTCCCCACGCCACCATCCTTGAGGCCCTTAACTTTTTTGGCCTTCCCGCCTATCTAAAGTCCCTTCTGGCCGACTATCTTGATGATAGGTCGGTGGCATACATCGACCAGACCGGAGTCCTGCGTCGACACGGTGTCGAGTCCGGTGTTCCACAGGGGTCCGTCTTGGGCCCCCTGTTATGGAACATCGGATTCGACTGGATCCTTCGTGGCGTTCTTCTCCCGGGCACGAGTGTCATCTGCTACGCGGATGACACTCTACTTACGGCCCGTGGAAGGAGTTTCAGCGAGGCAGCATGTCGGGCATCTACTGCGGGGACTCTTTTGGTCCAATGCATCGAGCTATTAGGTCTGCGAGTGGCACTACAGAAGACCGAGGCCATTTACTTTCAAGGGCCTCGGCAGCGCCGTCCCCCTGACACTCACATCATCGTTCAGGGCGCTAGAATAGAAGTGGGGTCCCTTCTAAAATACTTGGGTCTGCTGTTGGACAGGCGGTGGCAATTTGGCCCACATTTCAAGGAGTTGTCGCCGCGCCTCCTTAAAGCTGCGGGTGCTTTATCTTGGCTCCTCCCAAATCTGGGGGGACCAAAGGCCAGTTGCCGGCGTTTATACGCTGGCATTATTCGAAGCATGGCGCTCTACGGAGCGCCAATTTGGGCAGATGTCGTCTCGCGGGTCGACAATGCGAGGAATCTGCGGCGGCCCCAAAGGGCAATCGCCCAAAGGGTCTCCAGGGCTTACAGGACAGTGAGTTTCGACGTGTCTTGCGCCCTGGCTAGTACACCGCCTTGGGAGCTGGAGGCACAGGTGTTGGCCAGGGTGTACCACTGGACTGCGACGGAGCGGGCGCGTGGAGAACGCCCTGCTGCTGCCGAGATTGGCGCAATAAGGAGAGAAGCCCAGGAGAACTTAGTTCTTCTATGGACCGATGGCCTCGCCTCTGCCATGTTTGGCAGAAGATTTTTAGACGCCGTGGTGCCAATCTTCGGTGATTGGCTTGATCGGCGTCACGGATTTCTCACTTTCCGTCTGGTGCAGATACTGTCCGGACACGGTTGCTTCGGGAAGTATCTGCACCGGATCGGGAGGGAGGAATCCGCGGTGTGTCAGGAGTGTGGGGCAGATTGTGACTCGGCGGAGCACACCTTGTCCGTGTGTCCTGCATGGGTCACCGAACGTGCCGCCCTGGCCGGCACGATAGGGCCTGTCGTTTCGCTCCCCACAGCCGTTTCGGCCATGGTGGGGAGCCGCCCAGCTTGGGAGGCTATGGCCTCCTTCTGCGAGGCAGTAATGTCCCAGAAGGAGGCCGCGGAGCGAGAGCGGGAGAATGATCCTTCCGCTCCTGCGCTCCGCCGGCGAAGAGGTGGCAGGACGCGACGAGCTTACCGCCGGTTTTTTGCCGCCTGACGGGGTCCAGCGGGTGGGCGGTGCGGGGGCACCGCCGCCTGTATTGCACAGAGCCCCGTCTTCGTCGGACGGGAGTGGGCTCACCCTTCGGGCCGCTCCTGTCGCTCCCCCTTAAAGGGTGCCTGTCGAGCCTACTAGAGGGCTGCGCTGGTGGTGTCTTGGAGGACATGTTTCGTAGGACCCTCGACACCACCCCATAGCGCTTGACGGAGGGGCCGGGGTTTTTAGTGGGTATTCCCTGCCTCACTTCCATCTCGAGGCAGGGTGCCGCCCTCCCGCTCTTGAGGGCGGCGTGAGTCCCACATACCTCGTCACTCCCCCAGTGACGGGGATGCGTAAACGCATTTTCCCCGGCGAAAAAAAAAAAAAAAAAAAAAATGGGCCGGCATGGCGGTGGCAACTGACAGGTAACTGACCAGTTACTTGACCGTTGTCACAGCGACTTGGGCTTCTCTTTCGCTTTCCATCAGGCGTAGGGAAGCCATTATGTCGAGCCACTATAAAAAAAAAAAAAAAAAAAAGCGGGCCTGCTAATTTCTCATGGGCTGGCAACGTACATCTGTGTCCCCTGGTGTGGCGCTGTCCATGGACTGAAGTGACTTTTAGATCGCCTTGCGATCGCGATGCGACGACAGCCTTTAGGCTGTGCTACCATAAAAATATACTATTACTAGCGACCTACTCTCGCTTCGCTTCGCATCGGTAGGTATTATACATAATATAAACCTTCCTCTTGAATCACTCTATCTATTTAAAAAAAACCGTTTCAAAATGCGTTGCGTAGTTTTAAAGATTTAAGCATACATTGGGACAGACAGAAAAAAAGCGGCTTTGTTTTATACTATGTATTTACCTACTGTAGACATATTACAATTGTAGACATAATTATACATATACATTCACAAAAATTCCTAAAACCGTATAGGTAAAGACAAATAACGTTATAAAGGTTTTCCTTGAAAAGCCAATAGCGTAATGTAATTAATTAGCGAAGGTTTTCCCTCAGTGCGCTGCCCACGCGGCTGTGACTCAGAGGTAGTTAAATGCACCTCCTAGTATGTGTGCGTCAATGGGCACTTACTTACTGATACTAATTGGAATACTGTTTAGAGGGACGGTGTTAATTATTAATGTATACGTGAAGGGCAAAAACAGTGACGCCATTCGGGATTAGTTAAAGATTATATGATACAGAGATTATGATCATGATAAAAGGAAAGACTATCTAGATCATGCCAGTAAATGGTTGAGTCATCTTGATCAGCCTATCGCAGTCCACTGCTGGACATAGGCCTCTCCTGTTGCAAGCCACTTAGGGCAAACATCTGGAGGATATACCCATAATCGCCACGCTGGGCAGGCGGGTTGGCGATCGCAGGGCGTAGCTTCTCGCTCCGGTGACGTCATCGGTCTGTGGTATGTAGCTACGCCTTCAATTGTGATGGTTATACCGCCACCAGACGGTTGCCAGCGCCTCGTTTGTTGTTCGGCAGGATGCACCACGGGCAGGTGAGGTTGGCTTGGAGCGAAAAGATGATAGGTCCCTCCCTTACATCCCAGCGAAAAGATGGTAGGTCGCTCCCTTACATCCCTTACATAATGGTTGAGTAGTAAAATTATAAAACAAGAGATATACATACATATGCTCTCATCATCGCCAGTTTATCATAGTCCACTGCTGGATATGTCCAGAGTCTCAACAATTAATTGCCACTTTGTGCAAAAATCTGAAGGCTTTACCCATAATCGGCACTTTGTGCAAGCTCCTCGCTCCTGTGACGCTGCTGCTTGTCATCATCCTATGGTATTTAGCTACGCCTACTATCGTGACGGTTATACGGCAACCAGTCGATTACCGGAGCCTCGTTTGTTATTCGGCAGGATGTACCACGGGCAGGTGAGGGTAGCTTGGTGCGAAAATCTTTAATCATGTGGTTTTAGAGCGACTTGTCATCTGATAAGTTACTCCATAACATGAACGAGACGCTACGCCATGCGATCGTCAACCCGCCTGTCCAGCTTAAATCTTCCAGATGTTAAAATGGCGAACAACTGGAGAGGCCTATTCTTCAGTATAGTGAATTGCGGTTAGCCGATGATGATGAATATTTTCCGTCACCTCACAGATCTTAGTTCCTAGCAATTTTCGAAATTTTTTAAATAAACTCATCCCCTTGGAAACCATTCAAGATAACCTTCTCCTACTAATAAATCTATATTAAATTTACTTTACAATATCTCTCTACGCTTCTTTATTCCTTAAAAGCAAATCCCGCGGTCATTTGACATTTACCTAGGCACCGCAATAAATCGCCGCCATTATCGGCCCGAACCGATCTAATACACTATAACTAAGTAGGGTCCGTCTGTTTGACCGCATCTTTAACGACGTAATTGCGCGGGCGCAGAATTAACGCGGCTATTTATAACTATGGTTTCATGTATCGGTTGCAGTCGGTTGCGGAATTCGAGAGATTTCATAACGACTTGGTCTGCATATTTGCAAATACTCGTATTACCATTTTGAATTCAATGTTTTTCTGAACTATCCACACAGCGCCACCTAGCCCCAAACTAAGCCGAAGCTTGTACTATGGGTACTAGACAACTGATAAACTTACTTAGATACTTTTTTTTTGTAAATAAATACATATTATACATAGAAAACACCCAGACCAATACAAACAGACATGTTCATAAACACAAATGTTTGTACTGTGCGGGAATCGAACCCACGACCCTCGGCTCAGAAGGCAGAGGTCACTACCAAATGAGCCACCGAGCCTGTCGACATAAATTGAAGCCTTCTGTAGACATAAATTGAATATTATGCTCAATAATTGATTAATGTTACAATATTTTCGTCTGTCACCGGTTACTTCATAGTAAGTGATCACTTCAGCCCTTAGACAGTGTAACTTCAGGGGTTTACATTCTTTTTCTATATTTATATGTTGTAGCTTTTTTCTCATCCGGCTTATTCTCCAACTGCCCGGTGACATGTCCACAGCAGTTTTCGCAACGCAGGACTTATGCTAGTGCGGATTACCGCTGATATTATCATAATTACGCTTTCCACCCATCGTGTAAACTAACAGCCAATTAAAATACCTTCGAGTACTGGATTAAGGGATATTCCGATGCAGGCTTAAGTCCGACCTCCTGTTTTATAGGAGATAGGAGTTTGTATTAGAATTGTTTAACACGCAATAACGTTAAATTCTCCTTAACTGTAGTGCTCTGAAGGTGCAGTGACTTAAATGAAGTGTTGGGCAACAAAAGTCTACTCTCAGACCGATCCTCTCTCATAAACTGTATATGTAATTAATAAATGCATCAGACTATTTTCACTAACCACCAAGTATCATACAAATACAAAGTTTTACCAGAACCAAGGTTTCGTAATTTAATGTTTTGAGTTGAGATTCTTTTCTGACCGGGAGCCCTAAACGGCTAGGAGCCTTACGGCTGGTAGCCCGTGACAATACGCCATTGCCAAATTATGGTACACATTAATTTCTTAAATCCTGAACCTCGAACCCGGAAACTATGACACTGTAAGCGATTTAAGTAAAAATATTACCAAACATTGCGCCACGGAAGTCTGGCGATACTGACGGATGGAGTTCTCCAAATTTTCCAGATAGCTACGAATTTAACCAATATACACACACATATTCAATATGTATCCCTCCTCATATAATGAGCATCAAATTGCAACAGTTAAAGTTTCTACACCACTAAACAACACCACATTTGATCATACTTAAATATTATTATTAAGACATCTATCTATGCCCTGAAGAGTAGATGACAGGCCCGTAGCAAAGTGCTATTACCGATAATATTAAAAGTGCAACATTTTCTATCGTCAAGATAAGTGGATGGCGACATTTACCTATCTGCGACTATTTATCGTCTCAACACTTGGCGATTGCAATGCACATACCTACTGATGTGTCAAAGATATTATGCGCAATTTGTCACTTTAACACCGGGAATATGTAGGTTTGATTTTAATTGGCGATGAAAAAGAATAACCAGAGTTTCTTGCCGGTTCTTCTCGAAGGAAACCGTCTTTCCTAACATGGTGGTAATTTTTATTTGTGATTTGTACCTGCATAATTTGACGATTCATAAGTGCTTGTCCTAAGTCTACCAATAATAAAGATATTTTTCATTTTTATTAAAATTCCATATAAACATTTACGAAATATACAATACGAACATTTCCAACTTGACTTTATCTGCACAAACAGTCATGAAGCAACATTTATCCCTATCGTTTTACTGTGATAATAATTGCTACCTATCATGTATTTTCACTGTAATAAACAGACAGCTATTAGTATTAGTAGTTGTAAGTATTAATTAAAACGTCTTAGCAGTAATCGTTCACGGTAATACATACAATAAATCGGTATACACATGAGGTAGGTACC
This sequence comes from Conogethes punctiferalis, assembly GCA_031163375.1. NCBI lineage: Eukaryota > Metazoa > Arthropoda > Insecta > Lepidoptera > Crambidae > Conogethes > Conogethes punctiferalis. The sequence continues at coordinate 19,026,121 of CM062079.1, forward strand.
GATAAAAGTTGCTTTTTAACCGGCTTAAAAAAGATGAGGTTTCATGTTTTTGACCAAGTTATTGATTTGACATTGCTTTGTGTGAGTAGCCCTCTAAAGACTAAGTTGCCCCAAAAATTTAAGCCCAAGTCGCTGTGACAACAGGCAAGTAACTGCTCAGTTACCTGTCAGTTGCAACCGCCATGCCGGCGTAACCCTAACCCCCGGCTGCTGATGCAACACTCACCGCACGAGCTCCGGAGACCCTACTCATCAGCAGAAACACGACCCGGAGGTCATTTTGGTGCGGCATTCTATAGGGTGGAGATTCTTCCCCGGACGGACAGCTCAATTCGCGCGAAGATTCGCGATGCCCTACCTCTCTTAATGAGTTTCTCTGTACAGAAATTACTAAGTATCATCAGATTATCTTGGTCCCATCAAATTGGGAGACTAAAGGAACTCGTGATCACTCTCACACTCGTGCATTATCATATACCTACTATATTACATATATATTATTATTATTTATATTGGTAGATACGAGTACTGTGTACCTAGCACGAACATTTTCGAAAAAGTATGCGTAACGTTTCCGTAAACATTTGTATGAAACTTGGTACAGCGCCCCTATCGTGCGTAAGAGGTACTACGTTTACGTAGTGAAAATTATCGCCCGTTTACGGTTACGTTACGCATACTTTTTCGAAAGTGTTCGTGCTAGGCACACTGGTCTTTTATTTAAAATTGGCCGAGGTTAATGAAGTTTGGTTTGGATAATTAATTAGTCTACTCTATCTATACAAAAGTCCCATAAATAATTATCTATTATTTTAGTATATTGCACATCCCTAATTTTTCAGCCATTAAAACAAATACCCCCATCGGAGAGGCAGCAGGTCGCATTGCGCCTACAAACAAACAGCTTTCCATGTATTATTCATATACAATGCACTACAAACATATCCAACAAGCCACGGGCTGTTTATAAACTATCTCCCATTAACCGAAACTAAAATGTTGTGCATATCGCGACATATCCTCCCGCGCAGTCGGCCGATTAAACGGACACGAAGAGAAAACGCACTATCGCACACTTTCCGTATAAATGTCCTCGTGCAGAAGATACACGACTAAGGATGCGACGCAAACGATTTTGATGTCGATAACCTTCTTGCTAGTCCCTTATGCAGCTGCCTGTCATCGGCCTATGTGGTAGCTACGTACTCAATAGGGATGTTTTGGGGGTCATAATATCATCATCATCCTAGTCTTTTTCCCAATTGTCTTTTTTTTTATTCATTATGGGTTTGCGCTTGGCCACAATTCACCTGGTGTTAAGTGATATTGAAGCCTACGATGGAGCACGCTTACCCAGAAAATACCGATTCACTCTCGCCTTGAATACCTTAAGATTATATGTCTCCGGAAACAAAGAGTCCGGCAAGGAGTTCCATAGTTTGGCCGTTCGCACCAAGAAAGTAGAGGCAAACCGCACCGTGCGAGTCCTTGGGACCTGCACCATAAAACGGTGTCTCTTGGTCGTATCTCTACTCGTTCGGTGGTAAAAAGGAGCTGGGGGAATCAAATTGTGTAGTTCAGTCGCACACTCCCCAAAATGTAACCGATAGAAGACCGATAGGCTTGCAACCTTTCGACGGTGATCAAGGCTTTGCAATTTCACGTCACAAAGCAAGTCGTTGTCGATGAGCCTTTTGGCACGTCTCCCTATGGTCTCCAACGCCTCAAGCTGGTATTTCGCTGATCCATCCCAAAGATGCGAACCGTACTCCATGCATGACCGAACTTAGTCTTAGGGTCGGCTTCCCAAACTGAGAGATTTGGCGAGGGCTAAGCGTTTACACAGAGCGACTGCCATCAGACCTCCGCAACAATTAGGGTAAGCTATACCCATTCCCAGTTAGGCGTCAGAGTTAAGGGTCTAAGTTAAGGGTCAGAGTTTGGGAGTCATAATAATTACATCATATTTAGTCCGTATTTTAGATCATAAAAATGTATTGGACACGTATTTTTCCATTTTTCATTCAAATAAAAAATAGCAAAGATACAAAGCATCAAAAGTTAAGAGTGGAGTCTTTGACGTCACTCCGTCCCTTAAAAATGCCTCATCGAGTGACGTCACGCGTTATTTCAACGGGCTATGACTTTGATTTGTCTAATTTACAAATAAAAACATACCTACGTGTCTTTTATTTTTGAATAAGCTAAAAGACGAACTAAACAGATTTTTTAGCCAAACAAGCCTATTGTGATGGCTATACCGCCACCAGTAGGTTGCCAGAGCCTCGTTGGTTATGCACCACCTGCCCAGCGTGGCGATTATGGTTAAAACCTCCAGTTGTCTGATCAAAGTGGGGAACAGTTCGAGAGGCCTATTTCTATCAGCAGACTGCGATAGGCTGATGATGATGAAATATGTTTTCATTAAGTTATTTTTGGGAGTTGCTCTGAGTCACGAAGCAAATACAAAGAGGAGAACGAAATTTCTGCCCTGTAACATCGACATGGCTTCGTAACATCACTCCAACCCAGTGCAGGGACACGGCCGCACAATATACTATAAATTAAGCGCAGCACTCGGTCGTTAGAGTAACCCTGCCGGTGGTATAAGAGGGTACTTATACAAGTTGCATGCCTGGTCCGCGCCGGCCCGAGTATGTAAAGACTACAAGACACTGTACTAACGGCTAACTGGCTCTACCTCAATAGAACACCGTGGTGGAGCCCAGAGTCGTCTCTACCAGGAGGTGCAAGGGGCAATTTTGGATTGTTAATTTTTTCATATTCACTGTTAGTTAATCGTAACGTAAATATAACTACTTACGAATACCGTTTTCGCGCTGAAAGGCACGTTTTAAAAAGTCAGTAATAATAATTTGTCATTTCCTTCGCGAGAGAGCTCCTATAAAAGCTCGCGGTTGCTGCTTATCATAAAGTGCTATAGGGCAAAACGTTTTTTTTTTCTAAAAGACTACGATGATAGTCAAGGTACACACACTGGTTATTTGAGCGCAATGATCGTAATACAGTAGTATTCCTTATTCCACGCCTAATTCACACCTCACATCCAATTACGAAACGAGCATAATAAACTCATAGCGTCGTTGTGTCAACAAAAACGAAAGTCTGTTTGGTGCATCTAACACGAAATGCTTCATCATTGCACCAAACAGAGTTTAATTTCGATACACATGCTTGCTCTGCAATTTCCGTCTTTAATACTGTGGATGAAGACTTATTATGTGGTAGTTTGAGCCCAGCCGTGGGCAAACAGTGAGTGTGAACAGTTTACACAAACTTGGTGCGTGTGGGATGTGACTCTAGGGTCTCCACTTGGAAAAACAAATAGTGTGATTAACAGAATGACGGGTAAATCAATGATTTCTTTTACGAAACTGTGTCTGCCGTCGCACTAGGGGAGACTGGGGAGACCGGAGACTTGATTGCAGTTTTCAGTTCCATTCATGTCAATACATGACATCACACTATCGCTTTACTGAAAGTGACAGTGTTTTAAGAATAGTTTTAGTTAATATCTAGTTTGTACATAACTACTCACTAATTGGGATTATAAAATACTACGTATTTTTTTTATTTTTTCCTAATTTCAAAAACCTTATGCCTTATGTGAGACTTGTTCCCTTTAATAGGTGCATTTACCAGCTAAAATAAGCATGAATGAACGTCTTATCACACCAGCTCGAGATAGTTTATAGAAAGCCATGACTGAGAGCATCTCCCAGAACATCTAAAAAACTGCATTCGTACTCGATTTAGTAAAATTAAGTGCAATACCCAGGGTAACGCCAACAGATCCTTCTTTTCTTATATAGTGGCTCGACAAAATGGCTTCCCTACGCTTGATGGAAACCGAAAGAGACACCCAAGTCGCTGTGACAACGGGCAAGTAACTGGTCAGTTACCTGTCAGTTGCCACCGCTATGCCGGCCCAACCCTAACCCCCACGAGCTCCGGAAACCCTACTCACCAGCAGAAACACGACCCAGAGGTCATTTGAATGCGGTATTCTATAGGGTGGAGGTCCTTCCCCGGACGGGCGGCTCAATTCGAGCGAAAACTCGCTATGCCCTATCTCTTTCCTTTTTTTCATATTGAGACAACCTTATAAAATTGTTCAAGTGAAGTGAAATGTCTTCGTGGGCGATACCATCTGAAGTCATCGGCACTTCGTCATTATGTAAAGGTATTTCTGATGACTTTACAGACATCGTGAAATTTAATGGTGACAATAAGTATAAACTACACGACCCTTTTACTGAGTTAGAGCTAAAAGCTCGATAGCTCTTATTAAACGATACGATTTGAAATTAACTTTCAAGTCTATCCTAAGAATCTTCATTTGTTATAAAAACTTACAAATCTTCAAGCCGGCCATCATCTGAAATGCAATATACTGCCGGAAAGAAATAAGGCAAGAAACACGTCTAGCTGCTTATACACCTATGACGTATACTATATCATATACATGGTATGGTGGTCATAACATTTCTGTCATTTCATTCGTTAGTTCGTCTCTTCATACCTACTCAGACTACGACAATTTTAAGCATCTCTACCCTTTTTTTTTTTTTTTTTTTTTAAGAGGGGAATGCATTAGGCACCTTCATGCCGTCTCCGGGGGGAGGCGGCATGGTGTGTGGGACTCACACCTCCCAAAAGGAAGGGCATACCCACTAAACCCCCCTGTGTCGCCAGTGGGCAGCAAGTTGCAGGGACACGGGTAGCGCCGAAGCATACGGCCATATCCCTGCCTGCCCTGGCCAGCCGCAGATGATAAGCGGCCGGCACTCCTAGCATCTCTACCCCTAAAGCAACTACCTCTACCTCTAAAGCGAGTTCGTAAATTAAATATGTTTATCTTTTTTCACTTTAATAATTAACGGCCAGAAGCAAAATTCTTCTTTCCTGCCAATAACTTACCACTTACGAGCCAATCAAATCCCAATAAAAACCCACACTGCCGGCATTTTCAAAGGTACATTTTATGATATTTAAAATTTTGATAATATGTAAGAGTAATAAATGAATGACTGCAGTCAACGCCTGAGAATGTATTTTCTCCATAAAAGTATTATTTTTACAAGCAGAGCCTACCTACTGGTTGCAAAGAGTGAAAAATTAAAAAGTTACTTAGAATTTGCAATGAACTGGTGATTTTTCATATAACCTTCCCCCATAGCGGTAGAATTTTCTATAATTCCTTCTTAATGCTCAGTTTCATGAACTTAATTCAGCAAATAATTGTGTTGTGCGTTAATCGTATAGTCAGTTTCATCTATTATAGGTACATATATACATACTAGCTGTGCTCGCGACTTCGTCCGCGTGGAATAGTTATATTTTCCCGTTTTTTTTTTATATTTTCCATTATTTCTTCGCTCCTAATAGTTGCAGCGTGATGTTATATAGCCTAAAGCCTTCCTCGATAAATGGTCTATTCAACACAAAAAGAATTTTTCAATTCGGACCAGTAGTTCTTGAGATTAGCGCGTTCAAACAAACAAACAAACAAACTCTTCAGCTTTATAATATTAGTTAGTTAAGATAAATGTGTACAATATTCGAAAATAAAGCAATGCAGAAAACTTTTCCTAGTTTATGGTTCACTACTATTCATAGTCATAATGCAATAAGTAGAAAACATTGATATTTATCCACATTTTTTTGGTTGCAGCACGACATAATGCACGGACGTTGGACAAGCCTGGCTGTCACTCACAACTCACTGCGGACATTAAAACGCAATTACCATTTTCATTGTGCTTTATTTAACTGTTACACATGTTTAATTAAATAACCGTGAACGAACATACATGAATTCACGAGATAACTTTGCGTTTTTTAATCTATTATTAATTAAATTTTAGACATTTGGCTATCATCATCATCAGCCCGTAGACGTCCACTGCTGGACATAGGCCTCCCCCAATGACCTCCACATGGACCGGTCCTGAGCGGTCTGGGTCCAAAGGATCCCCGCTATATCTACTAGGTCGTCAGTCCATCTCGTAGGGGGCCGTCCCCTGCTGCGTTTGGCTATGCTGTCTACGAATTGACCTCATCGCATTGATAAATGCCCGACTGAATTTCGGCCACAGCTGCCAATTGCCAAGAAGACTAGCTAACTGGCAATACTAAAGTGCCCAAGATGTGCGCAAACACGGTTGTATTCTCCGTTCCTTCGCCCCTCTTAATCCTATGAGACGGTAGTTCGACAAGATAGGAGAGAGATCGGGCGTAGGAGCAAGGGCATAACAGGCTTTTTTATAATAGCTGGACATAATGGCTTACCTACGCCGGATGGAAAGCGAAAGAGAAACTCAAGGCGCTCTGACAACGGTCAAGTAACTGGTCAGTTACCTGTCAGTTGCCACCGCCATGCCGACCTCACCCTAACCCCTCACAAGCTCCGGAAACCCTACTCATCTGAAGAAACACGACCCGGAGGTCATTTGGTTGCGGTATTCTATGGGGTGGAGGTCCTTTCACGGACGGGCGTTCGGGCGAAGATTCGCTATGTCTTACCTCTCTTGCTTTCCGATGCATGGAGGTGTAGCACCACCAACTTACTGACTCCGGAGCAGCTACTGTATAATTTCTTTACAGAAAGACTCTTTAAAATTAATAATAATTATGTTTCCGAACATTAATGGTCCGTTTTCGAATCAACAAAAATATTCAGTAGTATTCGGAAACGGACCTTAACACTTTGACTTATGGATCAATTACATCATCCGCCTTTTCTGTAAACTGTATAATGACCAGGACCAGTAAAATTATATTTGAAAGTTTGCATGTTATGAAGTAATTAGACTTCATGAAATAATGTTTTATGTTGCCGTAAATCAATCATAGATTCCGACAGGATCATAAACCCAGTCAAGATCCATGATTTATCTAACTATAAAGATATTCTGGTCCCTATAATATCAGTCTTTTATGCCATCTGAATGTTTGAGGCCCTTCCAGAAATGTGTACCTACTTTACACAATTAAGCAACTTCGTTTGAGGGAACTTTATGATAATGATGATTGTTATTCAATCACGACCTCTTCACAATTTCTACATAAATATTTTTTTTTTATAAGAAGAGCTTTCAGGATGACTGATGATGTTTTATTTGTACCCAGGTAAACGCTGCTGCCCATCATTTTCTATGACACCCACGGGATGTGATGGGATGCTCCTATTCTAAATCCGGAAACCAACCGGACATATACATTTCTATGGCAGAAGTATCATCGATTACATTTTTTTTTTTTTACTTTCATCATTTTTATTTTTTATTTATTTTTCTTTATTAGGGAAACAAACAGCTTAAATTAATACATTATAGCTTAAGAATAATTAAACTAATTCACTAGCCTAACAAGTTCCCACTACTGGCTCATACACTTTTAAGTTGAATGAGAAACTCGGTAACAAAAAAGAAATATAATAATTATGAAGAATGTATGCATTTGTCTCATGAACAGTATACTAAATTCATACATTGAGGAAGGAGGAAGGATTTCTTTAGGCTAACTGGTGACTTTTTGTCACCGTGATAGATACTGGTGACTTTTTGTCACCGTGATAGATATCTCTCTTCTTCTCATTTTAAAAGTGCAAAAGAGATGAAACCACTTTCACGGTGACAAAAAGTCACCAGTGCGCGCCGAGTAAAATAAAACGCATTCTCTTTGGAATGGTTCTCCCACACAGCATTCGCTCAAATGAAGTAACGGCCCCAACTATTAGGGTGTTATTAATTGTATACCGTTATAGCTGTTTTAGGTAACTGTGTCTTTACTCGTAGGAACACTGGCGTACAGACGTCCATTTCCGCTGGCATAGGAAAGATGATTTATTTGTTAGACTTGGCCAGTATTGGTTACAAAACTGACGTGCTACCGGTAAAATTATTGTTAACGGGACATTTATTATGTAGTACATTATGTACTTATGTATATATTGTAGCTTGATGTTCACGACTTCATGTATTACCGTAAGACACGCCACAAAGTTGACGGGAGGCGGTGGTTCAAGCCTCACCACGTGCCAATGTGGTTGTGGGTGGTGAAATTCACGCCACCCTCAAACGAGGAGGGCGACACCTTGCCTAAAGGTAGTCAGGAGGCTCAGGCCTCTAATTGGTAAAAACCGCCACCCAACCAAGGATCCTTGGAGACCATAACAAGCTACCGCCAGCGCTGTAATTGGCTCCCATCAATAAAAGTTACGATGATGCAAACATTGAATAGAATAGAATAGTTATTTATTTAGCATCACACATTTTGTTACATAATAGAATGACCGAACACAAGCAATTGCGCTGATACTAAAAAGTCATCTCGCTCAGCATGTGCCGAGGCGTGTCTGGGAACATTGTGAGGAAACCTGTGAAGAAATTCTAAGATTATGTAAAGTCAAACAACCAGCTGGTGTCATCCCTCGGTGGGGATTTATATGAGCTGATAATGAAGTAAAATTACTTTAACTACTACCAAATATAATGGTAGTTTCCTAGAATAATCAGACCTTAGCGAATTAACGACCGACGACCATCATCTACCGCTTTAGCCCCCTTTTTTTGCTAGCCTCTACTGTCCCACTGCTGGGCAAAGGCCTCCCCCAGTTTTATCCATTCCTCTCGATCATCCGCCAGTTCTTGCCAGACCGGAGAAAAATGGTCCAGATCGTCACGCTATCTCTTCTTCGGTTTTTTAACCCCCTATTGCATAAAAATAAAAACACCTCTGAACTATAGCCATTTTTCTATAGGTATGGTAGGTAACGCCATTTATTACAGTAAGTAGTTATTTGTAGAGGTTTCAGTGGTATTGGTACCAAACTCTAGGCGTTACGAATGCAATCTGTACGAAGAGCGGCGCGAAACTAAAGTCTATTACTGTCACTATTGAGGCTGTAACAGGCGTGTCTTGACGGATTCCCACGAACAAGGAAACTCAAATGAATTGAGTTCGCTTCGGAATTGACAGGTGATTTGATGGTCAAGCGATCATCAATACGTTTCGAGAGGTGATTAAGAACTCGTTTTGAAAGATCTCTCTCGGAAACAAGAGATCAGTGTGCCTAGCACGAACATTTTCGAAAAAGTATGCGTAACGTTACCGTAAACATTTGTATGAAACTTGGTACAGCGCCCCTATCGTTCGTAAGAGGTACTACGTTTACGTACTGAAAATGATCGCCCTGTGTTGACAGTTGACAGTTACGTTTCGCATACTTTTTCGAAAGTGTTCGTGCTAGGCACACAGATCGGAAACATTCTCGATCGTCTGTCAAGTTTGACATTTCCCATCGAAAACTTCTGGCTGGCGAAAACTTTGACAATTTCATTTGAATGAGCTTCTACAAGGTAGCTGATTGAAAAAGCACAGATAGTAAATCACAGCCGTTGTAAACATTTTATTGAATTTTAATTCTGTTTTAAGGAAAATTTTCTGTTTCATATTGATAACGAAAACGTAAAACAAGGGATAAAATTTGATAAAAAATATTTCTCAAGATAGCACCAATATCTTCTCATATATTAATTACTTACCTAAGGAAGGTAGGTAGATTTTTATAGACTTTGGTACTAGAACAATATTTTCACCAAATGTCGTATTGAAAACTGAATAGTCCCCGAAGTCGTGAAGTAATGGCGTTTATTAGCGATCGCATCGCGCGTGAGTAGAAGGCTGAGAATTCACGGAGCAGTTTTTACCCGCGTCCGAAACGGCTATTATATTTTAAACGTTAAGTATAACACTGTAGGCTTTACTGGCTTGAAGACGTTGTCTCAAGGAACGCTGTATCGGAGATACCACAAAGTGTATTTACAACTGTTTCTTTTACTTTTACCTACTGACTGATAAATAACCCAAGATATGCCACGCTGGCTCATACATCGCCACCTAGCCCCGGACTAAGCCGAAGCTTGTACTATGGATACTAGACAACTGATAAATTTGCTTAGATACTTTTTTTGTAAATAAATACCTACATTTTATACATAGAAAACACCCAGACCAATACAAACAGACATCTACATGAACACAAATGTTTGTATTGTGCGGGAATCGAACCCACGGCCCTTGGCTCAGAAGGCAGAGGTCACTACCAAATGAGCCATCAAGCCAGTCAAGATACAATCTACATGTGACAGAATCGCTCAGTGAGTGGGCAGCCTAAACGTGTCGTATGGGGTCGGGTGGCGTCGCGTCGTGCCCGCGCTCACGAGCGGCTGGCACGACCGCCGATAGAGCATCGCCAGACTAGATGTCAAGCCGTGACTCATGTGGCACACCGTTTTGAAATAACCACGATACAACTAACGCTTTTTTGGGTAAAAGAAACGTCATTCATCATCACAAATATAGGAAGCCCGAAGCACAAAGGGAAATAAGGGAGCGACCCATCATCAGCAAACGAGCAAGTGTGACTTTAATCGAGTTTAGGGTCGCGGAAAGACTGTCGCAGGAAGGTGGTTCCACAAAACTGAGGCACGAGGCAAGAAGTTCCTCATAAAGCGTACAATCGAAGATCGCCAACCATCGAGATGATGATGACAAAGGCCTATCCAGCTATTCGCTACTTTTGACAAACATCTGGAGGATTTATCCACGAAGCAAATGTGGATTTACCCTTAGGTAATAGCTACGCTGGGCAGGCCGGTTGGTGATCGCAGGACAAGACTTGCTCCGGTGACGCTGCTGCCCGTCTTATTTAGCAACGCCTTCTATCGTGATGGTTTGCCAGAGCTTCGTTTTTTGTTCGGCAGGATGCACCACGGACATCCCACCAGCTAAAATCCTAAAATTTCTTAGTCGACTGTTACGACACACGCAGAAAGAGATAGGACGGTGGTGATGGTTCTCTATCCGTCACTGCACGGACGAAAATATTTATCCCAATACACTTATTCCATTTAAGTAATCAATATAATTGACAACCGCCTCCCCAAACCTCTTAATCGGTTTTAAAATTAAACGGAAAATTACATGAATACCGGTTCTGATAATAGCTGTAGGTATTTGAGTACCGTTTGGTATCCACCTCGAGAGCCGTCTGATAGTAAGTGCTCCAAATAAATTAAAAGTAAACTGTGATAAGTGATCGGACCTTGGACCATAGACTAAATTTATCGTTTGGAACAACTTCTGTTGGTGTTGTACGTGTATGTTAAAACATTTTATACTCGTAATAGGGGAATACGTAATTATGTCTTAAATACATATTAAACATTTCACGTGAATTTAAAAAATATCGAATTTTAATAGATTTTGATTCTAAAATTGTTTGACCAATTCATTAAACAAATACTATCTATAATCTAATAATATATAAAGAGAACCAAAATAAAAAAGACCAATGCAATTACGATTGCAATTAGGTACTATTGAGAGTATTAACTGAACATTAATATTGGGTTTTGAATATATCATTTTCTATAATGGCGTATAGGGCTTCCTTTCTCCTGATGGATAGCTGAAAAAGAAATATAACTATGAGTTATTTAACTAATAAATTACATACATATTATATAGGTAACCTATTAAGTGAATATTTTCAATTGACAAAAGGCTCGAAGATCAAGACACACACGTGCGAAGTCGCGGCTAAAAGCTAACAAGTGATATAAATGAATCGCGAGAAGTAGTCTCGATTGTTTAAGCGGGTCGATGACCCCGGTGGCCAAAAAACGGCCGGTGGTTTGTCTGACCGTGCGCAAGAGTGCTCTTATGGGGCCCGCGCGACCCGCCAAACTGCGGACTTGAGACAAAAAAATACCTTCTTTTTATCATCAGCCTATCGCAGTCTCCAATTATTGTTCGCCACTGTGGGCAATCACCTGGAAGCTTTACCAATAATCGCCACGCTGGGCAGGCGGGTTAGCGATCGGAGGGTGTAGTTTCTCGCTCCGGTGTCGCTGCTGCCCGTCATCGACATAGGTATTCAGCTACGCCTTCAGTTGTGATGGTTATACCGCCACCCGTCGGTTGCCAGAGCTTCGTCCGTTATTGGCAGGTGAGGGTGGCTTGGAGTAAAAAGACGTTGGATCACTTACATCCCTTTTTATAGCACTGCATAATTTTTCCATGCTTCTTTAGAAGGATGTAATATGAAAGAAAGAAAAAAAAATTTATTAGCCCGCAAATTGACACACAGGCAGATCACATTAAACAAAGCACAATAAATACAAAAAAAGAAATTGACAGCACAGATAATAGGAAAAGATATATAAAATACTAGCTTTTGCCCGCGACTTCGTCCGCGTGGCGTGTTTTTTCATACAAAAGTTTTTTCCCGCTAACTCCCGTTCCCGTGGGAATTTCTCAAAATACAGCCATAACTAAACTTTATATTTACTAAGGTACCTGCATGCCAAATTTCAAGCGTCTAACTTAAGCGGTTTAGATTTTTCATACAAAAGGATTTTCCCGCTAATTCCCGTTCCCGTGGGAATTTCGGGAATTCCTTTCTTAGTGCACCCCTACGGTACCTAAGCTACGTCCCTTCCAAATTTCAAGTGCCTACGTTTAGCCGTTTGGGCTGTGCGTTGATATGTCAGTCAGTCAGTCAGTCAGTCAGTCAGTCAGTTTCTCCTTTTATATATATAGATTATGTCTGGAATAAATAGGTATATAATATGGTAGCAAGGAAAATGGTAGCAAGGAAATTAATGTATTTCCTTGCTACCATATTACATCATTTAATGCACTTGCAACAACTCCAGTGAATGCACTAACATCAACTGTTCCTTCTCAAACCGTTTCAAATATTTTTTTCCACGTTCCAAAGTTTAAGCAGTCAGCCAGCACCTACACGATATAAAAGCTTATACAGATATCAATACCCGCGTATACCCTATGGGGTCTCTCAGAAGACCGCATTCCGGCGCTCTCCCCCCGCGCCTTCCCCGCCGCTACATGTTACTATAAACGCCAAAGACCTCATCATCACTTGAACAAGGCAGACATCCTTATCTTATTCGAAATAGAGCTCAAATTCCACTGACATTTCAGTTTGAAGGTGAATATAAAGTTTGCGCTGAACGGAGTCGTTTTTTAGCCGCGGCGAAACCACGGAAAGGATTAATTTGAAGCAAATAAAGTGTTATGTGAAAATGTCGGTACAAATATCGTCTGGTTTAATGGTTACGACAGATTCGCTTACGCAACGTCGCGTCGCGGAGGTTATTATTTTTTTTAAATTGATTGGAAAATGATCCAACTTTTTTTTTGTATTCACTGTCATAGATTTTTATAAGCGAGGTGGTATCAAAGTACAGAAGGCCACCTATGTCTGATTCTGATAAATTTTCCCTAACAATTGGTCCAGTAGCAAGAGCCGCCTAAAACGAAAACGATCGTTCGTTGAACGGATGGCGTAATTTTGCAAAATAAATCTCTGGCATCTGTCCCTCCCATGTCAGGCCAGAGCCTGGTGGCCTCTTACACACCTGAAGAATGTATGTCTCGGGGAACAAAGAGTCCAGCAAGGAATTCCATAGTTTGGTCGTTCGCACTAATAAAGTAGGGGCAAAACGCACGGTACGTGTTCAAGAGAGTACCTACTTACCTAATCCTCAATCTATTACTTAACCAAGAAAATAGAATACTACCGCAACACTCTACTAAACGCTATACTTATTTAGTTCATTACTAACGCTCTACAAACCCATAGCGTATACTTTATAGAGTATACTCCCCAAGTTTGCACCGTCACCGCAGTGATTCAGCCGAGTCCGATGTTTGTGCAAGCTCAAGTGCCTCTCAGGCGAGTAAGGCCCTCTCCAGGGCAGCCTTGGTCCCCGCCTGGAGACATGCACGAAAAGCACTTGACAGTTCTTTGCACTAATTGAACTATAGTTTTATTGTATGACTTGGCGAATTTCGCTATAATTTCATAGTTATAATGTAAATATATTGTAAACATACGTAAAAAATTTGTAATATAAAAGATTTTAAATGCTGGATACGAGAAGCGCGGGATCGAACAAGGTGGCGAACATTAGGAGAGGCCTATTTCCTACAGTTGACTGATACGGGCTGATGATAATGATGAAAAGATTTTAAGAAGATAGTCCACTGCCAGCTAGAACTTGTTAACTTATGAGCTATCTGTATCGACCGCAAACTAAAAGAATGTAGAAGTATAGAAGACTTCCTCAGGAGGGAGAGAGGAACCACCTTTCAAAAATAAATTTAGATTTTACTCTAATGGTATGTCAAGACGGTCATTGGTAAACCGCGGTTACAGACCTATAGACCTCGCCCTACGCCAGAAGGGTATGCATTAGGCACCGTCACACCATCCCCAAGAGGAGAATAATGTGTGGAACTCACACCTCCCAAAATGAGGGGGCATACCCACTAAACCTTGTGTGCTGTAAGAGGGAGAGAAATACCATATAATACCACCATAGACATGAGATATTCCTTCTATCAATCAATCAAGAAATATCTCATGTCTTGTTTTGTTGTTCGGTAGGCGATGAACCAGCCTTGGTTTTTCCCCCGAACAAGGGCCCCCTTTAATTCGCGTCACATTAGTCTATCCCGGGCTTCTCCCATCCAGCAACTGCCAGCACTTCTTCTACAGTCACGAAACGACACAATTCCATAGTGTATTGTTGCAATCTACGAGTAGATTAATGCCTCATTCCATTCGAGAGCCATTGACTTACCCATGGGAACAGACCTATTCTACATAGCTAATCTCGGCATGACGTCACCGCATAAAGCATAAGAATGGTATTCAGTAATTTAGCTTACCTGGGGTCGTCGACACGCAGCCACGACCCGCCAATTTGCGCTCGCCCACTCCGATGCATCAAAACTTATTCAATAAAAGATACATTCACCTCGCTGACCTTTTTTCTATGCCGTAAATCCTCATAGTTGTCTTGGGACGATGTTAAGTTCAACTACTTTTAGCTGTGAATATCCTTGAGAAATGGCTCTTATTGTCGGTGCTTATGAGTTTGTGGATGTACTCATATATGGAATCTTTTGTACGAAGCATTGAGAAGCTGGTATTTACTTAAAGAAGTTAAAATACGCGTGATAGAGTCAATATACAAAGGAAAAAAAAGAAGTTCAGGCCAGCAGTGGCAACATTCCGCATATGAATGTTGATTTTTTGAAAATTTTATAGCATTTGGTGTTTTCTATCTTTGTTTCAGCTATACTCGTAGCTAGTCTAGAAAATAAATTATCATGACCTAAGTGGAACAATTGTATACGAGTAAATATATGCCAACAATATATAACAAACAATATGCCTCTATATAATATCTTCATAAGGCAACAAGGCTTCAATAATAAAATTCATTTATTAAGTTCATCACTCTCAAGACCTTATAGTTTTTTAGAAAATAAAATGTTCTTAAATTGATAGACGCACACTATACTTATATTCTTACCTTGGTGGGATAGATGCCCACTGTCAATTTGGGTTTTCCTTTGTACAGGCGGCTACACATCAGTCTATGCCTTTCAGATTTCCCTAATCAATTTAATCATCATCATCAGCTTCTAACAGTCTACTGCTGGACATAAGCCTCTTGCCACTTTGATTTATCTTGGGCTTTTCGTATCCAGCACCTGGCAGGAGTAGAATTTAATCAATCTAACAATAAGGCTAAGGCATAGAGTCCATTTTCCATCGAACTATTTTGACAGACTTTGGAAACGGTTGTGACAGATTTGAGTAGCTTAACACGTGGCCTTAGTGTGAGTACCCAACGATGACAGACATTGGGCATCATCGAGAACACTCAGACCCTCTGGTCTGTAACAACCTATCTTTGTATCTATAGACAACTACTTTTGTTGGTACAAAACGACGCGTCTGTTTTACCATACAAACAAAACAAAACAATTCAAAAGTAACGAACGTTCGTACGCGGCCGCGTCATACAATAGACATCAACGAGAGTTGCGCGTGCGCCGCGCCGCCCATACTCGTATTGGAAGAGCCGCCAAAAGAAAAAGAATAAAATAAAAGGGACTTTGAAACATTATTTAGAAACTTTGTTCTGTTCATCATCATCATAGGCCTCTCAGTTGTTCGCCACTTTGGGCAAACACTTAGAGGATTTGTAGCTACCTCCTTCATGTTAAAACCTATTTACTGCAGCTGACAATTGTTTACGAAAACATTACTTTTTCACTTCTGTTAACATTCTGTTATTGCGAAAATCTGTTCAATTTTATTTTTATATTATTATATTTTATTGAGTGTGGATTGTATGTTAGTGTATTATTTGCTCACCCATCCGTCTCAGCTTTACCCATAATGGCCATGCTGGGCAGGCTGTTTAGCGATCGCAGGGCGCAGCTTCTCGCTCCGGTGACGCTGCTGCTCGTCATCAGCCTTAATTTTAGAGGCTAAGATGATGATGAAAACTTATATACCGGTTTTTGCTGGGCGAGCGCCCTCCATCGTGGACTGCAATCTCGCTAAACATCAAGGGAATTGCAATCAAATACCATTTCGAATAAAAAAAAGAAAAAATATTAAGTCTATGTGTTTTTGAAACAAGCCTCATACAATAGACATCAACGAGAGCTGCGCGTGCGCTGCACCTCACAAACTGAGCCTCCAAGGCAGTTATTTTATTTCTTTATTTTTATTTAAGGCGCTTGATCGGTCGGTTAGTTAATACTGCCGTATCAGATCCATCATACCTTTATCTTACTAACTCAACTTAAAAGTAAAGAAGTATAATAAAGTTTATCAAAGATTTATTAACTTTCTTTACCCTTAAGTTAGTTAAGTTCGTTATATTACGTTAATTGTCAAATCATCAAATAGATAATTATTCTACAACAATATCAACTGATTTATATACTTGTTGTATACTTTCATGTATTGACTACATAGGTTTAGATGTGTCTATTATGTCAATTAATAACAAAGGAGTAAATAATAAATAAATCTAATCTTTTGGTATCAAATGAAAGCTTTCCCGTTCTATGGCTGGTACCCAAACCAGTGGCGTCTCCCCGAATACCCAGTTCCTAGAAAATTTCGTTTCCCAAGCGGAAATCAAACCCGAAACTTTTAGATCGTCGTTGAAAGTTAAAGTATGTTAACATTTACGCCGAATCCGTGTAGTACATATACTACGGAGCTATCGTCGAGTAGGTACACAAGAAATAACATACATGTATATCCATATAAATTCACCGCACCACATATAGCATCAATAAGAAAGCACCAGTAACTTACAGGCTACCGACTTGGGTACAAAGTTAACCTTGTTCCTGAGTAAGGAACAAGGTTAACTTTGTACCCAAGTCGGGTTTCTTTGAACCGAACAATAATTGTTAAAGTTTTAATTTCGCCGCTCATGTCTCGACTCGCGTACGTCGCATTTTCTCAACAATATTTCGGTTTTAAAAGTTAATCCGACGTACGATGATTTAATACTTTAACACAAAGAGCTTTTTGATGTCTTTGAATAACTACGACGTTGTATGACGTACAACGGAGGTAAGTACATTTTATACGTTTGTAGGTAAGTAGTTCAACTTTTCCCTAGGTGGCTAGTAAATTTCTTCTTTAAGTACTCTGCGCAGTTATTCATATCTACTAAGAACTGTCCTAGTACAATATATCAATAAATTTTTGTCAGATTAGTTCTGATAAGCAACCAAATACTTTTACATCTGTGCAGACAAAGCATGGAGTACTAATATTTAGTAATCTTTACTTGTGTATCACAAATAAACTTTACCTTATCTTACTTATGAATATTTTAATTAATGTATCTGTTGTCTACTTACAGATTTACAATAACGGTCGATCTGAAAAAAAAGGCAAAAAGTCGATTAACACAACGTCAACTTTAAATTTTTTATTAAACATACAGCTTGACATAAAACCCAATTTTGACATGTATAATTAATGGAGCTTGACAATTTTTAATGGACCTAAGGAAAAAAACTAGTTATGTTAAAATAATTAATTGATAGGGATGTTACATATTATATTCAGCATTATTATTATAAAATAATTTCACATGCCTAATGGTAAAATGGACGTTCTCATACCTACAATAAGACCTACTATGTACTCTGTTTTCAGTGAAATAAAGCATCATTTATCATTTATCATTTAAAAAAAATTCTAGCAAAGATCAACGACACGGCAAAAAATTGTAAAGATCACAAACGACGCCATGCATCTATCTAGTGATGCCCGCAACCTCTGCATCGCAATCTCATTGTCCACATAATCCATTAATTGACGGGACCCCAACTCCTTTTGTACCTTTTTATTGGGAGAGCACCTGTGCCTAAAAGCCGTCCCGATGACTTCGATGACTGGTTATTTCTATACAAATAAAACTAACTATTCACCAGTTCACATCACAAAACTGTACCTTAAGACATAATCAACAAAGGTGAGATTGGATTAATTGTTACAGAGTGTTTTCAAAAATGAGTTCTTTTAAACAGAGGGTGAGAAGAGTCGGCCACTGACAAGCCGGGGTCGGCAGGTAGAAAATCGATTGTTATTTGGTGTCAGTCCGTCTCACAATGAGATCAATGCATTTATATTATTATAAACCGTGAATATTTAATTCGGAGAACGTTCCGAGTTCGGCTAAATACTTACACGTGGTATGCCTTTACATAATGGAAATCGTAAGGAGCACAAGTTATTTTTCGAAGCTTATCGATTTATATTGGTAACTGCATGATTAATAATCAATGATTATTGAATATGCATTGATTAATCAGATACTGAAGTAGGTATACAGTCGCATTGTTCTTCAACGTTGTTATTACTTTTCTAGCTAACTTTTTTGGTCTTGACTCTATCGACCAAAGCGTGTGGGTAAAAATTTTAACATGCACATTCACGTGATGAACATTTGTATGTGTTCCGTATCTGGATGTTACGTGTGTATTTTAGGTACTTTTGTAGTACTGATTTCCATAAAACCAGTGTTTGTTTTCCTAACTTATTTTTGACGATAAGTTTAGTTCAGTTGTAGTGACCGCTGCGCTGATTCTCTTAAATAGTGGTCGGTTCGCAAACATTTGTATATACCTATGTAAGTACATTTCTGTGTGCACGAGTAATCTGAGTATATTTTATGTATTTGTTTACAGAAAAAAAACAAGCATTATCATAATACAAACTTCGGCTTAGTTTGAGACTAGATGGCGCTGTGTGACCCTGGCGGCATGTCTTGGTTTATTCTTTTATATTATTTTAAATTGGACCGAAATCGACGATATTGATCAAACAAACTCAAACGCAAACTATCACCGTTGAAATATCGCGAGTAAATAATTAAATTTACTCCATCATATAACAGGAATACCATAGCAATTTATGCGTCCAGTAATATCATCTACACATTTCACTACATTTAAGAACGAACATAATTTCCGCTGCGAGGCGGATCGCGTTCGCAGACGCGGTACGAGCATTACTTGCGATCCCGTAATTACGTGCGCTATAATAAAATTAATATCAGTTAATATATCAGATAGTTCTAGGTGCCTGTGGAGTGTGCCAGGCACAGGGATATATCTGGATAGAATGGTGAACACGTGTTATTTTGAATCAATCACGACCCGATCACATAAATTTGCGCTTTTTAGTAGCAGAAATACGCCTATTCGTTTTGACGACGCAGATTAGAGACGCAGAACTCCAGAATAGCCAAAAGTATTTTATTTCAAACGATCGTTAGAGCGCTCAAAACAAAGACGCACCGTATCGCTTGACTTCAAATAGTTTGCTCGTTCTCCTTAAAACGAGCGCTAGAAACTACATAATTATGGAATGCAATTGAAAATTTTAAGAAATAGACCGCCTAGATTGTACCTACCTACTACCTATATGCCTGTATACTCTTTCCTGTACATGTTTGGTTTTGTGCAATAAAGAATATGTATCTATCTATTTAAGGAAAGAAAGAAAAGCGATTTATTTGGCGCAAAGCACACACAAGTGCCGATGGCAAGAGACCCAAGATCGGTCAAAGTGGCGAATCATTGGAGAGGCTTATGTCCAGCAGTGGACATAATAATATGTTGCACATTGTGAAAAGTCGTATTACATCACTCTGCGGTTTACAATCCTGTAACATATAGCATGCTTAAGCCACTCGTTTAGCGCAAGGCCGTTCTATCCTTGATACATCTGCGAGGTGCCAGGTGTGACATGTGGCAGTAATTGCGATTTATGCCGCGGCTCGCGTGCAGTTCGAATCTGACGTCTGTGGACGTCTTGAGTGCATAGCGAGCCGTGCGGGTGAAGAAAATTAATAGTCCAGATTACTCAAAACGCTTGATAATATCTGTATACTTGTGTGTACTAGGTAGTAGGAGAAAATATCTCGTCCCGTGGGTGTCGTAGAAGACAACTGAGGGAATATCAGGAAACGGGCAGAAGCGTTTACATAAAACCTAGCACGGTCTTCATTCCGCCTACAGAGTAAGCCGCGTAGTGAATCTATATAAAATTATTGTCAAGTCATAAAGTACCTCTCCCAGAACATACACAGTGTACCTGTACAAACATACCTACACTCATTATATTTATACAGTAACAAAGCACAGCGTCCCTTGCCTGATGGAAACCAAAAGAGAAACCCAATTCACTGCAGGGATAGACTAGTAATCAAATCAATCATTTGTGAGTTGTCACTTTCACCGCCGACTTTAAGTTAGGATAACGCCGGTAGATTATCTGATAATTTTTGACAACGTTTATTATGTACCTATATCGTTGAACTAGAGTGTATCTTGAAATACTGCAGAAAGTGCTATTTCAAAGCTTTCTAAATCCAGAACAAAACCCGTTTTCATTAAGCGGGAAAGCAAGCATACTCGCATTATTTGCTAGAAAAACATTTGCGCTCTTTTGTCGTGGTCGTAGGTTCGATCCAAGCACAGTACAAAAATTTGTTTGCATGAAATGTCTATTTCCATTGGTCTTGGGGTGCCTACTATGTATTTATGTATTTATTTACAAAAAAAAGTATGTAAGTAAGTTTATCAATTGTCTAGTACTCATAGTATAAGCTCCGGCTTAGTTTGCAACTAGATGTCGCTGTGTGGCCCACCGTAACATGTCTTGGGGTTATATTGCTAGATATTATTTCCAAAAAGACGTTAGACACCGATATAACCCAAACAGCCATTATCACAATTCAGAAACGTGATCTACGTGAATATAAATTAATTAAACCGTCGGTCCGTCTGATAACGAGTCCGGTTTGTAGTTCAGTGTCGGTGCCGACTCGTGGGTGTATCGTGTAGTTGCTGGCGCAAGGGGGAAGCTGGGCTCGGCGGCGTTGGGCCACGCGATCCGGCTCGCGACTATACCAGCCGGCATTTTTTAACCCCCGACTTAATAATAATCACTACCGCTTTCCCGCTTAAACCTCTCAACCGATTTCGATGAAATTTGGCACAGACAATCTTTAGACCCTGTGAAAGGCTACCTTTTATTGCGAAAAAAAGGATGAATAAACCCTTCTGTTTCTGTGACACACCTACATGAACGCGTGCGAAGCCGCGGGCACAGCTAGTACCTGTTTATTTTATAATAAATAATAATAATAATAATAATAAATTTATTTATTACCAGAAAACAGTACAAATAATAACTTATTCTAGTGACCACTGCACTAAGCACAGCTTGTATCGCGGCGGCCGGGTAGCATTAATACAACATGTTTGTACTTTTTGGCCTACGGTTTTATAAACAAGTTTATACTAACACAAAAAAAGAAAATAAGAATTATAGTAATAGCAATTAAATATAATTATTTTAAACTTATACCTGCATACTAAATTAGGTTACCTATATAAAAAAAAAAAAAGGAAACAAAACAAAATCTAGTGTGTGTGTGTTTGTGTGTGCATGTGTGTGTGTTTTTGTGTGTGTTTGTGTGTGTGAGTATGTATGTGTGGGTGGAGTTTCAATTCAGCGGATAAGCTCTTCTGTGTCGGCATAGTCCAGTCTCATTAGCCACGTTTCTATAAGCCGCTTTACTGAGTGTGTAGTGGCTTTTCTTATTTCAAGTTTTTTGCAGGCTATGTTGTAAATACGAGGTAACATGTATGAGGACTGACGCTTGGCAAATGTGGTGCGCACTATAGGCATTGGAACTTTGTATACACGTTTTTTTATTAATTGTTCGTATTCAGGTGATTTGAGAGCAACTGCATGTACAGCAGTTGCAGCTCTTAACACGAACAATTGTCTGACACTCAGTACCCTACTTTCCTTATAAAGTTGGTCAGTACGAAAACTAATAGGTTTACGAAGCATTACTTTTAGAACCTTCCGTTGTGCTCTTTCCAGTTCAATCAGTGTCGACTTAGCAGCGCCACCCCAAACCCTGATGCAGTAAATGAGGAGAGACTGACACAGTGCCTTGTACACAAGCAGTAAAACATCCTTAGGTGCAGAGTTTCTCAGTAATTTCATTACGTATACAGTTTTCCTTATCCGAGCAGCTAAAGAAGCAATGTGATACTTAAAGGAGAGGTTTTCGTCGAGAATAACACCAAGATATTTTACCCTTGTAGCACGTTCCAGTCGTTCGCAGTCACAGGAAGGAGACGGCTGGAAGAACGCTTTTGAGTTGGTGCAGGTGTGCAGTCTTAGAGTTTTGTGGTGATAGGGCCGTGAAGCACACGTTTTGTAGAATGTAAGGTACTGGGTCTTGGAGACGTTAAGTGTTAGTAGGTTCCTTTCCAACCAGCTCCCTACTAAGCTCATTCCCTCTTCCGCCGCTTTGCAGGTCGCGTCCCAAGTGGCACCACGAAATATTAAAATTGTGTCGTCGGCGTAACACAAGATCTCGGCGCAGTCCAGTTTAAGATCAAGAATCTCACTCATGTAGACAAGAAACAGGGTTGGGCCCAGTATACTTCCCTGCGGAACGCCGAAGTCTACTGGCAGCTTTTCACTGATGTGAGAGTCTACACGCACGCATTGCTTTCTATTTGTAAGGTAGCTTTGAAACCAGTTTAATGCCACTCCTCTAATTCCCATTACGTCCAACTTTTTTAAAAGAATAGTTGTTGATACGGTGTCGAAGGCTTTGGCTAGGTCAATAAACACTCCCACGCAACAGTTGTTTTGGTCCAAAGCAGTGGACACAATGTTTGAGACCTTCAACACCGCGTCCTCAGTTGACCTACCTTGTCTAAAGCCGTATTGATTTTCAGGAATCAGTTTATTTTTTTCGAGGTAGGCAACGATTCTTTTGTTAGCAACTTTTTCGAGTAGCTTGGAAAATATAGTGAGCAGTGAAATAGGTCTGTAATTACCAGCGCTTTTTCTATCACCATTCTTGTGTATAGGCGTTACTATAGATGTTTTCCAGCCGTCTGGAAACATACCTGCCGATAAACTCAAATTGAAGATGTGGGTTAATGGTGAGAGTATGTACTTTTTTATTTGTTTGATGAGTGAAGGAGAGCATCTATCGATTCCCGGGGCACTGTCTAACTTCAGCTCATCAATGAGTTTGCCTACTTCGAATTCATCAGTTGGAGACATGAAAAAGGATGCAGAGATCGACTTCTTAGGTTGAACCTCCGCTGCCAAAGAAGCTTGTGTAGTTGAAAGTTTGTTTAAAATTTTACTCGCCAGGTTTTTTCCTACACTTGAAAAGTAGTGATTGCAATGGTTCAGAGAAGCAACGGGATCACTATGTGTAGTACTTAGGTCAGTTGGCTGTTTTGAGTTTTTGCTGAGGTGACAAATGTCCTTAATGGCTGACCAAAGCTTTTTAGGATTGTCTTTACTTGTAGTAAGTTTTTGAGCTTCGTAGTTTGATTTGAGGCTGTGTAAGATATTGTTGAGAAAGTTTCTATATCGTTTATAACTAATTTGTATAACGCTGTTGTTGGGGTTTTTTCTTGCTTGAATGTGAAGGCGGTCCCTATGTTTTTGGCATCTAATGAGGCCAGGAGTGATCCACGGCTTTAAGTTAAATTTTGAGCGGCTGGTAAGTCTTTGTGTACTGTGTTTGGAAATAGCTGAATCTATGACTTTGGTGAAATTAGACGTCGCCTCGTTTACGTCACCAGAATTAGTTACATGACCCCAATCTACAGAGCTGAGTTCAACCTCTATAGCTTCAGTGTCAATTTTGTTACGGAGACGTTTGCGAGAAGATTTAGTATGCCCAACAGCTGCTCCTACCACACATATATAATGGTCCGTTACGTCCGACGCACAAACCAATCCAAGTGCGTGTTTAGGTCTTTTTATAAAAAAGTGATCAAGGCAAGCACTTTGCCTTGTTGGTCTGGTTATAGCTGGCAGAAGCTGGTGCTCGCTCAGCAGATCAAGGTAATTGGAACAATCTTCTTGTAATGGAACAGAACAAATGTCTAGGTTCATGTCACCTGCTAAAATAACGTTTTTCACGTTTCCTGTGTACTGTAGAATGCTGTTGAGTGAAATTAAGAAGTTTTTTGCATTGGAAAAGGAAGGAGACCTGTACACAGCAAACAAAAGAAATTCAGAGCCCAGCCTTATCTCCAAGCAGTTACAGTCCTCGAGAAGCGACTCCTTGACACAAGGGCTCAATGAATCCCTAATAAATGTGACTACACCACCGGATTTATTTATAAATTTATGTGTTCTAAAAGAAGTATATCCAGGTATCACGGGGATCAGTGTGGTATCAGATAACCAGCACTCTGTGAGGACAATGATGTCCAGGTCCGAGTTCAAACGTTTTAGTGTGACGAGAAAAGCGTCAAAATTTCGTTGGATACTTCTAATGTTAAACACGAGTGCTTTGAAGGTCTGGAGCGATGACAGAAGGCTAGCACAACCGTCGACATTATCGAGCGAATAGCAGTCTATCGACAGCGTATCGTCTAGGTCACTTTCCAGGTCATTCATTTTATGGAATAAAATTCTAAACGCCTAGAGCAAATACAGAGAAGTAGACGCCACCCGCCCGAGAATGAAGAGTGATGGTTGTTTCTAACTCCTTTAGTGTATGTATATGTGTGTATGTTAGTGATAATTTGTGGTTTAGTGAAGGTAGATAAGGGTATTGTGTTGTAGAGTAAGTAAAGGTGTAATGTGTAATTCTGTAGGTGGGTTTTATATAATAACAAGGTATAATTTACAATCGGTATTAAAAAAGAGAGTGAGAAAATTATTGTGAATAGAGTCCTATTATTAAGCCTGGTGTTGAACCTCTGGCGTGCAGTCCTCCAGCGTTTTGGCATGTCCAACTTTTTCCTCCAAGTCCAACAAAGAGGTAATGCGGATCGCAGGCTTTCCGTCTGCTTTCCTGACGTAGATGCCCCCATTTTTAACCCAGCAGAACCGAAACCCGTGATCGTTAGTTCTTTTTCTAGCTTCGCGAAATAAATTTCGATTTTCTTTTGTGAGCCTCTCGTTGATAAAGATTTTTTTGGGCTGGCCGTCAGTTATGCTTTCAGTAGTCAGGTTACGTCTTGACTTCGCGGCTTTAATCAGGTCGTCTCGTTTCTGTTTCCTGACTAGTTTTACAATGATAGGGCGGGACAATTGATGTTGGGAGGAACGTTTTGGAACTTTATGTTTCGGTCCCACTCGTACTGCGTCGTCAATGTCAGAATCAGTGAGACTGACACCGATTTTGCGAGCTGTTTCCAACACTATGTGGCTTACGTTTTCGTTTTCCTGTTCTCCAACTCCCATGATTTCCAGGTCGTTCCTCAAACTCTCTTGTTCTCGTGTGGCAAGTTGCTGCTTGAGGCACTCTACTGTGACCGTAAGGTCGTAGATGTTTTGTTCTGCCTTTTGTAGCTGGATTGAGTTTTCTTTGACAGTAACTGCCAGAGTTTCAGAGATCGATGTCATTTGGCTTTTTATTTCTTTGTTTTGCTGCTTTACGACAGTAACATCTTGTCTTAACTGGCGGAGTTCTAGGATAAGGGAGGCCAAGTCCGTAGTTACTGCTGAAGTTTCCTTTTCTTTTGGGGCTTTTGGTTTTGTTGCCTGTGGTTTAGAACCTCTCGACAAGGTAACGTTTTCACTAGTCTTTGGCAGAACTTTATTTGTGTGTGCAGTAGTGGCTGTTGGTGGACGTACAGGTGTTGCGGAGTTGTCACTTTTAGGCCGAGAGCATTTACATCCAGGACAGTGCCACTCCTCTTTTTCTGTTCTAGAGAGCTTTTCGAAATGCTCCTTAGAAGAGTTGATACATAAAAGATCGTAACTTTTTGCGCAGATTGAGCACGTCATGTAGTATCTGTCCGGAATGACATCTCCACATCCGGCACAAGTTGAGTTCCTCTTCACGTCCATTTCAGTTTTTACCTTGTAGTTACTAGGTAAAGGGCGATGCAGCAATCGGTTAAGTCGGCGCGGAGATCGAACGATGGACTGTGCGCGGTGAGTCGTAGAAAACGTTCACAGTAGGTAAACTGCAGCAAGCGGAGGCGTCGGCGGGCGGGCGCGGCGGTGCAGGACGCGCGGGGGAGATCGGGTGCTTGGCGTAAGTCAGGGATATTTCAGCCGTTGAACAAATTTAAAATTCTAATTTGCTTATGTCTTTCGGTGTTCAAGAAGGATTAAACCCACCATTCACCTTTCATGAAGAAAAAAAAAAGAAAAAAATTTAGTCGAAAGCGCTTGGGTGATTCCGAGATCCGAACCCTTGTTCACGGCGCATCAGGCGCAAGCTTCGTTCTAATGAACCAACAAGCTGGATACAAAATCTTTTTTCTATCACAAACATAGGATAGGTACATAAATGTATAGCTTAGCTAATAATGTTTAGCTACGCCTTCAATCATGATGATTATACCGTCATCAGTCGGCTGCCAAAGCCACGTTTGTTGTTAGGCAGGATGCACCATGGGCAAATGGGGGTGGCTTAGAGCGAAAAGATATTAGGCCGCCCCTTTACATCCCGTTACAATAGCGTTATACCTACTTATAGAATAAATATAATAAATAAATAACTCAAGACATGCCACGCTGGGCTACACATCGCCATTTAGCCCCAAACTAAGGCGAAGCTTGTACGGGTACTAGACAACTGATAAACTTACTTAGATACATTTTTTTTTAATAAATACATACTATACATATTAAGCACCCAGACTAATACAAACAGACATGTTTATGAACACAAATGATTGTACTGTGCGGGAATCAAACCCACGACCCTCGGCTCAGAAGGCAAAGGTCACTACCAAATGAGCCACCGAGCCAGTCAACTCAGAAACTTTAAGGTCTGCAATTCTTAAACAAGTATCATTTATTCATTGCGTCTGTTGAGCCGGATCGCTCTCCGATCAGACAGAAGAAAGTGCGTCGGGCGCGGGATGATAGCGGCGGCGGGCGACCGCCCCGACCGGTTATAAACCCAATTGTGGTCAGTTTTTGTACGACCACTCCACACCCCGGACACACAATCGCCTCTATATGTATCGGTATACGGTTCAAAACCCTTTACCCCGCGTCGCTTTATGTATCGGCGCGGGCGCATGCACTAACAGCGCTAACGCGGGCGCATCACTCTTATTCCGTAAGCGACAAGGGTCGAAGTCGATTATAAAAGTCGGAATATAATTGCAGTCCGATGTCGGGAAATGTAGGATGCCCCAAGTGATTTAGAGCATATTTTTACGTCTTCGAAAATATTTATTTGATGTATGTAGGTAGGTACTTATATTTCGCTACAAATTAAAAATGTATGGCAATATAAAATTTGTTGAAACGGGGATCTACTCGTAGTTTAACAGATTTTATGTGTATCAAAATACTTATTCTCGTATCGTTTTTGTAACATTGTTTTTATACCAAATAAAGATTATCATTATCTTATTATTATTCAAAACATTTGGGGACTTCGGGCAGCAAGCGGTGCTAGCTACGCCAAGCTAATACACACCTTTTTTAAGAGTAATAAATGTAAAAGAAGAGAAATAAATGAATTTGAATTTAAAAAAAAATCTTACTAGTATCTATTATAAATGCAAAAAGTTTTTTTGGATGTATGAATGCATAGATGGATTGATTGATGATGTTACACTAAACTGCAGAACGGATTTAAATGAAACTTTAGGCAGGTACTGTAATATAGCCCATACATCAGATTAACGCATCTATTAAGAATCTTCACGTTGCCATCTTCATACCTATTTTATCTACAGGTAGTGTAGGAACAGACTTGTCCCTACGAAAAGTGGAAGCACTTCCGCCGAGCTAGGTGATCGTGCTCGGGGACCGCGGTCCACTGGACCATCTTGGTTTTTCGTATATAAAGCGAGTCGTGATGAAAACTTCGTATGTGAGTTGTAGGTCTTCCATACATTTTTTTTGATTTCTAATCGCCATCTGTTGTTAGCTGGCGGAACTTGCATATTATAGCGACGTGGAGGTTGTTGTAGCGGTGTGGAGATAGGTGTCGCTACGTGTCGCTACAGTAGGTACTATGTTTTAAATACTTTTTTACCTCTTATCTTATTCCTCATAGAATAATATCACCATATTTTCGAGAAAATATTTTTTAATTTAGGTCGCGGTTGTTATCTATCGTTTATACCATCACAGCACAGGCCATCCAAGCAAAGATTTAATGGTTCTGATTAACATATTTCCAATTATATAAATTTTCATATAATCCTACTTATTTACAAACCCTTTCAGGACAATACCTAATAACCAAATCATCAAAGCATAAATTAAATTAATATCTCCAAATTACAAAAAAAAATCGTTTTTCTGCAGCTGTTAACTTAATGATTTTATCTCATGCAACGCCATCTATGAGAAAGACGGGTAACAAATTGTGGTCCACTATTGTCTATGCTTTAGAACGAGTTCATGGGTACCTCAAGTGATTTGACACACTGCTCTATTTTATCTTTGGTTGATGGAAAGAAATGTCAGAAAATGAGTTTTTGAGGTGCTTTGCCGATAATATTATTTGATTTAGCACATTTTAAAAACATGGGAGGGTCTCAAAGCACACGCAAAGTTACTGTGGAAAATGAGAATGCAATACAAGTGTCTCAAGAGGCTCTAGATCGGATACAAGCCCAGTTGTCCGCAAAAGTAAATATGATTTTACATTACATAATTTAGATCAATGTCAACTCTTGTAACTAAACAATAAATAAAAATTAATAATTTAGGGTATTGGTTTACTATTCGCTTTTTTAATTTACTGCTTTACTGGCTTTATAAACAAGCGTCTTTCGTATGTTGCTCGGTATACAAATCTGTGTGTTTTAGGTTAGTTTATGTAGGATTAACACCATTTACATGTAGTATTAAATTAATGTACATAAATTCTTGGGTCATTTATTTAGTTGACAATTGTATCAATAAACCGCCCCTTTTGTTGCTACTACCAACATATTTCTAAATAGTGTAGCATTTAAAAAACATGTATTTTTACGTCATTATAGGTAGCCGATCAGCCATCTGCTCCCCCTCAGTACACTCCACCGCCTTCATATGATCGAAAACCGCAAGCTGACAATGCTGCAGAAGAAGCATACTGGGCTCGGCGTATTGAAAATTTAAAACATGCTCATGAGAAAATCAACACTAGCATGCTTTTGGAGTACCAGAAGACATTGAAAGAGGCCAATGAACTCTTCGACTTAACACAGGCTGATAAGGTTGCTACAAAACTGCCTCCCTGCCAGGATGAGAAAGCAAAGGTAACTTTGAACATTAATTTATTAAAACTATTAATGATAAGTAAGTTTATCAGTTGTATAGTAACCATAGTACAAGGCTTGGCTTAATTTGGTACTAGATGGCACTGTGTGGCCCAGCATGGCACATCTTTGGTTACTTATTTTATTTATTAAAGAAAGAAGTAGAAAGTAAAGAAATCTGAAAAGTAGTACTTGAGAGTGATGGAGGAGTATTTACTAAAAAGTTTTCTGATCCATATGAAATTTTCATCATCCATATTCAATTTCCCAACCTTTTCTTTTCAGTCTGTGGCTAATGTATATGCTGTGCAAAGCGAAAAAAAAATGAACTTATTAAGTTTTTTTTTTTTGTTTGGGTTATTTGGCTCTGCACGATTTGTGCTTCGGCCACGGACTGAAACTTATTAAGTTCTACATTAATTTTAAGACACTAATCTCATATAATAAAGTCTGTAATTATTTATTTATTATATTACAGGTCCTAGAGTGCTACAGTACGAATCCCAACAAGTCTCTCTCCTGTTCGGTGCTAGTGAATGAATTCAATGACTGTGTCTGCAAAAGCCGAGTAGCTGCTGTCTCGGCTTCTTCTTGAGCCTAACATTTGTGTAAATAATAATGAAAGCTCTTTGCAACAATATCAGTAAATAATTGGAACCCATGGGTTGGCTCTGGATGTAGATTTAATATATTAATTGCTGTATGAATAAACTGTTAATTTAATGTTGGATTTTATTCATAGTTTCACTTCATACTTTTTTTTTTTGCAATAGCAAATAATGGTCTAATTACATTAGTAGCATTATGGTCAATTACCATGTTAGAAACTAATTTAGTCATTACACAATTGGATGTACTATAGAGGCCCTAAATAAATCTTTGTTCCTGGATTCATCCACACTGATGTGTCAAGTTAGAATTAGAACACAGTGACGTCATCAAAATAAATGTTTTCAACATGGAAGTATTAAGTAACGTACATAGTACTTAATACTTCCATGGTTTTCAATGCTCTTGTAAACTCCAGTTACTTCAAATGTTTCTCTATGGTAACATAACAAGTATCACCATAGCAACATAAATCATTGAAGATGACTGTCTGATGTGCTGTTATCAATATTTTGTAATAAATTTCGACCATGGCTTTCCAACAAAAAGAACAACCGCCAGAAGACCCAAAAAGGCGAAGGATACCTGTGTATCCAGGCTTTCCGGAGCTAGCAAGATCTGATGTCAGCATCTACCCCTCATACTCCAAACTAGCATTAGCATAGTAAGTTATTGTTATGTAACTACTGTGTACTCATATGTTTATATTTATCTTAGCTTTCCAGTTCCAGAGTATACATTATATTACTTAGCCCATTACAAAGAATCATTATGGACCGGAACAAGCTAGAGCAAATGACTGAATTCACTCTCAACATCAACTTCTGTAAACTACATTTTAATTTTATTTGTAGCAATTGTTTTTCAATTTTCACACATCAATATCTGAGCGCCTATTATGCATAATAAATAATGTATTTGTATTACGAAACTAAAATACTAAAATTTTGTATGTTAATACAGTCATTGAGATACCGCATTTGTGATTTCTAGTCGCGTAGTTTGCCGCCACCGCTACCATTGGGCAAGCGTAGCTCAGCGGAAGCAGTTCATGAGAGAGCTGCACATCTTCGAGAAGCTCCAAGCGAACGCGTTGGACGGCGTGCGAGTGCACCGCGAGTTCTCGCAAGGCATCCTGTCCCACAAGATCCCGCCGAGGCGATACATACAGAAAATGTCGCCAGACCCGCTCAATTCGCATGAAAGAATGAGGGTGGAGGAAATTATTAGTGGCAGGGTTGATTTTAATGACAAATAGCAGTAGAAATTGGTATATGAAGACATCATATAGGTACTCAATGTAACATTGAATGATACTGTTTAAAGGTACCTAGTAAGACATTTACAATAGAATTTCCTCAGAACTATAACAGTATCAAACAATCTTAGCCCAATAGGTACCTTCTTCTTCTTGCCCAAGATAAAAAGTAAAAACCTATCAAATTAGAATAATCTATGTAACTAGGTCTAGAAATTCATAGAATAGAATGAATAAAGGAATGTTGAATCAATTTTGTTCAGCTAATTTTACACAAGCCTCTTCAGAACTGCAATCTATCCAGGAGGGTTTGTTTGACTCTAAAAAGGGATTACAAAAGAACTTTTACAGAAACAAATATTTATTATGATAACTATGGAGTTGACAGGATGAAAATTGTGTGTGAGTCTTATTCAGTGGCAACTTTTCTCTTTTTCATCTTTTTACTCTTTTCAACATTATTCTGCAAGTAGTGCGCCTCCTTCTTCGCCTGGGAAATCTCGGCTCGTAGTCTTTGTTTGTACGCCGCACGCTCATAGGCCAATCTTTCACTCAAGTGTATCCATTTGAACCTAGGAATGTACTTGATGTTCCATATCATGTCAAAATAGCGAGACTTTTTTCTAGTACCAATTTTGGTGTTGTTCAATTTTAACGCAACTTCCTTGGCTACCTTCTTTTTTTGAAACTCAACCCAGCCTTCTGTGAACTGGTTCGGCACACGCTTGCGTTTTTCCCCTGGTTCTGAAAAACAAATAAAAGTTATATTGATAAATATTACGATAATATACACCACATTTGGCATTTAGTAATTTATTTCTAGACCTTCCCTTTTCAACACAATGTTCAAAAAGTAATCTAGGTCACCACTCAATTCTAAATAGGTTGCAGCGACAATACAATGTGCTTTCCAAATCCACTGATATAGATATATTTTCGGACAGTGTTGGTAAATTTAGATTTTCTGCTCTGAAGTTTCTTAAGCGCACACAAGAAAAATAATTTCTACTTATTTAAAATTAATATTTCTTTAAGTACAAATGCTTCACATTGAATGCCGTAACAGCCTGTAATTGAGTTGACACTTAGTTCGAATTTAATTGAAGCAAAAATGTAATGTTTTAGTGTAAACTTGTTGGTTGTTCTAAATAAATAAATAAATAGACATTTACTTATACGCAGACCATTATTTTATTATGCAGACATAACCTCAAAAGACTTACTGGCACTTGGTTGAAGATAAATTCTGCCCACTTCGCCAAATTTACTAAATATTTCACGGATCTTAGCGACATTCATGTACGGAGGAATCGTGGATAAATAAATAATGCCACGCTTTATAACTTTCTTCTTTTTAACCACATTTTCGGAGTCTGAAACACTATCTAGGGTACCACAATCTGAACCATTCTCTGGGACTCGATCCATTTCTATAGCTGGCATAGTAATAAACCTAAAATCCGATACGTATCATTACGGTATTCTAAAAACAATTACTTGAATAATTTATATATTCGATCAGCAAAGTCGCAAAACTTTTGATTGACTCAACTCAAACTCAACCTAAATCAACAAAACTTCGTTGAATGACAGCATTGACACTGACAGTTAGTGTTTTTTTTGTGGTAGATGGCAATGCACGGCTTGTGCTTATGCGAGATGCGATAAAAGTTTGGGAAACATGTTGTAAGGAAAAAAATTGGAATGGACGAAACGGAATTTTTATAGGATCAAAGAAGATATGGAATCGTGAGGAGTTTTATGAAATTGGGTGAGGATGTATTAAGGCACGGTGAAGATACATTAGACAGATTACAATTTAATATCAATCTTTAAAATGAATTCAGACATGTACTGAACTTGAAAGACGAAGGACAAGTCAAAGACAAGTGTACTTGAAAGGCAAAGGAAAAGACAAATACTGGTGACCACAAACAACATTCTATTACTCGAATCAAATGTCCAAGGCTTGTGCGATTTTGATAGTTAATGTGCCAATGCATAAATCGGAAATAGAAAAAGTAAACAGTCAACCTAAGGACGTGTCTATCTTGTCTGTAGGCTTGAGTAGAGTTGAATTAATTTGTTGTGTGGTTTTACTTTTTATTTAGTGAATTACGTCGATAATTAAACAAATAAAATGGGTTGTGATGGTGGTACAATCCCTCGTAGAGATGAACTTGTAAGATTAAAAAAGAAACCAGAACAGGTACTTATAAAAGTTGTCAACACATATTGTGCATGTTAATGAGGTTTACGCGTACCTATGTAATACTTTCGTGTTTATTTTCCAGAAAGACAAAGATGCTGAGCGATCGTTCAAGTGGCGCAACTGCGCGTTGTCCCAGCAGCCGCTGCAGGAGCCCGTGGTCGCGTGCGGGCTCGGCAGACTTTACAGCAAAAGTTCTGTCCTCGAGGCTTTGCTGGACAAAGAATCTAAGCCAGAATCTATCAACCACATCAAGAATCTCAAGGTATGCTAGATGTGTTGGTTGAATAACTTACTATTTATAAAATGAACATCTTAATTTAACAAAATCACACTATAGAAATTAGCTCAGGACCCATGTCATTTTCATTGGTATTATAGTGTGCATATAGCCCAAAGTTTTCGGTTGTTATAAATACATCTGCATGTACAGGCAGCCCTAAAACATGTAGAAGGATAAAAGATCTATGCATTTAATTGAAAATGATTAGGAATAATTTGCCAAGAAAAAATAAATTGTACAGATAACCACTCATGAATTGATTGATTGAAATAAAATCGTTAAATAAATACAAATTAAGCCTCAAACCATCAAAGTGAATGTGATTAGTGTAGAAGGTTAAGCTTAGCAGTAGAATGCTACTGGCTAATCAATAAGTTGATACATATATATTTTTATTTTTCAGGATATCAAAGATTTGCAATTGGTTAAGAACCCTGCTTACATAGCAACAGAGCACACTGAAGGCGCTGTCGGAGAGGGTAGTGCTCCATACATCTGCCCTATCAGCGGGCTGGAGATGACCGGAAAATTCCGCTTCGTGTTCTTGTGGGGCTGCGGATGTGTGCTCGCCGAGAGAGCTTTGAAGGAAGTCAAACAGAACATCTGCCACATGGTGAGGAAAGAACATTACTACTTTAGCCATTCCTCCTTTATCACCTAGGTGTTTTTAGATAGATAGAAAGTAACATTTTTTTTTATTGTGGCTCGACATAAGGGCTTCCCTACGCCTGATGGAAAGCGAAAGAGAAGCCCAAGTCGCTGTGACAACGGGCAAGTAACTGGTCAGTTGCCACCGCCATGCCGGCCCAACCCTAACCCCCCACGAGCTCCGGAAACCCTACTCACAGGCAGAAACACGACCCAGAGGTCATTCAACTGCGGTATTCTATAGGGTGGAGGTCCTTCCCCGGACGGGCGGCTCAATTCGAGCTAAAATTTGCTATACCCTACCTCACTTTGTATGATGATTTGATTGATGGCATAAGTTGACTTTAAATAAAATTAGTTTTCTAGTATCTAGTACATCTTCAGTACTAGGACTATAACCACATTGAAAGTTGAAAGATAGATACTAGTACTTAAATTCATACTCAAATAATATTAAATAATAATAAGTATCTATGTATATTAATAATAAAGTATCTTATTAAACTATGTACCTATGTATCTAATATGTTATTATTATGTATATTTTATTTAAGTGTATTTAAATATATTTATATGTATATGTGTATGTCTATGGAATATATACTTCTTGGTATATTTATGTAATAATTTTACGTATTTAATATAAAATAGTTAGATAATTTTGCACTGGGTTACCCATTTCCTTAGTCAATCTGGTTTCCTCTACCTGAAGGTTGTCTGGAAGAGATCGCTATAAGCGATAAGACCGCCTAGATTGTACTTTGTGTTGTTTGTAATATGTTTTCCTGTAATGTCTGTGTTTTTGTGCAATAAAGAGTATCTATCTATCTATCTATCTATAGATGTCTACAGGTCCATGCAACCTCTATTTTTTAACTTCACATATTGTTATGGGTTCCTGGTGCGAAAAATTTGTCTACATATATATATTTATCTGTTCAGCAATCCCATCCACTAAGCTGCTCACATGCTTGCTAAACTGGTGTCCTTTCCTCTAGATATTCAAATTAGTTATGAAGGTTATATAGAAAAAAAAATGTAATACTGAATTAAAGTAACACATAAATTATTATTTTCAGTGCCAACAGCCCTTCACTGATAATGACGTTGTCGTACTCAATGGAACTGAAGAGGATATTGAAAAACACAAGGAAAAGATGGCAGTTCGCGCAGCAAACCGCAAAAGCAGCAAGAAATCAAAGGCAGACAAAACCGCAAAAGTTGAGGTGAAAGTTGAGCCATCTGCATCAACATCTGCTAGTGTTCCGTCCACATCTACCCTTGATACAGAAATAAAATCCGAAAAGGATATAAAAGCAGAACCAGAAGCTGGCCCCAGTCAGGCAACTAAAAAGGAAATTGACACAATCCCATTGTCTTTACCAAAATTCAATCCTAACAAGCAAGGCAGGGGCCACTTTGGGTCCAGTAAACGGGCGCACCCATCCGAGTTGATTGAAGACCCGTCTTATAAAAAGACAAAGAAGAACTACAGTATAGCCACAGATCCACAATCAAGTGAAGTCTATAAGTCTTTGTTTACATCACATAAAACAGACCAGGAACAGAAGAGAGCCCACTGGGTCACTTATAATCCATTTTACAATTAATTTTAGCTTAATTTAGTGGTACATTAATGTTAGTTTTATTGGGAAATAAATAATTTTATGTTTACTTCACTACCTTTATTTCTTATAACACAAAAAATAATGACAAACTTTGATTGCACAGTTCAAATATTGCACAAAGAAAAATAATATAGCCAATAGATGTAAATGAATTTGTGCATTCTTTGGTTTCATGTCAACATAATCAGGTCACTTAAGCATCAAATCATATTGGAATGTCGAAATGAGTTATTAAGCCATATTTTCATATTGCAAAATGTACTAATTATTAATTAGATGTGTAATGATACCCATTCAATGCCACACTAAAAAAAAAGTGACCACTAACTCCCACTATGCATTGTCAGTTGGCACTCTACCCGTGTTCTTTTGCCCACTTTTCGGCATTATGAAAGTTACTATTGCAATTAATTTGTAGTTACATCTTTCTCTCACAAATAGTAATGTGAAAACAGGGCTCATTGTCAAAAATAACAAGTGTCAAAAAAAAATAATATCACCAAAAATAAATAACAAACATAAATCTAATTAAGTACGCAATTTGTACCACAAAACGATTGCACTATAAATATTACCGTAGATATTTACTAGGTATTGCACACACTTTTGACACTACAGCTATAATAAAATACAAAAATGACAATTTTTTCAACTTATTCCCTATTTAAACCAGGCTAGAGTTTAATATCAATTGAGAAGGATTGTCGGCCTTGATCTACTTACGGTTGATAAAGATGTAGAATGTACTTCAGAAATATTGTACTATAGGTACCTATTCTATTTTCAATATATGGCATAAATGGAGAGATACATAATGGTTTCTTGGTTATTGGATTGGAGCGATTGCTGTCTAAGTTACAGTTACCTATATTATTAACCAATGGTCGGGGATTAGATGCATTGAAAAAATAGACATTAACTGTATAGGTTTAGGAATAGGGTATTCCACTATGATTGATTTTGCTTGTTACTTATTGATTACCAGAAAGTATCCGTAAAACTTAACCTATTTAACAAATCACAACTAAAATTAGTTGCAAAACGAAAAGGAACGACAATAGGCCTGCAAAATTGACAGAAAAATACCATTTTCAAAGTGGAAAATTCATTCAAAAATATTACACCATCTTTTAAGTAGCATTAAATATTACATATTTTGTTATGAAACCAATTACATAAACGCAATATTTAATATAGCTGTCAAACAAACTTTGTATACGCGGCATGCGAAATAATATACCAGTGACGTCACTCGCACATAGCCATTTTGAATGGAGTGTTTTTGGACTCGTCAATTAGTGATGATTTTGAAATTGTGATAACTCGGTGACTATTGATCTTACGGAACATATTTTTTCGCCAATGATTTTTTAATGAGGTAGTCTATCGATAGCAAGGCAAAGTGAAAAATAGTGGAATAGCCCATTGAGATGCATCAACGTGGTCTTGTTATTGGTAGGTATGTTTATACTGCAGCGCCTTGCACCGACGCCAGCGTAGCCTCGATAATGAGGTTGAAGTCCAGCTCGTTGAGGCTGGCCTTCGCTGTGAGCAGGTCCAGGAAGGTGTCCAGCGGGGACAGGCGCTCGCCCGACGGCAGCGCGGCTATGCCTGCTGAGGTATGAATGGTAGGTATAGTAGATGGTAGATCATGTCTGATGTCTAACTAGATGAGTCTTTAGAGTATGTTGCAGATGATACGGCCTGAACCAAAATGTACATAGTTGTGAATTCGCGCTATTAAAACGCGATTGAACGCTTGTCATCTGACTCTTGGGCGCGTTATAAGCCGAGTTTTTGCAAAACGAATAGGTACCAACGTTCGGTCGCGGCTTAGCTTCCGCGTTCCTATCCCGAAGCGGCCTGCATAGTCAGCTAAAGGCTGATGTGACATGGTCGTGCTAAGGGTCGCTGGTGATGTGTGTACCTGTGTCACTGGTGCCGCCGTGTGTGTACCTGTGTCGCTGGTGCCGCTGTGTATGTGTACCTGTGTCGCTGGTGTCGCTGTGTATGTGTACCTGTGTCGCTGGTGCCGCTGTGTGTGTACCTGTGTCGCCGGTGCCGGTGTGTGTGTACCTGTGTCGCTGTGTGTGTGTACCTGTGTCGCTGTGTGTGTGTGTACCTGTGTCGCTGTGTGTGTGTACCTGTGTCGCTGTGTGTGTGTACCTGTGT
The DNA here is from genome assembly GCA_031163375.1 of Conogethes punctiferalis. Classification (NCBI taxonomy): domain Eukaryota; kingdom Metazoa; phylum Arthropoda; class Insecta; order Lepidoptera; family Crambidae; genus Conogethes; species Conogethes punctiferalis. The sequence goes on from CM062079.1 coordinate 19,064,622, forward strand.
CGCTGTGTGTATGTACCTGTGTCGCTGGTGGGTGTGTACCTGTGTCGCTGTGTGTGTGTACCTGTGTCGCTGGTGGGTGTGTACCTGTGTCGCTGTGTGTGTACCTGTGTCGTGGTGTGTGTGTGTACCTGTGTCGCTGTGTGTGTGTGTACCTCTGTCGCTCTGTGTATGTGTACCTGTGTCGCTGGTGCCGCTGTGTGTGTACCTGTGTCGCCGGTGCCGGTGTGTGTGTACCTGTGTCGCTGTGTGTGTGTACCTGTGTCGCTGTGTGTGTGTGTACCTGTGTCGCTGTGTGTGTGTACCTGTGTCGCTGTGTGTGTGTACCTGTGTCGCTGTGTGTATGTACCTGTGTCGCTGGTGGGTGTGTACCTGTGTCGCTGTGTGTGTGTACCTGTGTCGCTGGTGGGTGTGTACCTGTGTCGCTGTGTGTGTACCTGTGTCGTGGTGTGTGTGTGTGTACCTGTGTCGCTGTGTGTGTGTGTACCTCTGTCGCTCTGTGTGTGTGTACCTGTGTCGCTGTGTGTGTACCTGTGTCGTGGTGTGTGTGTGTGTACCTGTGTCGCTGTGTGTGTGTGTACCTCTGTCGCTCTGTGTGTGTGTAACTGTGTCACTGTGTGTGTGTGTACCTGTGTCGCTGTGTGTACCTGTGTCGCTGTGTGTAGGTACCTGTGTTGCTGTGTGTACCTGTGTCGCTGGTGGGTCGCACGCGGTGGCGGGCGGCGTCGTGCGGCGCGCCGTTGCCGCTGAGCAGCGCGGCGGCGTGGTCGCGGGCGCGCAGCACGAGGGCGGCGCGGTGCGGCCACGCGGCCAGTGCGCGTCGCCCGCGGCCCTCGCCCGCCACTTGGATCAGACGCAGCTTGTTGTTCACCGTGCTCTTGTTGTCATCGTCTTTGGCTGAGGATTGTACGATTGGAATTTGAGTTCGGTTGGTAACCGAAAGAATGCATCCTAGCACACTCCAGGACATATTCGGCAGGTTGAATGGCCTGCTAGGGTTTTTGACTTTGAACTGAACAGACATAGAAAAACAAAGATCACAAAGCACGCGTTGAAGCGCGCTGAAAGCAGTCGAGCGTCTGAATCTGTCATACCGTTAAACGATGCCAAAAAGGCTTCTTTCGCTTTCCATCAGGCGTAGGGAAGCCATTATGTAGAGCTAATAAAAAAGAAAATAACAAAAAATCTGTAGCGACACGTAGCGACACCTATCTCCACATCGCTACAACAATCTACACGTCGCTACAATATGCAGTCACTAGTTCCGCCAGCTAACAACAGATGGCGATGTGAAATCCTGGACTATGGAGAATGAAATCGCTCCATACAAATTGTATGGAAGACCTACAATGCGCATACGAAGTTTTCATCACGACTCGCTATATATACGAAAAATCAAGATGGTCCATCGGACCGCGGTCCCCGAGCACGATCACCTAGCTCGGCGGAAGTACTTCCACTTTTCGTAGGGACAAGTCTGTTCCTACAAATCCAATATATTAACTCACAAGCAATAATCGCCTTCATGACGTCTATCTGCAGCTCGAACACGTTCCGGTGCACGTAGAGCAGGAACGCGTGGAAGGGCAGCGTGCGGTAGCCGAGGTACGTGAAGAACGAGCTGAACCCCTGCGGCAGCGGGTAGGCCACCGACTCCGCCGCCAGGTAGTACTGCTCGAGCACTTTGAACACGATGTACGCGTGGCTCGGCTCCATTTCCTCACTGCGAACCGTATGCGATGTGTTGGCTTTATTTTGTTAAGGGGCTGCGCAGACGACAGACTTTTTGTGCGAGAGAGCACATTTAAAAAGAGCATCTAGGTGCCTCCAGCTCTGCCGACAGAACGATCGAAGATGTACGTTGAGTCTATGAAATAGCTTTCAAAATTACTTTCATAATTCAAATTCATTTATTACAATTGTAGGTACAAGAATGAGGAAGCCGCGACAGATTTTTGCGCGTCGTGTGCGTTACTGCTTAGAATTGCATCACAGACTAAAAAGTGCGTCACGGATATTCTGTCGTCTGCGCTGCCCCTAAATGTTAATTTCCAGTACCTACTATAGTATGGGGTCCTTTAAAAAGATTGTAAAGGGGGTTTTATGTATTGATACCCTAGGTGTTGCAGGCATAATAGGCTGCGGTAACCGCTTAAAATCAGGCGGGCCGTAGGCTTATTTGTCATCTCAGTGGTATAACAAAAGAAAACTGTCGTGTATTCGAAATTACAATGATAATTAATTTTTTGACTTCCCGATGCCTAGGTTCACGTCAGTGTCAGTCACACTTAGCCAGAGAAAACAAAAGAAAATTGTAAACGATTTTGAAATACTTAGTACTATAATATGGACAATGATAGTGCTACCCTACCCCCCACTTTTAGCCTAGGCGCGCACTGGTGACTTTTTGTCACCGTGACAGTCGTTTCATCTCTCTTGCACTTTTAAAATGAGAAGAAGAGAGATATCTGTCACGGTGACAAAAAGTCACCAGTGCGCGCCTAGCCTTACGTTACTCACTGTTACCTAAACCAATGTGTATTGATGAAAATGAATGATGTTGACGATGATAACACATAATTATAATTAAATTAGCCCTGTTTTTTTTTATTGAATAAGTGGGTAAATATTTCGCAAGGATTACTTACACATAAATAAAAAGTGGTGCAAAGTGCTAATGATGAAGTGTAAATAATAATCAACTGAAACAAAAACAACCCACCGACCAAGCGAAACCAAAAGGCGACCACATCAAATGACAAAATACGTAAAGTAAATCAAAATTAATAAACCAAATGCAACTTAAAATAAGTTCGTTAGTGTTCCGTAAAAGAAAATATTTTACTATCTTGAAAAAAGATACCTTGAGAATGTTTTAAATTGAGAATTATCTGAACTGAAATTAAATATTATGGTTTTTTTACTGGTATCCAGCTGAACTTACTGTTTAAGATGAAAACTTGAGACTTCGTTTGGACTTACTTTAATTTTTGACTGCCATGCTATCTTAAATCATTTTTAATGATGAAAACTATAAAATTCGGAATTGCGATCTTACCTATAATCGTAAGTTGAAACCAGCGTAACGCGTTTTTAGTGAATTCTACAACAAAATTTTCAACAAAAGAAAGGATCAGATGCTTTATTTGAAGATTGCTTACTAATACGCAATACAATACGGAACACCAACCAAAACTGACACCCACCGACCAGCCAAAAACAAAACACAAGCGCACACGTGACACAACTAAACAACAACAGGGCTCCGGCAGAGCCCCCAAAAAAAAATAAACAGCAGATTCGTATACATAAAGCTGAATCCCCTCTGCTGGTTGGAGTGCGGCACGGCGGCAACGGCGCGGCACAGCGCGCGGCACAGCGCCCGCGACGCGTCCAGCTGCGCCGCCGCCCAGCGCGTCGCCACCGCGTGCACGCCGCCCTCCACGCCCCCGCCCCCGCCTCCGCCCCCGGTACCGCCCCCCGCCGTGTGCGACCGCATCAGGTGGACGGACACCTCGCGCAGATTCTAATTAAGAAAACCGCTGTAATCGGTACCGAAAAGAACACCAGCGGAATAATCTATAAGTACTTATAATAAATCTGTAGAGAGTTCAATTCTGTACATGACATATATTTTCAAAATAACTATGTGGGGGGATCGCCCCCACGCCCAGTGATCGATACTGATGCCAAAAATGCAAAATCAGTAAAATTTTTGTCTGTCTGTATGTTCGTAGAAACAAAAACTACTCGACGGATTTTAACGAAACTTGACACAATTATTCTTCATACTGCTGGGCAGGTTATAGTATACTTTTCATCACGCTACAATCAATAGGAGCAGAGCAGTGAAGGAAGTGTTGGGAAAACGGTTTTTTTTTATTTGTATGTTTGAACGCGCATCACGCGAAAACTACTGCATGGAATTGAATGCGGTTTTCACCAATGTATTGCTAGAGGTCTAACTAAAATTTTAGCCACCATTTTATAGAAGTTCGTTATTTTTGAAACCGAATATCGTGGCGTGCGACGCCGCTGGCACAGCTAGTAAGTAGATTTATAAGGTTGTACTGTAGAGATGTGCGTGGCAGTTGGCACGTTTGCGGCGCAATCACTAGGTTTAGAGAGCCCCACGCACTCATCATTTTGGGTCCCGTCGGCACCTTGCGGATAATATTGTATGACACAGGCTAAACTCACCGCAGCTATGACGTGCTCCTGCTTGCTGGCGGTGCACACGTCGAGCTCGAAGAAGGGCAGCAGGTCCGGCGCCGCGCCCAGCGACGCGCGCCGCGCCGCGCCCAGCGCTGGGGCCACGCCCAGCCCCGCGCCCGCGCCGCCCGGCGACAGCGGCGTGCTGCACCGGGACACGGCTTCCGGCTGCCGATATGACAAGTCATTTTTATGAAGACACCAAGCCCGTGTGGTTTGAGAATATCGGCCATAGACAATAACGTTTATGCAGAATGTAGAGGATATACGAAATAGTTACGAGAATCCTAGAGGATAATAGGAGGAACAGAATAATTTAAGGTGAAAAGAGAAAAAAAAACGCTTTCAATTTAATTTTGACCGTCGCAACCTTTTCTAAAAGATCTTACCAAAATTATATTTGTCTGTGGGTATGAATGAATTATTTAACTTCTTGAATTCGGTACTTCGTATTGTAAATTCAGCCTATAATAAGTTCTTAGCCGTAATAATTGAAATGCATCTTTGTTGATCCATCCAATCTCGGCTGTTCTCACTGCCGAGCCGCTCCACAGCTCGTGACAGCGGCCCGACGCAGCTGGGCACAGTACCTGGTAGCAGTGCAGGCTGACGCGCAGCTTGTCTATGACCTGTCGCGGTGACAGGACCACTGCCGAGCCGCTCCACAGCTCGTGACAGCGGCCTGACGCAGCTGAGCACAGTACCTGGTAGCAGTGCAGGCTGACGCGCAGCTTGTCTATGACCTGTCGCGGTGACAGGACCCCTGCCGAGCCGCTCCACAGCTCGTGACAGCGGCCTGACGCAGCTGGGCACAGTACCTGGTAGCAGTGCAGGCTGACGCGCAGCTTGTCTATGACCTGTCGCGGCGCGAGGCGCGGCGGCGGCGACGCGTGCAGCGCGGCCCACACGCGCGTCCACACGTCCTCCGCGAACTGCAGCACGCGCTGCCGAGGTGACAGGACCACTGCCGAGCCGCTCCACAACTTCTCTTGGCTCACTGCCACCACTGTGTTGCCGACCTAATACAAATAAATTTCATTCTGTAACCTCTGCTACCAATTAAATGAATAATAAACTAGAGAGTAGAGTATAGCACGGGAAAGTGGCTTCCTTCCGCTGACCTGAGTGAAAAAAATCGCTGCCGCAACAGTAAACACCTAGGCTGTTTCGGCATCGGAGAAGCTCTAAGGAATCCGCTCTGCTCTAAGAAATCCACTCTGCTCTAAGGAATCCGCTCTGCTCTAAGGAATCCGCTCTGCTCTAAGAAATCCACTGTGTCCACAATCCACCACAAAAACTAATGTCGCGTTTACACGCTCGCGTTCAATACGACATTCAACGGGCACAAACACAAGCACAAGCATGTGAACGGGCTGTTCGACTGTTTGAATGTGCACGTGCGTGCGCAGTGTGTAGGGCAGGGCTACTCGCCGAGCTGCTTGTCAGGCTGCTTGCCGGGCTGCGTGGCACGCGTGTAAATCTAGCATAAGAAATCCGCTCTACTCTAAGTAATCCGCTCTGCTCTAAGAAATCCACTCTGCTCTAAGGAATCCACTCTGCTCTAAGGAATCTGCTCTTCATTCTCATAATCTGATAGGTATCCGTGTGGTTTTCGGATTTACAATAGGACCACACACAGGTGTCGACGACTTAGAGAATATCATAGAGCAGCAGTGTTTACCTGGGTACAAATAAAATCTATTATGGTCACCAACCCGCCTGCCCAGCGTGGTGACTAAAGCAAATCCCTCCAAACGACATTTTTTTTTAAATTAATTTGGCAACACCCTAGATAGTGCATGCACTTAATTGAACACATTTTATTTCATTTTTTACTTTAAACAATTAAACATGAAAGGAGAGAAAAAAAATTATTATATCATCAATTTGACAATTTCGGTGTCATTTCCGATCCCGCGCATGCAACAGCTGATCCGAGGACTTCTGAAACGATCGAAGCCCGTTCTAAATATGTCAATGTCGTCTCGTCATGCATAGACACTAAATCGTTATAATTACGACACATTCTGGCAATGGGATTGTGGAAGGAGATGTTGTTTTTATATGTAGGAAGAGCAAATATCCCGGTAGATCGTCTCGGATTAAATTTATAGTTAATGGAAAGTAATGATGTGAGCTTACCCGAGTCTATAATATTATGTAGAATTTTGTACAGCAACAGTAAGTCATATAACTGACGGAATTTTCATCTGTCATTGTCATCATCGGAATGGCTCTCCAGAAGTTTGCTGTCTGATGATGATGAATCTGACAGAACGCTAGTGTCCTAGGCAGGTACTCCTGCGTCACACGCTCGATGGACGCACCTTCACGTCGGCGCAGCCGCAGTGCAGCGTGAAGGGCAGCATGCGCATGAGCGGCACGGCGGAGGTGGGCAGCGTGCGGCGCGTGAGGGCGAACGTGCTAGCGACCAGGTACTCCTGCATCACGCGCTCGATGGACGCACCTTCACGTCGGCGCAGCCGCAGTGCAGCGTGAAGGGCAGCATGCGCATGAGCGGCACGGCGGAGGTGGGCAGCGTGCGGCGCGTGAGGGCGAACGTGCTAGCGACCAGGTACTCCTGCGTCACACGCTCGATGGACGCACCTTCACGTCGGCGCAGCCGCAGTGCAGCGTGAAGGGCAGCATGCGCATGAGCGGCACGGCGGAGGTGGGCAGCGTGCGGCGCGTGAGGGCGAACGTGCTAGCGACCAGGTACTCCTGCGTCACACGCTCGATGGACGCACCTTCACGTCGGCGCAGCCGCAGTGCAGCGTGAAGGGCAGCATGCGCATGAGCGGCACGGCGGAGGTGGGCAGCGTGCGGCGCGTGAGGGCGAACGTGCTAGCGACCAGGTACTCCTGCGTCACACGCTCGATGGACGCACCTTCACGTCGGCGCAGCCGCAGTGCAGCGTGAAGGGCAGCATGCGCATGAGCGGCACGGCGGAGGTGGGCAGCGTGCGGCGCGTGAGGGCGAACGTGCTAGCGACCAGGTACTCCTGCGTCACACGCTCGATGGACGCACCTTCACGTCGGCGCAGCCGCAGTGCAGCGTGAAGGGCAGCATGCGCATGAGCGGCACGGCGGAGGTGGGCAGCGTGCGGCGCGTGAGGGCGAACGTGCTAGCGACCAGGTACTCCTGCGTCACACGCTCGATGGACGCACCTTCACGTCGGCGCAGCCGCAGTGCAGCGTGAAGGGCAGCATGCGCATGAGCGGCACGGCGGAGGTGGGCAGCGTGCGGCGCGTGAGGGCGAACGTGCTAGCAACCAGGTACTCCTGCGTCACACGCTCGATGGACGCACCTTCACGTCGGCGCAGCCGCAGTGCAGCGTGAAGGGCAGCATGCGCATGAGCGGCACGGCGGAGGTGGGCAGCGTGCGGCGCGTGAGGGCGAACGTGCTAGCGACCAGGTACTCCTGCGTCACACGCTCGATGGACGCACCTTCACGTCGGCGCAGCCGCAGTGCAGCGTGAAGGGCAGCATGCGCATGAGCGGCACGGCGGAGGTGGGCAGCGTGCGGCGCGTGAGGGCGAACGTGCTAGCGACCAGGTACTCCTGCGTCACACGCTCGATGGACGCACCTTCACGTCGGCGCAGCCGCAGTGCAGCGTGAAGGGCAGCATGCGCATGAGCGGCACGGCGGAGGTGGGCAGCGTGCGGCGCGTGAGGGCGAACGTGCTAGCGACCAGGTACTCCTGCGTCACACGCTCGATGGACGCACCTTCACGTCGGCGCAGCCGCAGTGCAGCGTGAAGGGCAGCATGCGCATGAGCGGCACGGCGGAGGTGGGCAGCGTGCGGCGCGTGAGGGCGAACGTGCTAGCGACCAGGTACTCCTGCATCACGCGCTCGAACGCGCCGAAACCGTCGCGCTGGTTCACGCACATCCAGGATATCAGCTGTGAATATGGTCATGCTGTTAACATCTAACACAGTTTTATCTGTAACAGATACACATAAAGGCTGGCAACACGCAAAGTCAGACGCATTCTAGAGAATTTTTACCCTAGAGGGCAATAGAATACAGATACAGACCTACTCAGAAAGGTTTTACCCAACCTTTGAACGAAGATGCTTCAAAACTGACTGCCAGTATAACATCATGTATTAACATTAAACTTCAGAGTAAATGCCAGAAATTAGGATCAAATGTAATATTATATTTGAGAAGAAAGGATGTATGCTTGTCTCATCTTTTCAAGCTTAGATCAGGAATCTTTACAACTGAAAATTAACGTAAAAAACGAATGCCCTTTTTAGGCCGAGGAGTGCACAACAAATGAGAATAAAAAAAAAATCTCAAATTCATATACCTATGTATTTTATTTTTGACCTTGCTCATTGAAGTTGGAGATTTTACTTCTGTGCAGTAAGGCGCTCGCGCCTTATTTACAACTAGCAGTGCTCGCGACTTCGTCCGCGTGGAATAGTTATTTTTTCCCCGTTTTTTTTTACATTTTCCATTATTTCTTCGCTCCTAATAGTTACAGCGTGATGTTATATAGCCTATAGCCTTCCTCGATAAATGGTCTATTCAACACAAAAATAATTTTTCAATTCGGACCAGTAGTTCCCGAGATTAGCGCGTTCAAACAAACAAACAAACTCTTCAGCTTTATAATATTAGTTAAGATAATATTAGTTAAGATAGTTAAGATGGTCACCTGGCATTCCCTTTTTAAAAAAGAAAACCACTCTCACCTCTTCAGCCAACTCCATATTTCCCTCATGCAGCAACAAGTAATGCATGATCGCCAGCTTGTTCTCAATGACTGTCCCGCTCTTGAAAGTGGCCGCCAAGTCCTTCTCCTGCACCGTCATAGCTACCACGTCTAGGGTCTTCAGGTCGACCATGGCGTGGGGCCCCCAGCCCAGGAGAGGGGCCAAGCTGGGCCCGCTCTCGGACTCCTCCAGCGGTAGCACGATGTGGCAGCACGGCTCGTGGTACAGGCTGATGTCGATGAGATGCGTGAACAGCATCGGTATGTTGACTAGGAGGTGGTTGTCTGCAAGATAATTGTGTAACAGCGTGTTCGTCGGGGTGCACACGGAATTACTTCGTTGCGAAGACAACGAAGTAGTTAGTACAGTGCCGTGTTTGTGGAGAAATAAACTAAACTAACCCGCCTGCCAAGTGTGGTGACAATAGGCTATTATGGCTAAAATTTTAATTAGTCCGTCTTTTAGCTTATTCAAAAATAAAAGACACATATTTTTCCTTTTTTCATTCAAATTAACAATAGCATAGATACAAGGCATCAAAGGTTAGGAGTGGCAGTATTTGACGTCACTCGCTCCCGTAAAAATGCCTCACCGAGTGACGTCACGCGTAATTTCAACGGGCTATACCTTGGTAGTTTTTAGTCTAATTTACAAATAAAAAAATACGTGTCTTTTATTTTTGAATAAGCTAAAGACGGACTAATTACAATTTTTAGCCATAATAGCCTATTGTCATTGGGGCTGTTGTTGGCAATGTTTCCTACACTCCGCCGTCGTTGGTTGTATCTAGTAGCGGCGTTAGGGTAGGGCGCGGCTGGGCGACCGCCCAAGCTCAAGGCGCCACGACGGACCGGGAAAAGGCACCCTAGCGTCATGTTTCCTCCGTCAAGTTCGCGAGCGCTGATAGTATTAAAACCAGCACTGGCCAGGTTATTCCATCTCATCCCGTGAGTGTCGTAAAAGACGACTAAGAAAATACCAGGAAACGGGCCCCAAATGGCATTTGGAGACGTCGGGGGTGGCCTATATGGTGAAAGATAAGAATTGCCGATCATCTTTGTACGCGAAGGAATGTCTAATGCCGTTAGCTGTATTAAGCCTGGCTCGGTGGCTTAATTGGTAGTGACCCCTGCCTTCTGAACCAAGGGTCGTGGGTTCGATTCCCACCCGGGACAAACATTCGTGTGATGAACACTTGTGTTTGTTCCGTGTCTGGGTGTTTATATTTATTAAGTACTAGCTGTGCTCGCGACTTCGTCCGCGTGGAATAGTTATTTTTCCCCGTTTTTTTTTTACATTTCCCATTATTTCTTCGCTCCTAATAGTTGCAGCGTGATGTTATATAACCTAAAGCCTTCCTCGATAAATGGTCTATTTAACACAAAAAGAATTTTTCAATTCGGACCAGTAGTTCCTGAGATTAGCGCGTTCAAACAAACAAACTCTTCAGCTTTATAATATTAGTTAAGATTTATTTGTGGTACCTTCTGATACCCATAACACAAGTGCTTAAGCTACTTACTTTGGGATCGGAGCAATGTATGTGATGTTGTCTGATATTAAAAACAAAAGCCAGTAGCCAACTCACCGGCATACAGCGTGTAGGAGGGCCGCAGCGACTTGGCGCGCGCCCACGGCAGGTCGGGCACCACGCTGTGCACCACGCAGCCGTGCTGCAGCAGCGTTATCGAGTACGCGAAGTTCACGCCCGACTCCTTCAGATCCGCGCTGTCTTCCAGCACTAGCGACGTCGTGGACTCGTCTAGAGGCTGAATGTTAAAAATATTATAAGTACATTGGGTCTCAAACTTTTTAGTACAACATTTGGTACACTTGTTGTACCAAATGTTGTACTAAAAAGTTCTAAGTCAACGTCGCCCCCACAATCACACGTTCAATCACACTCTTAAAAATATGTAATTGGCAATTCTAAGTCAACGTCGCCCCCACCGCCATGTGGTGTTGTGAGTTCATACTAACTATAATATTGTTTGTTTTATTCAATAAATCCATCCTCGGACCGAGCTTGTAGAGGTGGCATATGCAGAGCACGCCGCGCCTTCGCTGGAGCTCGGCACGTGCGGAGGCTGAGGGTGTCCAGCTACATAGCTCAATCAACGAACCTTGTAGAGGTAGTGGTGGCATATGCAGAGCACGCACGCCGCGCCTTCGCTGGAGCTCGGCACGTGCGGAGGCTGAGGATGTCCATCTTCATCAACGGACCTTGTAGAGGTAGTGGTGGCATATGCAGAGTACGCCGCGCTGGTCGCACAGTATCTGCAGGTCGAGGCTGCAGTCGTGCACGCGCAGCGGCACGGGTCGTCCTCGCTAGAGCTCGGCCCGTGCCAAGAATGTCCAGCTGTGTATCGTGGCTCAACGGACCTTGTAGAGGTAGTGGTGGCATATGCAGAGCACGCCGCGCTGGTCGCACAGTATCTGCAGGTCGAGGCTGCAGTCGTGCACGCGCAGCGGCACGGGGTCGTCCTCGCTAGAGCTCGGCCCGTGCCAAGGATGTCCAGCTGTGTATCGTGGCTCAACGGACCTTGTAGAGGTAGTGGTGGCATATGCAGAGCACGCCGCGCTGGTCGCACAGTATCTGCAGGTCGAGGCTGCAGTCGTGCACGCGCAGCGGCACGGGGTCGTCCTCGCTAGAGCTCGGCCCGTGCCAAGGATGTCCAGCTGTGTATCGTGGCTCAACGGACCTTGTAGAGGTAGTGGTGGCATATGCAGAGCACGCCGCGCTGGTCGCACAGTATCTGCAGGTCGAGGCTGCAGTCGTGCACGCGCAGCGGCACGGGGTCGTCCTCGCTAGAGCTCGGCCCGTGCCAAGGATGTCCAGCTGTGTATCGTGGCTCAACGGACCTTGTAGAGGTAGTGGTGGCATATGCAGAGCACGCCGCGCTGGTCGCACAGTATCTGCAGGTCGAGGCTGCAGTCGTGCACGCGCAGCGGCACGGGGTCGTCCTCGTACGCGCCGCACGCCGCGCCCTCGCTGGAGCTCGGCACGTGAGGGAGGCTTAGAGGAATATTCAGCTGCGGAAGTGGGATTATGATTAAGTGCGAACGCAGGGGCTGTAGAACTCCTAAAGTTAACGTAGGCAAAGTACAAGTATACATATATAGCATTCCATCGCTTGTAATCTGCGGCTGGCCAGGACAGGCAAAGACGCGGTCCTATTCCGCTTCTTTTCCGCCGTTCCTATCCCTGCACGTTACTGCCCACTGACGAAACAGAAGAGTTTAGTGGGTATGCCCATTCTAGGAGATGAGTACCACACACCAAGCCAACTCTCTCCAGATTCAGTGTGAAGGAGCATTCATAATACATTCCCCTAAAAAAACGGTTTATGAATATACTGCAACAGTTGCTATGTGTGGATGTCAACAGACAAAGTGCATTGGGATTGGATTGGTTATCAATTTAGCAATTTATCTAATGATTTCTTAAAAAACTTCTGACTCGAGTGTAGCTGCTCTAGCCCCAGACGCACCCAGTCATTTATTAGTCACTGTAACCCAATATACAAAGCGAGAGCTTCCTTGGCCACCAGAAAATTCATTTTCCTCGATATTTTACCCATATCATTTAATCATTTAGACTGGTTCCAGAGTCACACTGAAAAGCAAGCGAAGGATAAATGTGTGGGCTACAAGCTAGGTGTTTCTTTTATACTGTTACCCAGTGCAAGTAAATAAATAACTCGGATATTACTCTTAAAACAGATTCATTGCAATACAAATAAAGATTAACTTACAACAGTCTCATGGGGCAAGTCAGCATGGAACTGCAAAGCTGACAATGTGGGTGTCATTTCTGATGGTGATTTCAATTCCTCACCCTCTGCAAAGCTCTGGGTTGGTGGTCGGTAATGAATGTAATATAACACCTGTAATATATCATTATTTATAGGCATATTAGTTAAGCTAAGTATAGTAAGTAACCCAGCAAGTCCCAAGAAATGCTTCCTATTAAATTTGAGGTCACTGGTGTAACAGACAACTCCTTATGCAGACTATGTCTTGAGGCACATGATTAACGGCTGTATTCACAAATATTACTATGCGACGCGCGGACGCACAGTGCCCAAAACCCTATAGCCCCTATAGGTATTTGTGTGGCCGTGTGTCGGGCGACACATAGTAACGTTTGAGAATAAGGCCGTTAGGGACAAATACACCGAAGCTTACTAACACACACACAGCTACTGGATTGTTTAATTATGTTATTTGAACAGCCTCCTATAGCTATTGAGCACTTAGTAGAAGAACTAGCTGGGTTCCCTGGAAGTATGTAAGCAGGAATAGATGACTTTATTTTTTCTATTCCTATTTGCCTCCATAGACAGATTTGGAAAGCAGTCTATTTAACCAATTATTAATTAATCTCTACCAAAATGTTGTCATTAAAATATAGTGATATTTAATTGAATCTTTATTAAAACAACAAATAATAAATACAGGTACACTTGTTAGATAACCTAGTAGTACATTACTGGACACTTCCTCAGGCTAAACACCTTTTAAAGCTTTTAAAAACATTAATATTTAAGAAACTACATATTTGTAAAACATGAACATGTTGGAGATCCACTCGAGTTATTACTATTATAAGCTTTTAGTATTAAGCCTAATAATTAAAGAGACAGAGATTTCTAAAATTAAATAAAAGGCTTATAGTGATAAGATCACCTAAATAGTATGTCAAAATATCTTGGTGTCTAGATAAGTGTGCCATCAAGAATATCTATTTTGAGAAGAATATCTACCTTTAAGATTAGGTATAAGAATTAATAAGAAAGAATAGGCATCACAAATTTTTCTATAATGGTACAGTATAATCACCACATTTCTCTTTAGGGAAACCTAAAAGGGAGTCCAAGTTGCTCTAATATCGGATGGAAAACCAGATAGTACCATAGTACTGACCATAATCAATCCCATATAGATTAGGTATTTGTTGTGTATGAGTTTACCTGATTCACACAATCCCATTGAGCCCAAGAGAATGCTTTGACAATGGTCTCGGGTTCTGTATAAATGCCATCAAAGCCCCACTTGTCGGTTCCATCATCACATTCATTTAAGAACATTGGTGTTCTATATATTTTGATACCTAAAAGATACATATTCAAATTACTTAGTTACAATGAACAAACAAACTTATTAAATAAATGTCAAATGTTAAAGCCATTAGTTTTTACTAATGGCTATTAGGATGAGATGTTTCCATCTCATTAGTTAATTATACTGTTATGCTAAATTCTGATTATTCTTATTTACATAAGTTGACTTTCAGTCTGCTTGTGACCACAGTAGATGCAACACCTCTGTTGCCAAAGTGTACATAGACAATAAACATTGTGTTTCGAGTTCAGTTAATAAAGTATTAAATCATACTTACATTCCAAATGCTTAAATAGCAAAAATCTATCATTCCGTATTCCAGGACTGTACTTGTTACTCTTTCCGTACACATACTGGACCATTATCTGCTTCGTAGACTTCTCCTGTACCTCCACAGGCGTCTTGTCTTTGTCCTCTAGCAAGCATATCAGGTAAGAACAATACAAAGGCTCTGCCTTATCATTTTCATCACTTGGCAACTCCTTCACAATGTACACAAGAAGACTTCGTGTAGCATTCACTGATCCTTGGATTATGTTCAATTTCTCTTGGAAAGTATGCAGAGTGGTCAATGTTTTCGTCTTATTCGTGTAAACGCCAATGTTAAAAACCTCCTTATCAGTGCTGTCTTTCGATACCCAAGTCAGCATTTGGGATCCGTCCTGCTCTTGCCCTATTAGCCGCCATTCTTGAGCGGTTACTTCTGAAAATAAAACATTTACAGAAGAAGTTATACAAACACTGTTGATTAAATAGAAAATCGTACCAGCTGAATACCAAACGTACCTTCCTCAAATTGGGCCTGAAGCACTCCGCACAATTTAACCGCAATATTATGAGCAGCCATCGCTACTCTCAATAAAGGGGTCAAATTCACCTGTTACAACTTTAACATAATAATACTATATCACTGTGCCGCCACGTTATCAATGTAGAAATACGCGCACCTTTATTGACTTTTCTCGCTCAATTTTCTATCAGCTGGCGCCCAGCTGTAGTACCGAATGAAGTTAGCAGCTTTCATGTCTACCAACAATCTAAAAATACGCCTTCAGCTACCAACGCCATCAAATATGGCGGTGCCGTTAAAATTGGACCAATCAGAAATAATCATTGAAATTACGTGAACGTTCCGTTCTTTCCTTTTATTACAAGTAAAAATAACTTTCATTCTCCAATATGCAATCAACTCAATTCATAAAATAAATTTCTGTTCATTATTTTCATTTCTATAATGTACATGACCTCTGTTTTACTTAAAGAAACAAAATTATGTGATTTACTTGTAACATTCTAGTAGAAAGATTATTTATTTTCTATTTTTATACAATGGATCAAATAAATTTTGCTTTTAGTTGTAATTTTCAAAAATCTGTAGTAACTTGACTCTGTGAAATTGGTGACCAATATTGTCCAAAAAGTAATTGCCGTATGCGTGCAAAGGAACTAACATAAAACTGACATTTGGTTTCAGTAGAAAATAACACTGAAGTTAGGCATTAGTTCACTTGCTGAGCACCGAAGTTTTACCGCGACATTTTCGCGCGTAACGCCGGGCGTTATCGAGCCGTGAAAAGCTGAAAAGTGCTGTTTAAATTTAAATAATTACCTTAAGTGTAACATCTTACTTTATATTTTGTGACCCGAAAGTTATTCGTGAAAAAAAATCGTTAAAATACGCTGTATTTGTGATCAAAGAAGCTTACTCATATCTAGTGCCCAAGGAAATTTGTCTTGTGGAATTTGATATTATTTTTGAATGACCAGGTATGTTTAAGTGCTGTACTTTAGAAAATGAGGATATAGAGCATCTACTGCGAGTTAATTTCTGTAGCATAATTATATTCTTTATGTAAAATTTAGGTTATAAAGCTTAGGGGGGCGATAAGCCAAGCCAATTAAACTGTCAATGGTTATGTCCATATAGGGGCTGTAATATCATTTTAAAGTGCACTATTTCTATTATAAATCGGTATTGTGGATGTGTCGTGTCACCCACATGCTATTTTTATCAATATCCAAAAGTAGATGGGGCGAGAAACCCAAGCTATCTACGTGTCTAATGGCGCTGACGGAGGGTTTCGCGCGCGATTATGACGGATTCGTGGCATTTTTTTCGACAGCTGATCAACTTAATTAGGCATTTTAACGCGACTAAATCTTTCTCAGTTTATTCTAGTGAATGTTAAATATTATAATCAGTCGATTTGATGGCATTTTCATGCTCAAAAGTGCTCAGGAAAAAAATTGTCCCGCCAATCAGCAGGGGGCACGCTGAAGGTTTACACATTTGCCGGGGACATTATCTCCGTTAAAATCATATGTTATGTACCATTAAAGTGATTACTAATGAATGTTAATGATGATAGAATGCCTAGGTATTAAAATATATTCGGATAAATGCCCCCAATACGGTTGTCAAGTGACATAACCCTATTTGCAATTTGAACATGACATGCGGTATTTTTAGGTCAATAATCCTTGTTTTATCGTGAATTATTTGGAAAATGGAAATGTATGCTAAATCAGTGTTCTATTTTAGGTACTGGAGGTAGTGTGCCAGCGAATTCGTACCAGCGACTATGGCACAAACTGGGTTTGTAACCAGCTGATGCGCGCACGCACTTACGACGACCTTGGTCAGCTCATATTTACATTGTGTTATTATCAATTATTTTCAGTTCTTCCAGTGAAGACAATGAGAGACGTATGAACCTGAAACGCAAAAGAAGTTCCTGTGATGATGAGGTTTGTATTTCTTAATTGAACCGTTTGCCAGTGTGAGGACTGTTCCACTGACTGATGTGTTCATGTTGTAGGTGGAGAATATGCCACCGTCGAAGATAACACCAAAACTAGAAGAAGAATTATATGACCAACCGGCACACAATGTGGTTGTGGAGTCCTCGTCCTGCTCCAGTGACGATGAAGGCCTCTGCACCGATTTAGAATATAATGCAGATAGTTTCTTAAGTCCACAAAGTATACCTGAATTACCCAATTGTGTGCTGAGTCCATTAGAAAATGTTGCGAGAGGAGAATCTACCCCTCACTCCAATAAAAGGCCTAGGTAAGTTATAGTGCTTCAGATACTTTACTCGCTGAAAGAGCCCTGGTCCGACTCCCATGTCTTTCTAAGTTACAATACTCTGACCATTTGTTATACAAAAAATCTAGTCTTGTTGTATTGGCAAAAATTGCATAGGCATCCTTAGGCAATCTGTATTGCAAGTATTCAACTATCTATGATAAGATTGTAATCATTATTTAAATGGTAGCAGCCCTAATGCCTAATCTTAATGGTATTGCAAAACATATGTAACATTAGGGAAGTTATTGGCCTCGATAATGATAATATCTTTAACTAACAAAACCATTATACCTTTAATATGTTTGTTGTTGATGTACAACTCTCTGTTGATTATGTGTTGCATTGAATGTAACTTAAAAGTAAATTTGCAATGATTAGATTATGATGAGATAACATGTTCACTATAAGTAAGACCAACTCCTATTCATGTAATGTTATGACCATGTTCTTTAACCAGCACTTCCCTTTCAGTACAAATAAATCAGAATACCCCTTGTTGCCCAAACGCAAGTGCCCTCTGCCTGGGCTGTCCTGGGCAGACCCCCTGGATGTGTGGAACAGCATGTGCGAGTGTGATGCCCGTTCCAAGACCAAGAAGAACCCCAACATGTTTGACAGGCATCCCAACTTGCAGCCACGAATGAGGGCCATTCTCCTGGACTGGCTGAATGAGGTAAGACTGCAAAAGCTTTCCTAACTCCCCTTATGTGTTGACAAAAGGTCCTATAAATTGCCAATCTAACTAACAATTTTCTGCTAAAGTATTAAATAAATAAATATCAGACAACATCACAAGCATTGCTCTAATCCCAAAGTAAGTAGCTTAAGCACTAAACTTGTGTTATGGGTATCAGAACAACGAAGGTACCACAAATAAATACTTAAATACAAATATAAACACCCAGACACTGAACAAATACAAGTGAAATATTGTATTTGAAATTGTATCAAAGACACATGAATTGAAGAAAAAAATACATGTTTACCTAAATAGGCATATTATGTCTGTCTTGGAATGCAAAAATGTTAGCTACATTAATAGATTCTACCTATATTTTTAGATGTCATTTTGGTGTAATCTTTTTTCACAGTGCATTAAGTAATGATGTGTAATAAAGCAGGTGCTTACATGATAGGTAGTAAAGAGAAATATGTGTACTGTAAGTACCAGTGTTATTAGTGGGTCTTGAATTATTGTTGTATTAATTATGTCCATTTATTTATTAATGTTATTTCCATGCTGCACCTGCAGTGGGTTTGCACAGGTAAGTCATCAAGATGAGTGCATTACATTAATTATTATCAACATTCTTAGCAGTATATTGTGCAGACTGAGCATTATTTTAATAGACGGCGGATTTTACATGTTCGAAAGTGATGTAATAATAAGTTCATTGACCTCTTTTTTACCGTGTTCAATGACCCCCAGAACCAACGCGTTTGAATCTGAACTAACTTTACCTATCTAACAAACATGAGGTTGATTACAATCTAAACCTTCATTTACTACAATACTGCAATTATTCATAACAAAATTTTATAGTATTTTATGGTTTAATAAAAAAGCGACCATTTAATCTAAAAGCGATAAAATTATGGTCGTAGGAAACCACATTAATAACCAACGGTTTACAACACGCGCTTGATCTAATTTCACTAATTATTTTTATAGTTTCAGTAAATTTTAATGTATTTACTTTAAAAAGGAATAGATAGATAGCATTTTCGTAAATACAACTTAATTTTCGCGTTGGTATCTCTATCGAACAATCTCTAAGCAGATAAACGCCAGACTTAGCCGAATCTAGGTATAGTCGTGATGTCGGGCCGGCCGTTATTTTTAGGACATCATTAGTGGTGAGAATTTTTTACCCACGCCTCCACGGTGTACCCCGGCGGGCCTCAGTGCTTTATTGATTTGAATACCTACGTGCTGATAACTATTCACGACTGGCTGCGACCCCGACCGACTGCGTAATGTCTGCCGTTTTATATCCTGCTCGATTCGCGCTTCGGTTTGGGGATCCGTCCGCTAAGTAGCCTCTTGCGTTGTGTGCAATAACAATTGCAGTTTTTTTGTTATTATCGTGATCTGCATTTGTTTACAGGCAGGCCTTCGAACTTGTTTTATCGGTTAATTTAACGGCGGTGCATCATACATAGTGATTGCGAACTCAGTCGTATTGTATACTTTTCGCTCTACATTACTGGTAGAGATTGCCTAAAGACAGGCCTTTTACTGACATTAGCGCGTTGGCTTAAAGATTTATATACTTGCATTATAGGTACTTCTTCGTGAACATTGCAATTTAACTATAAGCGGATTAATTGGGTTCAAATAAACATTTTTGCATGCAAATAAGTCTTCCGGTACAGGTAATCTTTCGTTGACGTCATAGACATTTTCACTGAACAAAATAAAAGCGTAGCGTAGTCGAATACCTACTTTAATTAAGAATAGTGTGTGAACGTGAACCGGCTTTAAACGTATTTAATCGGACAGCTGACGCCAAACCGGAACTAAACGGGCGAGACATGACTAGTTCCGGATGGATACAGTCTGGAGTGTCGTTGCGGGGGACTTTTTTCTAGCTTCAATTGATTGAATTAGGGTTCAAAGTTCAATTAACGGTGGATGTGTTATAAAACCGGTTTTTCTATAAGACGTCGTATTAAAGATACACATTGGGGGCGGGGCTCGTCGAAGTATGAAGTACACAAGTCGATTAATGAAAACTCTTTTTCTTAAGAAGATTGTCATTTCTCCTTCTATAATGGGCCGAATAAGCAGCTTCAGGATTATTTTTAGGACTAAATTAAAATATATATAATTAGGAAGTGCTTATAATCCAAACGTAATTACTGAAAGAACCCTTTACAAAATAGATGATTGATTGTAAACGACCTGATTAGGGTAACAAAATGTGCCGTCTATGCGATGATCATTGAGGGAGCCTTATCGTCTTCAGGCACAAGCAAGCGAATACGACTCCTATGAGATTTTCAATGACAATAATTTTATTTCTGGTTTATTTCCGAACTATTTGGACACCGAGCAGTTTGATCTATTTCTGAATTTCCTCATTACTACGTTATCATCTGAAAGACCGTAACCGGAAAACCCTGCACTTAAGTTTTTGCCTGGTAGAGCGTCACTGGGATGAAGTGATTTTAGTCTCGTAACCTTTTTACCGCGGAACAAAAAGTTGAAGGCACATCGCCTTTTCATTGACTTGTATGTAGTTCGATAACCGACTTGTTTCGAGTTGTTGTTAACTGTTTCACAAACAACCTGTTTCTAGTGGCTTTAATATTATGATTAGCCATTTTTAAAATTAAAACGCTCGATGGAGAAAATACGCCAATAATAATGTTTTAGAACATAATTTTTATAAGTACATTTTCGCCATCACACTCGTATTTCCTGCGGCTGCGGCCGGCCCAACCTCTCATAGATTTAACAGTTTGCATCAGAAAAAGTTTTAAAGACTTCTAAAATATTTACGATCGGCGTGTTAGTCGTAGGTATGTATGTCACCCACGTCCCCCGCCCCACTACATATAACCACCATGTGCCTCAACATAGGGAAAAATTCTAAGGTATAGTTAGAGTTAGACCATTAATTAGTATTTAGCGGACGCCTGACATGTTAAAAAGCCCTCTATTTGTTGATGAAAGGACCCTTATCATAAGAGGCACCACCTAAGGATCAAAAGCTGACGATGAGACATCCCGGTACATTGGAAAGCACGTTAAGCCGTTGGTGCTTGATGTCTCTCCCATCGTGTCCCAAACTATCGTCCCATCGGAATAGGAGCGCCCCTATGTTTCCAATTTATCTTGCGTACTTGGCTAGTATCCTTGGACCTTGCATATTTCGAAACAGACATGCTGCCTATATTATACTAGCTGTGCTCGCGACTTCGTCCGCGTGGAATAGTTATTTTTTTTTACATTTTCCATTATTTCTTCGCTGTTAATAGTTGCAACATGATGTTATTTAGCCTAAAGCCTTCCTCGATAAATGGTCTATTAAACACAAAAATAATTTTTCTATTCGGATTAGTAGTTCCTGAGATTAGCGCGTTCAAACAAACAAACTCTTCAGCTTTATAATATTAGTATAGATAATTCAGATGCTAAACTAATAATTCCTAGATCTAATTGTATGAACTGAACTAAAAGAGTCAAGGTCAGCTCTCGAATCTTGGAAGATCTCTTTCGTAACCATATCTAATGTGATCGGTATAGAATTACTTGTCTCGCAACTGTACATTGGAGATATTATAAATAAGCCTTTTAAGAAATATCACGTTTTGTCACTTTGATGCCTATTTTGTCTTTGTAATAAACCTTGCTCGCTTCACTACAGGGTGTTAAACAAGTCGCTTTTCGTGTCTGTCCCTATGTGATCTATGCATAGATCTTTAAATTACACTATGGTTTTTGATGCGGTTTTTTAATAAATAGAGTGATTCAAGAGGAAGATTTATTATGTACTAGCTTTTGCCCGCGGCTTCGCTCGCATTAAATTTGGGGTGAATGCTCCATTCAAACTTCCACCCCCCCCTTTTAGAGATTTGGGGGGTTAGAAAGGGGCAAAAAGTAGCCCATGTTACTCTTCATCCTTTCAACTATCTCCACTTAAAAAATCACGTCAATTCGTTGCTCCGCTTTGCAGTGAAAGAAAGACAGACAGACACATGTTCCCATTTATAAATAATATTATACTGAAGCGAAGCGAGGCGGGTCGCTCGCTAGTGGTCTTATAAATTCAACTTAGCTTACGGTACTTTGTCGTGGTTGTTACAATTAAATCCTTAATGCCTGCCACCAATTCATGTGCGCAAAGATGAAATAGGCGATAAGTTAAAAATAGAGCACCTACTACCGGATTGTACAATAGCGATAGTTAAAACTACTTCCATCTGCCATTGTCACATGGACACATATAAGACTTTTCATATACTTGATAGGGTCGTAGTCACTAATCACGATACATTCCAATAAACTATGAAAAAAGTATACTCCCTGTTAAATGAGACGGTTAGATCTCTCAATTTCTTTACATTCAAGTCACTTTTATGCAAGCCGTGTCATCATAGATCTAGTCATAGGTAGGCCTGTCAAAACGTTATTGCCTTTTTAAGGCCAATTTCTTTGGATGAAAGACCTTCCCCGGATGGGGCGGCTCAATTCGAGCGAATATTCCCTACGCCCTACTCCTCTTAGAGTCTTAGAGGCAGCGCCAGTGCAGCTTTACAGCGGCAATAACGTTTTGACAGGCATTTTTTTTTAGTACATGCCACGCTGGGCCACACAACGCCGTCTAGCCCCAAACTAAGCCGCAGCTTGTACTATGGGTACTAGAAAACTGAAAAACTTGCTTAAATATAGTAAACACACAGACCAATACAAACAGACTTGTTCATGAACACAAGTGTTTGAACCGTGCGGGGATCGAACCCACGACCCATGGATCATGAGCTATCGAGCCAGTCACATTTAGATGATTTAGATGTAAGTATCCTGTTTAATTGTTGGCTTGACAGTCAGACTCTACCTTATAAATGCATACTGTTTCGTATACTCCTTATCTGAAACATTATAAAGATACTCGCGCACAGGAGGATGAGCCGCGTAAGTAGCAATTAATGAAACCTAAACGAACCGTTATACTTAAACAAAGATGGGCAAATAAAAAAACAACAATCATTCGCATACCGGCTGACGATACGGGCGATACCAGAGTGCATGCACCGATGCGAGGCAGATATGGCCCGGCGAAAATAAATGTTGATCACCTTCGGTGTAGTATCGGGAGTTGCAATTGAATTCGTACGGTTCATTTGGCGAGTTTTTGGTGCGATTCTAATTAGGAATTCGGTGCTTGCGACGACTTGAACGCCCCAAGTGTCGTTTGTGATACTGTCTGGGTGTAATTGCACTATTCAACAGATCGATTACTTATCGACGAATGCGACACCAATGCCGGTTTTTTTATTTTAAAAGTTGATATTTATGAAGACATTTGACACCTATGATTGCGAAATTTGAAGTTATACCAAAGAAATTGGTCGTTTTTTTACTACTAAATTTGGCAGGCGAGCAAAAATCTTCTATCGTGGGGAGAGAACTCTACATTTCAATATGTAACTTGCAAGATTATGTAATTTAGAAATTAGGGATTCTATCGCCACGCCGATTCGGAATGTCGCATCTACCGATTAGAGTCTGCATAAAACTCTACAGTTACTCTTTTCAACGCCAACGTGCTTACATTTTGTTTATACTAAATAAAGACATGGCGTGGCAATTAGGAAACACCGGGGCTATGACGGCTGGGTTGTTCCAGATCTTTACAATTTGGGCAGGCAGGGATGTGGCCGTATGCTTCGGCGCTACCCGTATCCCTGCTATTTGCTGCCCACTGTCGACCCCCTTGGGGTTTAGTGGGTATACCCTCGGGAGGTGTGAGTCCCACACACCATGCCGACTCCCCCCGGAGCCGGCATGAAGGTGCCTAATGCATTCCCCTCTAAAAAAAAAAAAGATCTTGACAATTTTGGTTAAGACTTTGACTGGCAAGAAACTAGACATAATAGTATTACTATTGTTTGTCGGTCAGCGGTGTCTGCCATGACGATGTGTTAAGGGCTAATCAGCCCTTTTTACCGAGACGACCGCGGCAGTTGTAATGTCTCGAATACCTTGTACATGACGCCATTACACATGACGCTTATCTGTGAAATTGCTTGTCCGGATAGGCGCTCACGCGAAGACCTCGCTAATGGTAATGCTGTCCGTGTATCAGAGTTTTGGTCTCGGAAAATCTGACTGGTTGTTATTGCCATCGACACGACAAGAAGATCTGTGAAATGCAAATAGGCGCTTCTATGACGTTACAGACTTAAACTCCATTTGTATGAAAAAAATAGTTTTGTCTTGTACAATGACCTATGTCTGCTCTCTCTATTCACCGGCTTAATTGCAATTTGTAGCTGCGAGCGTTACGCCGGTTTTTAGTAACAATTTAATTTTTATCCGTGCGGTATTCTTTTGAAATTGGGGCGAGCTTTTTGTATGTTATCTCTAATCTGGGTGATGTTTTTTTTGTATTGGCTTAGATGGTTAATGAAGATGGGTTGTTGACTCTTAAAATGTGCTAAATGATGTAAGCGCTGACTCGACTGGACCTTTCGATTGTGATTGAGTGTCAAGAAATCGGAGGTGATACACTCTATTCCACCCATAGCCATCTAGCCACAAACTAAGCCGAAGCTTGGACTATGGTTACTAGACAACTGATAAACGTACTTGGATACTTTTTTTTTAAATAAATAAATATTATACATAGTAAACACCCAGGACCAATACAAACAGACATGTTTATGAAAACAAATGTTTGTACTGTGCGGGAATCGAACCCACCGCCCTTGGCTCAGAAGGCAGAGGTCCCTACCAAATGAGCCATCGAGCAAGTCGAAGTGTTGTCTATGAATAGGTTTTTGGGTACTTGTGCGTCCGCGCGACGCATAGTAACGACGTTTGTAAATACGGGTGTTTAATCTAATGTGGGAAGCCAGTGGTCTGTTACACAGATTGCAACTGACGGCTACTGTACTCCTAGTGCGACCCTCATACACATATCATACGCCCAAACGAATTTGACGTTTCCTGTTTAAGTAATAAGGGTTTCTTTTGTCGATCAGGTGTGCGAGGTTTACAAACTACACAGGGAGACGTTCCACCTGACCGTGGACTACATAGACCGGTATTTGTCCAACACAGAAGATGTGCAGAAATGCCGGTTGCAGCTAATAGGTAAGTGCCGAAGCTAATTTCGTGTTAAGGTTAATACTAGCAAATTAGACGCTGGTTATACATTTATTTTTTACTGCTACGGTGGCAAAAACTGATGGTATGCTGTTACCGCAACCCATGAACGCCTGCAACACTACGGGTATCGCATGCTTTTTGTCGACCCTTTAAAAATTGATGTATCCACATTACATTCCTCTAAAATCACGTAGGTACGTGTTTCTCATAGAATATGTGCAGCTTTTTTTATGAGGGAGGCGGCAGTCGAGCAAGTGCCTATTGGTAAGCAGTCGACACCGCCCATGGACACCCGCAACTCTATCTGTTAAAGGCCTGCATCTAATTAAGAGACTAAAAGCGTGACCCTTTGTCTTTGATTTTAAGTAGGTTATTTAAGAATTTGGCTAATCAATTAGTTAATTAAATTTGGCGTTATAAACATTTCTGAAAGTAAAATCTATGGGCACGTCACTTAGGTATACCTAAAGCTACATTTACGAACTCTATAGTTAGAAAGCTATGTGAGAACGACTTGTAAAGTTGTAACAAATCTGATACTCGTATCATTAATTTTATTTCATTACGAGTATACATAAATGACGCGTTATCAATGAATGAAATTCATTATTTGGATATATTTGAACATAGTAGGTATGGTTAATTTAGTGTCTGTAGAACGTTTGTAAAGTTGCGTCACAGAGAATATTTATGTTGCGGTTTCCACATGATATGACAAACCGACAATCTCGCAAATGAAATCTATAGACTTTCTGTTAGCGTTTTATACGGTTTTGATTCATAATAAGCAATAAAATCTCGTCAGTGGAAAAGCTGTAAAGTGGAGTAAATAGAACTTGAATAGCTGGATTGATAGATCGTTTTAATTTTAAGTTTTATATAGTTTTCCGTTGTTATTGTTAAGTGTATTTACTTCTTGCTGTAGCCAAAGTGAATGTAGAGACACAAACATATCAATTGAGTAATTACTCAATGATTTAATGTTCGTACAGTCAGCTTCAATATGTAGGCTCAAATAGATCTTCTCCCGATAAACAGCCAAAAGTATCTTGATCAAAAATTTCAAATTGATATCAACATCCTAAGCAGCAAATTGATCTAAGCACTCAGCATATACTCGTAGAAGTAAACAGACAATTTTTCATAATTATCTGACTATACTAATGTGCCTATTGGCCCAGCATGGCCTAATTACATCACATCTATGCCCATCATTATCTGATGTCAAACTCTTTTATAATGTGCTTTGCTAATGGTATGCCTTAAAATAATTAGCTCAATAAGTCGGTGAAAGCATAATTAAATGATTGTATCTAATGAGGCTTGTCAGTAAACAATTCACTAGAATGCTTCTAAATCTTACAGATGTTAATAGAACAATAATTTTGGTCTCTATAAACCAAACCGATACAAATCGGTTCTACCAATCTACTAGCGATAAAATCACCCAAACTGCACAAGATTATAAAAATCTTATAAATGTTTTGTTTAATAAATAAGATCTTTCATCTGATATCAATTCAATAGGTATGTCTATTGTATTATGTGCTCTTCCCGCACGGGGAGAAATACTATACAATTGAAACAAAAGGTTGTGGGTTTTTTTGTCGAGAAACAACTTAGTAGTGCCTCATACGGCGACAAGCAGTTAATCTCGTGAATGGGAAATCACGTTAATAAGGTTTCGCCGGTGACGCGACGCATTGTGCGAAGCGGGCTGCCGAAAAAATAAACATACGGTGAAATATGGAGGCATTTAAAAGAAGCAGGATATTTTTTCGACAAACGGGACGTCATTCGTCTCCTTACATACGAGCCGTATTTCCCTATGATTCCCTAAGCCGTAGGCTCTGTCCGAATGTCCCTCTAGGCATATCAGCCTGTCGTCCTATGGGATTGTGAGAGTGAAGGGAGAGGGAGCACCTGGGTTTACTCATATGTTTTTGCTCTATAATATTCCTCACCCATTCTTTTTAATTCTCCTCAACCCAAAAAATTGTCTGTAAGAGATGACTAATAGCGGTAAGATCTCCTAAATTGTACAACAAATGTCTAGCTTCAAGTCAATCGTATGATTTGCATTTGATTAGTGCCTAAGATATTGATTGCGATACTCTTTTAGGGGGACATATTATAACGTGCTGTTCGCAATACGAAGATGTTCACGATAAAAGCTAATAAACTAGGTCACCCATACGCGACCTTGGCTCGCACAGCTTAACGTCGATATCTCTAACACACCATTAGTAGCCGAGTACATCCTGTCCTAGTATGTACGCTCAAATGGTATTTGCTATCAGTACTGTTATCATGGCAAATCGCAGCGATTTTAGCTTCCGATATTATCGGAGTAGTTTAAAAGGAAATTAATCTAAGTATCATGTTACAAGATGTTTGTTGTTCAATTCAAGACGTTTGTAGCATTTGAGGTGAGATGATAATAATGTAGTGTTCTACGCGTATGCCACGTTTTTTAATGAAGGCCTTTTGCTCATGTGTTTCCTTCCTCTAAAAAACCCAGGATTATATCATGGGTTCTTTAGGCACGGCATCTCAGGGTGAGGGCCGCGATAGGTTTGTTCTATTATGCCCTGTCGACCTAACTTTTGGATCTCACGACCGCTTACCATTAAGTGGAGTGAGGTCATCCTGAGTGCTCTCAACATTCTAAGTACTCCAATCTCATTCCAGGTATAACCTGCCTATTCATCGCTGCGAAAGTAGAAGAAGTGTACCCACCGAAGATCGGCGAGTTTGCGTACGTCACGGACGGAGCGTGCACGGCCGAGGAGATCCTAGCCGAGGAGCTTCTCATACTGAGGATTCTCTCGTGGAGCATAACGCCTATCACCATAAACAGCTGGCTGAATGTGTACATGCAGTTGGTCAGTGAAGGGCGGAGTGCGAAGCGGCGTCTGCTCGGCGAGAGCGACATAGGCGCGAACGCTCTGAGAGGCTACACGTTCGTGTTCCCTCAGTACTCGTCGCTGGAGTTCGTGATCTGCGGCCAGCTGATAGATTTGGCGGTGCTGCACGTGGACGTGAACCTGTTCTCGTACAGCGTGGTGGCGGCGGCCGCGATCGCGCACTCCTTCAACAAGGAGCTGGCGATGAGAGTGTCTGGTGAGTTGATACAGTTACATCTTAACTAATCTTAACTAATATTATAAAGTTGAAGAGTTTGTTTGTTTGAACGCACTAATCTCAGGAACTACTGGGCCGAATTGAAAAATTCTTTTTGTGTTGCATAGACCATTTATCGAGGAAGGCTTTAGGCTACATGACATCACGCTGCAACTATTAGGAGCGAAGAAATAATGGAAAATGTAAAAAAAAAAACGGGGGAAAAATAACTATTCCACGCGGACGAAGTCGCGAGCACAGCTAGTTTATTATATTGTGACGTCACAATCTTGACGACCTGTCCCACCTCTTGTCACGCAATGTCGCCCTTCGTGGATCAATTACACATTACATACATACATGCTCTGAACACAAATTTCAGGCGCTTGTCTTACTGGTATGAGAACAAAGGTAGGTGCCACAAATACATACATATAAGTACTTACTTAAATACCTCAATTAGCTTTTAACTACATACTTTTAAGTTAAAAAAAGTTTTTCTTGATGTCCCAGTACTCCTAGTCTGAGTCCTCACACTTGTAGCAATTCTAAGATAAACATGGCGTAAGCAAGTTATTAAAGTTATTTTTACTAGTTTTTCTTGATGTCAGCTGTATTGCCAGTGAGTCCTCACACTTATAGCAATCCTTAGTTAAACAGGCGTGGGTGCCGTTTCAGAGTCCACCTGGGAAAGCATTTGATAACTGTCATTGAAAGACGAAGCCGACGTAAAGCTGGTGCCGTTCCAGGGCACAACCCGGAGTCGTTGAAAGGCGTAGCGGACGTAAGCAGGTGCCGTTTCGCGGTAAAGCTGGGAGGCTGTATTGGGCGGCGAAGCTGTCGTATGTGTGTCGTTGCAGACTACAGCCGGGAGGGCAATAGATAACTGTCGTAGGCGGAGAACCTGACGTAGTTGTGTGTCGTTGCAGGCTACAGCTGGGAGGGCCTCGCGCCGTGTCACGGCTGGCTGGCCCCGTTCGTGCGCGTGGTGGCGGCGCAGCTGACGTATGTGTGTCGTTGCAGGCTACAGCTGGGAGGGCCTCGCGCCGTGTCACGGCTGGCTGGCCCCGTTCGTGCGCGTGGTGGCGGCGCAGCTGACGTATGTGTGTCGTTGCAGGCTACAGCTGGGAGGGCCTCGCGCCGTGTCACGGCTGGCTGGCCCCGTTCGTGCGCGTGGTGGCGGCGCAGCTGACGTATGTGTGTCGTTGCAGGCTACAGCTGGGAGGGCCTCGCGCCGTGTCACGGCTGGCTGGCCCCGTTCGTGCGCGTGGTGGCGGCGCAGCTGACGTATGTGTGTCGTTGCAGGCTACAGCTGGGAGGGCCTCGCGCCGTGTCACGGCTGGCTGGCCCCGTTCGTGCGCGTGGTGGCGGCGCAGCTGACGTATGTGTGTCGTTGCAGGCTACAGCTGGGAGGGCCTCGCGCCGTGTCACGGCTGGCTGGCCCCGTTCGTGCGCGTGGTGGCGGCGCAGCTGACGTATGTGTGTCGTTGCAGGCTACAGCTGGGAGGGCCTCGCGCCGTGTCACGGCTGGCTGGCCCCATTCGTGCGCGTGGTGGCGGCGCAGCTGACGTATGTGTGTCGTTGCAGGCTACAGCTGGGAGGGCCTCGCGCCGTGTCACGGCTGGCTGGCCCCGTTCGTGCGCGTGGTGGCGGCGCAGCTGACGTATGTGTGTCGTTGCAGGCTACAGCTGGGAGGGCCTCGCGCCGTGTCACGGCTGGCTGGCCCCGTTCGTGCGCGTGGTGGCGGCGCAGCTGACGTATGTGTGTCGTTGCAGGCTACAGCTGGGAGGGCCTCGCGCCGTGTCACGGCTGGCTGGCCCCGTTCGTGCGCGTGGTGGCGGCGCAGCTGACGTATGTGTGTCGTTGCAGGCTACAGCTGGGAGGGCCTCGCGCCGTGTCACGGCTGGCTGGCCCCGTTCGTGCGCGTGGTGGCGGCGCAGCTGACGTATGTGTGTCGTTGCAGGCTACAGCTGGGAGGGCCTCGCGCCGTGTCACGGCTGGCTGGCCCCGTTCGTGCGCGTGGTGGCGGCGCAGCTGACGTATGTGTGTCGTTGCAGGCTACAGCTGGGAGGGCCTCGCGCCGTGTCACGGCTGGCTGGCCCCGTTCGTGCGCGTGGTGGCGGCGCAGCTGACGTATGTGTGTCGTTGCAGGCTACAGCTGGGAGGGCCTCGCGCCGTGTCACGGCTGGCTGGCCCCGTTCGTGCGCGTGGTGGCGGCGCAGCTGACGTATGTGTGTCGTTGCAGGCTACAGCTGGGAGGGCCTCGCGCCGTGTCACGGCTGGCTGGCCCCGTTCGTGCGCGTGGTGGCGGCGCAGCTGACGTATGTGTGTCGTTGCAGGCTACAGCTGGGAGGGCCTCGCGCCGTGTCACGGCTGGCTGGCCCCGTTCGTGCGCGTGGTGGCGGCGCAGCTGACGTATGTGTGTCGTTGCAGGCTACAGCTGGGAGGGCCTCGCGCCGTGTCACGGCTGGCTGGCCCCGTTCGTGCGCGTGGTGGCGGCGCAGCTGACGTATGTGTGTCGTTGCAGGCTACAGCTGGGAGGGCCTCGCGCCGTGTCACGGCTGGCTGGCCCCGTTCGTGCGCGTGGTGGCGGCGCAGCTGACGTATGTGTGTCGTTGCAGGCTACAGCTGGGAGGGCCTCGCGCCGTGTCACGGCTGGCTGGCCCCGTTCGTGCGCGTGGTGGCGGCGCAGCTGACGTATGTGTGTCGTTGCAGGCTACAGCTGGGAGGGCCTCGCGCCGTGTCACGGCTGGCTGGCCCCGTTCGTGCGCGTGGTGGCGGCGCAGCTGACGTATGTGTGTCGTTGCAGGCTACAGCTGGGAGGGCCTCGCGCCGTGTCACGGCTGGCTGGCCCCGTTCGTGCGCGTGGTGGCGGCGCAGCTGACGTATGTGTGTCGTTGCAGGCTACAGCTGGGAGGGCCTCGCGCCGTGTCACGGCTGGCTGGCCCCGTTCGTGCGCGTGGTGGCGGCGCAGCTGACGTATGTGTGTCGTTGCAGGCTACAGCTGGGAGGGCCTCGCGCCGTGTCACGGCTGGCTGGCCCCGTTCGTGCGCGTGGTGGCGGCGCAGCTGACGTATGTGTGTCGTTGCAGGCTACAGCTGGGAGGGCCTCGCGCCGTGTCACGGCTGGCTGGCCCCGTTCGTGCGCGTGGTGGCGGCGCAGCTGACGTATGTGTGTCGTTGCAGGCTACAGCTGGGAGGGCCTCGCGCCGTGTCACGGCTGG
This sequence comes from Conogethes punctiferalis, assembly GCA_031163375.1. Lineage (NCBI taxonomy): Eukaryota > Metazoa > Arthropoda > Insecta > Lepidoptera > Crambidae > Conogethes > Conogethes punctiferalis. The sequence goes on from CM062079.1 coordinate 19,095,959, forward strand.
CTGGCCCCGTTCGTGCGCGTGGTGGCGGCGCAGCTGACGTATGTGTGTCGTTGCAGGCTACAGCTGGGAGGGCCTCGCGCCGTGTCACGGCTGGCTGGCCCCGTTCGTGCGCGTGGTGGCGGCGCAGCTGACGTATGTGTGTCGTTGCAGGCTACAGCTGGGAGGGCCTCGCGCCGTGTCACGGCTGGCTGGCCCCGTTCGTGCGCGTGGTGGCGGCGCAGCTGACGTATGTGTGTCGTTGCAGGCTACAGCTGGGAGGGCCTCGCGCCGTGTCACGGCTGGCTGGCCCCGTTCGTGCGCGTGGTGGCGGCGCAGCTGACGTATGTGTGTCGTTGCAGGCTACAGCTGGGAGGGCCTCGCGCCGTGTCACGGCTGGCTGGCCCCGTTCGTGCGCGTGGTGGCGGCGCAGCTGACGTATGTGTGTCGTTGCAGGCTACAGCTGGGAGGGCCTCGCGCCGTGTCACGGCTGGCTGGCCCCGTTCGTGCGCGTGGTGGCGGCGGCGGGCGCGGTGTGCGTGGTGCGCGGCGGCGACGGCGAGTTCGTGCAGCGCGCCGCCGGCCTCGACCTCATCTGCCCCGACCTCAACCTGGACGAGTCGCACCGCATACAGTCGCACAACGTCACGCTCGACATGTTTGTGAGTACCCTTTACCCTCATCCATCATCGCCACCAGCAAACGTCCACTGCTGGACATAAGTCAACCCCGATGACAATTTTTTTTATAGTAGTTCCACATAATGGCTTCCCTACGCTTGATGGAAAGCGAAAGAGAAGCCCAAGTCGCTGGTTGACAATGGGCAAGTAGCTGATTAGTTAGTTGCCCCCGCCATGCCGGCGCAACCCAAACCCCCCACGAGCTCCGGAAACCCTACTCACCGGCAGAAACACGACCCGGAGGTCATTTGGCTGCGGTATTCTATAGGGCCCTTCCCCAGACGCGTCCGGGACCTCAATTCGACTTGACCTTCCGGACGGGAGGCTCAATTCGAGCGAAGAATCGCTTTGACCTACCTCACTTACTTTCGTGTCAATAGAAACCAATACATAACATGAATTCGCGGCACACATGCAGACTTAACAGTCTGCTTAACAGCAGAGATTATTTAACATTCGATCGTGTTTCTCGCGACCACATACAATGTGGGAAAATGTACTGATAACCGACCGTTATTTTATCAAGACGAGCTTTCGTCACGTCCGTTCAGGCCAACGGTCGGGCGAGTAATGACTGCTTTCGGTCCATCGACCTACAATCAGTGTATCTATTAACGCAACTTAATTACGCATTCTGTTCACCACAAGACTGATAAATTGGTAGTTATGGCGTTGGTTAGGCCTTAGGCCTTTTGAACCATTAGGCACCTACCTACACGCCGCCTCCGGGGGGAGTCGGGATCTCGTGTGTGACTCGCACTTCCCACAAACAAGGGCATACCCACTAACCCCCCTGTGACAGATAGCGACGAAATATTCGGCCGCATCCCTGTCTGCCCTTTCCAGTCGCACATGACAAGCGGCACACAGGCCTTATCATCCTAGTATAGAGTATCTTGAGCCCCTTGTTGACGATATTATATAAGTTTTTTTTTTATATAGTAGCTCGACATAATCCCCCTACGCCTTCCTTTCTACGGCTTCCCTACGCCTGATGGAAAGCGAAAGAGAAGACAAAGTCGCTGTGACAACTGGCAAGTAAGCGCAGCCCTAACCCCCCACGAGCTCCGGAAGCCCTACTGACCGGCAGAAACACGACCCGGAGGTCATTTGACTGCGGTATTCTATAGGGTGGTCCTTCTCCGGACGGGCAGCTCAATTCGAGCGAAGATTCGCTATGCCCTACCTCTCTTAAAATTTAAAGTTAATGATAATGAAGACTAATTAACCCGTTTAACCGTTTGACAGACTCGGTGGCTCATTTGGTAGTGACCTCTGCCCTCTGAGCCAAGGGTCGTGGGTTCGATTCCCGCACAGTACAAACATTTGTGTTCATGAACATGTCTGTTTGTATTGGTCTGGGTGTTTTCTATGTATAATATGTATTTATTTACAAAAATAAAGTATATAAGTAAGTTTATCAGTTGTCTACCCATAGTACAAGCTTCGGCTTAGTTTGGGGCTAGGTGGCGCTGTGTGGCCCAGCGTGGCATGTCTTGGGTTATTTATTTTATTTTTTTTTTTTTTTTTTTTTTTTATTCAAAATGAGTTTGCGCTTGACTGCGATTCGCCTGATGGTAAGCGATATCGTAGTCTACGATGGAACGCGCTCACCCAGCAAAAACCGATTCACTCTCGCCTTGAACATCGGAAGATTATATCTCTCGGGGAACAAGGAGCCCGGCAAAGAGTTCCATAGTTTAGCAGTTCGCACTATGAAGGTAGAAGCGAAACGCGCTGTGCGCGTCCTAGGAACTTGCACCATGTAACGGTGCCTATTCGCCGTATCCCTGCTCGTCCGATGATAAAAGGGGGCAGGAGGAATCAAATTAAATAATTCCGTCGCACACTCACCAAAATGCAACCGATAGAATACCGACAGACAGGCGACTTTACGACGGTGTTCCAGACTTTGCAGTCTCGCGTCACAAAGTAAGTCGTTGTTAATGAGTCTCCTCGCACGTTTTTCAATTGACTCCAACGCCTCAAGCTGGTATTTAGCCGATCCATCCCAAAGATGCGAACAGTATTCCATGCATGACCGAACTTGTGCTTGATACAGTGTGAGCAACTGTTCCGGCTTGAAATACTGACGCGTCTTCGAGAGGATACCAAGCTTTTTGGCAGCCAACTGAGCCTTAGACTCAATATAGGAGCCGAAATTGAGCGTGGAGGAAACTGTGACACCAAGAAGTTCAAGGTGGTCGGCAATCTTTACGGTTACATCCCGGAAAGTAGGGGCCAGTTGGAATGGCCTCTTTTTTGCGGAGAAAAGACACGCCTGAGTCTTCGCAGCATTGAACCTGACTAGGTTGCCTTCACCCCAATCGGAGACTGCCTTAAGAGTCAGATTCAAGCGCTCAACCATGGCATCCCGGTGTGACTGGATTTCCGAAGCACTGGCTCGTGCAGTGGATACGTAACTCTCTACAACAGTGCTGTCATCCGCGTACCCCAAAATACCGGGCTTCAGCAGGTCGTTAATGTGCAGCAGAAAGAGGGTTGCAGAGAGTACCGATCCCTGAGGAACACCGGCATTAATTGCCATTAGGTCTGATGAGCAGCCGTCAATGACAACTCTGATAGACCTATTCCTCAGAAAATCCGATATCCATGCCCGAAAACCAGTGGGCAGCCCAAACGAAGAAAGCTTGCTAATAAGGCCATCATGCCATACCCTGTCGAAGGCTTTGGAGATATCAAGAGAGACTGCAAGAGCCTCTCCACACTTCTCAATAGTGTAAGGTTGGATGGACAGTAAAAGGAAACACTGCTGATCACTTGAAGTTACATGATTTAATGACAATAATTAATTGGTACAGTTTATTATATACACCTTATCATACTACATAATTAAATACAAGTACTCATACCACACCACACGTCCGGGGGATATTTAAAAAAAAATAAGTGAATACACATTTTTTTTTTGTAACATAACATAATCATTAGTTTCTAATTAATTGCTAAATTGTTCTGTACAATTTCGTTCTATTTTTATGAATAATTTTTTCAATACCTTTATATTTAATTACAACATTTGGTTCAACATCTTGTATTACTTCAAAAGGTCCTAAATACAATGGGTCTAATTTATTATTCTTTGCATCATTCTTAATTAATATAAGATCACCTTGCTTATAATCTACAATGTTAACATATGAGTCATAGCGTAATTTTCTTAATTCTTTACTAGTACATAAATTATTTTTGGCATCTAACTGAGATTTTTGCAACCTGTACTTCAATTCCTTAGGATAATCATAAAAGTTGTACAAAGGATCTAATGTATCAGTCAAATTACTTGGAATATTACATCTCTTTCCAAAAACTAGCTCATAAGGACTATATTTTGTTTCTGTATGTATTGTTGTATTGAAAGCAAAGCACCAGTAGGGTAACCATGAAGACCAATTCTGACTGTTGTTATTTGTCATGATACGTAAATAAGAAATTAAATGTTTATGGCTGTTTTCTAGCGCACCAATAGTTTGATGATGATATGGAGTTGATTGTATATGGGAAATATTTAAAAGTTTGCAAACATCATTCATAACTGAGGAAACAAATTCAGTACCTTTGTCTGTTATGATTTCACGCGGTATGCCATAACGTAAAATAAAGTTGTTTACAAATGCTGTTGCTACGCTCACGCTATCTTTTGACGAAATAGGATATGCCTCTATGTACTTACTTAAGTCGCACTGTAGAGTTAAAATATATTTAGAATCGCTAATACTATCATTACCTAAAGGGCCCACTAAATCTAAAAATACTCTATCAAATGCCGATGTTCCCGTGTTGGTAATAACCATCGGCTGCTTTGTGTACCTAAAATGTTTCTGTCTTTGACATTGATCACATTTGGTAACAAAATCAGTCACGTCTTTTTCTAAACCTGGCCAGAAATAAAGTCTTTTTATATTGCATATCATACGTCTAATCCCAGCATGTCCACTGGTGGGCAGTATGTGATAGTCATTTAATATAACACGCCTAGTGTCCTTGTCTGTTATCCTCTTAACTCCTCGTACAATATGTAAGCGCGGACCGGTCCATTGAGGAGATTTTTTAATTAAATTAATTATTTTATTTATAACAACTTTTCTTTCTTCACTGAGGATAAAATATATATTATCAATATTTAATTCGCGACAAAATGAACTCAATTCCCTCACAAAGACATCTCGTGTACATTGCGATTGGGAGATTGGTTTTACACAAATTAAATGTTTTGATTTCACAAATGCGAAATAGTTACGCTCGTAAGTAATATCATTTTTCATTACTTTCCATTCTTCTTCATTCAAAAATAACATTTCGGTATAATGTTTCGGCAGTTTAAGCATCTCTATGACTCTTGGGTGATCAGTCCAAAGTTCACTAGAAATGTTATGCTCCGAAGAATTATCCGATGATGATGTTGATGAGTCATCATTCATACGCTTTCTTTGGGCTCTTGTCATCACAGAAATAACATTTTCATGCATTCCTTTCAAATCTTCGCTACTAATACGCACCCTGGACAATGTATCTGCAGCTACGTTGTCCTTCCCTTTCACATAAACAACATCAAAATCATACTCTTCCAGTATTAGCCTAAATTTCATCGTTCTGCTAGAAGGATTGGACATATTAAATAAATAAATAAGTGGCTTGTGGTCTGTTTCAACTATGAATCTTTTTCCGTAGAGATAGGGTCTAAAATATTTTATTGCCCATGTTATTGCCAATAACTCTTTTTCTATTGTGGGATAATTTTTCTCTGCTTTATTTAAACTTCTACTTGCAAACGCTACAGGTCTACGGTCTCCGTTATTTAAAACTGCTCCGATTGCAAAACCTGATGCATCTGTTTGTAAAATAAAAGTATTTTCTTTGTCAAAATTTGGGTATTGTAATACTTTTGGTGAACTAAGTACCTGCTTTAATGTTAAAAATGCTTTTTGACACTCTTCACTCCATACAAACTGTACGTGTTTACGGCATAATTTATTTAACGGTAACGTAATTTCGGCAAAAGAGGGTATGAATTTTCTATAGTAATTGGCAAATGCAACGAATCTGCGAACTTCATCCGAATTTTGAGGAATAGGGTATTGGTTTATTGCCTTAGTTTTTTCAGGATCTGGTTTTATTCCTTCAGCGGACACCACATGCCCAAGGTATAAAACATCTTTTTTCAAAAATTTACATTTTAAGGGATTCAACTTGAGATTAACCTGTCGAAGCCTAGAAAATATGTCAATAAGGTTTTTATTATGGGATTCCAAAGATCTGCCAAAACACAACAAATCGTCCAAATAAACAAGACACTTTTCGTAATTTAAGCCTGACATCGCTATAGTCATTGCTCTAGAGAAGCAACTTGGACTCGTCTTTAATCCCATTGGTAATCTTTTAAATTGGTGTTGTCCATCATGAGTAGTAAAGGCTGTAAGCTCTCTACTACCGGGTCTCAAATAATATTGATAGTACGATTGATATAAGTCTAGATGAGTAAAGTACACGGAACCCGAAAGAGAATCAAGGATATCTGCTATGTTAGGTAAAGGGAATTTGTCATCAACAATTCTGTCATTTAATTTGCGATAGTCAATGACTAAACGCCACTTTTTACTATTGTCATCCGACTTTTTCGGAACCAACAAGACTGGACTGGACCATGGACTACAGGATGGTTCAATAATATCCTCAGATAATAATTTATTAACTTGTTTTGTGATTTCATCTCTTTGAGAACGAGGCAAGCGATACTGTTTCACATACGAAGGAGAAACGTTGGGTTTTAATTTAATATCTGGTTCATAAATATTACTAGCTGATAACTTATCACCGGGTAAATAAAATATGTCACTAAATTTTGCACAAATATTTTGAAGCGAACGTCTTTCTTCTACATTTAAATGAGAAAAATCCAAGTGAGAGAACATTTTACGCACCCTTTCACTGTCAATATGGTCGTTTTTGTCATACGTACATACATAGTAGTTATTTAAACTTTCATACTCCGGACAAAAATAGCTCAAACAGACTTCTTCTTCACGCGAATTCAAAATTTGGATAGGAATTTTTCCTTCAAAGGCTTTACAAATTCCGCCTGCCAAATAAACACCTTCGCACAACTCTTGTGAACGCACTATACAATCTTCATTCAAAACCGTATCTACATAAAATATTTTTTCACAACGAGGGGGTATTTTTAAATAGCTGTTTCGAGGAAATTTACCTAAACATAATGGCAATATAATTTTCGTATCTGTTTCCCCGCATGCTAAAGTAATATTATTCATCTCATAATTTAGGACACAATTGTATTGTTGTAAAAAATCTTGTCCAATTATTCCATCATGTAGACAAGGTAGGTTTCTAAGAACATAAAACTTGTGTTTAAATTCCATTCCATTTGCGTTTAAATTAAGGTAAACAAAACCCTCCGTATTTAATTGTCCTCCGATTCCTTTTACGCAGATGTTATGTTTGATGATTGGGATACCTAACTCATTGATAGTTTCGTATTTCACTGCGGACAATGACGCTCCGGTGTCAATGAGCCACTTTCTACTGATGTTAGCTAAATTGAATGTTACATAATTGCTGTTATTACAAGAAAATATACAATTATGCACGAAAAAACTCACTTCCGGAAATATTTTCTGAGACAGTAGTGGGCGATTCAATTGTAGAATCCTCACCACTAGGGTTCATGAAATGAATTTGCCTATTCTGTCTATAATTACCGCGATATCTATTATTATTATTGGCGCTGCGATTACCTTGAGATGTTCCACGGTAAAAAGTACGACCTCGGCTGGAACTCACCTGTTGGGACGGCCCGGGGTTCTGATATTGTTGACGCGGTCGGGGCTGACCGCCGCCGGCACCCCGACTTGAGAACCCTCTGCGGCCACCCCTAAATGACCTGTTAAAATGTCCTGGCTTATGGTGTTGATGCCCGACGAACATCGAACCTTCTGACTGCGATGGTGAGCTGAGAAACGATAACTCCACATCCTTAGCTCCACGAATGGCATCTTTTAAAGAAGTGAAATTACGAGATAGTAGAATAACTCTCATATTTCGATTCCTCAAACCGTTTATAAATCTGTCTATAGCAATTTTCTCATTAATTGGCTTTAAAACCGCATATGATGTATTATCGCCGTCGGCCTGCGATATGGTGAGATTGACAAATAGACTCTCCAAACGTTTTCCAAAATCATCAACTGAACTGGTACTCTGTTGTTCGTTCATTAATTGAGAATGGAGTGCAGTACTCGACATTTTAGTAAGCAAATGCTTTCTCATATCAGACAAAAGTAACTGACATGTCGTATAAGAGCTTGCTAATCGAAGTTTAGCGCTTTCTGACAGTCGTGTTTTTAAAACAAAATTTATTAGGAGATTTTGAGAATCACTACTAATCATAGAACTATACAACTCTATAGCTTCAATAAGCTTCTTGGTGACGCTCTCGTGATCGTTCATCACGGGTAAAAGAGCAACCGCTGTCTTTAAATCAAATTTCTCCATGGTGCTTAGACTTTCAATATTACTTTGACAAAATTCCTCAATTTTTGTGTACAAAGTTTCAATTCTAATGCAAATCTCTTTACTATATATTATTATATCACTACTTTTACACTCTCCTGTTTTTATCTTATTATCTAAAACGTCAGCAAAAGTTAAATAATTATTAAATAATAACGTAGCTTCATTCAATTTCTCACTTAATATTTTTTCTGTCCTTCTACTTTTATTTAATTTAAAAAGGTTTTCTTTTAGATGTTTGATATCATCATAAATTTTTTCTAACTCTTTCATAAACATTACATAAGCATATCTTAATTGCAAATAAAATATTAGATGAGATTACACAAAAAGGTACACATACCTAGACATAATAATAATTATAATTAAACGTTGGTTTTACATACCAAATATATTTGTATACATACATACGACACTGGGGGACTTCACTTTCACAGGGTGGGGGGGACTTACACTTCACAAGTTTCAGTCTTCATTCCCTGGTTAACTCTCTCGCCACGGCCAAAGGAACGCCACGAACGCCTCAGCATCATGCGCCGGTCCACCTCTTTTCTAACCACTCGTTTATGGCACCGATAATAGAGCTTGTACAGCCCATACAGCATCACAAGTAGCAGCAGCAGAAGAATTAACGCCAGTATAATTGTCGTAGCAGAGGCATGGAATCTCATGTCCTGGACGTATGTCGTAGCCTCATTATTTTGCCCGATTTGAGTCAAAATTAATTGTTCTTGTTCAACATTCTTACTTTTTGAAGCACCCATATTATTGCAAAAAATGTCACTTTTGTATAGTCACGATCGAACAAAGTCTTAAGAGTTAATGAACTCATCTTAGAGTGCCTAGAGTGCCCTAGATATACGAGAACAGTTCAACACGCGCGATGGCGCCTGGCAGGGTCGCCATGTAAGGTTGGATGGACAGTAAAAGGAAACACTGCTGATCACTTGAAGTTACATGATTTAATGACAATAATTAATTGGTACAGTTTATTATATACACCTTATCATACTACACAATTAAATACAAGTACTCATACCACACCACAATAGCCTCACTCCAAATGTGTGTGGCGTACGCAAGAATATCCCCAGTGGATCGATTTCGGCGAAATCCGTACTGTCGATCACTGAGGAGGTCGTTCGATTCCAGGTACGCCAGGAGTCTCCCATTCAAAACACGTTCCATGCTCTTACAGAGAATGGACGTGATCGAAATAGGACGGTAGTTGGCAGGGTCGGCACGACTACCTTTTTTGGGCACAGGCTGCACGTTAGCAAGCTTCCAGGATCTCGGGACTTTACCAGTCTCCAGGGAAAGCCGAAACAGGCGTGTCAAGACAGGAGACAATTCGGGCGCACAAGACTTCAGGACTATGGCTGGAATGCCGTCTGGACCGCTAGCCTTACTCACGTCAAGATTGCGTAGTACTCTTCGAACCTCACTTTGGCGAATGTTAATTTCCGACAACTTGGACGGACAACCAGTAGGTGCAGGAGGTGAGGCGCTACCAGCATCGAGACGCGAGTTTTCCGCAAACAGAGAAGCAAACAAGTTTGCTTTCTCATTCGCAGTGTGGGCCAAAGTTCCATCCGGTCTCAGCAGTGGAGGTAGTGAGGGGCGGCAGAAGTTTCCCTCGACCAGTTTAGCCAGGGACCAAAATGCTTTACTACCCGCGGGGTACGAAGCTAATTTGTTCCCTACTCGGCGAATGTGGTCAAAGCGGGCCCTCTGAAGAACCTTCTTGCAGGACTTGGCAGCCTTGTTATACGCCTTCTTCCTCTGACTTAAGTCCTCTGCCTTACGGTGTCGAGCATCAACCCATGCGAGATAAGCCTCTTGCTTCAGCGCTTCTGCACCTTCGCATTGAGGACCAAACCAGGGGCGAGCTTTGCCGGACAGAGATACATCTGAGTATGGAATATAGTACTCCATACCCAGTCGCAGTACATCTGTTACGGCATCCGCGCAGACAGAGGGATCATTCGAGGAAAAACAGACGGACTGCCAAGGATAAGACGCAAAGAAAGACCGCATCTCATCCCAGTCTGCTGACTTGTATCGCCACATCCGACGACTGCCACTGGGGCTTGGGTCAGATGGGGAATATACGGATACAGATTTCACCAGACAGTGATCAGAATTTCCTAATGGAGAGGAAATCGACACGGAGTATCGGTCTGGATCAGTAGTCAGCAGAAGGTCCAGGCAATAAGGTGTGTGCGATTCAACATCAGGTACACGAGTAGCACCTTGTACCAGCTGAGTAAGATTTAACGCTAAGGCAAGCTTACGCGTCTCTCTCCCTGCATGGTTAGTGTCCTGGTACGGGAATAGCCACTCCTGGTGGTGGCTATTAAAATCCCCCAGTAACACTAGCTGGGCTGTGGGGTACTGCTGTTGAACCGCGAGTGCCGCCTCACTAAGATATTCGGTGAGCCTGGTCGCCTCCTGATCTCCGCTGTGCGAACGATAAACACAAGCATAAACAATTTTGTCGATGCCTGTATCTACCAATACCCAGAGAACAGAGAATCTTCGATCCTCAAGATTTCGAAGACGCCGACAACAAATGTCGTCACGCACGTACAAACACACGCCAGCCCGAGCTTTAAAATTGTGCTCAAGGGTGTACCCCGGGTAGAGTAAGTACGCGACGTCAGAAGGACATCGTATCTGCGTCTCCGTCAGAAACAAGAGCGCGGGTTTATCGGTCTCCAGATGGTGATGGACCGGCACGAGATTGGAGTGCAACCCCCGGATGTTACAGAGGTGCACTTTTAGTGAAAGGGAGTGCAGCCGCTGTTTAAACTTGTTTCTTTTCTGTTTTACTGCCATATTTGCGAGAGCGATTTATCGGTGGGGAGCTGACAGTGGGATGAGGCGCTCTGCTGCCAACCAAAAGACACGAGGGGCAAGGAACACATCACTGAGGAGCCAGGCCGGAGACTGCGGGGACGCCCGAGCCCCCCCGGGGATGTCCATCGGGCCCTTTCATCCGGTCGCCAACCGGCACGATGGCGCATCCCGGGATTTTTCGCAAGTTGGCGGGACAGCCTTTCGTGAGTGGCTAGCTCACTACTTGGGTCCCCTACTAACTGCGGTCGGCCAGCGGTGCACCGTGCCTCGGATCCCGCTAACCTCCGAGACTGGATCCCCGATGCCCCCAAACCCCTGTGACAGACCCGGTGTTTGCAACAAAAACAGCTACTATCCCGACTCAACTCCCCGTACGGCGTCACCAGACTCCGCGCCGGAACACGGCTGGGCCGCTTGGCGACGCGACTTAGTCCGGTGGGTGGTCACTAGCCCCGGCCGAAGCCTACCACCAGTAGGTTGTTGCCTGATTTGCACCACCCGAGGATTACGTGTGGGGATTCAAAATATAATATATGGGTGCTTTCCCACGGACGGGGGCAACTCAATCCTCAAAAATTATTTATTTATTTAACTTACAGGACAAAGTGTACCCCCAGCTTCTGGACCGGTCGGAGACGCAGGAGGAGTCGGGCGCGTCCACGTCGCAGGAGCACATCTACCCGCCGACGCCGCCGCAGTCCGACCAGAAGAGTCCCAAGACGCCCACCACCAAAACTCCCTCCACCAGGTAATACGCTGTAATTAGTCCGTCTTTTGACTGGCTCGATGGCTCATTTGGTAGTGACCTCTGCCTTCTTAGCCGAGGGACGCGGGTTCGATTCCCGCACATTAATAAACATTTGTGTTCATGAACATGTCTGTTTGTATTGATCTGGGTGCTTACTATGTATAAATGTATTTATTTACAAAAAGAAAAGCATCTAAGTAAGTTTATCAGTTATTGTCTAGTGCCCATTGGACAAGCTTTGGCTTAGTTTGGGGCTAGGTGGCGATGTGTGGCCCGGCGTGGCATGTCTTGGGTTATTTATTTATTTATTTTAGCTTGTTCAAAAATAAAAGACACATTTTTTCATTTGTAAATTAGACAAAATAATTACAAAGATATAGCCCGCTAAAGTTACGCGTGACGTCACGCCGTGTGGCATTTTGTCGCACGGAGTGACGTCAAAAACTCCTAAATTTTCATGCCTTGTATCTTTGTTATTTTTTGTTTAAATGAAAAAAGGAAAAATACATAGCCAATATATTTTTATAATCTGAAATACGGACTAAATATATTGTGACTGGTGACATACTTCGTGCCACCTAAGTAGATAATCTAGAGGTCAAATACCGTGTCTAGCCAAAAACTATTGGATTTATGACTAATGCTGCGTGTGAAAATGCCAGCTTGGCGATTATGGGTTAAGCTTCCGGGTGTTTGCTTAAAGTGGCGGACAACTGAAGAGGAGAGATACACCAGTAGATGTGATAGGCTGATGATGATGACTATTGCTGAGCTGTGATCCGGCATAATGTGCTTATTGTGTGTTTACTTTGTTATATATCAAATAAAACATTATCTATTTCTCTTTTCGCCAGGCACGACGCCGCCGGCGCGTCTACCGCGCCAGACCTGTACAGCGAACTGGACTGAGCGCTGGTATGCCCCGTTGTTATGTTATCGTTTGGAAGCACAAACTAGATTTAAGAGGAAGGTCATTAGTCTACCCGTGTGCGTGTAGTGTAGGAAAAGCCTAACGTACACCGCCAGCTAAAACTGAATTAGTTTAGCTGCAAGCCGCAAATGCCACATGTATGAAAAACTGCGAGAGTTAAGCTAAATTAGTTTTAGCTGACTGACGATCAGATATAGCGGATAGTAACTCCTAGATGTCACTCCAAATGACACCTAATTATGTGTAGGTGATATTTAATTGGAGAAAGCCGTGTACGTATATCATGAAGTATAGACAAGGGTCTTTTGGCGCATGGCCAAAATCGGAACCAAAGTTGTGTCATACAAAACGTCACATATGACGTGGATTTTTGTAATTTTTGCTTTACAATATCGTTCTCGTCCCAATAACACTACTCGCCAAAAGATCCTTGTCGGTCTGTCGCCAATCTTTTTAACGTTGATTTACTCATATCGTATTCGTGAATTTTCCATGTCATTAATGTGTGACCTGTGGACCGGATTGAAAATATAGTTTGAAAATGCATGTCGTGACTTCGCGTTACGCTTAAGTTTAAATGTTAACATTGTCTTCAGGATCTAAAGTGTTTGTTCAGTATTTGACTCGGCGGTAATAAGATTGGACTATACAGATAATGTAGGCGTATTATTGTAATGTAGACATTTGTTGCACTAAACCGGCCTTCCGATTTATCTATTCTGTGCTAGTTACTTTAGAAGCTAGTAGTATATTTGCAATGTTAGAGGTTTAATACACTAGATTTTTAAATTTTAAACCTATTTTAGCTGTTTCATTCCAACTTTGATATGACTAAACTTGACTTAGGATTGATAAAACAAACTAAAATAAGTTTAATATTTATTTTTGTTAGTGATATTTGTGATCAGTGTTGCATAATTCTATTGATTGTGCATTTAATGAAGTGTGCTGGACGGTTCTACTCGAATATACTTACCAACGTTTTGTTTATGCATAGATTAGGGATTAAACAGGAAAATTGTCCACTATTGACCTGAAGATTTAAAATGCGTGAGACATTTGGGAGTAAGGGTAAACAAGAGTTTGAGGTGGTCGCTGTTCTGACGACATTCACCAGACTTTTCTGTGTCCAAAGAATTCCATCAATACTATCCAAACGAGTTTCCTAATAAAAAGGCTTGTTTATTTATTAACTGTTTGAAACGTGACCGCAGCTTACTAACGAACTGATCCAAGCTGATTGCTATTTGATGCATGTTACTAACTTTTAGTTTGGGTAGTACAAGATGTACTGAAATTTTTAAAGGAACTCTATTTTTTTTATGAGTGTATTTTTTAAATCTAAAAGTGGACAATTTTCAATGAGTAATGGATTTAAACGAACACCTGTAGTCTAAGCAAAATAATTTTCAAGACTGAACATCAAAATGTATTGCCAATACAAATGTCTATAAAGGATTTCTGAAGGAAAATATTCACTGTACAAAGCCCAATTTTTCAATCCATATATCAGTTGTACAATTAAGGCTTGTAATACTTAATTTAAGTGGCTGATGATGACTACTTTATGACGTGGCTGATATTAATGTAAATACCGAGTGAATGTTTTACTACGACAGAACCTCCTGTAAATATTGTTCCTAAAATACGTTTTTAGGAATACGTTTTCCTAAACTCTTTATAGTTCCGATTTGAGAGGTTGGCAAAAATGCCAGATAGAACATTCCAAATGTTTTAAAGATATTTTGTTACTTGTAACATTAGCAAATTAGGGTATCTTTGTCTGTGCGTGTTGTGTGAATGCTAATTAATATGCACTCAATTCTTTTTTAATTTAATTATTTGGGTATTTTCTTTTTATATTACTTTTGTAATTAAAGTATGAATGCATTGCAATCTAATCATTCAACATTTACAACAATCAACATTTATATTGCTATCTAAATGTGTAATAGGAATTTGAAACATAATATTTGGCGTCTATCAAACATTTATCTAAGTATCAACTTTTATAGTTACATTAGTAGCTTCTAATTTCATTTGTGATCGTATATTAATAAGTGTATGTAATGTATAGGATCTGTAAGAGAGTACAATCTGGTTTTACCTCTTTATCTTACTTAAATCATCACTGTTTATATCAAAAGTACAACATAAGTACGTAACCAACGCAATAATTGAAATGTTGAACTGAGCGTAACGGAAGGTAGACATAAATCTCTTGAATTGATAAAATAAGTTGTTGGGAAATAATTAGAGGCAACAAGGCCAAAAATCCCTACAGAACTTTAGTGTCTTAATAATAATATAAAAGTAGTTTCAATTGTCTAAAATACAACATTTGTAAATATAAATTAATCTTTAATTTAACTTGATATTTAAATGAACACATCGTTCGAGAGACTGATTATAGAAACTTTTATATCAAATATAAATTAATTTAAACTATTGTGAAGAAATACTAAATAAAAAAAAGAAATACTGTTTGCCGTTTTAGAGAATCATTTTAACCAAAGACAAAAAAATATCAAAAGTGAAGATATCAGGATTTTCTGCACGCTCCTCTGTAATAATTCAGTATCTATTATCTCGGTTAAAAACCAGAATGGTTTAAAACTTGAGAATTAAGTTCATATCTCTGCATATGAAACAGATAAAACAATGTAAAATATTACGTACTTGTCACATTTCTTCTCTTTAGCTTTAACTGCATAAGGTTTTATTGTCGAATGTATAGCTAGCTGGAAAATTGTATTTATGTATGCAACGCTGAGTGTGTCCACATATACATATAAGTGCAATTGTCAGTTATTTACATAAGACATTTTTATAACACTGTTGTAATATTTCCATCAAAAAAAAATCTATTAAACTCGCATTTTCATCCGTCATTATATAATTGTGAATAGAACAAACAAGGCATATTGTCACCATTATTCTTCACTTGTAAATTTACCTATTTACTTAGCTTTACTTACTAAATGTTAACTTTAATAGTGTGATGATAACTTAGTGTAAGCCAACTGCACACAAGAAATGTGATCGTCTGAACGAATTCCCATACGATTTCATTATTAATTACCTAAATAAGTCATCAGGTGTATATTTGTAATACATGTGATACCATATTTATCTAGAATGCTGAATCTACTTTTTGTATGCCTGAGTGAACAGATGATTATAGAATTAAGGCCACCGAATACGCTTATCGTTTAAGGCAATGCTCGCCTTATAAATAAGACTTTAGACTTGTTTCTTTATATTGAAATAATTTAAATATTCATGGAACTGTACATTTAAGGCGCTTTTAGTATAAGTTATTTTATATATAAATTTATTTGAACTAATATAAAAAAAAACTTAATTGTAGTAGATGTTTTTCAATTGATATCTTGGGTGAGGTGTGGTGATCTCATACGATTCAGTGGGAGTCTAAAGTTCTGGACGGACGCGCTCCGTTAGTGCAATAATATGCATAGATCACATTTTGTACGTCCAAGTGAGTGAATGTTTCGAGGATATAGTATTATAAATAAAATGTAGTGTTGATTGTATTTCTATTTTCTATGTAATGAAGAAAATAAAACAGTTGAAAATATAAAAAGTATATTAATCAAATAGTAATAATCTCTACACATTTGGTGGGCGATAAAATGTTAAATGTTCCACATAAGACATTTTTGAATACCACTGGTACAATAAAATCTCCCGCTTTGTTTCGGTATTATAATTAACACAATCACATTCTGGCATGATTAAAACTTAACCTATGGTCGGGGATCAGCCATTCTGAAAATATAAACATTTCTAGTTATTTTCAAAGTAAATTTTTACGTACCTACTATTGCCGCCCTAAAAGCCGCTAGAGATATGACACAAGGTCCCAAAACAAGCCTATCTTATCATAATAGCATCTAGGTCTATCCCGTGTCACCTCCAGCTTCTCGTCCGAAACACCTAGACGCGGACCAAACACAAATGTTCATTACAAGAATGTTTGTCCTGTTGGAAATCGATGGTAGCTAGTTTGTATCGATGTTAACTATAAATATAATCGATAGTTTTCATCTAAATGCGACCCATCACTAAATAGGACCCCATAGTTCAAAACCAAATATTATCGAATGAAAGCAATAGTAATAGTATGGCTTGGTTCTAACCTAATCGATAGGCTAACGGTACCTACTATTGTACTATTCATATGACGTAGACTATCAGATAGATTCTATAGCCCACTAGGCAACACTTCATCATCATCAGCCTATTAACAGTCCACTGCTGGACATAGGCCTCTCCAGTTGTTCGCCACTTAGAGCAAACATCTGGAGGATATACCCATAATCGCCACGCTGGGCAGGCGGGTTGGCGATCGCAGGGCGTAGCTTCTTGCTCCGGTGACGCTGCTGCCCATCACCGGTCTTTAGTATTTAGCTACGCCTTCAATTGTGATGGTTATACCGCCACCAGTCGGTTGCCAGCGCCTCGTTTGTTATTCGGCAGGATGCACCACGGGCAGGTGAGGTTGGCTTGGAGCGAAAAGATGATAGGCCGCTCCCTTACATCCCACAACACAACAGGCAACACTTATCACTACCAAAAGTTCAACAGGGCCTGTAACTGTCTCAAATATCAGTAGTGCAGTATATTGCGTGGAACACTTACAAGTGTATGCTGATCTGCGGGCCGGCGGTGACGGAGGAGGCGTCCTGCGGCGTGAGGAACACGAACTGGCGGCCCTTGTTCTTGAGCGCGTGGTCGATCAGCAGCTCCATCACTATCTTGCGGTTCACGTTGTCCTATATAGAAAACAATGTTACCATAATTCCCGTGTACCAAAAACAATTTGGAAATTTATTGTAAGTGTCTAAACACACTATGCCGAAAATACGCGACAGAAGATCCGCGGCCGATTTTACGACATACTTACGCGGTAGAAATTCAGTTGTGCAACTTTTCGTCGGCAAATCGAACCGAACTTCGGTCGAGCACTGCCGCCGAATCGCAGCGGAACTTACACCCGTACGAAGTTCGGCTGTACGCTAATTACACCGACGTAATTTCGGCATGGTGTGTCATCAGTAATTTAAAAAAATACACTGAAAGGCGTAGTCACGCCGAACTTATAAAACTAATTAATAAACTTTTCTTATTGGTTAAAATAAGAAAAGTTTATTAATTAGTTTTATAAGTTTATCAGTAAGCTGAAGTGGCAGTGGGCTGGCCACATCAGCCGCAGAACCGACAACCGTTGGGTTAAACGAGTTCTGGAGTGGAGACCGCGTCTCGACAAACGTAGTGTAGGACGCCCTCAAACCAGCTGGAGTGACGATTTGCGCAGGACGGCTGGCAAGAGCTGGATGCGAGAGGCCCGCGACCGATCGAAGTGGCGAGTATTAGACAACATCACATACATTGCTCTAATCCCAAAGTAAGTAGCTTAAGTACTTGTGTTATGTGTATCAGAACAACGAAGGTACCACAAATAAATACTTAAATACAAATTATAAACACCCAGACACGGAACAAACACAAGTATTCATCACGCGAATGTTTGTCCCGGGTGGGAATCGAACCCACGACCCTTGGCTCAGAAGGCAGGGGTCTCTACCGATTGGGCTACCGAGCCAGTCAAAGTATTGGGAGGGTACTATGATGATTTGTTAAAAAAAAGGTGGAGTCAAGCGCTTCTCTTAAAAAAAAAAGCGTCACCACTGACCATAAACACGTCGAACTCGTCCATAAAGTAGAAGGGCAGCTCGACGCACTCCCACAGCGCCATCATGAAGGCGACCGTGGAGTAGGACCGTTCTCCGCCCGACAGCGACGACGTGGTGGACGCGAGCCGCTTGCCCGCCTGCTCGCGGCCCGTGCACACGATGTCCAGCGAGCCGCGCGCGTTGTCGATCTCCATGCGGCCCTGCGCACGACACGCTTTGAGAACAGTGTTTCGAAAAAGTATGCGTAGGTACCTAACCAACAGTGTGCCTAGCACGAACACTTTCGAAAAAGTATGCGTAACGTAACCGTAAACATTTGTATGAAACTTGGTACAGCGCCCCTATCGTGCGTAAGAGGTACTACGTTTACGTACGTTAACGTAGTGAAAATTATCGCCCGTTTACGGTTACGTTACGCATACTTTTTCGAAAGTGTTCGTGCTAGGCACACTGAACTAGTACGCTAAACGCAAACACTCGGGAGACGGTTTTTGATATCTTGATTTTTTTTTGTTTATGTTTTCAAATATAACTTTTTATATGTTCTATGTATCTTTCTATTTATTTATTGTGTTCTGATTTCAAAATTAACATATATGTAGGTATGTGTCTATTTTTTATTGATGTCCAAAAGTAATAAATGTTCTTGTTATTATTATGTAGTCTCCAGTTGGATTTCACGGGTAGGTGAAGTCCCTTTTTTGTGCGCCGGACTTTTTGCGCGTCGTCTGGGTTACTTCATACAATTGCATAGGTTCTATTTTCACAGACTAAAAAGTGCATCACGGATAGTCTGCCATCTGCGCGGCGTCTTAGATTATCGATAATTCGCAATATATGTGCGACGTCTTCCATAAACATAATTTTATTATTAACATAGCTTATATTTTTGTACCAGTACACAAATAAAAAATAAAGTCGTAAAAATTTTTTAATGTTAAACTCACCGAATATCCTCGTAGGGTCAGAATAGACTGGAAGCAGAACTGCACCCTTCGAGCGATGAAAGTTTGCACTCGATGACAGAAGTTCAGGTGCTTCTCGGTCGTAGACTTGATCTGAAACAATGGCGTCCTTATTGAGCGTCGAATTAGCCAGCGAGCCAGGGTTTAGAATACTACCGTATCGCTGCCTGTCGTAAAAGGCGATGAAAAGGGCCTTGCGCTCCGATATCGCGGCCCGAGACAAAGACACGTGCCTTCAGCTCTTCCGGGCATCCTTACCACTCTCAGACTGCGCACTTGTAGCGAACAACCGTCGGGTTTAGTGGGTATTCTCGAAGGAGTCTCGATGATAGGATTAAGCTCCACATACCGTACCCAGGATACACTAGACGAAAAAGTGCGCCTCAGTGAGGCCGTCGCTACAGACAGGCCAGACGCGGCCTAGGGCCTCACCTCGCGGATGAGCGTGTTGAGGCGGTCGAGCGTGAGCTTGGTGCGGCGGTACTTGCGCTCCACGTCGAGCAGCCTCTCGGCCACCTGCGCCTCAGTGAGGCCGTCGCTACAGACAGGCCAGACGCGGCCTAGGGCCTCACCTCGCGGATGAGCGTGTTGAGGCGGTCGAGCGTGAGCTTGGTGCGGCGGTACTTGCGCTCCACGTCGAGCAGCCTCTCGGCCACCTGCGCCTCAGTGAGGCCGTCGCTACAGACAGGCCAGACGCGGCCTAGGGCCTCACCTCGCGGATGAGCGTGTTGAGGCGGTCGAGCGTGAGCTTGGTGCGGCGGTACTTGCGCTCCACGTCGAGCAGCCTCTCGGCCACCTGCGCCTCAGTGAGGCCGTCGCTACAGACAGGCCAGACGCGGCCTAGGGCCTCACCTCGCGGATGAGCGTGTGGAGGCGGTCGAGCGTGAGCTTGGTGCGGCGGTACTTGCGCTCCACGTCGAGCAGCCTCTCGGCCACCTGCGCCTCAGTGAGGCCGTCGCTACAGACAGGCCAGACGCGGCCTAGGGCCTCACCTCGCGGATGAGCGTGTTGAGGCGGTCGAGCGTGAGCTTGGTGCGGCGGTACTTGCGCTCCACGTCGAGCAGCCTCTCGGCCACCTGCGCCTCAGTGAGGCCGTCGCTACAGACAGGCCAGACGCGGCCTAGGGCCTCACCTCGCGGATGAGCGTGTGGAGGCGGTCGAGCGTGAGCTTGGTGCGGCGGTACTTGCGCTCCACGTCGAGCAGCCTCTCGGCCACCTGCGCCTCAGTGAGGCCGTCGCTACAGACAGGCCAGACGCGGCCTAGGGCCTCACCTCGCGGATGAGCGTGTTGAGGCGGTCGAGCGTGAGCTTGGTGCGGCGGTACTTGCGCTCCACGTCGAGCAGCCTCTCGGCCACCTGCGCCTTAGTGAGGCCGTCGCTGCGGATCGAGCTCAGCTTCAGTTGCGTTTTCTTCAGCTCACTCGTCACTATTGACCGGTCTCTGAAAAGCAAGCAGGTATTAGAATACATTGTGACTCATCTGTCATCAGTCAGATCACCAAGCATAAAGATCAGCGCAGACAGAGAAGAGCGGAGAGGATTTTTATATTTATTTATTACAGGCACACAAACAGGTCACAGTCATACATTATCATAGCGCATCTCAAACATTTTGTAAGGACTTGACAGTAACCATTAAAGTGTACTGTACACAAAACGTACATAAAAACAATAAATTTACCGCAAACAGAAACATAAAGTACTAACCTAACAAAAAAATTTTAACAAACCAATTTTACTTATTTAATCTAAGTTTTGCTGTGAGGCAAAAAGTACATACAATGAGCCTGACAAAAAGGCTCGCACTTCCTGTAGTGTTTTTTAAATCCGTAAATATATTGCCAGAGACCACGCGGGGATTATTTCTGTCTGTCCCTAACGGGGAGCCACAGGAGCCATAGATTACACAAACGCTGATATGCGACGTTCCATATAAGCGTTTGTTTAAATCCGTACTTCGCCGTATATTTACTTTTTCGGTGGTCCGCTTTTTTTTTATTTTTTTTTATTTTTTATTTATTTGGGTAAAAAAACAATGTTGAATACAATTTTGCTTAAATCTTAACTAGGTGATGTTAGTAGATTCAACATCAGCATCATTTACCACAGCTTACATTTACAAAGTAAACAATGAGACTGAGAGTGATAGTATTACATTTTTTACTGCAATCATGCTTTTGCATTGTATAAAACGTTTTTACGCGGTCTTCTCTACTATAAATGAAAGTACCTATAAACTAAACATAAAGGATACTTAATTAGTTTGAGTTTAAAAATTAAATAACATACGATAACATACATAACTAATAACTACTGCGTAGTGTTTCCTCTGCTTTACTCCTCTATAAACAACCTCAGAGTTGTCGTGGCAGTGATAACTACAACAAGCACTAAGGGCCTTAACAATATTTTGTACAGCGAGGATGGCACGCTACGTTTCTGTAACTAACTCACCTCGGATTGTCGACCCTGGGGCAGAGCGTGAGCGCCTCCTGCGTGAGCTTGTGGATGTGGTCGCGCTTCTCCTGCAGCACGGACTCCACCTGCGCCAGCCTATGCTCTTCTTCTTTCTTCTTCTGCTCACATGATGCTCGTTCATACACGCCTTGCTCAAGCTTCATCTGCTCTTGGTCTATCTCTTCCTGTTTTTGGATTAATCAAAATAATCATTAGTCAAAAAGTCAAAATACCTTTATTCACATAGACTTAAAATAAGCACTTCTTAATCGTCAAGTAAAAAATAATGTAAAAATATAAAAAGTAATGTAAGAATGTGAATAAAAGCAATTTAAAAGAAGCTACCGCCGTGTTCGGAAAGTAGATTTCTACCGAGAAGAAACGGCAAGAAACTCGGTAGTTACTCTTTTTAAAATTAATTTTTATACCTACGTAAAAATACAATAACCAACCCTTTGGTTAGACATACTCGTATGATAATAATCTATCCATTTGGTATATCCAGCTCGAAGGACCAAGAAGGTGAAAGTGAATAAAAAATAATTACCTACTTGATGTTCATGGCAGCTTATTACGAAGAAAAAACTTGAAAAGTCCGACGTTGACCTTACTCTAAGTTCTACGCGGTACTGGCGCCCAACGTGGGGCCGAGGTTGGAAGTTTGTCCTAAATTGAAATCTAATACGATGGTTTGTGCTAGCGGCTTAGATGTATTAAATCCCCTTCATCGTCATCATCAGCTTGCAGAGGTCCACTGCTGGACATAGGCCTCCCCCAATTGTAATTTGGGGGGATTTGTAATAGTCACTACGCTTGGCAGGCGAGTTGGCAATCGTTAACTGGTAGAGAATGCTCCTGGCATTAACTTCGCCTTTTGTACCATTTTGTGCAATAAAGTTTAAATAAATAAGTAAATTATGCCTGTCGACCTAACATTTGGACCTCACGACCGCTTACCATCAGGTGGAGTGAGGTCATCCTGAACACCCTTTGTATAAAAAAAAAATACCAAAACCACAGCACTTACGCTTAGCGTCCTGCAAGCGGCGGAGACCTCCGCGAGCCTATTCTTGGCCTTCCTCATGCTGGTGTCCAGCTCGTCGATCTGCCGCCGCAGCTGCTGCTCCTTCTGGCTGAACGTGGCCACCTGCTCGCTGATGCTGCTTATCTTCTCCTTGGAGATGTTCAGCTCTTCCACCTGGGTGGGGGAAAGCGAGAAATATAAATAAATAACCCAAGACATACCACGCTAGACCACACATCGCCATCTAGCGCAAACTAAGCCGAAGCTTATACTTAGGTACTAGACAACTGATAAGCTTAGTTACTTTTTTTTGTAAATAAATACATATTATACATAGTAAACACCCAGGCCAATACAAACAGACATGTTCATGAACACAAATGTTTGTACTATGCGGGAATGGAACCCACGACCCTTGGCTCTGAAGGCAGAGGTGACTACCCATTTGGTAAGCCATCGAGCCAGTCAAAACATGACATAACTTCTCAATATTCATAGTAGACTGGCTCGTTTGGTAGTAACCTCTGTCGGCCCTGCTCTCGGCGATGTGTGGTCCAGCGTGGCATATCTTTACATGGCATGGCATGTCATAGTAGTGTAATATATAATATTCATAACATCATCAGGTACAATAATAATTTTAATTAGATTTTTAATTCGCCTAAAATTCTCCGCGTCGTATTCAACCCACGCGTAATACCAGTACCAGGGGCCAGCCCCACGTTGGGCGCCAGTATCGCGTAGGACAGAGGACGTTTGTTGGCTAATGATGAGTATATTATACTGTAGTGAGTCGTACCAGTACGGCGTGGTGCGGCGCCTGCTGTTGGTCTAAGGCAGCGGCAACGTCCTTGTCGTATCTCGTGCCCACCAGAGCCGCTAGTGCGCGAGCGCAGCGTCGCTATACTGTAGTGAGTCGTACCAGTACGGCGTGATGCGGCGCCTGCTGCTGGTCTAAGGCAGCGGCAGCGGCGCGCGCGGCAGCGTCCTTGTCGTGTCGCGCGCCCACGAGCGCTGCTAATGTGCGTGCGCAGGTCCGCTCGTTGTCGCGGGCGGCGCGCGCCTCCTGCCCGAGGGCCTCGGCCTGCGCCTCCAGCGACCGGAGCGTCGCCTCCGCCTCCTGGATCTCGGCCATCACTTGCCTGTGAAAGCATAAATGTAATGACCAAACCATTTATAAATTATAATACAAGTCTTTTATTTTTTAAGCCAGGGAAGTGCTCTTACGCAGCTTCGCAATACGACGATGATGGTGATGACACCCTTTAAACGTGGTTTAGTTTAGTTTGAACGTGCCGGTTTCCGCAATTTGACGTCTGAGCGCCTATTTTGCGTGTAAACGTGGTTTAAAGACAGTTCTTTCCTCACGCTGGGGAGATGCCACTTTCTATCGTGAGGAATGGCTGTGCCCCTGGCATTTCTTAAGTCTATGGGCGACGGTGTTTAACACCATACAGGCTGCTTGCTCGTCTGCCACCAAAAGCAATAAAAAGCTAGGCTACGGTATGGTCCATAGCGCGTTTGATACCCTTAGTGTTGCTAGCGTCAAAAGGTTGCGGTAAGCGGTCGCCGTGGGCTTGTTTGCCATCTTGCTGCTTGAAGCAGTCCGTGCATGGTTGCTCTTCACTACTAAAACAAAGTCGCTTTTGTTCTCTGTTTGTCCCTTGTATGCTTATATATTTAAGGCCACGCAGCGAATTTTGATGTGGTTTTTTAATGAATTAAATGAATGATAAATAAGGAAATTCCTTATGAAAAAATAAATATCTTAAAATAGTTTTTTTTTTTTTAATTTATTTATTACCAGAAAACAGTACAAATAATAACTTATTCTAGTGACCACTGCACTAAGCACAGCTTGTATCGCGGCGGCCGGGTAACATTAATACAATATCATGTTTGTACTTTTAGGCCTACGGTTTTATAAACAAGTTAATACAAACACAAAAAAAATTTCATTGGTTCAATTTTTCAATGGTCCGTGGTCGTATCCCGTACTCACCCCTTCCGCTCGGCGGTGCTGACCTGCAGGTAGCGGCTGGGCCTGGCGGCGCCGCCGTAGCAGCGGTAGTTGGGCGCGGGGTGGTACTCGCTGCAGTCCAGCGTCACGATGCGCGAGCAGTTCTCCGGGACGTTCTCGACCGTGTCCGAGAGACGGGTGGCGTCCTCTGTACGGAAAATGGTACAGTTCATCGAGCTATTTTGCGAGATACTGTAAATAGACTTGGGAATATAGAAGAATTTTTAAAATATATTTTGCTTTATATCTCAATTATAATAAACTTAAAGTATGGACTCCGAGTGTCGAGTCCGTAGGACAACTTAACAGTTGTTAGTGTTCCGCGAATCCACATACACTAACGACCTACTGGTGATGACATTTCTTAGCTGTAACATGTTGCTACTGCTATTCTCCGCGGACACTAATCTGGGCAAACCCCGTCGGCAGGTCGAACTCACCATGTTCAGGCACCCACCAGCAACACCCGCTCGATGGACACGTTGTCTATGAGGAAGTTGGCGACGACGGGGTCGCTGATGCTAAGCCTGTCGAGGTCCGTAAGGCAACTTAACAGTTGTTAGTGTTCCGCGAATCCACATACACTAACGACCTACTGGTGATGACGTTTCGTAGCTGCAACATGTCGCTAGTCTCCGCGGATTTGCCGAGATTAGTGATCTGGGCAAACCCTGTCGGCAGGTCGAACTCAAGACTCACCATGTTCAGGCACCAGCAACACCCGATGGACACGTTGTCGATGAGGAAGTTGGCGACGACGAGGTCGCTGATGCTAAACGTGTCGAGGTCCGTAAGGCAACTTAACAGTTGTTAGTGTTCCGCGAATCCACATACACTAATGACCTACTTACTGGTGATGACGTTTCGTAGCTGTAACATGTTGCTATTGTTAGTCTCCTCGGACACTAATATGGGCAAACCCCGTCGGCAGGTCGAACTCACCATGTTCAGGCAACACCCGCTCGATGGACACGTTGTCTATGAGGAAGTTGGCGACGACGGGGTCGCTGATGCTAAACCTGTCGAGGTCCGTAAGGCAACTTAACAGTTGTTAGTGTTCCGCGAATCCACATACACTAATGACCTACTTACTGGGGATGACGTTTCGTAGCTGTAACATGTTGCCAGTCTCCGCGGATTTGCCCAGATTAGTGATCTGGGCAAACCCCGTCGGCAGGTCGAACTCGGACTCACCATGTTCGGGCACCAGCAACACCCGCTCGATTGACACGTTGGTGACGACGGGGTCGCTGATGTTAAACGTGTCGAGGTCCGTAAGGCAACTTAACAGTTGTTAGTGTTCCGCGAATCCACATACACTAATGACCTACTTACTGGTGATGACGTTTCGTAGCTGTAACATGTTGCCAGTCTCCGCGGATTTGCCCAGATTAGTGATCTGGGCAAACCCCGTCGGCAGGTCGAACTCGGACTCACCATGTTCGGGCACCAGCAACACCCGCTCGATTGACACGTTGGTGACGACGGGGTCGCTGATGTTAAACGTGTCGAGGTCCGTAAGGCAACTTAACAGTTGTTAGTGTTCCGCGAATCCACATACATTAACTGGTGATGACGTTTCGTAGCTGTAACATGTCGCCAGTCTCCGCGGATTTGCCTAGATTAGTGATCTGGGCAAACCCTGTCGGCAGGTGGAACTCGGACTCACCATGTTCGGGCACCAGCAGCACCCGCTCGATGGACACGTTGTCGATGAGGAAGTTGGCGACGACGGGGTCGCTGACGCTGAGCGCGTCCAGCGCGCAGCCGAAGGCGGCGGCGCGCACGCGGTGACGCCGCACGTCGTGCTGCTTGCTCAGGAACTTGCTGCACGTCACGCCCGGCTTGCTCGCCTTGCCGTACACCTGGCCACATAGGAAACGGGGATATACACAAATCTGTTCGGGAAGATCTTTCTCCGAAAGAGATACTGACCTATATGGCCAGTTCGCCACTTTTGGACAAACACCTGGAGGTTTTACCCAAAATCGTTTTTGCCCCGTGCTATTAAGTCATGGAATGCCCTTCCAACTCACGTATTTCCTTCCTCTTACAATCCTGGATTCTTTAGGCGGGGCGTGAAAGGGCATCTCAGTGGGCCTTCAGGATGAGGGCGACAGGCGCAATAGGTTTATTCTATTGTGCCTGTCGACCTAATTTTTGGACCTCGCGACCGCTTACCATCAGGTGGAGTGAGGTCATCCTGAAAGCTCTTCCTATAAAAAATAAAAAAAAAATCGCCGCACTGGGCTGGCAGGTTGGCGATCGCAGGAACTAGCTCCTCGGTTCGGTGACGCTACTGCCCGTCATCTGCCTACGATCGGATTTTTACATCGAGATATTTGCTAAATATATTTTTGTGAAAGTTTTTTAATTTCAACGTCTTAAGATACAAGAGTAAGGTCATGAGATAAGCTAAAACTTTTAGAATGCCCAAATATACCTATAATAACGCTAGTTTTATAGACTTTGACGACATAAAAGTGAACATTTCTCTAAATACATAAAAGAATATAGGTACAAAGAAAACTCACTGTCCCCATAATCTCGAACAGTTTCCTGGAGTCTTCAGGCGAGTTGACGCAAAAGGACAGCATAGAACCGCCGATTATATGCTCCAGCACTCCGCCCCATTTCTTCTCCTTCACCTTGATATATGAACCTGAATGGTTAAAACAACAATTTATAGTAGCCGAACTAACAAAAATGCTAGCTGATTATAACACATGTTTGATGTCACTATTAATACCATTTACAGCTAATCTGTCCATGGTACAATCTGAACAAGGTACAAAAAAAGAGTTTGACTGGAAAGTTTAATGTAGACAAATAGTTATATTCCTAAGTTATTGTACATCAAATAAAAATTTATTAAAGGTTTTTTTTATATTATCTATAGTACATACTAGCTCGACATAATGGCTTCCCTACGCCTGATGGAAAGCGAAAGAGAAGCCCAAGTCGCTGTGACAACTGGTAATTTATCTGTGCATTACCACCGCCGTGCCAGCCCAACCCTAACTCTCCACGAGCTCCGGAAACCTTACTCACCGACAGAAGCACGACCCGGAGGTTATTTGGCTGCGGTATTCTATACGGTAGAGTCCTTTAAATGACTATTGTCATAGGTGATTCGGCAGAGAACCAAAGTCACCGACATAGCTCACCGATTAATAAGCTGAAGTGTCAGTGGCTGGTCACATCAGCCGCAGAACCGATAACCGTTGGCGTAAACGAGTTCTGGAGTGGAGACCGCGTGTCGGCAAACGTAATGGACGCCCTCAGGCCAGGTGGAGTGACGATTTGCGCATGACGGCTGGCAAGTGCTGGATGCGAGAAGCCCAAAATCGACCTAAGTGGCGAACATTAGGAGAGGCCTATGTCCAGCAGTGGACTGACACGGGCTGATGATGATGATAGGTACTTACCGATGGGTCCGCGTGGCGGCGCGCTGAACTCGCCGCGAGCGACCGCTTGCTTTATCTTCTGACACAGCTCCACCATGTTGTTGCCATACACGGCCAGCGACTCGTTGCCGCGGGATTCCAACTCCCGCAGCTGTTGCTTCAGATGTTCTGCACAGGTTTATGTCATGATCATATAGTAGATAGTAATAGATTAGTAAGGGAATCAGACGAAATTTATCAATAGAAATTCATAAATTTTCAAATCATCATCATCAGCCTATTACAGTCCGCTGCTGGACATAGGCCTCTCCAGTTGTTCGCCACTTAGGGCCAACATCTGGAGGATATACTCATAATCGCCACGCTGGGCAGGCGGGTTGATGATCGCAGGGCGTAGCTTCACGCTCCGGTGACCAGTCATCGGTCCGGTCATCGGTTTGTGGTATTTAGCTACGCCTTCAATTGTGATACATATGTGATTATGGTTATACCGCCACCAGTCGGTTGCGGTATAACCATGACAATTGAAGGGGTTTCACAATTTTCAAGTGGTTTCCGGATTTAGACAATGAGATATATTATGGTGGTCTCATTGTGGGTGTTATAGAATACGACTAGAGAATATCATGATACGGGCAGCAGCATTTATCTGGGTACAAATAAAACCTAATGCAGTCACTAACCCGCCTGTCAAACGTGGTGACTAACCCAAAATCGTCGCTTAGCACCACATGTATTTTTTACTATCTTTACACAAGTCGAAAAAACTGCAGTATTGAGATGTTAACCGACTTGCGCGCTGTCACTACTTTTAGAATTACGGCTTCTGATTGGCTGATACTATGTGATGAATGTTTAGACGCGCAATGAGGCAGCTCCATCTAAAGGCAACAAAATGTGAAAAACGCCAATTTTCGACTCGGTGTTGTAAGCTATAAGGGACGAAATGACAATTGTCATTGGGAGAGGCTTCTGTCCAGAAGTGGAGGTTTACATGCTGATGATGACTCACTGAGCAAGTCCCGCTGCTACTGGTTGGCCGTGGCTACTGCGTACTGCGTGTCGTAGCGGGCGTGCGTCGTACTCACTGAGCGTGTCCCGCTGGCGCTGCACCGCGACGGTGGCGCGGTCGAGCTGCGCGGCCACGTGCTGCTGGTTGGCCGTGGCTACTGCGTACTGCGTGTCGTAGCGGGCGTGCGTCGTACTCACTGAGCGTGTCCCGCTGGCGCTGCACCGCGACGGTGGCGCGGTCGAGCTGCGCGGCCACGTGCTGCTGGTTGGCCGTGGCTACTGCGTACTGCGTGTCGTAGCGGGCGTGCGTCGTACTCACTGAGCGTGTCCCGCTGGCGCTGCACCGCGACGGTGGCGCGGTCGAGCTGCGCGGCCACGTGCTGCTGGTTGGCCGTGGCTACTGCGTACTGCGTGTCGTAGCGGGCGTGCGTCGTACTCACTGAGCGTGTCCCGCTGGCGCTGCACCGCGACGGTGGCGCGGTCGAGCTGCGCGGCCACGTGCTGCTGGTTGGCCGTGGCTACTGCGTACTGCGTGTCGTAGCGGGCGTGCGTCGTACTCACTGAGCGTGTCCCGCTGGCGCTGCACCGCGACGGTGGCGCGGTCGAGCTGCGCGGCCACGTGCTGCTGGTTGGCCGTGGCTACTGCGTACTACGTGTCGTAGCGGGCGTGCGTCGTACTCACTGAGCGTGTCCCGCTGGCGCTGCACCGCGACGGTGGCGCGGTCGAGCTGCGCGGCCACGTGCTGCTGGTTGGCCGTGGCTACTGCGTACTGCGTGTCGTAGCGGGCGTGCGTCGTACTCACTGAGCGTGTCCCGCTGGCGCTGCACCGCGACGGTGGCGCGGTCGAGCTGCGCGGCCACGTGCTGCTGGTTGGCCGTGGCTACTGCGTACTGCGTGTCGTAGCGGGCGTGCGTCGTACTCACTGAGCGTGTCCCGCTGGCGCTGCACCGCGACGGTGGCGCGGTCGAGCTGCGCGGCCACGTGCTGCTGGTTGGCCGTGGCTACTGCGTACTGC
Source organism: Conogethes punctiferalis (assembly GCA_031163375.1). NCBI lineage: Eukaryota > Metazoa > Arthropoda > Insecta > Lepidoptera > Crambidae > Conogethes > Conogethes punctiferalis. The sequence continues at coordinate 19,126,321 of CM062079.1, forward strand.
GTGTCGTAGCGGGCGTGCGTCGTACTCACTGAGCGTGTCCCGCTGGCGCTGCACCGCGACGGTGGCGCGGTCGAGCTGCGCGGCCACGTGCTGCTGGTTGGCCGTGGCTACTGCGTACTGCGTGTCGTAGCGGGCGTGCGTCGTACTCACTGAGCGTGTCCCGCTGGCGCTGCACCGCGACGGTGGCGCGGTCGAGCTGCGCGGCCACGTGCTGCTGGTTGGCCGTGGCTACTGCGTACTGCGTGTCGTAGCGGGCGTGCGTCGTACTCACTGAGCGTGTCCCGCTGGCGCTGCACCGCGACGGTGGCGCGGTCGAGCTGCGCGGCCACGTGCTGCTGGTTGGCCGTGGCTACTGCGTACTGCGTGTCGTAGCGGGCGTGCGTCGTACTCACTGAGCGTGTCCCGCTGGCGCTGCACCGCGACGGTGGCGCGGTCGAGCTGCGCGGCCACGTGCTGCTGGTTGGCCGTGGCTACTGCGTACTGCGTGTCGTAGCGGGCGTGCGTCGTACTCACTGAGCGTGTCCCGCTGGCGCTGCACCGCGACGGTGGCGCGGTCGAGCTGCGCGGCCACGTGCTGCTGGTTGGCCGTGGCTACTGCGTACTGCGTGTCGTAGCGGGCGTGCGTCGTACTCACTGAGCGTGTCCCGCTGGCGCTGCACCGCGACGGTGGCGCGGTCGAGCTGCGCGGCCACGTGCTGCTGGTTGGCCGTGGCTACTGCGTACTGCGTGTCGTAGCGGGCGTGCGTCGTACTCACTGAGCGTGTCCCGCTGGCGCTGCACCGCGACGGTGGCGCGGTCGAGCTGCGCGGCCACGTGCTGCTGGTTGGCCGTGGCTACTGCGTACTGCGTGTCGTAGCGGGCGTGCGTCGTACTCACTGAGCGTGTCCCGCTGGCGCTGCACCGCGACGGTGGCGCGGTCGAGCTGCGCGGCCACGTGCTGCTGGTTGGCCGTGGCCTGCGCGGCGTCGTGTTGTGCGGTGTCGTAGCGGGCGTGGGCCGCGCGTGCCGCCTCAGCCGCGGCCTCGGCCGCCGCCTCCAGCTGCGACCGCTGCGTGGCCGACCGCCCCGAGCTGTTGACGACAATCACCCCTCGTAACTCACTAACAACTGTCATCGTGCACACTGCGACTCAGAAACTGGATCTTCGGCTTATATGTCCTCTTTGCGGCAAGAGCCTAGCCGCAAACTGTATTTACAGACAAAAACGGAACCCTTATAGATCCATCATGTGTGTCCGTCCGTATGTCACAGCCACTTTTTTCCGTAACTATAAGAGCTATACTGTGAAAATTTGGTAGGTAAATGTATTCGGTGAACCACATTAAGATTTCTATACAAAAATAGATAAAAAAACAATAAATTCCCCAATCCCCATACTTAGAACTGAGACTCAATTTTTTTTTATCAAACCTACGTGTAGGTTATCTATGGATAGGTCTTCAAAAATGATATTGAGTTTTCTAATATATTTCTTTCTTAAACTGAATAGTTTGCGCGAGAGATGCTTCCAAAGTGAAAAAAATCAATTTCTAAATTTCTAAACTCACTCGATGTTATTGATCTCCTTCTCGATGTCGGCCACCTTGCGCTTCTCCCTGTTGAGCAGCTCGGCGTGCTTGGCGCCCGTCTGCTGCGCGGCGCGCCACGCCGCCTGCCGCTCGCGCACTTGAGCCTCCAGCTCGCGCAGCTCCTGCTCTAGCGCCGTCTTCTCTAACGTCTTCTCGTCCAATTGACTTTTCAATGCACTATAATAAAAAAAAATTGAATACCCGCAACCCAATGGGGATGTTTCCAGGGTCAAAATAATTACATTATATTTAGTCCGTATTTTAGATTATAAAAATATATTAGACACGTATTTTTCCTTTTTTCATTTAAACAAAAAATAACAAAGATACAAGGCATCAAAATTTAGGAGTGGGGGTCTTTGACGTTACTTAGTGGCGAAAAAACTCCCACTCTGTGACGTCACGCGTAATTTTAACTTTGTCATTTTTGGTCTAATTTACAAATAAAAAAATACGTGTCTTTTATTTTTGAACAATCTATAAGACGGACTAATTACATTTTTTACGGAAACAGGCCCATTATGTCCGCCGCTTGTCATTATGCGCTGTTCCTATATTATGATCTACCGCTGACGAGCCCACTAGGTCCGAGCACACTCATAGTATGAGTGCAAGCCTGGTTTTAACCAGAGGTCCATTTCTGGGCCGGTCGCCGTGTGTCATGTCAGTTGTTCGTGAGTGACGAGGGATGGTTGTCGCCTGTCACTAAAAAGTCTTTATTTATAATAAATACCTAGACTAAATACAGACATGTTCATGAACACAAATATTTGTACTGTGCACGAATCGAACCCACGACTCAGCTGGCTCAGAAGGCAGAGGTCACTACCAAATGAGCCATCGAGCCAGTCAGTATATATACTTAGTATAAAACAAGGTCGTGTTATCTGCTGTCAGTCCCTATGTATGCTTAGTTAGATCTCTAAAAGCAACGAATGTTGATGCGGTTTTTTTATTAGATCGAGTATAGTAAAGAAACCCTGATAATTTTAGAGGTTTTCTAAAGTTTTTTTTCTAAATATCCGAATGGCGGGTCGCTTGTAAATCTATAAACACTAAGCGCCCATCGCGCGTCTTCTTAAACTAGCCCTAAGAACAAATAGAGGAGGAACAGCTGCAGAAGGCCTATGCCAAAAGGCACGCCAACCTAAGGGATATACTTTAGTCTCGGAATAAAAGGGCTATATCATATCATGTCAAGAACAAATAAATCGAAAAGAGCTTGATTCACTCACTCAATAGCCTCACTATTATTCCCATAGTGATCATTCATTTTGCTCAACTTCTCCCTAAGCTTCTCAATTCTCGCATTCTGCTTATCGTACTGCGCCTGCACCAACGCCGCCTCGCGCTCAAACTCCGCTATCTCGCTCCAGTAATATTCATTCTGGAGAGCTTCCTTCTGCGCCTCGATCTCGTCACGAGACTGCAGCTGCTCATGACTTGTCTTCCACTTTCTGTACTCTTTTTCTAATTCTTTACAAGCCTGTTGGTAGAAGAAATTAACTGACAATTTAGCAATGATTTGTACAAAGTATGCTAAGTTCTCACTCCTCTCTCTGGCTCCAATGTTACATTATTTGAAATGTAAAAGGAAGGGAAGCATTGGAACCAGTTTGAATAATGCCTGCAGTGTATAAATGGCAATAGGTATGTTTAAATATGTATGAGAAAGGCCAAAGCCACATTACCCACTGAAACACAGCAGTTTTCAGCCTACTGAAGAGAGAGGACCTCTGGGCGGGTATTAGATGGGCCAAGTTATTATGACATAGATACAGACATAGACATAAGGAACTGATAAATCATTGGCAATATGAGACAGTTTCTTAACAAGTATTTTTTATCCAAGAGGCGGCAAAGGAGCAAATGCAAGCAATCATTAAGCCTGGTGAGCTGATTTACAACTAAAATAATTTCAAAACAACAAGTTACAAGTAAGATAGTACTAGTTTAATGAACCTTTATTTCTAGGCAAAGCAACAAGATTTTCCAAACTTCTCTATACATGGACCGGCCACAGGTAGAGAAGTTTGGAAAAAGTTGGAGGAGGCCTATGCTCTTTAGCAAACTGATACTATATCTGATAAAAGGCTAATAATAATGCAAGAACTCACCTCACTCTTCCGGGTCCATATATTAGATGCCTTAATGCAGTTTTCCAGTGCTCTGTTGTAGTTGGTCTCTGTTTGATCCAAATTTGTTGCCTTTCGGAACAATGAGTACTTCTTTTTCGCATCGGAGGCATGGAAACTCCTGGCATCATCTTGGTTGAGCACAGATATCGGGTTATCAACTTGAATGTCGTGTGCCAGTATTATTGCATTTACCTCTTCAAATTTTGTTGATATCACTTCACCTGTAAGTTTGATTTGATGTTAAGATAGATATTCTTTATTTGCACACCAAAAAGATGACATAAAACTAGGTACAACGACAACTTGACATACAAATAAGGCGGCCTTATCGCTTTCAGTGATCTCTTATTATCACATCAAATGAAAGATATAACTTTTTTTAACCCTAAATACCTACCACCAGTTTCCAAAACTGCAACATATTATTTAATTTGAATATTTGGGTGGGTGTATAAACTTTTTCTACATTATCATTGTACATAGGCTTGATGAGTGTACATTTGTGCATGTTTGGCCAGGATAGATCAAAATTGCAACCACTAAAGTCTCTAAATGAACTTTGTTCAAAAATTCTTAATAATTTTTAGTGATAAAGTTACAGAAATAGGTGGTAGGTGATATTTTGACTGGCTCGGTGGCTCATTTGGTAGTGACCTCTGCCTTCTGAGCCGAGGGTTGTGGGTTCGATTCCCACACGGTACAAACATTTGTGTTCATAAACATGTCTGTTTGTATTGGTCTGGGTGTTTAATATGTATTTATTTACAAAAAAAAGTAGGTATCTAAGTAAGTAAAGTTGTTATCGCAGCGACTTAGGCTTCTCTCTCGCTTTCCATCAGGCGTAGAGTGGCCATTATGCCGTGCTACTATAAAAAAAAGAAAAGTAAGTTTATCAGTTGTCTAGTACCCATAGTAAAAGCTTCGGCTTAGTTTGGGGCTAGACGGTGCTGTGTAGCCCAGCGTGGCATGTCTTGGGTTATTTATTTATTAAGAATTAATGGTGGAGGTGTTTACCTGACGCAGACTTCACTTTGTAACTAGAACCCCCAGAAGCGTTGATATTTCTGACGATGGTAATGTAGTCGCCATAAACATGAGGCTTGAATGCTTTGGCACTGTTATTCTTTATCTTGATCTCTACTGTGGCTGAATTTGTACCTTTCTTAATAAATGCTGCAATTACGGTAATGTATTTATAATAATAAGCTATGGTTAGGTACTTAATTAAATGATCAATGCAAAATTGTAAGAGTGTTAAACATAAAAACATTTTTTTATTATTACCAAATTATTAAAAACTAGCTGTGCCAGCGGCGTCGCTCGCGTGGATATCGGGTTTCAAAAATAACGGACTTCCATATAATACCCATCTATACCTTGTGCCTAAATTTCAAGTTAGACCTCTAGCAATACATTGGTGAAAACCGCATTCAATTCTATGCAGTAGTTTTCGCGTAATGCGCGTTCAAACATACAGGTTTAAATTTCTCGCGTTTTCCCAACACTTCCCGTCACTGCTCCGCTCCTATTGATTGTAGCGTGATGAAAAGTATCCTATAACCTGCCCAGGAGTATGAAGAATAATTGTACCAAGTTTCGTCAAAATCTGTTCAGTAGTTTTTTTTTCTATAACGAACATACAGACAGACAGACAGACAGACAGACAGACAGATAGACAGACAGACAAAAATTTTACTGATTGCATTTTTGGTATCAGTATCGATCACTTATCACCCCCTGATAGTTATTTTGAAAAAATATTTTATGTACAGAATTGACCTCTCTACAGATTTATTATAAGTATAGATTGTAAACTTACAATGCAAATTACTCCCTCTGTTTGTCGCTGAAGCTCTGCTTCCCAAACCAACCACTAAAGCAGTTAGAATTGCACTTTTACCACTACCATTGCGACCGACGATAAAATTTACATTTCTGTTAAAATTTACTTCCAAGTTATCGTGACAAAAGAAATTACGGACATGTATACTGTGAATGGACCCATCAATGTCTTCTTCTATTATATCCTCTTCCATTTTAACTTATTTATTTTAAATTGCGCCAAAATTTGCTGGCAAACAGGTTGCAATAACAATAAAAATTTGGCAGAAGAGGAAGGAAGGAATGAATGAAATGAATACATTCGAACTATCAATGACAGACTGACATCAAATTTGACATTCATCCAGTTCTACCAACTACGAACTAGAAAAAGGATAGAGTTGATCATAAACAAACAATTCAATTGTCAACAATATGTCATAACTCGATTAAAAATTACCTGTATCCGAGTAGAAATCACCCCATTGATTCATGAATGAATATTTGGTAGTTTTAGTGTTTGCTAATAATGGCAACATTCATGCTAAACGCCATTTTTTGCTGTGAAAATCACGGGAATATTTCGATTTGTTGATTCGTCGGTTTGTGGGATTTATTCTTAGTTTTGTTGGGTTTTGATATCCATTGAGTGCCCATTGTGTCGGTTGATAAACCACAAAGTCTTTCGGTGAATCTCCGAATTCCAAGGTAAACAACTTTCGTCCTGTAAAACTTGAAAAATATCTGTTTGATTTTTGTCACTCGTGTCGTTCACGGTTGTTATTGTCCTGGAATATTTGAAATTCCTTGATTGATTTATATATATAATTTAGCTAGTATTCGATTACTCCACAATAACTTCATTAGAACATAATATTAATCTTGGCGAGGGTAAACAAAACAGCACCTACCTGTTTCCACCAGACTGTCTGATTCATGCCTACTGGTTGGTGTATATTTCCATTCACTTAATTTATTCCACTCGTAAGTTGAAAATAATTTCATAAATATTATATCAATGACCCAAATAACATAAAAGAAGCATTCAAATAAACTTCTGTTCAGTTCTTTCTAATCCAGTAAATACAAAGAAAATTTGAAACAAGAGTTCAAATAGATGTTTTGGCAGGGAATATCAAAGGCCCTTTTTTATGCATAACAATTTAGTCCTGATGTTATTCAAAAGGTGTATAATTAAATTCTTCGGTCAGAGTGTAGGGTTCTTATATTAAATTAATGATCTTAATAAAAAACCAATGTAACTTTTTGCATCAACCCTTTAAAAAGTAGGTACTTTGTAGAAATTGATAAAATTTCTGGCATGAAGCCAACCTTGATTTCCCAATGAAGGTTATGAGAATGCAAATTGATAACATTACCACAGTATACATTTATTACCCAGCTTAACAAAAAGTATTTTACTTTTCACTAGGAAAAATTAAAGAGATGTTTTCCTTTTCAGAAATAAACATGAGTGACTCTCCAGATCAGAATGAACCTCCAAAAGATGTAAGTTATAGTAAAAGTTGTTGCCCATTTTAAGAATGGATTACACAATGACACTCACTAGAAACTGACCACATTATTGGTTTTTATTCTGGAATGTGTTAAAGTCACAATGTATCACATAATTTTCATAAATATTTATCACTTTTCAGCCGAAAGAATTGGAGAAGCTTGAAGAAGCTAAACTAAAAGCAAAGTTTCCTAATGCCATGCTAGGTAGAGGGCCGGGAGGACACTCTGCATTTCTGCAGAAGCGATTGGCTAAAGGAGTAAGTTAATTTTTTAAATAATGTAATGCATTACACACAAAATAGTTTACTGTTTTTCAACAAGTACTTGACTACATACATGTTATATTTCTAAAGACCTACTTTGTTGCAAAGACATAGTACATCATCAACTATGACACATACTCAATACTAGAAGAATTTTAACATTTAACTTTATTTTATTTAAGTTGACTATGCTGTGTAAAAATAGCATCAACTAACTAGTACTTACTTAATTTGTTGAACTTAAATATGCTTTAAAACTCCACTTGAGTTAAATTCTTGTTAACAGAAAGTTACTAAATTATATAAAAAAATGTATTGTACAAGATAGATGTTTATTTCTTTTTCAGCAAAAATTCTTTGACTCTGGAGATTACCAGATGGCTAAACAGAGGCCAGGAAATCTTGCCGCTCCATTCAAAGCTCCAGCTGTCCCTGCAAAGCATCCCACAGGTGATGCCATTCCTACCCCGGACACTGTGCCTGTAAGGAAAACGTCGATCATCCAGCCCAAGTTCCAGCCTTCAAGTCAAACCTCCTAGCCTCACATGTCCGCCGCCATTAGGCCGTGTCATTAACGTTACTATTCCAAATTTCGTTTTGCTAATGCATCGCACTATGGCATTGCTTTTAATTTCACAATCTTGACACCATTCAGTAGCATACTTGTGTTAGTTTAGGTTCTCCTCACATTGTATTCGGCACATAAGGTTTATTTGAAACATGATTTTGATTTTTTCATCATAATTGGTATTGTATGTTGAATTTATCAAAACTTTTATAAGAACAACTGTTATTGTATAAAATAATTAGGTATAGTGTTGCATGTTGGGGATGTGTGTATTATGTTAATCTTGCAATTCTGCTGAGTTGATGCGGAATTTTGATACTGGCTTTACCCATGTGGATTGGTTTTGTCAAGTATATTTGCCATGGATTGATTGCATGGACTATGCATTTGCACACCATGATAACATATTTTAATTCCAAATTGTAAATGTATGTTAGTTGTTCCTCCAATGAAGTTTAGTGGTGTGACTTGTGCGCTAACATTCATTTGTATCTTGTGTACAATCATCAGATATGTCTAAGCTTGTGAGTTACTCAAATAGGTGTCCACATTATTAACTTCCCAAGATATCTTCCTCCAAAAGCTTCAAAAATATATCTAGTATATTAATAATAACCACAATTAAGGAACCATAGAAATAAACACAGAGTCCTTCCTTAAAATAAAAGATTTAACCACAAACAACTCCAAATAGGTCTAGCTTATGCTAAACTAGTGTGTAGAACTATTTGAGTAGTTCCTCACATATATCTGAGGCTGACTGTACATTATATAGCCTTAATATTCTTACATATTATGGCAGCCAAATATAGGCACTTTGAAATATCATACCACACTTTGCCATGTAATTAGAGCTAGGAAGTATAATTAAGTGATGGGAAACATAAAGATAATCCATAGATCCTATAAGAGTTCTTGCATACACATAGTCATTATATAACAAATAATAGTTATCACATAATTATTGGCATTTTATAACTATAGGGTTGTGTACATACATACATGCAGTTGGAGCAGCACAGCTCACATTTGGGATACACTTGGAATAACTCCTATACTAGTTTAAAGATAGCTAGTGTGTAAACAATAGATGTAAAACGAATTTTATTTTTTTATGTAATGTAATTAAAATAAAAAGACATTGAATTGTCAAAAAGGCATACCTATTTACTTCTTTATACTTTACAAACATTGTGTTTACCAACAAATGATGCAAGTTCATAAGAGATTAGAGACTGCAGCTTTCCTATGTGATGGTAAATAACAATTGCTATCTGCTTTCAACCTAATTGGAGTTCAAATCTCATGATCATGCTGAATAGTTTTGTTTTACTATAATATGTAATTTCTTAAAAACATCTGTATATGAGCAGGGAAAGCAATTGTACAGCCACAAAAGTGTGTGTCCACACAAGTGATTTTATGTGTACGGAAGGATATGGAATGTTGAAGGGTTAGCGATTATTAAATTAAATTCTTGATAAAAAGCAAAATCGTTTTATTTTTACTCCTTTGTACATTCTTCTGCATGTTTATTCGAGATTCCATGTAACAAGAATGAGATTATTTTTATAATAAAGTAAAATGGCACTTGGTTAAATAAAAACTTAATAAATTGTGAGTATATGTACATCCTCGGTCTACCTTCAGCTCGCTAAAGGCTATCCTCAAGTACCTACCATGCCTACATACTTTGTACCATCTTGTTATTATCTTAGTTCCAATGTTCATTTATTCATCCGTCGTTATATTTGACTGCTTTCTGAAAATATAAATAAAATAAACATTAATGATCTAATAGTGTAATAAACGGTACATGGAATATTTACACTTGTATTTGTATTGAAATTATAAATTTATTTATGATTAAATCGGCCCAGTACTTTTTGAGCCTATTCATTACAAACATACAAAAATAGGTACAAATCTTCCCTCTTTATAATATTAGTGTAGATAGGACTATTTCCATTTTGATAATGTGTTGTACATATTCTTTTAGCAGCGCATTTACTTCAGTACAAATAAAACCCACTGTGGTCAGCAAGCAGCCTGCCAAACGTTAAGGAAATCCCCCAAATGACACCAAGAGGTTTAGTCCCTTGTTCCTGCCCCGTGCCATTAAGTCATGGAATGCCCTTCCAGCTCATGTGTTTCTCTTACAATCCTGGGTTCCTTAGGCGGGTCGTGAAACGGCGTTTCAGTGAGCCTTCAGGGTTAGGACCACAGGTACGGTGGGGTTGTCCTATTATGCCTGTCGATCTAACATTTGGACTTCACGACCGCTTACTATCAGGGGGAGTGAGGACATCGTGAACGCTCTTTTTTTTAAAAGCATGACCAATCGTTAGTGGAGGTCATTTTGACTGGCTTGGTGGCTAAATTGGTAGTGACCTCTGCCTTCTGGGCCAAGAGTCGTGGGTTCGATCCCCGCACATTACATACATTTGTGTTCATGAACATGTCTGTTTGTATTGGTCTGGGTGTTTTCTATGTTTGGGGCTAGGTGGCGCTGTGTGGCCCAGCGTGCCATGTCTGTGGTTATTTATTTATTGTCCAGTAGTGGCCGTTTGGAGTCAGGCGGAGTGACAGGATAAGAAACTACAAAATCAGAGAAGTAACGAAGGTTTCGGACATAATTTGGACGGGGCACATGTTGCGATGTAGAACCGACAAATGGAGCAGACGAGTCACTCTATGGTTCCCCAGAGAAAACTGTAGAAGGAGGGGTTGGCCAAGAGTGAGATGGAGGGATGAAATCCGCCTAACTCTGGGACCATACTGGACCAGGGTGGCGGAGGACAGAGCCCAATGGAGAGAGCTGGAGGAGGGAAATTCAAAACTGCTTTACTGAAGAAACAGCTGGCTGCGGAAGATCTCAGAAAGCAATACTGGAAAATGCTAAGTTTGAAAGACTTCTTTTAGAGGGACACAGAGTTATACCGACAGACATCCTCATACCCCACAATGCCCACTTAAACAAGCTAAAACACTCACTCACATACAAAAACACTCACACACACACACATACAAATACTCACACACACTCATTCACGCACTAACACACACATACAAATATTTACACACATATTTAAAGTTGAGAGTTGGTTAGGTGTTTCTTTTTATTTTAAAATTAATTATCTTTTCTTAATTTATTACAAAGCTTTAATCAAAATTGACAAGCTCGATGGCTCATTTGGTAGTGCCCTCTGCCTTCTAAGCCAAGAGTTGTGGGTTCGATCCCCGCACAGTACAAACATTTATGTGCATGAACATGTCTGTTTGTATTGGTCTGGGTGTTTTCTATGTATAATATGTATTTATTTACAAAAAAAAAAAAGTATCTAAGTAAGTTTATCAGTTGTCTAGTACCCATAGTACAAGCTTCGGCTTAGTTTGGGGCTAGATGGCGATGTGTGGCCCAGCGTGGCATGTCTTGGGATATTTATTTATTTATTTATTTAATCAACAGTAGCCCTCTTACATACTTGCCTCTCACCTAACACCTGTGAAGAGAGATGAAGGTGTGACTGAAAACCAGCGCTTCGCAGGATCTCGGTCCTACGTCAGCACAAGCTGAGTCACATCCTTTTGCTCATGGATTTTTTTTTTGTTAACTGTCAACATGTATTTATGTAATTAATGTTATTTCGCTTGTTCTGTAATGTGTAATGTGTTTGTAATGTCTTGAGCAATAAACTGATTTATTTATTATTTATTTATTTTAATGAGACTTAGCCAGTCACCCGGGTTCCAGTGCACGTAGTCGGGCGTGGCGGCGGCCTGGTACTCCTGCACGAGGTCGTCGACCACGCCGCGCGACTCGTCGAACTCCTCCAGCGACTCCTTGAACATCGGCTCCTTGCGGAACACCTCCAGGAACGCCTCGCGCTTGCGCAGCTTGTCGTACTGCTGCAGGCATCTGTCGAACAGCTGCGGGAAGGAAATTGTGTAGCGTGTTGTGTAGTACTCATTGGGAATTGTTGTCTAATGATCTCGATGTATGATCATTATGATGATGATGATCTCGATGTATGATATTATGAAATGAAACTGATATGATCTCTGGATAATGACAAGTAAAGAAATGTACCGAAAATACAATTGAAATATAATTGTATTGTAAGTATTTATTTGTGGTACCTTCGTTGTTCTGATACCCATAACACAAGTGCTTAAACTACTTACTTTGGGATCGGAGCAATGTATGTGATGTTGTCTAATATTTATTTATTTATTAAATAGATCTTTTTTTTTTATAGTAGCTCGACATAATGGCTTCCCTACGCCTGATGGAAAGCGAAAGAGAAGCCCAAGTCGCTGTGACAACTGGCAAGTAACTGGTTTGTTACCTGTCAGTTGCCACTGCCATGCCGGCCTAACCCTAACCCCCCACGAGCTCCGGAGACCCTACTCACCAGCAGAAACACGACCCGGAGGTCATTTGGCTGCGGTATTCTATAGGGTGGTGGTCCTTCCCCGGACGGGCAGCTCAATTCGAGCGAAGATTCGCTATGCCCTACCTCTCTTATTTTTTTCTACCTTCTTAAATAGCTGGCTATCCTCATGTCACTCTGCATACAAGGGCCTGAATAACTGACCTGATGTGGTTTCAGGGTCTCCTTTCCCTAAATAACGATCTTGTGTATCTATGATTGGTTTTATCATTATCACAAGACAGGACTGCAGGGTGTGGAAGGCTCTCATTCCTAAACAGGACTTAGCAGAAGGGTCTCACCAAAGCAAATTAACTTGACAGGCTCGGTGGCTCATTTGGTAGTGACCACTGCCCTCTGAGCCAAGGGTCGTGGGTTCGATTCCCGCACAGTACAAACATTTGTGTTCATGAACATGTCTGTTTGTATTGGTCTGGGTGTTTTCTATGTATAATATGTATTTATTTACAAAAAAAAATGTATCTAAGTAAGTTTATCAGTTGTCTAGTACCCATAGTACAAGCTTCGGCTTAGTTTGGGGCTAGGTGGCGCTGTGTGGCCCAGCGTGGCATGTCTTGGGTTATTTATTTATTTTTTAACTTATGTATGTATGCTTACCGAGGATATGTTGGTGTGGTTGGCGAGCAGCAGGCCGGAGACCTTGTGCGAGGCGTGCACGTAGGGCGAGCGTCGCGACAGCGCCACTTGTATGGAGTGTTATGTATGTATGCTTACCGAGGATATGTTGGTGTGGTTGGCCAGCAGCAGGCCGGAGACCTTGTGCGAGGCGTGCACGTAGGGCGAGCGTCGCGACAGCGCTACTTGTATGGAGGCGGGTCCCCACGGGATGAACGACGCCAGCTTGCGCTCGCGGATGCGCTGCAGCGACTTGTGCACCTGCGACGGGTCCACCTCGCCCTGCCGCCACCGGGCCGATAGGTTAGATTACACCTCGCCACTTTAAATACGGCAAATTTATGCGCATACAAATGTCTAACCATACTAATATGTATTATAAATGGGAAAGTGTGTCTGCCTGTCTGTATGTTTGTCTTTCTTCCGCGGCAAAACGGAACGACGAATAGACGTGATTTTTTAAGTGGAGATAGTTGAAGGGATCAAGAGTAACATAGGCTACTTTTAGCCCCTTTCTAACCCCCCACTTTCCTAAAAATTGGGGGTGGAAGTTTGTATTGAGCATCCCAAATTTAACGCGAGCGAAGCCGCGGGCAAAAGCTAGTTATATCTAAACTATGGTCGCCATAGTGTGAGATAAAGAATATCTATCTTTGTCACTTACAAAAAGTTTAACCATTCTTATCTCTGTTACCATTAAAGAGCCTGGCAACAAGTGCCACTTTTTAATAGCATATGTGTTTTTAACCATAATTATGAGATCCTTTAAAACAAAGCTGGCAATACCTGTCCGATGCATCAATGACTTGGATTCCTTTTCTCGCTTTCCACCAAAGGAACCAGTATGCTGTACAGAACTTTTTACTATACCATGGTGAAGCCACTACTGATTTGGTTAGCTATCGCAATAGATAGGTAGGTATGCCAAAATTGGAATAATTTTTTACCTGTATGATGTTCAGAATAGATATGTAGCAGTGTTGATTGGTTCGGTCGGGGCTGAGGGAGACCATCATGTTCTTGGGTTGAAGGAGCCTCTGCATTACATCTAACACTGTCGTTTTTCGGATTTTCGGAGCCTGAAATCAAGATATAAATTGTGATGATAACGTTAAGGCCCGGGACCGATCGAAGTGGCGAGCATTGGGAGAGGCCTATGTTCAGCAGTGGACTGATGTGGGTGGGCTGATGATGATGATGATGATAACGTTAAATATGCACTTACTGTGCTCCACAAGTATATTCTTCTGTCCTTTAGGATAGGAGTTACCACTCCGTCACCATACACTTTTGATCAAGAATCTATAGATTCTATACAACTCGGCTGACTCGGTGGCTCAATTGGTAGTGACCCCTGCCTTCTGAACCAAGGGTCGTGGGTTCGATTCCCACCCGGGACAAACATTCGTGTGATGAATACTTGTGTTTGTTCCGTGTCTGGATGTTTATCATTTGTATTTAAGTATTTAGTTTTGTTACCTTCGTTTGTCTGATACCCATAACACAAGTGCTTAAGCTACTTACTTTGGGATTAGAGCAATGTATGTGATGTTGTCTGATATTTATTTTATTTATATTTATACAACCGCCAAAAGGCTAGCCTAAGCATGCGGAGGGTAGATATTTACGATGAGTGTTTTCTGCGTCTGGTAACATGTTAATGAATTTATAAATCACTAGCTGTGCTCGCGACTTCGTCCGCGTGGAATAGTTATTTTTCCCCCGTTTTTTTTTACATTTTCCATTATTTCTTCGCTCCTAATAGTTGCAGCGTGATGTTATATAGCCTAAAGCCTTCCTCGATAAATGGTCTATTCAACACAAAAAGAATTTTTCAATTCGGACCAGTAGTTTCTGAGATTAGAGTGTTCAAACAAACAAACACTTCAGCTTTATAATATTAGTTAAGATTAGTTAAGATTATGATACGATACATCCAATGGCTTTTGCAACATTACTCACAGTACTAAGTTCGTGGTCGGCGCTGAGCGGCGTGTACCCGGTCATGAGGAAGTGCAGCCGCGGCGTGGGGATCAGCGGCGCCACCAGGCTGATCAGGTCGTTGTTCATGTACGACGGGTACCTGACGAATGACAATTACAAAATATATATTATATAGTATGTTCTACCCAAAGTAGCGAAGACCTGGAGAGGCCTATGTCCAGCTGAGCTGATGATGATGATATTCTACCCAGGCATGAGTGTTCTAGAGCAAATTTGCAGGATTTTAGTAAAGTTTGGAGGGGCTTTTGGCCTGCCTTCTTATTTTATGCTTCAACTAACAACACACCCATATTTGACTCAATGATCAAGGTCTAGAACTAAGGTATTTACTTATACCATTTGTGGAAAATCTCTTCCTTTTTGTTGTGTGAAATATAAGCCACCAACTAAGGTAACTTGCATCGAACACATTTTTTTTTTTTTTTTTTTATAGTGGCTCGACAAAATGTCTTCCCTACGCCTGATGGAAAGCGAAAGAGAAGCCCAAGTCGCTGTGACAACGGGCAAGAAACTGGTCAGTTACCTGTCAGTTGTCACCGCCATGCTGGCCCAACCCTAACCCCCCACGAGCTCCGGAAACCCTACTCACCGGCAGAAACACGACCCAGAGGTCATTTGACTGCGGTATTCTATAGGGTGGAGGTCCTTCCCCGGACGGGCGGCTCAATTCGAGCGAAGATTCGCTATGCCCTACCTCTCTTAATATCAGACAACATCACACAACTTAGCGCCAATAATTTACCTAAGTGTAGCAGTACTGGCACTCATAATGGTGGAGACGAGGGTGTTGATCTGTGCAAATGAGGGGTTCTGTATATGCAATCGGTCGCTGGCGATGCGGTTGAGAGCCGTGTTGTCCAGCACCATCACGCAGTCCGCACTCTCAGTGAGCCGCTTCAGTGTCAGCAGACTGTTGTATGGCTGGACTACAACATCACTGAAAGTATAAAATAATTTATTTTTGCGAATAGATTCAGGAATAATTCTTTTGCACATCAAACATTTTTTCCCTACTAGTAATAATTTGTATTTAATTAATTTGATATAGATTTTTTTATCAAAAATTGTAACTACTTAGTACAATATGATATGATATTAATGCAAAGTTTTAGCTTTAGGCATTTGAAATGTAAAATTAAGTTCTTTAATGTATAATGTATGAAGGAAGGGCAGTGTCTCCTGACACAAAAGCTTTAAAAAAGCTTAAATAGAGTCACTGGGTGCTTATGTTTAAAAGGCTTAATTTTTGTTAAAGCCACCTAAGTATTTTTTCTCTTTTTATTTTATAATTATGGGTCCCAATGGTCCCAAATCACGCTCCTGGATTCATATTACCACTCCCCCATAGTCCAGTAATGTAACAAGGCCAACTAGGCTTTCATTTTAGTCATTTATGAAATAAAATTGCCAAAGTATTAATATTTACCTTATCTCATCCAAATTAGGGAAGACACTGTATGTTTGAACAAGTTTCTTGGGAAACCTGTCTGATAAGTGTTCCAAGATGTAGGAGCCCATCCCAGAGCCAGTACCGCCGGCAATTGAGTGGCACAATACAAAACCCTGAAAACATCAATACATGATATTATGGACACTTCATGACATCAATGATTTCATGTTCATCAACGTCATCATCAGTTTATCACAGTTGACTGCTGTACATAGGCCTCTCCAGGTGTTCGCCACTTTGAGCTAACACCTGGAGACTTTACCCATAATGGCACACTGAGAGTGGGTTAGCGATCGAAGGAGCTCGCGGGGGGTTAGGGTTGGGCCGGTGTGGCGGTGGCAACTGACAGGTAAATGACCAGTTACTTGCCCGTTGTTACAGCGACTTGGGCTTCTCTTTCGCTTTCTATTAGGCGTATGGAAGCCATTATGTCGAGCCACTATAAAAAAAAGGGCGTAGCTCCTAACTCTCTGGTGACTCATGTAAAGATTTCATGTTACAGTTTTGAAATAATACTAAAAATATATGTACCTCCAAATTATCACTTCCATCTGCCTCTCGGTTGATAATATCAAACACTTCTTCATTCAGCTTTTCTCCCTGGGCGTATCCGGAGGCCCAGTTGTTACCGGCGCCGCCTCCGTGTTTCGACAGATATACATTTTCAGGATTGTATAGCTGAAAATAGAATTTATGATCATTCAATACAGATTCATATGTTTTATCAATTTAAAATAGACACAGTTTACTAGGCACATTCAATCAAAGACAAAAATGTTATAACAAAGTGATGTGGAACTTGAAAAGTAAAAAATAACCTTGAACATTTTTAACTTTCTCATTAAAATAAATAGATTTATCATAAAAATAATGTAATGTATTTATTAAAGGCTATGTTTCTATACCTTGGCATACGGCGAGTTCATTATAGTATGTATAACTCGAGGCTCCAAATCAAGCAATACCGCTCTGGGAATGTAGTGGTCATCGTCGGCTTGGTAGAAGAAAACATCTTTACGGTCCGACCCAGCGGATGCGAACTCCTCCAAAATACCTTCAGGAGAGATCCCATGTTCTATGCATAATTGCTTCCAAAATTCAAAACCAACTGCAAATGATTAACAACGACGGAATTAATTACCTACCTCTTCAGTAACGACTAACGAACAAATGACAAAATTACTTACTTTGATTGCCGCATTGGCCAAGTTGAAGTGTTATCATCTCACTCGGCATTTTTAATGTGTAATTCTTGTTTCTTTGGTACTAATTTCAGTAGTATTAGATGTTGGAATCTAATTGCAAAATATAAACAAACATCAACATTCAACCGCCTTCCATTCGCATTAACTCGTTTGACACTAGACAGTTTTGACGCAAGCCCCTCCTCTCCAATTTTTTTCGGACTTTGTGATTTGACCACAAAATTTTGACCCTAAAATTTTACCAATCAAAACAGTAGATTGGTGTTTGACACATTGCAACAAATCAAAATCCCGTGTCAAAATCATAATCAGAAGCAGGTTAAATAATAATTTGTGACTTGTGTGTATACTTTATATGTTTTTTATTTGTTTGTCTGTTACATGTGTTCACTGTCTAACTTGTGTATGTTTTGGTGCTATGTACTGTGAAATACCAAGTGTTAAATAAATAAATAAATAAATAAAAGATCGAGAATTTATTTTTAAATTTTAGAAACTTTGTTTGAAATTTTCATTCTGTTGATTTGATGAAAATCTCATTACTTTACTTCAAAATAACGTAAAGTAATGTTTGTTCTTTTGATGAATTAGAAAGTGCAACAAACTTTAATGAAAATAATGACTTATTAAAAAAGTGGTAAACGGTAAAAGCTCCAACCATAGCCTATACTACCGTTCCAGTGCTATTGGCGAAATCATTGTTATAACGAAGAAAAAAAATATTGTCAAATTGTAAGTTGCACACGATCGAGCCGAGAAGTTTTATAAATTAATTAATTTTACGAAAATAGCAATAAAGTTTATTTCGTAAGATAAATAATCATTGTACGTTATTGAAATAAGTGACTTATACATTTTCCTTTATTTTATTTACTCAAGATCGTTAGAGGTTTGTACTTAAACATAACTTGGAAGTTGATGGCCTTCGATTAGCATATTTCTCAACTTTGTTGTCCACTGCCTACGACGTGAGAAGTTTTTGAGGATAATGTCATCGTAGGCGTATCTTTCGTAATTGCAAGCCTTCTTATTTCCCCCATCGATAGTAATTCAAAAGTTTTACACAGAACAAAACTTTTCTGTGATTCAAGTAGCGAAAACAAAGTGCAGTTTTTGCGTTTATATAATTACATAATTCATTACATTAACATAAATAAACATGTCATGTGCATTTTTTCGTAGGAAATTCGTACAGGAGTGAGTGACTGCTAATTGTATAATAGTTTGTGAAGAGAGTGGCGCACGCTCGCGTGGTCGACAGCGAAAATGCCGAGGAAACTATTGAAATTCTTAATTGTTTTCGATAATACGTCGTTACTGTACTTTCCTGGACAATTTTTGTCAGGAAAAGTGTTGATGGAACTCCAAGATGACACTCCTGTGTTAGGTAAGTTTTGTTTTCAAACTGTTAAATAAATGATTAATTTAGAAGCTTTTTGCTTACTAATATGTACTCTTTTAGACCTATGTATTAAGTAGGTACCTATCCTGTATTCAATCCTGTACTATAAAACTATTTTAGTACTATTTCTTTATCAATTAAATGGTACCCTTCTTTTTTAACTATTCAAAGGGTTCCCTACCTTACCCTTGGGAGAGAGAATTTACTATAAGATTATGTACAACAAATGTCTAATATGCCTAGTTTTAAGTCTTGCAACTGTATAGTGTGTTTAATTACCCGACTGCCAAAGAGGGAGGGTAATGTTGTTGGAGTGTATGTAAGTATGTATGTATGTCTGTTCCTTTGTGACCTCCTGTAGCCTAAACGGCTTGATGGATTTTGATGTACCTATGAGGTATCGTTAGATTTGTCTTGATTACGGGAGTGTCATAGGATACATTTTATCCTAAAAGTCCCACGGGATAAAGACATGCAGTGTGCAGTCGGGTATTTTGTTTTTAAGCAAACCGCTTTTTTATTTTAATCTATGTGTATTTTTCTGAACATTTAGTATTTTTTTAAATTATCACACTGTAAAAAAGTTTTAAATCAACTGTTTGGTGTGCAATAAAGAATGTCTATCTATTGTTATGAAATGTTCATTTACAGGTCTACATTTTCATGTAGTGGGTGAAGGCGTAGTACGAGTAGGTTCAGGCCGCCATGAGAGGTTGTTTGACAAAGAAAACTATATCGATTTCAGAATGCGCCTGCTTGGGGAACCAGGTATGTGCTTGCGAGTTCAACTAATACATTAAAATCACCTAATTAAAATGTAATCATATTTACAATACAATAATAAATTAAGTTTATTCATAATTTTAAAATATAAATTTAAACGTGCAAATTCACTCATCCATGAATTTTTGTGTCATAAAATCTTTTTATAGAATGCTACAAAAGTACTTGAGTACAATATGAGTATATTCACTACCATGAATAGTGATATGTACCTAATTATTGTTCTTCTTACATTTTATTAGAATAATAAAATATTGTGTTAAAAGGCATTATGTTTTCAGGTCATGGTACTTCAGTTTTGTCTCCTGGCATCCACAGCTTCCCCTTCAAGTTAGGGCTGCCGATGGGACTGCCTTCCACTTTCCTAGGCACCCATGGCTGGGTCCAGTATTACTGCAAAGCTGCTTTGAGAGAGCCCAACGGCCTCACACATAAGAACCAGCAGGTCTTTATAGTGATGAACCCTATTGACCTGAATTTGGAACCACCAGTCTTATCAGTAAGTAGTTTTTGTCTGTTTGAAGAGATCTATAAATAAATGTTAACAAATAACATTTCTTTCCATCAGTATATTTTAAATATTTATAAAATGGCATCTATAGCAACATCTCCAATATCATCCATTTTTTTTTACTATCCATTACCCAAAGGTTGGCTGAAAGAAGTTTCTTAAAGTGATAAGACCGCCAAAATTGTACAACAAAATGTCTAATACACATAGTTTTTGGAATACATATCTATCTATTTATCTCTTCATTGCTTGTTTATTGATAAAAATAGGTTCAGTCACTTAATATATTTTGTGTATTTCAATGTTTCTGTATGATAAAATATAATTTTTCAGTGATATTTTAAGTACACATAGATAAATTAAATCTTGCTAGGTGTAAAGTAAATTGTAACATGATATCAATATAATGTTACATGCCATATTATTCTTGTAACTCACTGTAGTATATCTTAAGATATTTTATTAGTGTTTGTCATGCTTTAATGATTTACACGCCTCATAAATAGCATCTGAGTACTTCCTTTTTCTAATGCACATAACATGGCCATTAAAATGCTAATTATGAACATTAGTATTTTAATTAAGTATTTGTCCTAGAATTTAGAAATTGTACAAATGGAATATACTAGTTAGAAAAAGTATGCAAATTATTCCACTTCAGTCCATCAAAATGCCCAACTGGTGAGGCAAACAAAGTAGTTTAAAAATTGCAATGGCATTAAATTCGGTTTGTGTTGCGGGTGAAGTATCGACTGCTTACATTAGGTGGTGTCGAAGTGCAAGTAGGGAAAATAATGTTATCAAACATTGCAAAAGAATTACTCGTGAATCCATTTGCAGAAATAAATTATTTTATTTTTATTTATTTATTTTACCACCATCAGGCATCACAGTCGCTCGTCTGCCGCCTCTCGCATAAAAAAATTTTATACTATCCTAGACTAGTTCCATTTTCGCCAACCCAGCTCGTCCAGAAACCTCTAGAGGCCTTTCAGCTTGTGTGCTGGGCTGGTCAAGGTATTCGTCTGGTTAAACACTACAGCGTGTTTCCTGACCTTCCCTTAGTCGTCTCTTACGGCAGCCACAAGATAAGATGGGGTGGACCTATTTTAAATCCGGAAACCGGGACAACATATACAATTCTTACAGTGAAGTTAGGATATCACAAAAACATGGTAGATGTCGAAAAGCGGTTAAGCGGTCGCCGCAGCCTATGGACGTCTGCAACACGCGCGTTGCAGACCCTTTCAAGACCTTCTCGTAACCTTTTTGAAGGACCCCGTAATATTGAAGTCGTATTGCGTATGCAGCAAGACTTCGAGTGCAGCATCGAGCACCGGCTGGGCGTGGGCTGCGTGGGCGGCGGCGCGGTGTCGTGCCGCGTGGCGCTCGACCGCGGCGCCTACGTGCCCGGCGAGAGCATCGTGCTCAGCGCGACCCTCGTCAACAACTCCAAGACCACCATCAAGGCCACGCGCGCCGCGCTCACTGAGGTACGCCCAAGCCTCTCTGTCTCTAGCGGCGCCTACGTGCCCGGCGAGAGCATCGTGCTCAGCGCGACCCTCGTCAACAACTCCAAGACCACCATCAAGGCCACGCGCGCCGCGCTCACTGAGGTACGCCCAAGCCTCTCTGTCTCTAGCGGCGCGGTGTCTGTCTCTAGCGGCGCCTACGTGCCCGGCGAGAGCATCGTGCTCAGCGCGACCCTCGTCAACAACTCCAAGACCACCATCAAGGCCACGCGCGCCGCGCTCACTGAGGTACGCCCAAGCCTCTCTGTCTCTAGCGGCGCGGTGTCTGTCTCTAGCGGCGCCTACGTGCCCGGCGAGAGCATCGTGCTCAGCGCGACCCTCGTCAACAACTCCAAGACCACCATCAAGGCCACGCGCGCCGCGCTCACTGAGGTACGCCCAAGCCTCTCTGTCTCTAGCGGCGCGGTGTCTGTCTCTAGCGGCGCCTACGTGCCCGGCGAGAGCATCGTGCTCAGCGCGACCCTCGTCAACAACTCCAAGACCACCATCAAGGCCACGCGCGCCGCGCTCACTGAGGTACGCCCAAGCCTCTCTGTCTCTAGCGGCGCGGTGTCTGTCTCTAGCGGCGCCTACGTGCCCGGCGAGAGCATCGTGCTCAGCGCGACCCTCGTCAACAACTCCAAGACCACCATCAAGGCCACGCGCGCCGCGCTCACTGAGGTACGCCCAAGCCTCTCTGTCTCTAGCGGCGCGGTGTCTGTCTCTAGCGGCGCCTACGTGCCCGGCGAGAGCATCGTGCTCAGCGCGACCCTATAGTAGTACTCTAGCTTCATCATCAACCTATCGCAGTGCACTACTGGACATAAGTAGGTCTCTCTAGCTATTCGCCATTTTGGGCAAACATCTAGAGGCTTTATCCATAACCGCCATCTCGCACCGATGGCACTGCCGCCCTACAACTGATAATGATGTTGACTAGTATTTCTTAAAATGTCCCGGTCTCTGTGACCTCACACTTCATCATCATCATGATCAGCCTATTAGCAGCAGTCCACTGCTGGACATAGGCATCTCCAGTTGTTCGCCACTTAGGGCAAACATCTGGAGGATATACCCATAATCGCGTGGTATTTAGCTACGCCTTTAATTGTGATGGTTATACCGCCACCAGTCGGTTGCCAGCGCCTCGTTTGTTATACGGCAGGATGCACCATGGGCAGGTGAGGTTGGCTTGGAGCGAAAAGATAATAGGTCTCTCCCTTACATCCCTCACACTTATGGCAACGTTAAGCTAGTGTAACCCCAGCATTACCTGACGGCGTGTTGCAGACGATCCAGTACTCGGCGCACGGCAAGGTGGCGGCCAAGGAGGTCCGCGAGCTGGCGGTGCGGGCGCACGGCAAGACGCGGCCCGGCGACGCCGACGTGTGGCGCCACGAGCTGCTGTACGTGCCGCCGCTGCCGCCCACCAACCTGCGCGGCTGCCACCTCATCGCCGTGCAGTACGACGTCTTTGTGAGTACCGACCACGGTCACTTATGCTATGATCTTTATGCACTTATTAGCTTATGATCGTCACAGGAGATGCTTTTACGGAAACGGAACACAGGTCGGAATTTGTGTAGATTGCCATCGACAATCTAAGAGATGTATTATACAACCTCCATCTATCCTTGTCTAGTCGACTCGACTCACTGGCATTGCGAAGAGACGTTGCATCCATGTGCGTTCTCTACCGCACCTATCATGGGGAATGTTCTGAAGAATTGTTTGGTTTACTGCCTGCAGCGGAGTTTCTTCACCGCACCACACGTAACCGACTGAAATTCGATCCACATCATCTCGATGGCTGGCGATCCTCGACTGTACGTTTTATGAGGAACTTCTTGCCTCGCGCCTCGGTTTTGTGGAACCAACTTCCTGCGACAGTCTTTCCGAACAGCTACGACTTGGGAACCTTCAAGAAACGAGCGTATTCATATTTAAAAGGCCGGCAGCGACCCTAAACTCGGTTAGGGCTGCGGGTGTCCATGGGCGGTGTCGACTGCTTACCATCAGGCATCACACTTGCTCGTCTGCCGCCTCTCGCATAAAAAAAAATCTATTGCTAAGTTATAGTTCGCTGACGTCATTCCCCGCTCTTCGCAGTTCATAATCGAGCCGAAGAGCATGGAGAAGGAGGTGAAGCTGCAGCTGCCGGTGCTGGTGGGCACGTACCCGTTCCGCGGCGACGACGAGGCCGCGCCGCCGCCGCACTACCCCAGCACGCTGCCCATCTTCCGGCCCTGGCTGCACGACAAGCCGCCGCACTGACCACGCACGACCACTCGCGCCCACTGTACAGGTCAGTTAACTAATGCTAGGTTTACACGCGAGCCACGCAGCCCGGCAAGCAGCCTCACTTCGCACGCACGTGAACATTAAATAATAATAATAACCCAAGACATGCCACGCTGGGCCACACAGCGCCACCTAGCCCCAAACTAAGCCGAAGCTTGTACTATGGGTACTAGACAACTGATAAACTTACTTAGATACAATTTTTTTTTGTAAATAAATACATATTATACATAGAAAACACCCAGACCAATACAAACAGACATGTTCATGAACACAAATGTTTGTACTGTGCGGGAATCGAACCCACGACCCTTGGCTCAGAGGGCAGAGGTCACTACCAAATGAGCCACCGAGCCTGAGAATATTCAAACAGACGAACAGCCCGTTCACATGCTTGTGCTTGTGTTTGTGCCTGTTGAATGTCGTATTAAACGCGAGCGTGTAAACCCGACATAAAAACATCAGGTGTGATTGTGGTCACATATGGTGGAAGTGGTTGCCACAAATCTTAACTAATATTATAAAGCTGAAGAGTTTGTTTGAACGCGCTAATCTCAGGAACTACTGGTCCGAATTGAAAAATTCTTGTTGTGTTGAAAAGATCATTTATCGAGGAAGGCTTTAGGCTATGTAACATCACGCTGCAACTATTAGGAGCGAAGAAAGAATTGGAAAATGTAAAAAAAAAGCGGGGAAAAAATAACTATTCCACACGGACGAAGTCGCGAGCACAGCTAGTTTATACTAAAGTTGAATTATTCATTTCAGTCGGTAAAATTACTTGTCACTGATACAACTTCGGGAATAGTCCCTGGTTTCCAAGGAAGCACGAAAGAAACATAAAACCCGATTGTATAGTTACTTTTGTCAAACATTTATTTAACATTGGAAAAATAGAACTTCAGGGTTTGGTTGCCGTTTAATATGAAACACTGGAAATTTCATTTTACTAACTGAAATAAATAATTCAACTTTAGTGTCTGTGAATAAGCGCGCGGAGTGACGTCGTACTGCACGCGCATCATGAAAAGTCTGCCTATCTCTCTCGCGCGCGGTCTAGCTTACCAGTGCTAAGGGGACAGTTATAGTGTGACTTTGCTACTGTAAAGTGAAATTGCATAAGTGTGAGTACTGTGAACATGCCAGCTTTAGTTAACTGATCTGTACCCAATTATTTACCTTCCGCTAGGGAATCCCGGATACAGATCTGAATCTGTGTTCAGAAATATTAAATGGTGTGCTTTTCCCACATTTGATGGGAAATTATAGCCTAGCTTCCAAGCGCGGATCCATCGTTGTTATGAAGATGGGCATGCCATCAACGCTAGACTGACTTGTACAGTCTACTGGCATAGGCTGATATTATTTATCCTTTATATCTTAAATACATAATTAAAAATATGCTCACAACCTATTTGGGGGCTGGATCCGCCCCTGCTAGCTTTATGTAAAACAAGGTTCTTTTAGTTTTATTATGTAGACTTTATTTATAAGAGTATCCAATTCATTTACCTATAAGTTTGGCTATTCTATTTAATAGATGTCGCTTTTAAAGTGATTTGAGTTTGAGTCAGCCTACAATGACCCATGCATTCCAAACACACACTCGAAATATATTCTTTGTTCCAACATGATGGTCCAATTTCGTGACTAGTTTACAAGTCTTGGTTAATTCTATTCGAAACATAATCTGCAATATGTATTTATTTGCGTTGTTGGACACAGGCTGAGTACCAGCCTTCGCCACCAGTGAATCCAACGGGAATTAAATGAAATGAAATAAGTACTGTCTAGACCAATTTTTGTAACTGTTAATACCTATACCTAGAATAAATAAATATTAATTGAAGACACATAATTTTGGTGATATTGGACCTTAATATCATCCACAAAAACAAACGCACATTGATATGACAACGAGTATTTAAAAAAAAAGGTTACATTTTCTATCTTTCGGATTAGGACGAAAGTGATCTGATCAGGCATAGAACACTATTTGATTTATTATTTTCTGTTTATAATTATTAACTTACCAATCACTATAGACTGGTAATCCTTATCTAACTAGATTAATAAAATGTATTGCAATGAATTTAGATTTAATAAGATGCTTTTATAAATATTTTATTAAAAATATACTTTAATGTTAAACATTTAAGGATATATAAATCCTTGAATCCAAGCAGGAGTTGAGCTTCGTTATTTTGTATAACTTTTATTTTACATAAGTTAATATTTACACAGTGCGCAAGTGAGTTTATTTTTAATATTTTAGATATGTAGCAAGGTGGTCTTGACATGTCTGAGTAATTTATTACGCACGAAAGCGGCGCTAAGCGTTTGTGTCTAGTTTAGTTATTGTAATGATTAATATTATATGTAATTGTAGGCATGTCGATTACCACATTTGTAATCACAACTAAAGATACCTATTGCATTATGTATTTTTAATCTCAAATGGTGACTATTTAGAACTGAATGTGATCTGACGTGGCACGTTATAATTTACCATTTATATGCATATCATACTTATTAGCTTATCGAAATTTTGTGACTGTTTATAAAAACGTGCTCGAAAAATTATGTGTTCATTACATAAATAGTAAACAACATATCACAAAATCATATCAATTTATTAAATGTGTCTTATCAATGTATAATTTTTAATGTTAGTGCCATTTAATTAATGATTTGTTTCGTAACTCCCTCTAAGAATTAATGAATATTAAACTAAATAACAGTCATGTGTAATATTTTCCATATTCCTATGGTGTAAGATGTAATGGACTATTTTTACTAAATTATAAGAATGTTAAACTAACCTGTGATATTCCAATCCGTCCAACCTATACTGTAGTTACACTACGAATTATATTAGATTATTATTAAATAAAATAACAATTATATTTAAAAAATGTGTGTATTTTTTTTTACCAAATTGCACGGGACAAGTGTAAACATTTACATTCTTTCATAATTCATTTTTGTTAAATTTTTACCAAATTTTATTTATTAAATAGAAAATTAATATAATCCAAGCTTTCTTAAATACTGTAGAATTATTTTACAGTTGTTTTCTAGAAACTTTAATGACGATGAATAGAGCGGGACTTAATATTTGTCGACAGCAATTGGATGTAAAGTACCTACCGATACTTTATTAACGCATTTTTCCTTTTAAAAGCAAGTTGTAAATACATCCAAGCTGGTACAAATATATGTCATGAATATTGTGTGAACAATAGAGAAACCTTTAATAAGCTTCTTTTTTAGTAAGAAAATCTACCATTAGAAACCGAAACTATTTGTTTTATGATCACATCGCGATTGGTTTGTTTGTCTTATTACCGACTCATTTTAAACAAACAATTAGATGTGATCATGTGAATTTATTTACAAACTTAAACTTAGGTGTTGAACATGTCTATTTCATCAATTTAGTTCCTTGGATCGTCTACAAGGGCACATTTTAATCATAGATTAAAGAAATTTACCCTCATTTGTTTACAATCCATAACAATGCAGTTTTGACATTTAGTTGATTTTAATACTAAAAGAAGTAGCTTCGATAAATTTAAGGCTCTTCGGCGACCGTTTTAGGCGGATGAACATGAAACATAACATTATTTATCACATTGTTTAGTACAAACGCATTATCACTAGGCTCGTTCGTGTTCGTCCGTCTGCGGCGGCGCCCGAGCAAGGTCGCTGAGGAGTTACGGGCTACAGGCACGCGTCAAGACGTTTGACAATGTTTAGCTTAGCTGTAACAATCTCATAGCGGCGTCTTTGTATTGCTTTTGTCGTCGCAGATTTCATTCTTTTTAAATTAATTGGAGCAGATGAAATCGTATGTAAATGTATAAAATAAATGCTTTCTTTTCCCAACATTTTTAGCCCACTAAAATGTGACTGACCATTTGAATTAATAGTCAGATTAAAGCAAATTAGCATGTTAAAGAGATGATGGAATCGGCGACAACGGGGACATCTATCGGTCGGATTCGGTAATTCGACCAATGGTACAGGCGAGACAGCGGGAACTCCAAAACCCGCGCAGGCTCAAGGTTGAGAGCAGTTCCGTAGAGTATGTTTGTGTAAATAAAGTACTAGTCTTTTGAACTTAATGTTGTTATTTCCACCGATTTTATTTTTATCGGGTGAAATGAAAATTTTAATTTTGAATAAAAAAAGCTTGTCAAGAAGATTTGTCTACAAAAGCAAAGTCTGCGTGGGCTCAAGCCTGTAAGTAGTTTTTCGAAGTATATCAATAACAAGACGAACAAATTCGTAAGCGGTCGTTTTCCATCGGCGACCATCGTTTTTGAGTCTGCGCGGGTTCAAATCCGACAAAAGTCTCGCGTATGTCAATACCGTCCCGCAGTCCAGCGAAAATACAAAGTACGCACAGGAGAAAGTCTGAGAGCATTACAATGTTAACACAACGTACTCGCTCGGCGTCCGGTCCGGCGGCGGTGTGGCGCGGGCGGGGCGGCCGTGCGTGGGCGTGGGCGCGGGCGTGGGCGCGGGCGTGGCCGTGGGCGCGGGCGCGGCGCTAGGCCATCTTGGCGGCGAGCGCGTGGTGCAGCGCGGCGAGCTGCTGCGTCCACTTGTCGAGCGCGCCGTAGCGCGCCGCCCCGCGCGCGCCGCCCGCCAGCTCCAGCACAGAGTTCACCTGGTCGATGCGCCCGCTGATCGTGCTGCGCACACACACACGCACACGTTAAGAATAACTAATAAGAAATCTTTATTATATTGGGACATAACGATGATCATCAACCTATTGCAGTCCACTGCTGGACATAGGCCTCTCCAGCTGTTCGCCACCTAGGGCAAACTTCTAGAGGATACACCCATAATCGCCACGCTGGGCAGGCGGGTTGGCGATCGCAGGGCGTAGCTTCTTGCTTCGGTGACGCTGCTGCCCGTCACCGGCCTGTGGTATTAAGCTACGCCTTCTATCGTGATGGTTTTAACGCCACCAGTCGGTTTGCCAGAGCCTCGTTTGTTGTTCGGCAGGATGCACCACGGGCAGGTGAGGATGGCTTGGAGCGAAAAGGTGATAGGTGGCTCCCTTACATCCCACTCGACCTTACTCCTCACGCATTAAAGACGCTTTTACATTGCTGAATATTTGCTAGCTTCTTATACTATCAAAAAGTGAATCTCTTTGCCAACACTCATATGATATAGGACCTTTTAAACAATCTGTATCCAATGATACATAACAATGATAACGTAACAATCACAACATTTTCTTTATGCAAGAGGCGGCATACGAGCGAATGTGATGCCCGATGGTTAGTAGTCGACACCACCCGTGGCAACTCAAATTCCGATTCCGAACTCGAGTTCCGGGGTCGCTGACGGCCTTTTAAATAGGAGTACGTCGTTTCTTGTAGGCTGGGAGCGCCTTCGAGACGCGAGTCGTAGATGTTCGGAAAGAATGTCGCTAATTTATTCTGGGGCAGTAGCGCGTTAAAAAGAGAACCTTTATAACGGTCGACCCAAGAATGCGGATCTTATTTCTTGTAAGCAGGACTCGATAGCTATTAAACGACAGTTCCACAGCGGGACCAACGGTTTAACGTGCTTTTCAATACATGAGGGTATACCACCGCCAACGGGCGGGTAAGTATATATTATTTTTCAAGGCCACACAATACTCATATAACACTAGATCAAACAAGTCATTCATTGATGTGTTAGTGTGAAGAAAAAATCATACTCACTTGTCTAAAATACAGGTAACAAGTAAATTCTCCACTTCCTTCTCATCAATGTTGAGCTCCTTAGATATAAACGGTATATGAATCCTAGTGTACGGGCCTATCAGTTTAATCAACACCTGAGTTCTGATATTCCTCAGCAGGTCTTCTATGTGTTCTCTAATGAACGGATCGTCCATTATATTGTTCCTATTGTGCTTTAGTATCGACTCGAAGTCATTGATATCGTTGTTCTGATAGGCCATCACTAGGTTAGTCATTGCGAGAATTTCGGGATCATTCTTGTACGGTTTCGCTTCCTGAGAGTCGAATGGATTGATGCCAGATTTCATAAGCCTAAAAAGTTGTGAATAATGTTATTTCCTTCATAAATACAACACTTAATATTAGCCATGGTATAATCGTAGTTATAATTATTGTAGAATGTACTCACATATTAGCTAATACTAGATATTTCAAGCAGGTAGTTCTTCTGGGGCTGCCGGACTCGTCGTAATTCTTGAACGCTTCGAAAAAGTCCGTGTGAGCCTTCTCGAATTCACCCTCGCGGAGGTGCATTTTACCGCCACATTCTAGAAAACAAGACAGCCTTCAAATCACCAACATGAGTTCATCCCGTGTGCCGGCGAAAAGGCATGCCGGGCAGGACATAAAAGGGTTTTTTTTTTATATTGCTATGGGTGGCAGACGAGCAAGCGGCCCATCTGATGTTAAACGGTTACCGCCGCTCATAGACTCTGCTGCAATGCCAGGGGCACAGCTTAGCCGCTGCCTGCCGTGAGGAAAGAATTCTTTTTAGACCAAGTTTGAAGAAGGACAAGTCGTAGCGATCAGGTGAGATGGTTTCAGGGAAGAAATCGCAAACGGTCAGACTGGACGGTTAATAATGTTTATTATTACTAAAAATAATAGTCTATTGTTCTTTTTTAATAGTCAATTGATATTGTAAAGTAATCACCTCTAATGACGCCCATGATAAGTGGATGAGGTATCGCGGACTTGATGTGTAGCGACTGCTCATATAGAGCTTTTAGCTTCTTGTTGTTCTTCTGAGCAGTGTACATCTGAATCTCCAACGCGTATATCTCAAGCAGTTGCGTGCCTTTCTTTAGGTCATCTTCTCCTTCATCTGTCTGCAATTA
This sequence comes from Conogethes punctiferalis, assembly GCA_031163375.1. Classification (NCBI taxonomy): domain Eukaryota; kingdom Metazoa; phylum Arthropoda; class Insecta; order Lepidoptera; family Crambidae; genus Conogethes; species Conogethes punctiferalis. The sequence goes on from CM062079.1 coordinate 19,157,304, forward strand.
TTGATTAGATAAGCAAAATAGACACAAGAAAATTATATATTTTTTTAATTTTCTACATCTTTTGATTGATTTTTTTAAATAAATGGAACATAGCAATTTTTAGTGTGGTCACAGAGAATACATTATATTACATGTATGTGTATGTATGATGTGTTGATAAAACTTGTACACAGTACTGAAAACACATAAATCTAAAATCACACTTAGGTGGTAATTATTCTAAAAAAAATTTGGCTAAAAATATTCACATATTTTCTTACCTGACAGCTCTGATGGAGTTGCTTTAGTATCTTAGCCAGCTTGTTGAAGTCTCCTCTATCGTAATAAAGTTTTCCTAGTTTGGTATTCGTTTTGAACCATAACCTATCGTTTTTCGCATCTTTCAGTGCTTCAAGTGTTGTCTCATAGAAATCTTGTAAGAGTTCCATCTGTTGAAAATTAAAAAACAATGTACATAAAATATTTCATGTTGATATTCTATTTAAAAAAGTTTCCTTTACTTAAAAAAAATAATACTTACATTCCTAGATGTTGAAATGTAGTCTAAAATTGAGTTGATTGACTTCTCCGAGTGGTTCCTTGTGACTGCACTCTTGATGTAGGTCAGGAGCTGCTTATACCTAGACATCATCTCTGTAAAATTACCCTGAAATGCAAATAGATGTGTTGGTGTATTAGTTGGTAAGCCATTTCTTCACACCATGAAACCACAATTGATAGGTGTTGTTATGAAGACAAGAATTCTCCCTTGATGATAAATGATAAAAGTATCTCATTTAATCAATATCATTTCTCTATAAATAACTGCTATCATACTAATAACTATAACAAAACCGCATAAAACTGAGGACAGGGCAGTGATGCCAAATGGCTTTACCTGATATAATGTAGGCAATGAAAAGATACATTATAATATACCTTTTCATTACCTTATTAGCTTTTGTGCAGACAAATTGTGTAAGGAAAAGGTAGGACAGGACATGGACAGGCAGGGCCAGATCTACTTAAGGGCTGCAGCCCAGAGCGTAATAGCTAAAACACTAAAGCAGTAATAGCTTTTTGACATGGCTATTAGTTGAGTACTTAGGAAGGCCTTTAAGTAGTTTCAGCCCTGGGTGACTGTCGAAGACAGGCTGGTTAGGCGCCTTTTAGTTTTGAAAAAAATAATGTTTTTGTTTTGTTGTTGACACAGTGCCTTAGCGACATATCCATTGTTCTGCTCCTGTCTGTCTAAATGGTTTTGTATTTTAATATTTCATTTTCGTTTGTGCTATTTAATATTATACTTTATTATCTTTAAGCCAGCCCTTTTAATTCTACAGTTCATAGCTACAAATTCACGATCCGGCCCCATAGACCGAACTATACTTACAAGTTTAAAATTGATCTTAATCATCTGTTTGAGAGCCTTGAAGCCCCACTCGCCCTTGTCGCCGCCCTCCAGCTCCAGCACCTTCTGGAAGCTGAGCAGCGCCGCCTGCGGCTCGTCCTCCTTCAGCGCCTTGCTGTTGTAGTACTGGTTCTCCAAGTCCACATCCGGCTCAGAGTTACTGTCCTCTGAATATTCCTACAAGCAAAATACCATTTGTTAAAGCATTTATGCAAAGTGCAAAAGCAAGCATCAATTTTTGACTTGCAAAAGTATTACTCATGAATCTATTTGCAGAAATAAATTGTTTTGTTTATTTATTAAAAGTCTCTTCAAAATGATATTATGGTAGACTGGAGTCAGAAGTAGGCAACAAATCTGCCTGTATCTCAGACAATGGGTGGAGGCTTGGTATTCTATCAGAAATATAGTAATATACATTCCAAATAATATCCTCCTGCTGCTGTTTCAAATATGTATATATAGGTTCCCATGCCAATCAAATTATTCCCTAAGTATTATGTATTTTGAATGCAATATCCAGCACTTCAACATTTGGTTGTTGTAACCCTGTTTCCAATCGGGTTTGAATGGTTTACATAGGTACAGTTGAATGTTGAAAGTTTTAATACAACATCAATTTGATTAAGAAATGAGTGAAGGAAATAGCTCTCTTACTAGGAATCCTAAAAGGCTTTATTTTAACTGGTGTCCAAGCAAAATACCTGAATCACAAGATATTTACCCAGTTCATACTGATTGTGTTGCTTTGCTTCCAATGAATATAGTTAAGTGGGATACATTTTGTTAAAAACTCTAAAACATAAGTTGACATTGACTGCAGAATTTACGAAAATCGAATGTCAAAACAAACACTGATAAAGTATATTATTAGTTATTACATAGGTACGAGGTTCTGATGTGTGCGAGGTTGTAAAGTTCCAGTTGGATTGAAGCGGAACACCGGGTACAAAGTAAATGTAGGAACAATGAAAATTATGTCGTAGTATAAAATATAACTTATTACAAAGTGAAACATGTGTCTAAGATCTATCCCAACATCCGTATTGTTACTATAACAGAGCAAAAATGTATTGACTGGAATGGCAAGTAAATATAAACTACCACATTAGTATGATGTATTTAACATACCAAGCCATAGTCCTCCTCTTCCTCGCACATGTTATAATCATCGTCGTTGTCAGACATTTTTACAAATTGGCTTTAATCCTAAAATTTTACAATCTAAAACGACGACGATGAAACGACGGCAAACAGCAAATTGCTTGACACTTGACAGATTTTTTTTTTTTTTTTCTTTTTTTTTTTTTTTTTTTTTTTTACACTTGACAGATTAGACACGGATGGCTTGACAGCTTTTTTGCCTGACTTTTGTTTTTTTAATTGTCACTGTAAAAAAATAAGCAGGCAAAGACATTACTTACAATACATTTTCAAGGATCGTCGTGTGCACAACCGAACCACATGAAAACGGTATCCAAATTGTGTAGTCCATTATAAAAAGATCTCAAATTTATGAGCAAAGTTTATCAAGTAAAATTAGATATGTTGTAGCCATGTCATAAAAAACAAGTTTCATTCTTCACCAACTCACAAGTTTAATTCACAAATTAATTCACACACAAATTAACAATGGACCAAAGAGACACAGATTTTGAATTCCACAGAACTTGAATTCCATGATGTGAACGATTTTACTATTAATCAACGAGTCTAGTCACCGCAGCTTCCCTTTTTTCGTCCTATCAACTTGCTGAAAGTCAAAGAACTCGTTAGGTTGACTAAGGTATCCCTATTATCCTTCCCGGTAGTTGTGCTTACCCTCCTCGAACAAGGAGTGCTTGCTGCTAGTAATTTGCGGCTGGCCGGGGCAGGCAAAGATGCAGCTACCAGAGTTCCTGTAAGTTTCTGTTCACTGGCGAGGGCGACACAGGGGCGCTTACTGTATAATATGTCCATCAATTCAAGGAGGTGTGAACCACACATACCACGCTCCATCGCCCCTCATTCGACGGACGATGAAAATTCATTCCCCAGAAGATACATTAATAAATTAGGCAGAGTGGGCAGAGATAACCGCGAAGGAAAGGAAGTACTAGTTTATTACTTCTATGGCACTGGGTAAATGTTGAAAATCGGATTCAGGATCGATGCATAAATATAAAACCAGTGTTTCTGTGTACTATGCCGTCAGCGCAGGTATTTATACAGATTCGAAAACGTAGAACTAGACGCCATGAAATGCAAAACACCCATAACAACAGTTTTAAATTTCTAAACGATTCCCGCTTATTTTCCGCTGCAGGTCAAACTATGTGCCGAGGAATTATATAAATTTGATTGGTGAAAATCATTATCCAATGATAATGCAGATATTTTAGGCGCGAAATGTAATGCCTGTCTTTAACCCACGAAAATCGTTATAAACATATACGAAAACTTTCTTGTTGTAGAGTCAAATAATGTAGCTAGTTTCTGTCCTAGTTTCAGTCTTATAATAAAGCCTAAATAATTTAGATATAGAAATTAGTGTGGCCTAAGAGGGGATAAGTTTACTTCCCGCTATTATGATAAAAACAGCTGTGACTGGTCAATGAACTCGAGAAATTGTTCCGAAACATATTGTGATGAAAGTTAACTTCAGAAGAAGTAAGTTTGAAATATCTAATGCTTATTTTAATTTCAATTTTTTTCCATTAATTTTATATGACATATCAATAAAAAGAAAAACGTCGTATTTTGTTACCTGAACTTATTAACATTATTAAAAGAATATAATATTTGAAAATTCAAGGAAAATGGTAAAATATTTGATACGTTGTTACGGACTGGATATCTTTTCCCGCCATTAGACCAAAGCTAGGCTCTAAAGTCATTAAAATTCAGATCGCCAACACCTCCTCGAAGTCGAAGGTATTCTGGAAGTTGTTGTGAGCCAGACTGGTGAATTGTTACTTTATTGATTAAATATTTTTACTAGCTTTTAACAATATGGCTACATTCAGTGACAAAGAAAATACCCTCGGAAATGGACTTAGCAATGTGCACATTAAGGTTGGTAGTTTTAACTTTGTTATTACACTATAATTATTACATCGGCATGCGAAGTAGTTTCATACATGCGTAATTTATGTTATCTAGCTACAGTTTATACTAATAAAATACCATAATAACCTCTTACCACAAGTGTCATGCATGCATGACGGATTTCGATGTTTATTACTCATGGAAGTAACATATAAGGAACAAGCTGTTGTCGGAAAATCGAAGCCCGAACGAAAGCCCAGTGCATGTCCCTTTTGTCTCTCTCTGAATAGGGTGACTATATTAAAATATGATTTAAGGACAATGACAATACATACGTACAAAAAAAACAGCCAACATTGAAAGCCAAAATATTTTTTATTCGTAATCGTTTTCTAAATAACATCTTTTTTTGCAAAGAAACCGACTTCAATATGGCGAAAATTTAAATATGAATTGGCTAATGCCTTTACCAATTAAATATCACGTGGATCTTCAAATATAGATTGAGAAGGATGTGGTGGATCTAACAATGTACCTATGTTGTTTGCTATAAAATTCTTGGACAACATACATGGTAGTTTTATTTTTGTGTACCTACGTTTTTTAATGATTGATTTGATAATGTTATAAATAGTTTTTAGAAAGAAAGAAAGAAAAGAAAAAAAACGTTTATTAGAGTCACATACAAATTATGAATAAAGTAACTAGGTACATAAAATACATTACGTGACACTAAATGGTGTCCACTCAGCATAAGCCGAGGCATCTTGGTAAGAAGCCTCGACGCTGGTCTTCCGTAGACACCAAGAGGTCGGCTGGGCGCAGCGACACATGAACGTAAATAAAAAATTTAAAACTATTATTAGCCAAGTAATAACTTAAAACTAGTATTAACCAGGCAGTTAAATTACATTATTAGGATAGAGATACCTAACTCTACTAAGATAACTAAGTAGGTCGCAATATTTTTCATATTAAGCATTTTTTATAATACTTATAAAATAAATATGTATAATACTTATGAAATAAATATGTAAATAATATTATGTATATATATAGAAAATATTAATAAGCTATATTTTATTATTATATCGTCAACAGATTCATTATTATTAAGTAGGTATATTATGATGACACAATTAAATTTTCTTTTTCTGGTTTGCTAAGAGATATTCTTTGTATTTACGTCTGAAAGAACCTAAAGTCAGTGAGTTTCTGATAGGTGGTGGTATGTTATTCCAACATTTTGTGGCAGAGTATCGGAAGCTGCCACGAAACGCAGATGTTCTGTGTTTTGGACAGATAAGGCGGGATGCAGTCCTGACTAGACGTTGGGAAAATGAAAGTTTATTAAACAAATATGAAGGAGACTCTTTTCCTATGATTCCAAATAATAGGCAAGCAAAATGCAGTGTACGTCGAGAGTCCATGTTCATGAGATTGCCTTGGTTGTTTTTTACGTGTATTTTAGAACTTCGAAGACGAATCGGGAAACATGCTTTAGTTTTCCTATACAAAAAAACAACGGACTTTATGATTGGATAGTCATGCATGGTCACCCTAATTCTTCACTAACAAATTATGTTTAAAAGTATTACTTGTGAAAAGACAAACTACAATCCGGATAATACTCGCTTTCACAAGCCCCCCGACACAAATTCTCCCCATTTTAATTACACATTAAGAAAAATATAACAAATTAAAGATCCCCGCCACCGACGTCAAAGTCGGCGATGTCATGTGAAGTTGTCAGGGCCCCTACCACCGGTTCGAGAGCGATCGTTCGTTGAACGGATCGTGTATTTTTGCAAAATCAATCCCTCCCATTATTCCTTTCCGTGTTTGAATATATGAATTAAATTAACGAAAATCAACTTTGACGAATTTTAGTTTGTATATTCGAACACGGGGGGGACAAATGAGTGGGATTCATGGCTCAAGGGTACGCCATCCGTTGAGCGAGCGATCGTTTTCGTTTTTGGTGGTAGGGGGCCTCTAGGTCCGGTGTTTCGTACTCTATCTAGCAATCTAGTCGCTGCTAGAAAGGGACGTTTTGTTCACTATTTTCCCTCTCATTGGTTACGTTCTTATTTTGACAAGACTTATTTTGAACAAGACTCTTAGGGCCTTAACATAAGGTTTCAATTTCCTTATTTTAGCTTCAATATGCATAGATAGAGCGCCTTTCTGTTGTACGAAGTACTTGATACTTCCATGTTATTACTGCGCTGCATCGAGTGGCGATTTCGCGCGTTAATGTTCATATCGCATTGATTATTTCCAGTCTCCAGTCAAAAACAACGTTCTAACTCAAAGAAACGAAAACGTATCTGATGACAAGATGGAATTAGAGAAGACAGTGGAAAAGGCGGAGTTCGACCCTCAGCTGGAGCCGTTACTACGTGAAAACCCGCGCCGGTTCGTCATCTTCCCTATCAAATACCAGGACATCTGGAACATGTACAAGAAGGCTGAGGCGTCCTTCTGGACTGTGGAAGAGGTGGATCTGTCTAAGGTGAGTTAACCTAAATTTCCAGGTGATGATGAAGGTAAAGGCATGGTATATTTCAACACTTCCCAAATTAGTCACAACAACACAAACAAGCATTCACTCTGACCATTTTATTTGGGTACAGTCTCAACCATAAATAATTGAAAGTGTTAATGAGAATGTTGACCTGTAACAATAATGGAAATTCACCAGGACCATGACTCACCATAAGGATGCTAGACATTGTTAGATATTTATATTTGCTTCTGTAAGTACCTACATGCTAAATGAATTACATTGTGGTCTCAAACATATTGCATGTTTTGTCAACAGGATTTATCAGACTGGGAGAATTTGAAAGATTGTGAGAGACATTTCATCAAACATGTCTTGGCATTCTTCGCTGCATCTGATGGCATTGTCAACGAAAACCTTGTAGAAAGGTTTTCACAAGAAGTGCAAGTGACTGAAGCTAGGTGCTTCTATGGGTTCCAAATTGCAATGGAGAATGTGCACTCTGAAATGTATTCTTTACTCATTGACACATACATTAGAGATCCTAAGGAAAGGTAAGCAACATACTCTGACCCTGGAATGTGTTAAATAAAATAACATGTTGCTTGTTTTTTGTAAAAGCTTCATTTCAACAAAGAATTCAATGTAATTTTCATATCTTGACACTCTTATCAACCCCCTTTACCCTCTGCTAAATGTGTTATTATGTTAGATGATTCATATGAACAAAGCTGTTACTTATCAAGTGTCCTATGAGTAATGTTGTATTTTTCCTCTAGGGACTTCCTATTCAATGCCATTGAGACCCTGCCCTGTGTTAAGAAGAAGGCTGACTGGGCTCTGCAGTGGATCGGCAGCAAGACCGCGACCTTCGGCGAGCGTATCGTAGCCTTCGCTGCAGTGGAAGGCATCTTCTTCTCTGGCAGTTTTGCCTCAATCTTCTGGCTTAAGAAGCGTGGTCTTATGCCTGGCCTAACTTTCAGCAACGAGCTTATTTCCAGGGATGAGGTAAGTTTCCTTATCTTTACCAGAGTGTACTCAGGTACATTTTATCTTTTGACATGTTTGCTAAATTTATCTTATCTTTATTATTACAGCTTGACCTATTTTATTTTTGTTGCAAACTTATACTTGTTTTTCTTGTAGGGTCTACACACAGACTTCGCCTGCCTTATGTTCAAGCATCTTGTTCAGAAGCCAAGCAAGGAATGTGTTCTCCAGATAATAAAGGATGCCGTCGTGATCGAGCAGGAGTTCCTTACTGATGCATTGCCTGTCAGGCTATTGGGCATGAACTGTGAACTCATGTCTCAATACATTGAGTTTGTTGCCGACCGCCTGCTTGTAGACTTGGTTGGAGAAAAGGTAAAACAATGATACTTTTATCATGTATTTAAAATGTAACATCTACATTTTCTTTCATCCATTGGCTAACTTAAAATGTTTATTGCAGCACTACAACACCAAAAACCCATTTGACTTCATGAACCTGATTTCCCTGGAAGGCAAAACAAACTTCTTTGAAAAGAAAGTTGGAGAGTACCAGAAATGGGGTGTGATGGCCAACCCAATGGACAACGTTTTCACTCTGGACGCTGAATTTTGAGCAGTTATCATGAACAAGAAACAATATAACTATCTGACTACAGTATTAAGTTTTCCAATTCCAGTTTATTGCATTGACACAATTTATTAGTTTTAAGGACAAATTCATTTACATACATCGGTGGACCCGATATGCTTATCTTAATTAAATATTGTCTATTATTATTTAGTACAGCTCTGACATAATTTTGATACTATGACCTGATGAATGATGTACCTGTTTGTGTGAGATATTAATGTAAGATGAAGAATGGTTCTACAAGAGCATTATAGATTACTTATTTTGATAGGAAGTTTAATCAAACTTTATAATGATGGTCTATCAAGCTTGATGCAAAATAAATTAGTACCTAACTCATGGAAAATTTGATTAACATTAATTTTAGCTTATTAAGATATATTGATCATTGCGCAAATGATTATGAAGTGTGTGATATATAATGTAATTCTAGATTTATGACTTTAATAAAAAAATATACTAGAAGTACTTCTTCTTTTAATTTATGGTTTCAGTGAAAAACTAGGCACCCATTATCATTTGGATTATCGATGGTTCAGAACCAAGCAATATAGGTACTGTGGATGTTCGTCACGAATAATAATACCATCTATCTCTCGATACTTTATTCTCTCCATGATCAAACTACTACTATATTATATACTAATCGGTTCTAAGCTAATTGGTACCTACCTAAGTAAAGTAGATAATGCTATCGATCGGCAAAAAAAAAACATTTAACACATGGAACCACACCCGCGTGCGTTTGCTAAGGCGGTGCTACACTACCTACTAAGTTTCATACCTACAGCCCTGTGCTACTGCCTTAGACTGACGTCATTTACCTTTATACATTCTAAGTACCTATGTAGCTCAATTTGATTAGTCAAATACCTTTTATTTTGTGATGGACTACCTATCGATAGTGTACTTACAACTCTGTATAAGGTCTTGTTGATTAAATCATGCATTATAGGGTTCAACTCGCGAAATGATGATTGTTCTGGACGAGGTCTATGTAGGTATTATTTTTATTGTCTTGGTAAATAAAAATACATTTTCAACAAATCAAATATTTTATTGTATATTTCTTAAGATTTGGAAACGCACTCTCGATACAAAATACACGTTCAGACGCACATGTTGACGTGACACAGTTTAGTTAGTGACTGGAGATGCGACACATACACACACAATCATACATCTCCTAGACGCTCGTCCATACATGTTAAATTATCAATATGCTACAGTTAAAGTTGTATCACACAACATAGCTCTGTGATTCAACCCTTACTCTTGTAATAGTGAATTTACCGATTGCTTACATACTTGTGCATATTTCTAACATAATATCCAAGACATTGTATGATTTACCCGACATTTATGACGACAATATTTTTATGTTCTGCAATATACAAATACTTTTAGATTTTTTTCTACTCTGACGTCATTCACCGTTTCAAGCTTGCGTCATCGTGCGTGTGACCAATCAAAGGGTTTCAGAGAGCTACATAACATTTATAATTTGTGAACGGAGCATTATTTGTGTAATAAAATATTTTGAATTAAACCTAATTGTAAAAGTAAGCCCATTAGCCCAGCTGATGTAAAATGCTTATTGCACGATAATTCGTATCGCGGTAATTTTACGCGATCGCGAGGTGTTGCCGTAGCGTTACCCAAGTAACTAAGATACGGTGTAAATATTAGCACAAGTTCGACTTTACCGTCATCGTCGGGACATAAACGACTTACATATCGCGAGAAGGGCTACACACAATGTATTCAGAAACATTTCTTTAGGAAACCAGATCGTTACGTTCGTCGAAATATTCAATTCAAAATGTTTAAGGTTTTTGCTAGGTTTAGATTAGGGCGGTTTGAGTAGTTCTCACATTCTATATTATATCTTAGGTCTTATAAAAAGCGTCACGAGCTTGAAAGCTCATCAGAATAACCGTTTACCAGCTAACGACGGCTCTTCGAAGGAGGTGCTCCTCGCCCGTACCCTGGAACCCTCGTAAAGTTCCGTTGCGAACTATCACAATTTTCGAACATGACGCCGCCAAATTCGAATGAACGTACGAAAAAGGTTCCGAATTCTATTGCCCGACAGTGAATAGCCCCGCATGTGGACAGTAAAGCAGTTATTACACCACCCTAAATTCAGGGCACTGAAAACCGGGTGGGCGGGGACCCTAATTAGTGCGGCGCTTATTACACTACACTGAAAATCGGTCCCTATATCAGTTGATATGCGATAATCGCCCTCAATGTTATTACGTTACGCGATAGGCAGAGCGGTTAGGTAGCTAGGCAGCCCGATCGCCCTAAATCGGGACCCTTACCCTAATTCTTATTACTACTAAATTTAAGAGCTTTGTTCTTGTCGGTGGAGCAACAGCAATTCTTATTAGACCACCCTTATTCAGAGTTAGGGTCCCTAAATATCGGGTGGTGTAATAACTGCTTAGGTCGTCGGACGCCAGGTAGAGTATGCGCCAAGCAGTGCAGTCGGCTCGCCGGGCGGCTAGCGCGGCTTGGCGAGCGCGAGGCGGCGCAGCAGGCGGTGGCCCGACAGGAACGTGAGCGCGCCCAGCGGCAGCAGGTAGCGCAGCGTCGCGAACATGGACAGCTGCAGCCACAGCACGCCGTACAGCGACAGGGACGCTGCGGGAGAAACGACCTTATAGTTTTTTTTTGGCTATGCACGGGTTGTGCTTCTGCCACTGACGATGGTGAAAAGGTTGGGAAATGTACTGATAAAAATGATATTACTATAAACGGGATTTAGGAATACAAAATGGATCGACCTTATAAAGTTGTAAGTAGTTACTGATAAGTATGTTTATGTGTTTAGGTTTTGTGGAACCAACTCTATTTCCGAACAGCTACGACGAGATACGAGCGTACTCCTATTTAAGAGGCCGGCAGCGACCCCAGAACTCGTTCTGAGTAGCGGGTGTCCATGGGCGGTGTCGACTGCTTACCATCAGGCATAAAATTTGCTCGTCTGCCGCCTCTTGTCAAAAAAAAATGTTAAAGAAATCTTAAATATTAGGAAGCGACAGCTAGCTGTCGCAATGTCGTTATCGTGTTGCGATATCTGCCGGCAAGCTATCTACATAGCTTGCCGCAGGCGAATCGACAGCTAGCTAAGACCGGTAACGGCTCAAAGTCAAAGTCAAAATAATCTTTATTTGTATAGGTTTTTATGAAAAACACTTACAAATCGTCGAAGCTACCACCGGTTCGGAAAGCAGCATTCTACCGAGAAGATACCGGCAAGAAACTCGTGTAGTTGCTCTTTTCAAAATGGTGTTTACAATATTACAGCGCTACAGCGGTCAATTCTGCCGATGTCGACATACTATTCGTGTGTTAGAATTATTGCTTGTAACCCTTTTGTGTTAAAGTAGTTGTTGATCATCATCATAGCGTTGACGATACTGGGGTTTGGTATCCTTATTTGATACCGACTGAAGACCGTCCTTTAGGCAGTAGCCACAGCAGCGGCAGCAACGCGGCGGGTACACTCACCGCCGAGCGACAGGTGGAACACGAGCGAGCTGAGCGTCCAGGGGCAGTGGCCGAGGTTGAGGCCGAGGCGCAGCCACAGCAGCAGCAGCAGCAGCAGCGGCGCGGCGGGTACACTCACCGCCGAGCGACAGGTGGAACACGAGCGAGCTGAGCGTCCAGGGGCAGTGGCCGAGGTTGAGGCCGAGGCGCAGCCACAGCAGCAGCAGCAGCAGCAGCGGCGCGGCGGGTACACTCACCGCCGAGCGACAGGTGGAACACGAGCGAGCTGAGCGTCCAGGGGCAGTGGCCGAGGTTGAGGCCGAGGCGCAGCCACAGCAGCAGCAGCAGCAGCAGCGGCGCGGCGGGTACACTCACCGCCGAGCGACAGGTGGAACACGAGCGAGCTGAGCGTCCAGGGGCAGTGGCCGAGGTTGAGGCCGAGGCGCAGCCACAGCAGCAGCAGCAGCAGCAGCGGCGCGGCGGGTACACTCACCGCCGAGCGACAGGTGGAACACGAGCGAGCTGAGCGTCCAGGGGCAGTGGCCGAGGTTGAGGCCGAGGCGCAGCCACAGCAGCAGCAGCAGCAGCAGCGGCGCGGCGGGTACACTCACCGCCGAGCGACAGGTGGAACACGAGCGAGCTGAGCGTCCAGGGGCAGTGGCCGAGGTTGAGGCCGAGGCGCAGCCACAGCAGCAGCAGCAGCAGCAGCGGCGCGGCGGCCAGCAGCGCGAACACGTCGGACAGCGCTCGCGGCGGGCGCGGCTCGGGCGAGCGGAACACGTGCGCGATCTCCGGCAGCGGCCCGCGGTGGCCGGTGGCGGCTAGCGGCCGGACGTCGCCTGGACACACACAAATCGATTAGTTCATTAAACAAATAAATACTTAGGCGAGTATTATGCCGCGTTTACACGCTCGCGTTCAATACGACATTCAACGGGCACAAACACAAGCATGTGAACGGGCTGTTCGTCTGTTTGAATGTGCACGTGCGTGCGCAGTGTGTAGGGCAGGGCTGCTCGCCGAGCTGCGTGACACGCGTGTAAACCTAGCATTAAATAAGTAGATCATTACAATATTTACCCCCTCCCATCCTCTTTGTCAGCAAAAGTAAGGAAAGCTCTTAACCCCAATGCTTACGTAAACATTATTGAATTAATAATAGGTATTGGTTTGTATATAAAAACACGCGGTAGTTCCCAGATTCTGTTCTAAGCGAATGCCTATTATGTATGGTATATTATGTGTGCCCATTTTTTTTAAGTGGCGAACAACTGGAGAGCCCTATGTCCAGCAATGGACTGCAATAGGCTGATGATGACTCTATTCAGTACAAGTGGCTCACCCGCGGCGGTGTCGCGCGCCAGCAGCAGCTCCAGCGAGCCGAGCGGCCACAGCAGCGGCGCGGCGGCGGCGGCGTCGCCCAGCAGCAGCCACACGCCGTACGTTTAGTACAAGTGACTCACCCAAGGCGGTGTCGCGCGCCAGCAGCAGCTCCAGCGAGCCGAGCGGCCACAGCAGCGGCGCGGCGGCGGCGGCGTCGCCCAGCAGCAGCCACACGCCGTACGTTTAGTACAAGTGACTCACCCAAGGCGGTGTCGCGCGCCAGCAGCAGCTCCAGCGAGCCGAGCGGCCACAGCAGCGGCGCGGCGGCGGCGGCGTCGCCCAGCAGCAGCCACACGCCGTACGTTTAGTACAAGTGACTCACCCAAGGCGGTGTCGCGCGCCAGCAGCAGCTCCAGCGAGCCGAGCGGCCACAGCAGCGGCGCGGCGGCGGCGGCGTCGCCCAGCAGCAGCCACACGCCGTACGTTTAGTACAAGTGACTCACCCAAGGCGGTGTCGCGCGCCAGCAGCAGCTCCAGCGAGCCGAGCGGCCACAGCAGCGGCGCGGCGGCGGCGGCGTCGCCCAGCAGCAGCCACACGCCGTACGTTTAGTACAAGTGACTCACCCGCGGCGGTGTCGCGCGCCAGCAGCAGCTCCAGCGAGCCGAGCGGCCACAGCAGCGGCGCGGCGGCGGCGGCGTCGCCCAGCAGCAGCCACACGCCGTACGTTTAGTACAAGTGACTCACCCAAGGCGGTGTCGCGCGCCAGCAGCAGCTCCAGCGAGCCGAGCGGCCACAGCAGCGGCGCGGCGGCGGCGGCGTCGCCCAGCAGCAGCCACACGCCGTACGTTTAGTACAAGTGACTCACCCAAGGCGGTGTCGCGCGCCAGCAGCAGCTCCAGCGAGCCGAGCGGCCACAGCAGCGGCGCGGCGGCGGCGGCGTCGCCCAGCAGCAGCCACACGCCGTACGTTTAGTACAAGTGACTCACCCAAGGCGGTGTCGCGCGCCAGCAGCAGCTCCAGCGAGCCGAGCGGCCACAGCAGCGGCGCGGCGGCGGCGGCGTCGCCCAGCAGCAGCCACACGCCGTACGTTTAGTACAAGTGACTCACCCAAGGCGGTGTCGCGCGCCAGCAGCAGCTCCAGCGAGCCGAGCGGCCACAGCAGCGGCGCGGCGGCGGCGGCGTCGCCCAGCAGCAGCCACACGCCGTACGTTTAGTACAAGTGACTCACCCAAGGCGGTGTCGCGCGCCAGCAGCAGCTCCAGCGAGCCGAGCGGCCACAGCAGCGGCGCGGCGGCGGCGGCGTCGCCCAGCAGCAGCCACACGCCGTACGTTTAGTACAAGTGACTCACCCAAGGCGGTGTCGCGCGCCAGCAGCAGCTCCAGCGAGCCGAGCGGCCACAGCAGCGGCGCGGCGGCGGCGGCGTCGCCCAGCAGCAGCCACACGCCGTACGTTTAGTACAAGTGACTCACCCAAGGCGGTGTCGCGCGCCAGCAGCAGCTCCAGCGAGCCGAGCGGCCACAGCAGCGGCGCGGCGGCGGCGGCGTCGCCCAGCAGCAGCCACACGCCGTACGTTTAGTACAAGTGACTCACCCAAGGCGGTGTCGCGCGCCAGCAGCAGCTCCAGCGAGCCGAGCGGCCACAGCAGCGGCGCGGCGGCGGCGGCGTCGCCCAGCAGCAGCCACACGCCGTACGTTTAGTACAAGTGACTCACCCAAGGCGGTGTCGCGCGCCAGCAGCAGCTCCAGCGAGCCGAGCGGCCACAGCAGCGGCGCGGCGGCGGCGGCGTCGCCCAGCAGCAGCCACACGCCGTACGTTTAGTACAAGTGACTCACCCAAGGCGGTGTCGCGCGCCAGCAGCAGCTCCAGCGAGCCGAGCGGCCACAGCAGCGGCGCGGCGGCGGCGGCGTCGCCCAGCAGCAGCCACACGCCGTACGTTTAGTACAAGTGACTCACCCAAGGCGGTGTCGCGCGCCAGCAGCAGCTCCAGCGAGCCGAGCGGCCACAGCAGCGGCGCGGCGGCGGCGGCGTCGCCCAGCAGCAGCCACACGCCGTACGTTTAGTACAAGTGACTCACCCAAGGCGGTGTCGCGCGCCAGCAGCAGCTCCAGCGAGCCGAGCGGCCACAGCAGCGGCGCGGCGGCGGCGGCGTCGCCCAGCAGCAGCCACACGCCGTACGTTTAGTACAAGTGACTCACCCAAGGCGGTGTCGCGCGCCAGCAGCAGCTCCAGCGAGCCGAGCGGCCACAGCAGCGGCGCGGCGGCGGCGGCGTCGCCCAGCAGCAGCCACACGCCGTACGTTTAGTACAAGTGACTCACCCAAGGCGGTGTCGCGCGCCAGCAGCAGCTCCAGCGAGCCGAGCGGCCACAGCAGCGGCGCGGCGGCGGCGGCGTCGCCCAGCAGCAGCCACACGCCGTACGTTTAGTACAAGTGACTCACCCAAGGCGGTGTCGCGCGCCAGCAGCAGCTCCAGCGAGCCGAGCGGCCACAGCAGCGGCGCGGCGGCGGCGGCGTCGCCCAGCAGCAGCCACACGCCGTACGTTTAGTACAAGTGACTCACCCAAGGCGGTGTCGCGCGCCAGCAGCAGCTCCAGCGAGCCGAGCGGCCACAGCAGCGGCGCGGCGGCGGCGGCGTCGCCCAGCAGCAGCCACACGCCGTACGCGCCGGCTCCGCCCGACAGGTGCTTGCCGAGTGCGCCCACGTTCTGCGGACGACACGCCACGAGTTACCGACGAGAGATATAGGGTTTGATCGATCGTAATCAGTGGCGGCTGTACCTTAAGTGCGCTCGTGCGCTGAACCACCAATTCAAAAGTTAAAGATTACAAAATATTCAATCATCTTTATTTTTAAATTACCATTTTAATATTATTTTTGTAAACTACATAAACGTATAAAAATATATTTCCGATTATGGTGAAACAGTTTTGAACGCTTTACTAAAGTAATAAGACTCATTTTCCTGTGAAGACAATTATTCTCGTGCGCTTCGGCGAGCGCACGAGGACTGCTAATACAACTTGTATGGGAAACGAGCGCCTGGCGCGTGAAAGAAAAGATAGTTCATAGAAATGTACCGAGAAATGTGTCTGTTCTCGAGCGCCGCACGGGCGAACCGACCATTACCGAAAGCACCCGATGTTTGACGAATTGACCGCGCGCCGCCGGTCAACCGGCAGCCATGATTGACATCTCATTGTGTGGCGCGTAATCATTGTTTGTTTACATTATCGCACTTCTTTAAATTATACAAACAATACCCGATTTTAATATATAGGTGATTGAACATTTCGCTTCAGAAATATGTCGCATCGATTTAATGTATAAAAATAAACATATTTTATGCCAATTGTATAAAGTGAAAGAAGGTAGGTGTACGCCACACAGCCCTGGGCGTACACTACGGGGGTTTGGGGTCGTAGGACCAGGTAGTCTTCCGGGATCTCCGGTAGTAAAACTCGCGATCCTTCTTCCAACTGAAGGTTTATTCTTCCAAGAGTTTACATCCAAAACTACGACTACGTCTATTCTATTGCTTACCTATGTACAAATCTTATACCTAGAACTATCGACTAGTCAACCGATCATTATTATTAATGTTTGGGGATAGAAATTGTCAGGGACCGGCGGTATTTCGTATGTTGCGCAAAGTAAATTACCTTCGCTTAAGTGTGGGGAGGAACGAGACGCCAAGCGCATCCGTCCCGCTCGCACCTTACTTGACGCCTCAATACTGACCTACCCTCAAGAAAGGTGCGGGCGAACGGGACAGCCTATGCAGCCTCTCCCTCCCGCAAAATATACAACTACCACCTCTGTCCGTAACAGTAGGTTTTTTTACTAATTTTAATATTTTAGTAAAGTGCACCACCAGTTAGATAACCCACCAGCCGCCACTGGTCGTAATAGAAATTTAATAAAGGTTGATTTTTTGGAAATCGATCTTTAGACCTCGATTTTTTTGGGGATCGATTCAACAGGTCACGGTTATCGATTTAAAATTGATCCTCTTCGGAAGGAATCGCCATCCTTACTTTAATGTGACGTCGACAAGTACAAGATTCAGTTTAGGTTAGTTAGGACTGGATGGCGCTGTGTGTCGACCTGTTATTTAATAAGCTCCATTACTATAAAGTTTCATTTATTCAGTTTAGAAAAAAAATATATTAGAAACCACAATATAATTTTTGAAGACCAACCCCACACATAATATGGGTTTGATGAAAAAAAAAAGTTGAGTTCCAGTTCTAAGTATGGGGAATCCATTTGGATTCCACCACTAACTACAATTATTTAATTTATTGATTTATTTCAATTTTTGCATGAAAATCTTAATGTGGTTCACCCAATACATCTAATTACCAAGTTTACACAGTATTCGCTTTGTGCGAAGTGGGTGGTGGGGAACGGCAAATCGATCGAAACGCACGATGTAGCAAAAATGTGAATTACTTCTGGGATGTCATGTGTCAAATTGCTTTATTTTCATAGATCCCTTTGTATTTTTATGTAAAAACGTAAAAATTTGCGATATGGGTCACAGTACATGCTGTGTCGTAAATTGTAAAAACAATGGGAACAACAGTTCGTTCAAGTTTTATAAATAAATATATTTATAAAACTAATAAAACTAATTATGATAAAATAATAAGCTAACTCCATGGAAGTAATATATAAGGAACGAGCTGTTGTCGGAAAATCGAAGCCGAACGAAAGCGCAGTGCATGTCCCTTTTGTCTCTCTCTGAATAGGGTGACTATATTAAAATATGATTTAAGCACAATGACAATACATACGTACAAAAAAACAGCCAACATTGAAAGCCAAAATATTTTTTATTCGTAATCGTTTTTTTAAATAACACCACTTTTTTTTGCAAAGAAACCGACTTCAATATGGCGAAAATTTAAATATGAATTGGCTAATGCCTTTACCAATTGAATATCACGTGGATCTTCAAATATAGATTGAGAAGGATGTGGTGGATCTAACAATGTACCTATGTTGTTTGCTATAAAATTCTTGGACAACATACATGGTAGTTTTATTTTTGTGTACCTACGTTTTTTAATGATTGATTTGATAATGTTATAAATAGTTTTTACGTGTATTTTAGAACTTCGAAGACGAATCGGGAAACATGCTTTAGTTTTCCTATACAAAAAAACAACGGACTTTATGATAGGATTCCTATCCTAGTCATGCATGGTCACCCCAATTCTTCACTAACAAATTATGTTTAAAAGTATTACTTGTGAAAAGACAAACTACAATCCGGATAATACTCGCTTTCACAAGCCCCCCGACACAAATTCTCCCCATTTTAATTAAGAAAAATATAACAAATTAAAAATCCCCGCCACCGACGTCAAAGTCGGCGATGTCATGGGAAGTTGTCAGGGCCCCTAGCACCGGTTCGAGAGCGATCGTTCGTTGAACGGATCGTGTATTTTTGCAAAATCAATCCCTCCCATTATTCCTTTCCGTGTTTGAATATATGAATTAAATTAACGAAAATCAACTTTGACGAATTTTAGTTTGTATATTCGAACACGGGGGGGGACAAATGAGAGGGATTCATGGCTCAAGGGTAGGTACGCCATCCGTTCAGCGAGCGATCGTTTTCGTTTTTGCTATCTAGCAATCTAGTCGCTGCTAGAAGGGGACGTTTTGTTCACTATTTTCCCTCTCATTGGTTACGTTCTTATTTTGCGCGCAACAAGACTCTTACGACCTTAACATAAGGTTTCATTTTCTTTATTTTAGCTGCAAGATGCATAGATAGAGCGCATTCCTTTTGTACGTAGTACTTGATACTTCCATGGCTAACTCAAATATTCTATTTCTATAACTTGATTATGTAGGTACTCACATTTAATGATGTTTTGTAGGGAGTTTGTGTCACAGACGTTTGTCTTATGATCAGAGCTCTTATTAAGAAGCTTTCCCCGTTCGTTCTAAGCTCTTCCACTTCTCTCACATCCAATTTCTTCCCTTTTAGCACAGTTTGAGGTTGGCAATGTATTTCATGTTTAATTGAAGCAAATCCCGTACGTATTATAATGATCATATTTTTGGCAAGGAAGAAAATCACTAGGTATAATATACACACTCACTTTTTACAATAATCTTTTAAATTCGCTGAAAAACTAGTCGAAAATCGTTATCAAAACATCTAGTTGATATGATTTGATAGATGTCATATCCCGAAGAGTTGAGGCCACTAGGGGCGCTGTCATCGCGCACACGGCGAATAGCTTTCAGTAAAAATTGGCGGTGACATATGGACGGACAGACATGACGAATCTTTCCGTTGGGTTCTGTTCTTTGCCATTTGGCTACGGAACCCTAAAAAAAGGACTGCAGGAGGTGGATCACGATAGATCAAGGTGGCAACATGCAGTATTGGAGACCAGGACTCACTTTGGGTCGCTGTGTGATCATAGTAAGTAAGTGAAGTGACTATTGAAACTCACCAGGTCCACCTTGTAGGTCTTGGTGTTGTCGGGCTCGGCCACGAAGATGGTCTCGTCGTCGTCGGCGCCGGCCACGCGCACGAAGGCCTGCTGCACCACCACCGGCTTGTTCCACTTGTCGCGCACCGTGAACTTCAGCGTCACCCTGGAGATAGCTACGCGTTACAACACCTTCTATAGGGAACGTGCATCGATGGTGCTGCCATCATCATCATCATCAGCCTATTACAGTCCATTGCTGGACATAGGCCTCTCCAGTTGTTCGCCACTTAGAGCAAACATCTGGAGGATATACCCATAATCGCCACTTTCACACCCACAAGCGCTTCTTGCTCCGGTGACGCTGCTGCCCGTCACCGGTCTTTAGTATTTAGCTACGCCTTCATTTGTGATGGTTATACCGCCACCAGTCGGTTGCCAGCACCTCGTTTGTTATTCGGCAGGATGCACCACGGGCAGGTGAGGTTAGCTTGGAGCGAAAAGATGATAGGCCGCTCCCTGACATCCCGATGCTGCCAACTGGTGTCATAAATTTGAATGTTTTACCCTAGTTTACACTAAGTAGTGCTGCCACCTATAGTTTGTGCACGGTCCCTATTGACGCCGTGTTTGTTTTATCCCCATACAGCATAAGTGTCTAAACACACTATGCCGAAATACGCGACCGAAGTTCGGCTCGACTACGCCTGCAATGTATTTTAAATTACCGATGACGCACCACGCCGAAATTACGTCGCTTTATAGTGTACAGCCGAACTTCGATCGGGCGTAAGTTCGGCTGCGATTCGGCGGCAATGCTCGACCGAAGTTCGGTTCGATTGCCTTTCTTCTGGCTTCGCGGCTGATTGTGTCAAATCAGCCGCGGATCTTCGGTCGCGTATTTTCGGCATAGTGTGTCTAGACACTAATAATGCTGCTCAGACTACTGTTGCCGATCAAAATAGTCTATCGACAGTTGACGTCGTACAGATTGCTGGTTATGAATAATAATCTGTCGATTGTTTTAGCTACTGCTAACTATTGCTGCGACTTTTATCAACATACAAGATATTTCTTAATATCATTTACTTTAATTAAAATTGGCCCAATAGTGGAATTAAAATCGTATTTAAAAGTTAATTTTATGCTATCGGAACTGCCGAAATAACACGGCGTGCCTTTTGTAGATAATGCATTAGATTTTTAACTCAATGTAGTAAAGACTATTATTAAATGCCACTGACTTTAGCTCTTTATTGTCCTAGCTAAGATACTGTTTGACTGTTTTATTCATTACAAATTTAAATTATACAGAGCAGCGACGACATTTCCTTAGCAAACAATTTGAAATGACAGAAGTTGGCTACACTTTTTGCAAAAAATGTGACACACAAGAGACTAGGTACAAATTGATATTTAATCACACAATCATAAAGCTATGAAAAGGTCATAAATATATACTCACTTCTGCAGATGATCAGCTTGCAGCTTCTCCGTCAACTTATTGGGGTACGTCACAGTGGTGACCTTCGGGCTGGTGGTCCCGTCCACGTCTCCGATGCCCACCTCCACGCTGGACACCTGAATCTCTCCCAACACTGCCACGTTCACGTTGGCCGTCTTCCCGGCCGCGCTGAGCGCTATCTTGTACATGCCATATTGGGCCTTAATCTTGCTGAGGTTAAGGACGAAAGTGGTGGGTTCGTTCGGTTTCTGCGTGAGGGCCTGCTTGGAGAGCACGACCACGTCGTCGGCGAGGCGCGTGCCGGACTGCGCCACCACGTCGTCGGCCTTGAGGCCGGCCACGGGCCGCCCCAGCAGGTCGCTGATGGAGAACTCGATGCTGTCAGATTCCGCTGTGATGTACTTCTTGCCTTTGATGGTTATGCTGATTGGAGTGGGCTGGTCGAGTAACAGAAATGGTGATGTGAGAATGTGATGAAAATGGTTGCGTATTTCTAGTTCTGCTTCCAAGGGAGGCGAGAGATAAAGAAAACTATACTTTTTGCTGTTGAGCTAAGGATTTAAAGTGAAATACCACGCCACAGATACTTGAGTGGTTTAAAACCTGAAACTGTCATGATAGATGATTCAAATCGTCGTTGATTTTAAAATCGCGACCGCGAGGGATCTGGGTTCTTAGCGGGTATTATATGCCGCCCCACCATCTTGAAGCATGGCGGCGCCATTCTTTTTCTTGAGAGTGGTGTGAGACTGCTATACCCTGTCTAAAAGCACTTTTAAAAAAGAAAAACGGGTCTGTTACATCGTTGTTTTTTTTTGGGCTGTTTGGCTCTGCACGATTTGTGCTTCAGCCACGGACTGAGTTTGCGAGGATTGGTACAAGGTTGTGTTGGCTGGGTGGCACGGTTACCTGGTCGGCGGCGAGCGCGTGCGCCAGGTCGAGCAGCAGCGAGGCGCCGCGCGGCGCCGTGACGGAGCGCCGCGACAGCGCGTACGACGCGAACTTGTGACGCTGCTCCGCCGTCAGCGGCGACGGCGTCTTCACCTTCGCGTACGCCCTGTATTAGATAATAATAATAACCCAAGACATCCCACGCTGGGCCACACAGCGCCATCTAGCCCCAAACTAAGCCGAAGCTTGTACTATGGGTACTAGACAAGTGATAAACTTACTTAGATACATTTTTTTTTGTAAATAAATACATATTATAAATAGAAAACACCCAGACCAATACAAACAGACATGTTCATGCACACATATGTTTGTAATGTGTGGGGATCGAACCCACGACTCTTGGCTCAGAAGGCAGAGGTCACTAAAAATTGTAATAGTCTTTTAGCTTGTTCAAAAATTAAAGACATGTATTCATTCAAATAAACAATAGCAAAAATATAAGATATAAGGCATCAAAAGTCAGGAGTGGGGGTCTTGACGTCACTCGCTCCCGTAAAAATGCCTCACCGACTGACGTCACGCGTAATTTAAACGGGCTATAACTTTGTAATTTTTAGTCTAATTTACAAATAAAAAAATATGTGATTCATAGATTTCTAAAAAATTATGTTTTGATGTAATAAAGTAGGTATAGGTACCTGAGTATAGAAGTAATCAGCATGGAAGTGACGGGCAAGCCACCATCGAAGTGCAAGGCGCGAGCGTCACTCTCGTCGGCGGCCAGCAACACGCCCTCGGCGTGCGCCACCGTCCACTTCTGGCAGCCCATGTGCTCGCACAGGAGGAACACGTACCCATAGCTGGAAGAGATGAAATATGTTACCATCTGAACAACACATCTGTTACAACACCAGTGGTAGTTTGCGAATTGGTAAGTGATTTTAAAAAAAATCATAACTAACATTATAAAGCTGAAGAGTTTGTTTGTTTGAACACGCTAATCTCAGGAACTACTGGTCCGAATTGAAAAATTCTTTTTGTGTTGAATAGACCATTTATCGAGGAAGGCTTTAGGCTATATAACATCACGCTGCAACTATTAGGAGCGAAGAAATAATGGAAAATGTAAAAAAAAAGGGGAAAAAATAATTATTCCACGGACGAAGTCGCGAGCACCGCTAGTCCTACATAAATAACGATGATTTCGACTTAAGTTATCCAGTGTTAAAACTTTATGTTTAAAAATGCCCTGACACATGACGCTTCACCAAACCAAACATAGAAATACTCTGCAAAATTTAAGATACCTATATTAAATAATTTTTAATAACCCAAGACATGCCCTGCAGGGCCACACAGCGGCATCTAGTCCCAAACTAAACTGGAACCTGTTCTCTGTGAACACTAAACAATTGATAAACTTCTTATAGATACATGTTACAGGTACATAGCAAACACCCAGACCAATATAGACATTATTATAGACTTACTTAGCAGGAGAATCATCTTTCTTGAGCAACTGTATGAGATTTTTAAGTCCCTCTTCTTTAGCATAAATTTCTCCACGACCAAGAGCCTTTAGCGCATAAATTGCATAGTACATCTCCTGTAACGTCTGCTCATCTTTGGCTAGCACCTGAGTGGGAGCCTTAAGCACATCAGGCTTAAGGAAGTTCTGACAACTGGAGAGAGCAGCGGCGTTGGTCAGATAGAATGTCTGCTCAATGGATAGGTCATCATAATTTGTGATTTTTTTAATTTCCTGCAAGATAATAAAAAATAAAAATCACACAGCATCACATACAATGCTCCGATCCCAAAGTAAGTAGCTTAAGCACTTGTGTTATGGGTATCAGAACAACGAAGGTACGACAAATATATACTTAAATACAAATATAAACACCCAGACAGGGAACAAACACAAATGTTCATCACACGAATGTTTGTCCCGAGTGGGAATTGAACCCACAACTCTTGGATCAGAAGGCAGGGGTCATTATCAATTGAGCCACCGAGCTAGTCTAAAGATAAAGACTAGTATTAGAAAGCATAAAGATAAGCATTTAACAACTGGAAAGGCCTATGTCCAGCAGTAGACTGCAATAAGCGGATTATAATGATGATGGAAACATTTAAAAAATATAATATTAGAGAGAATATAAATACTAGATCTATATTTCTGTGTCAACACAAATGGCTTTCCTTATATGCTCATTCTACCCATGGAAAATTAGAATAGAATAGATATTTTCTATGGCATACCATGCAGAATGTTGTAATTTTGTTCTTCTATAAGTGATTTCTTCAAGACAACCTTTGGGTAAGGATAGTTAAAAAGAATGGATATGGTAGTTCTGTTGAATGGATTCAGATTTTTTCTGTGTGATAACATTGTTTTCATTATCAAGCCAAGACAATGTTTTCCAGACATAATAATCAGTATTACTAATTTTAAAAGGATATTTGTAATAAGAATTGTAATATAATGTGTAATAAATACATGATAATGTTGACAAACCTCACATATTGATGGAACGGGCAATTTGAGATCACTTAAACCCTTTACTGAGTAGTACAATGAGGCTAAGTCTTTATTCTTTACACCCTCTTGGAAGATTGTCTGCAGGCGCTTCACATCTATAGTGCCCTGCAGGGTGTTGGCGCGGCTCAAGCCAATCATACATAGTATTAGAAGGCAGAAACCTGTAACAAACGAAATGCCATATTATTTAATCATAATTTTCTGATACTAGAAATGTTTACACAGGACGTTTAATTAAATACTATGGTCATTTGAATATCCACAATCACGATTTATTATAATTACCTATTACCTACCTACATATTTAACCTCGCATATGTCGCAGTCATCTGGTTGAATCTCCTATTCAATTGAATCGCTAGCGCGTTCATTAAATGACGACATTCAATTGAATGACTAGACCGAACGTTGACTAAACACGCGTCACTTAACGTCCAACTAGGTAGCGGATTGAAACATAGCCCTTTGAAAAGAGCGGACGTAAAAGCAGTCAAGTGATTGTAATTTAGTTCATTTTTTTTCCGCGCGGCGTTAGTAGTCACTAAAACAAATATGGCGTCGAACATGATCACCTGAGTGTTGATATTTTTTTGATTAGATTTACTTTAAACTGACTTAAACGTAATAAAATAGTATGACAGCATGGATTTAACTATTAATACGCCGCCTCCGGATACTTTTAAAGAAAAATTAAAAACTAAACATTGAACAGTCGGCTTTTATCCATTCAACGACTATGCTAAAATGACGTTCAGTGAAGACGTTGAACGTTTCATTCAATAACTTGACGAGTTGTCCTTTAGGCATTCAATTAAATGTCGTCATTCAATGAACGCGCTAGTCATTCAATTGAATAGCAGATTCAACCAGATGACTGCGACACATACACTATAGGCCGGCGACGACGCGTCAATCAATAGACTGACGTGTCCCAAACATTATTCTTAACAAAAGCAACATTTACTATTACCTCTATAATCCCTACGGTAATATGGCCTAAAATATACATTATGAGATGTTTAAACTCTCTATAAAGTATTATAATTCATTAGTTTCATTCATTTAGCAGCCACCACGCCGAAGCACTATTTATTTGAAAATTATTCAATTTACTCACACTTGGAATACATTTTTTGCACTTAATTGATCAGAGGATCCCCTGATCCACCAAAATTAATCTTATTCGAATTAAATACTAAGATCTTTTGCTAGAAAAACATTGAAAATTGGTAAATCCGACTCCTATTCAGCCGGTTGCTTTTTTGACAGAAGTGATCGACGTAGCAACTGGCAAAGCAAACGATGTTGCCTGCCATAAAATAGATTCGGCTTCGGCCATAGATTGGCCATAGACGGTATTTGATTTTTTTGTCGGCATCATAGACGAAATATTCTATAAATTTGACAATTAGAAACTGGACTATTGACGTAACGTTGACAGTTCAACTTCCGACTATTTCTTCAATTTTGGAATTTCATTCCAAAATTTAATTCGAGGTCCTTTATTTACTCATTTGTTTTAATTAAGTATTCGAAATGGCTTTGGCTAAGGTGCCGTCGTTGATAAACTGTATGTATTTTTACTTTTGTATATAATTGTTTACTATTCTTTGGGTTATGTAATTCAATAAATAATCTCTAAAATCTTAATTTTCACTCACCGTAATGTTAAATATACTAAATGCACATTATATAACTATAAACCAATTATCTATAACAAACGAAACATCATTCGCACGAAGTGTGAAAGATAGTCGTCTACCCTATTGAGTTCCAATCAACATCGACCAATTATTTTTAGGTTAGAACTATAAAACCTTGTATTCGTGTTCCAGCGGCTTTGGCTCAAGGTCGGCCCAAATTCAACATCTTCCTGAAGTATGCGAAAGTTGAACTGGCTCCCCCAAAATTGAGTGAACTCCCTCAAATAAGGGCTGGTATCGGCAAACTGCTCTCGGCGGCTAAGAGTGGCGCCTGGAAGAACCAGACTGTGAAGTCGGCTACCCTGAACACACTAGTCGGCGCCGAGGTGCTGTTCTGGTTCTATGTCGGAGAATGCATCGGCAAGCGCCACCTTGTAGGCTATGATGTTTAAATTTCGTTTTAAGTGTAAATGTGTAGATATAAAGGATCAATGAAATAAATTATTAAAGCCAGCCATCTGTCTTATTGTTAAAGTTCTATACCTTTAAAAAGAAATTACTTTATGTATATAAGCTATTATTCAATTTGGTTCCCATACCGTAATTGGTATTATTTATTCTTCCAAGACTTACTATATTGTTTCTACCATAGGTCACGACTACATACAGCAAAGCACTCATGATAGTAAAAAATAAAAGAGCTTTTGTAGACTTATTACATTTATTTTACAATAGAAATAAATACATACTAAATTCTACACATAGATATATTACAATGGGGCACATTGCTCCATGAATTTATAAGGGTTGCAGGCACTGGTAAACTTCAGTTCAGTCTCAATTTCGGGCGGGCCGCGTAACCAGAGTCGATCTCTATAGTAGTTGGCACAGGTCAGGAATTCCTTGTCACTGTATCTGCTGACTTCCACAGGCACAAATGGATCCAAATGTTCAAAACCCTGAAAATTAC
The DNA here is from genome assembly GCA_031163375.1 of Conogethes punctiferalis. Classification (NCBI taxonomy): domain Eukaryota; kingdom Metazoa; phylum Arthropoda; class Insecta; order Lepidoptera; family Crambidae; genus Conogethes; species Conogethes punctiferalis. Next base: position 19,184,642 of record CM062079.1, read on the forward strand.
ATAAAAATAAGAAACATACCTATATATACAAAAATTATAAAAGATACACATAGTGAATAAAACTTCAGATTTTTGCATACCTTTTTATACAGAAGGTATTTGGGAAAATAACTTTCTTGGTGGTCATCAGGTACAGCTAGCTGATCTGCAGATAGTAATATTGCAGCATTTGTCTGAAAAATTAACAAATGCAAACGTCAATTGCATGTCGACTATCACAACATATTTTTTTTATTTTTTATTATGAGACACTTACCCAATCGTTTTTAGTGAGCTCCAAAAAGGAATTTGTGAGTGTGACCTCCTCTGGCTTCACTTGCCTCTTTGTGGGCGTGCTAAGTCTCGTTAATGGATAGTAGAAACTGTTGAAACCATCCACTGCTACAAATGTCTTGCACCTACAAGAAACAATAATTTCTAAAGCCTTTTTACATGAACAAAACTTGGCATTATTTTAAACTAGTAGTCACTAGTTAGTGAGATAGTAAAGTTAGATAGTTACTCTCTAGTGCACCAAAATAAAAATGTACAGTTAGCAAGTTAGAACGGGTCTTTTCCACAACTTAATGTCTTGCACCTTTTGCCAGCCAGCCAGCCAGCCAAGTTCTAGGAAATCCAGCAGGTTCTTGAGCCTACTGTCCTAAAGTCCTACACCAAATTATTCCAGAACTTTCCAAGATTTTCCTAGAGTCAGCCATTACTCTCCAGCTAAATGTCCCAGGTCCGGAATCCAACTATAATATGAGATAATAATTTTACGTCAAGTTCACACTTACAGCTTATTGTTGGATAACAACTTGATCTCCGCTATGAGGGCGTCGATAACGTCGCAAGCATACTTGACGCGGCTGATGCCGAGCTCCACCAGTTGGGCGAGGGGCGTGCCAACTTCAGTCTTCTCCCTTTTGCTCCACACATACTCTTTGGACACTTTAAGCTAAAACAAATATCACCCTTAGTTAACTTGTACTTTCCCAAGGATCCCAAAAAAAGGATCAAAAAAGAAACTTCAAAGTTTATAGGAAACAATAGGTCAGCTTCTATTGTCATGATTTTTGCTGTCTGAAATATTTAAAGGTATCAAGATTATTTTATTTTTAATATCCAATGCTCCATTAGTGCTTGAAATGGTAAACTTCTTATTTATAAAGAGTGTTTTTGTTTTCATCAGAAATGAGTTCAATTTCAATTTCTTTATTTTCTCACTAAGTGTAGGTACAGTGTGGGTGTTATACAATATAGGAACTTATTGCTTATTACACATACACCAGCACCCGGAGTATGAGACACCTGGGTTATGTAGGGCTCCAACACACACATTAAAATATAAAAGAGTTGGCCTATACCAACATAATTTACTATTACAAGAAACTTCAATTGCAATATCAATGATATGAGTTAACTTTACAGTAATTATTAAGCTGCTTGCATTTCACTATATTAGTAAAGCTTAAACTAAAACTTACATCTCCGTTCTTGAGGATTGACAGATTTTGTGTTTTAAAATGAATAAGCCATGCAGCCGCATCAAGAGGTAGGTCCACTAAGCCTTCATGTGTTGAAGAGTTTGAGACTTCTTTGTGACGAGGGAGTCTCCTCAGCCATTCAGATACTGTTAACATAATATTAAGATTTCAATTTAAAGCTTAATGTACATTAGAGATGTTCTTGATTTTCTTTTTTATTGATATGGTCTTTGTTGCATTTTTCATTAATCCAAAAGCAATTGAAGAGAAAATTCAAAAATATTTATTTTCAGATGAGGTACCAGTTTTGGGGTTAATATTTTAGGACCTCCCCTTTCAATCTATAATATAAAATGAATATAAAATGTTGGTAAGCGCATAACTCAACAACGCCTGGACCAACTCTTTTTTTTTAAATGTTCGTTAAAGTCCAAGGATGGTTCTTACAGTGGAAAAATTTAAATACATGCAATGAGGAACAGCGGGTAACACCGCAGGGCGCAACTAGTTAATTATACATATTTGCTAGCTTAGATTCTCATAGACATAGACTAAAACTAAGAATTTATGTACTTTAAAACTAAACATAAATCTTGAAAAGATTTTGAACTTACCCCAAGGTACATGAACTATTAGAAATCCATTTTCATGAGCGTAGTGTATGAGGTGGGCCATTGTAATGGACTTACCAGATCCTTTTTCACCATCTATGTATAAGCTAAGGAAAAGTATACAAACCATCTCACATCACACATTATTTTTTGGATATATAAATTTCTAGGGAAAATATGCAAAATATCTAAAGTACCCAGGGGATTCTTTTTTTAATACATATATAAATCCCTGGTGTGTTTATACAGTCGGGTGGTCACATATAGATGGGATATGTTAGTGCACGAGATATGTATGTAATTAATTAATAATATTTGGGTTTGTTTTTATCTGGCTTTTCAGAATGATGTTTTAAAAAGGATACAAAGTACATAACGGACAGCTGGTTTATCAAAATCTGTTGACTTTATACAGTTGATCAGATCCAAAGCAGGCTGTCGGATCATGATAGCGGTCTCTGTGAATGTTTTCGTCTGCTTCATGAAGCTCTTTGGAAAACCACCGTGGCCGAATAGCTGTTTACATGTGTCCTTATCCACGGTGTAAAACATCCCGATTTGTTTACCATTTTGCTGCGTCTGTAAACGTACATCGTTTTAAGTACATTATAGGTTTCATAAATTCAAGGATTTAATTCAAACTTTCAGCACAAAAATAAGTTAGGTAGTAATTTATTCGGGTTTAAATTGTAAGCAAAACAAACTGATCTTACTGGAGAAACTTCATTAGTTCTGAATGCAACCGATTGCGAATAACGCCGGCATATATGTCTCCAACTCCGAGACAGCATTGTGTGAAAAATCAGACTGATATTATTTTTAAAAACTTTACCAAAATTAGAGAGAAAAGGGAACTGAACGAACAAGATTCTAACCTCAAATTGGAATGTCAGACTGACATTTTTTTTTTGTCTATTTGGCTCTGCACGAGAATTATTTTTGATGTGACATCTAATTTATAGCTTTGGGTATGTACGATATGAGTCAAAACCGCTGTTTCGGTAAAGCTTATTTGCTGTATGATATTACCTTTATTGCTACGACTAGCAATGGTTATTGTTATAAACTGAAAGTCATGAACTTATTAAGAATACTTTATTTCTGCATGAGCTTTTGCATCCTTTTTTTCTTGAAAAGACTTGTTGGTCGCGCATCTGTATTTTCTACCATATTTCCATTTTGATCCACCCTTTCCACCACTTCTCCAACTACTATCGTTTTATTAACTTCTTCAGTGTAGTCATCTTCTTCTGTTTGCATGAAAGTTACTTTTGGAGGATTTTCTTTCTTAGAAATAGTTTCTGTTTCAGAATATTTCTTCTTTTTAAGTATGGATGTAGTTTCACTAAACAGATTTGAAAAGGCGCTGTAAATATCACTTGGTTTCTGTATGCCTTTGTTTGAATCATAAGGTTCGGTGGAGGGGGGGACATCACTGTGGTTGAATGTGATACTGATGGTCTCACTGTCATCCTCATCAGCGAATGAGACACTGCGCTTCACCACTGGAGCTGGGGAGTGTGTGCTGTCATCATCTTCATCAGAGTCCACATCTTCACCTTCAATTATGTCATCTAACCTGTAACAAAATTAATTATCTTTGAATCTTTTTACATGTGTTTATTCAACGTATACAATGTTTATGGACTGGAAAGAAAAAAAAATAATTCTCATGAGGACTTTCTCATAAATTTGCAACTTGACTAATTTTGTATCGAAAATATTGGGGCTACAATAAATTTAATAGTAGTTTAGTAAGTCACATGCTAAAAACCTGGTAAATAAATATTTTTTTATTGTATCACAGCTTACTGGTATCCCATTATCTAATGGAAAGCACCAGAGAAGCCCTAATCTCTGCAGCCACAGACAAGAAACCAAATCAATCACTTGTCAGTTGCCATCCGGCTTGTAGTTAATCTGAGTATCTTACCTGTCCATTTCATCTTCGAGTTCATCTAGCTGTTCCATCTCGTCCAGCCGAGACATCAGATCTTTCTCAGTCTTGCTCCTACTCCTCTCCTTGTTCTTCATCTCCTGCAGTCTCTCGTCCAGCTCATTCTGCCTATCAATAACCTTCTGTAATAAATCCAATTTCGACATTTGCACTGGCCTCATAGGTTTCATGATACTTTTTGGTTCTTTATCAACTACTTCAGTTGGTTGATTGTCCGTTGTCACTGTAGTTATAGCATTTTCTTCTTTTACAGGGAGTAATTGTGGTGGTTCATCATTATGTAAGCTATTGAGTCCAATGCCCGCTCCAAGTTCATTGTCCAACTCCTCTTGTAGTTCCAACTCTTCCAGCCTATTCCATAACTCTTCATCTGTTAAATCATCTTTGTTATTGTCTTTCTCATTCCTAGACTTCATCTTGTGCTGCCTCACATTTTCCCTGTGCTTTATTCTCCACACCTTGTCCTCATCTTCAGAATAAACTTCAACTATTTCTTGACCACTATCATCAAAGAAGTTTTCTTTTCTGAAGGATAACTGATTATCCAGGTATTCTTTTCCCTTTCTGAACATGTCCACTTTGGATTGGGCATCTGTGTGGGAGATAGTGAATAATATTTTAAGACAATATTATTAGAATATAATGGGAATTAATGATTCATAGGGGGGATTTAGTAGATAATAAATTGTATAAAGAGTATTTACTTAATGATAACTGTCACAGTCTTGTACTGTGTTGCAGTTAATTATTATATAAATATATACCTATATATTTAGATTGATAATGGAACAGAAGTTGAAGTTTAAATTAATTTGAAATGGTATATAGTGCAAAACATTGTCAAATATGTACAATACCTTTGATTCTATGCTGCCTCAGTATTTCAGCTTGTGAGATGGAACATTTGGTGAAGTAGTCTGCGCCGATGGCAGCTACGACTTCGTTCGTGTGTTTCAGCTCGCCTCTGAACAGGATACGACTCCCAATAGGCACCAGTACCGGTACAGTAAGCTTTTCAGAATATACATCGAAATTTAACTCTTTGAGACTTTTTAGGTAGTCCTCCCAGAAGTGCAGGTTCTTCTCGTTTTCGGAAACGGCCTAAAAATTTTAGAGATTCAAAATATAATAATGTAATCCCAAGACTTGCTGGATTTCAGGACATGTGTTACTTTATTATGAATACCTTGGAATAGATGTTGCTGAGGAAGTCCATTATCACTTATAAGTATTGTAGTAATTATAGATAGCTAATTTAAGTCCTTATTCTTTTTACAATATTAGAATTTATGGAGAAAAACCATACACCGCAGTCCCATTGCTTTGCTGAAAAGTGACAGCTTATTCTCAAGTGTCATTGTCAGTCAAGTCAATCTGATTGATATTTCAGAACGAAATGGAAAATGTGCCTTTAATAAAAAAAAAAGAGATTTAGTCGACATTAAAAATAAATATAACTCCTGCATTAGAATGTAGGTATTAACGGGGTGTGGTTTTTTTATTCACTAATCTATTCTTCAATAATATTGTGATGTCACGCTCTGTGGGAATATTTTGATTTTTGAACGTAAAGTGACACGAGTGAAGTGACGTTTGAAACAAGTGATGTGATGTGCACACATAGTTAATTATATCGACAAGGACACTGTAGACACATTTCAGCTTCATAGCTGGTGGCATTGTTTAGCTTGGTGCTTGACTGACGACCACTGGTGTACACTCGCCGGAACACCCGTGATGTGACTTTGATCGCGTTTTGGGATCAGTCGGTGTATAGCCAAAGCTAATTTACAGGCCGATATGGCGATGGCAGCCGTTTGATTGACTTTTTCCGTTGCCGCCACTTGGGCTTCTCTTTCACTTTCCATAAGATAAAGGGAGCCATTGTAAAAATATCGATATTATGAAAATTCTAATAAAGCGACAACCCTACACCTGTCAAAAACATATGGATCGATAGACGGGAGAAGTGGGAGAGCAATGCATTCGTACTCATACAAAAGTCTGTTTACCTAGGGAATGCTGTATTGATTTAGTGCTTACATGCGTCTAGATAGCGATCTGCGTCCTAGGTATTGATTGGGCGAGCGAGAGCCCCGGTGTGTACCTACATGTTGTTTCGCAGGCTGCCAAAAGTCGGTCTGCAGCCATGGAAGAAACCAAGTCAATTTTACACGAATTATACGTGTTTTCCGAATGGAAGCCGGAACCGGAATATTTGGTGAGTGTTATTGTTACTGCTGATGTGGACCGTGAAGTAAACAACTGGCTATCTATCAACTACCAGCCTTAATTGTTCCCATTATGTTAATTGCTTTGCTTTCAAAATTATGCACTTGCGAATATTTCATAAGTTATTTACTGGTTGAATTATTAGATTCCATTTTAAAGTAATTTATAACAAATTGGTCTTAGTTCTCATGGCAAGTTTTCAAGAACATTTGCCAATACATTTGTTGTTTTGCAAACTTTATTTCTATTGTTTAAGAGTTGAATAGCAATATCCGAGCTGTCGTATGCCAATGAAGTCCGCCTTTTGTACACTTATAATTGTGCAATAAAGATTAAATAAATAAATAAATGAAAGTTATTTAATACAATTAAAGTTATTATTTAAATAATCAAAATGATGATATATATTGCTATTAAATTAGCAGTATCATCAATTTGATAGGATGATAGAAACGGCATCTCAGTGGGCCTTCGGGGTGAGGAGCGACAAGCGCAATGGGTTTGTTCTATTGTGTTGTCTAACTTTTGGATCTCACGGCTGCTTACCATCAGGTGGAGTGAGGTCATCCTGAAAGCTCTCCTTATAAAAAAAAAGGAATCATAGAGAAATTTTGCCACATTTAAGTATTACCTATGTCTTCATAGTGGTTTATTTGAATAGATGGACCAACTGGAAACTGGGTTTTGCTCTAGGTACCTATGTCAGAGTGACTAGAGTTCTCTTTTTATGTTTCCATGAGATAAAAGAAATTATATGTAGCTAAAATATAAAAAAGGTTTTTTATTTATAAGATGCTGGTAATTGTTTGGCAAGAGGTAGTAAGCATATATATATGTGATAGGGAAGGGTGAGATAAAAGTGGCAACAGAGCTCTCATATTGATAATCCTGTATTAACATAACACAAAAAGATTCTAATAGGGCACTTATTCCGATCTTTTCTTATATACCTATGTTAAATAAACCCTACACTCTGACCATAATGATGTCTATTATTTACTACTAGCTGTGCCAGCGGCGTCGCTCGCGTGGATATCGGGTTTCAAAAATAACGGACTTCCATATAATACCCATCTATACCTTGTGCCTAAGTTTTAAGTTAGACCTCTAGCAATAGATTGGTGAAAACCGCATTCAATTCTATGCAGTAGTTTTCGCGTAATGCGCGTTCAAACATACAGGTTTAAATTTCTCGCGTTTTCCCAACACTTCCCGTCACTGCTCCGCTCCTATTGATTGTAGCGTGATGAAAAGTATCCTATAACCTGCCCAGGAGTATGAAGAATAATTGTACCAAGTTTCGTCAAAATCTGTTCAGTAGTTTTTTTTTCTATAACGAACATACAGACAGACAGACAGACAGACAGACAGACAGACAGACAGACAGACAAAAATTTTACTGATTGCATTTTTGGTATCAGTATCGATCACTTATCACCCCCTGATAGTTATTTTGAAAAAATATTTTATGTACAGAATTGACCTCTCTACAGATTTATTATAAGTATAGATAGACTAGCTGTGCCAGCGGCGTCGCACGCGTGGATATCGGGTTTCAAAAATAACGGACTTCCATAAAATAGTACCTAAATTTTAAGTTACACTTCTAGCAATACATTGGTGAAAACCGCATTTAATTCCATGCAGCAGTTTTTGCGTGATGCGCGATCAAACATACAGATAAAAATTTCTCCCGTTTTCGCAACACTTCCCGTCACTGCTCTGCTCCTATTGGTTGTAGCGTGATGAAAAGTATACTATAACCTGCCCAGGAGTATGAAGAATAATCGTACCAAGTTTCGTTAAAATCCGTCCAGTACTTTTTTTTTCCATAACGAACATACAGACAGACAGACAAAAATTTTACTGATTGCATTTTTGGCATCAGTATCGATCACTAAACACCCCCTGATAGTTATTTTGAAAATATATTTCATGTACAGAATTGACTTCTCTACAGATTTATTATAAGTATAGATTGAGAAGATTTTAAGTATAATATTATACAAATTATATTGGCATGTGTTTCTGATTTTCTTTTGTTTTAATTGTTACAGCAAAAGTCAGACAGTCTCCTACCAGAAAATATCTCAGGGCTCTGGCGATGGCTAAAGTTTTTTGGGCCTAAAAAGAGCCTTATAGACAGTGTTACTGCGTAAGTGAACATTGCATGTACTCACATTACATATGACTTTGTCACCGTATTTTGGTTCCAATTCATGCAATAATGTTGACATGCCATTTGATTGTTTTTGGCTGTATGTACCTACCATTCTTGTCTAACACATCTTTCAACTTATACTTTTATAACAGAACTAGCTTTATTTAGCATTAAATTTGGTGAATGCTCCATAAAAACCCCCATTTTAGGGAAGAGGGGGTTAGAAAGGGGCCTATGTTACTCTGTCCTACCCCTTCCACTATCTCCACTTAAAAAATCACGTCAATTCGTCGCTCTTATTTAGTATGCTAAAATTTCCTTATTGCTTGCACATCATAGACACAAGGAGCGTCAGCAGAAATGGCAGATCGCCCTCGGGGACGAAGGCAAGGTAATCGCCGTGCTCACAGACAACATACTGGAGATACGAACGAAACGATCCGAGTACGCTACTATCGCCGCCAGGACTACAGGTTTGTGCAATGCCTTTTTAGCAGGTGCAGGTTCTTTGTTATAATAGGTAGGTATTAATAACCCCCAGATGTGCCACATTTGACATGTCACAGATGTAGTCCGAAACTAACTCAATTTAGTTGTAGTGATAAATGACACGGATTTAATCGATGAGTACATACTACATAGATCCATATCTGTGGTATGGTAGGTATATGATAATGGATAAAACGGCCCTGTATATAGTGAACAATCAGACCAATACAAACAGACATGTTACATATGTATGCATGAAAATGTCTATATAAGACCATTGTGTCAGGGGCAGTAGTAACTAGTATTGAACGAAATCGCTTGTCAAGTACAAGTATGTAGTAGTAAAATTAGGAGAAAGCTGCTTAGTTAGTTTTGATACAATTTTTTTATTTTTCTTATTATTAGTGAATGGGTAGCGCTTTACCTCAACTAGCCTGATGTTAAGCGATGTTGACGCCTAAGATAAAGCGCGCTTACCCAACAAAAACCGATTCACTCTAGCCTTGAAAATCTGAAGATTATATTCCTCGGGGAACACGGACTCCGGTAAAGAGTTCCACAGTTTAGCCGTTAGCGCGTTTTTGGAACCTGCACCATAAATCGGTGTCTCCTCGTCGTGTCCCTGCTCGTACGATGGTAAAAAGGGGCAGATGGAATTAAATTGAATAATTCTGTAGCACACTCTCCAAAATGCAACCGATAGAGAATTATGATACAATTTCCAGTAAGTCGCGATGCGTACGCGCAGTGGCGTAAGCTGGTGTGGAGCCCTGACTGCTCCTTCGTCGTCGTCGCCTATGGGAATGGCATCGTCAGCTTTTTCGATCTCACCGCGTCAAATCTGTTTAACATACCAGCGGTAAGTCAGCAGTCAACCATCCTGTATTAGAATAGAATACAAAGGCGTTTTTTTTTGAGTTAAACACAAATTACATGAACAACAAAAGTGGAAAGAAAAATAAATTAATTTTGGCAATAAACGGTGTCCACTTAGCATGAGCCAAAGCATCTTATATAGTATTGGTCAGCGCTTCGGTCGCGATGCGGAAACGAGAGGCACACACGAAAAACCTCCTTGAGTAATTCCACAATAAAATAATTCCTAAAACATTGATGTTCTGGAGTTACAGGTACTTTATATGTCAAAACTTTGTTAAAATCAGTTTAACTGCTTCTTTCCTATTCTTGTAGGACTGCTCCCGCCCTGGCGGTATGGAATGTACGGACAACACTCATGCTGTTGCCGACATAATTTTCATGCCTCTTCGAGTGAAGGATACCAAATGGTAAGTACTTTTGACTGGCTCGGAACTCAATTGGTAGTGACCTCTGCCTTCTGAGCCAAGGGTCGTGGGTTCCCCACACATTACAAACATTTTTGTGCATGAACATGTATTGGTCTGAGTGTTTTCTATGTATAATATGTATTAATTTACAAAAAAAAAATGTATCTAAGTAAGTTTATCAGTTTTCTAGTACCCATAGTACAAGCTTCGGCTTAGTTTGGGGCTAGATGGCGCTGTGTGGCCCAGCGTGGCATATCTTGGGTTATTTATTACTTGCAGAGTGTTTGTATGTATGAGGGTGACTAGATAGACAGATACTACAAGATTTTTTGAAACTAATAATGTTACAGCTACGGGAATCGAACCCGTCGTGGGTTGGCTTGGCTCAGTAGGCAGAGGTCACTATCAAATGAGCCATCGAGCCAATCAAAGCCAGTTTACTATGTTACATAGACCGTCCGCGCAGTAGCGGCGTTTAGGTAGGGCGCGATGGAAGATCGCTTAGGGCGCCCAATATATAGGGGCGTCGGTCGCGACGGATCGAAAACTGGCGCTCTAAGATCATGTTTCCTCACTAGTTCAACATCATCATCATCAGCCTATCGCAGTCCACTGCTGGACATAGGCCTCTCCAGTTGTTCGCCACTTAGTGCAAACATCTGGAGGATATACCCATAATCGCCACACTGGATAGGCTGGTTGGCGATCGCAGGGCGTAGCTTCTTGCTCCGGTGACGCTGCTGCCCGTCATCGGTCTGTGGTATTTAGCTACGCCTTCAATTGTGATGGTTATACCGCCACCAGTCGGTTGCCAGCGCCTCGTTTGTTATTCGGCAGGATGCACCACGTGCAGGTAAGGTTGGCTTGAAGCGAAAAGATGATGGGTCGCTCCCTTACATCCCTCACTAGTTGCGAAGGCCTAATACCCCATAGGTGCTTTGTCTATATTCTGGAACAAAGTTATCCCGAAGGATAGTAAACAGCTTGCATTGTGCCAGGAACTGGGAGGTCCTGGTGGTGACGTACGACGGCAAGCTGCGCGGCTACCTGGTGTCGCAGACGGACGGCTTCAAGCTGCACCACTCGTTCCGGTTCGCGGGCGGCGTGGCGGCCGTCTGCTGCAGCGCGCAGCACTCCACGCTCCTGGTGGCTGGTCTCCCGAGAGGCTCCGGGAAGGTACGGAGTGTTGAGGAATAAACGGCAGCTTTTATTAAACTTGCCAATATGAAAAAACAGGAAGAAAACGCACAATTACGAACCGCTTTTTTACAAATATACAGTTGCATTTTTCGGAAATCTCAATTGAATTTGGAACTACGATTGGATATGAAGTTTTACTCCTGCTTAGGACGGCCTATTTATTATTGAGGTAAAAGAATTGTATTAGCACCACTTGGGATGTCGGTTCATATGATTGGTGGCGAAAGAGAAACTCAAGTGGCTGCAGCGACGATCAAGCAAAACTAAAACCAGTTTCATGATTCTGAGTTTCCAGTGTAATGTGGACTATTATACTCGTAACACTTCAGGATATTTCTCGTTGAAAGTAGAAGGCGTAGAATACTAAGCCACGTTGGATAAAATCGCGTGTCACGGTTTTGCAGCGGCTTAGCTGTGCCCCTGGCATTTGCAGAGTCTATGAGCGGCGGTAACCGTTTAACATCAGATGGGCCGCTTGCCCGTCTGCCACCCACAGTAATAAAAAAAAACCATTCCGCAGACGTAATTTAGTCTCGTTAAATTCATCCGGTTGAAGGATTAATCAAAATTATGCAAAATATATTTAAGCACTTAAGTAATGATTTATAGTTTAGACATTTAATCTTACATAGCTGATATGTTTCCTCAGGACCCGACGTCGCCGCTAAGTGCGGGTATAACCGCGTGGCGCATCCTCAACGACGACCCGTTCTACAAGCTCAGTGTGGTCTCTGATCAGCTGGAGGCGCAGCTGGCCAACGAGCGGTTCCAGGTGTACATACCGTTCGTCTCTGCTAAGCATCTGGTACGTTTGTTTAAATTACGACGCTAGAACCAAAGTGATCTAAGGCTAAATATTATGTTTTGAGAAATTTAAACAAAATAAGATGTTTTCTTACAATTCTGAGTTCTTTAAGCGGGCCGTGAAGCGGCATCTCAGTGGGTCTTCAAGATGAGGGCGACAAGCGCGGTAGGTTCATCCTGAAATCCTTTTTATTAAAAAAATAGTGTTACGAGCTATTATTAGAAATCTATTATAGCTTTTTTTATTATTAGTCGTTAGTTATATGTAATGGCGTAACAACCTAAAGTACGTACGTACGTACACGGACGTCTAATAGGGTGTTGGCCACAATGATCATCGTATTTTTTAAATCATCATCATCATCAGCCTATTGCATTCCACTGCTGGAATTAGGCCTCTCCAGTTGTTCGCCACTTAGGGCAATCATCTGGAGGATATACCTATAATCGCCACGCTGGGCAGGGGGGTTGGCGACCGCAGGGCGTAGTTTCTCGCTCCGGTGACGCTGCTGCCTGTCCAGCTAGGCCTCAATTGTGATGGTCATACCGCCACCAGTCGTTTGCCAGCGCCTCGTTTGCTATTCGGCAGGATGCACCACGGGCAGGTGAGGTTGGCTTGGAGCGAAATGATGATAGGCCGCTCCCTTACATCTCCTTACGTTTTTCTTTAAATTTTCCTTTTTTATTCCAGGCATTCATAGTCCAAATGGCGCTATCCCCGGACGGGTCGCGTCTCGTGTGCCTGCACTGCAACGGGGACATATCAGTGTGGCGGCTGCCGCTCCTCAAGCTGCTGCACCGTCACCCGCTGGCGGCGCAGCCCGAGCACGACCTGTGCAGTCCGCTGGTGGAGGACCAGAAGCCGGTCAAGTACGACCCGGCTGCCTTCTACGCGGCTAATGTCAATTGGTGGACGAATGAGGTTAGTGGTGATAACACAAGAATAGATAATCTGAAAGTATTTATTTACAGAATCCAATTACAAAACACTCATTCAACCAGAGAAAGAAAAAGTAATAATCGGCGGGAGCTCTATGACAGCTGTCAGTATCACCGTTACGTCAAACTTCAATTGTCAACGTTAGTGCGGTGACTCTTGAGCGTGGCGAATAGTGCTGTGCCGCAGCTGTTGATTATTCTCCTCTAACAGTGGTGATGTATTTTCCTTTCCTTCGTCGAGCTATTATAAAAAAAATACAATAGGGTAGAAGACTATGTTTAATTTTCTATGTTATTCGATAGCTTCCAGAAGGAACCATTAAAATCGGACTTATTTGAGAAATCACAACAAAAATATTTTGCAAAATGAGAGCGCGATAGGCCTTCAAAGTTCATCGGGAAAGTAAATTTCAAAAGTGTAAAATTAATCAAATATCATTATAACACTGTTTAAGTTACATTAATTAAAACATATTTTGATATGGAACCCATAAAATAAACGCACTATTTAATATAGCCATCGAACCAGTTTCTTAAACGAGGCATACAAAACACTACGCAATACGAAGTCGTGACGTCACGCCTTCGTATCGGTTTGCATGAAGCGTTTTCGGGCGAGTTCATATTTGTTTTTTTTTTTTTTATGCGAGAGGCGGTTTTATTGTGATTTTGAAATTGTGATAGCTCGGGGACTTTTCATACAAGCGAAGTAATTCTTTCACCAATGTTTCTATAATTGGGTGATGCATCAATATTAATCCAAAACAAAAATGAGTCTTCATGCCTATTGTCATTTATGGGATGTGCTTGCTTGATTTTTATGTGATTTATCGGGATAACACCGAGTGGAAGTTGGCACATACGGCTGTTTCTGGATGTTTGAACCATGATATAGTCAGCTTAGTTTTACAATCGGCCCCAACTCAAAAAAGGTTGGAAACATTTCTGTTGCCGAAAGTCTATGTTACTGACGAATCAGTTTTGGTTAATAAAAGCACAGTCTTCAATTTCGAATCCGTTTCTGATGTTTTGAGAATGGACAGATTGAGATCCACCGGTCAACAGACCCTTTCCATTCCATTTTGTGTCAAATTTACTTTGTTTGACAGGAAATAATCGTCTCGCGATTTAGTGGCGCTGTGACAGTTTGTGGAATAGAAAACATGGTCAATTTATTGGGAAAGAAGCCGGAATTTTTCCAAGGAACTCCTCAGGTATGTAGATAATTTAGTCCCCTAACAGATTTTTATTAAGAGAGGTAGGGCATAGCGAATCTTCTCTCGAATTGAGCTGCCCGTCCGGGGAAGGACCTCCACCCCACCCTATATAATACCGCAGCCAAATGACATCCGGGTCGTGTTTCTGCCGGTGAGTAGAGTTTCCGGAACTCGTGGGGGCTTAGGGAGGGGCCGGCATGGCAGTGGCAACTGACAAATAACTGACCAGTTACTTGCCCGTTGTCAAAGCGATTTGGGCTTCTCTTTCGCTTTCCATCAGGTAGTAGTGTAGCCATTATGTCGAGCTACTGGCCAAATGCGAAAATTCAAAATATACATAGAACTCCAGTGCGCAGGTACTTTTACGTAGCCTTCATGCCTTCACTCTTATAGACAACAATTCTCAGTTAAGGGAGCGATCATGCAATAAACTGGGATGTCGTATCCAGGCGCTAGTACTAGGAATATTGATTGGTTGTACAAATTGGCATTTTCTTGTTTCAGGTAACCTGTGCTCATGACGGTGCTTTTATGGCCCTCGAATGTGAATCAAATATACTGCCAGCCAAAAAGTCGAGGAGTGATGAAAGTGTAAGTAGATCAACAGAAAAGACAGTTAACAAAAATAAGATACAATCGCTGGGCTTTAACCATTGAATATTCCTTTCAGATGGAAGTAGTAACAGCGGAAGCGGACGAGGCGGACGAATCCATGTACTCACTGAGCAAAGAGCTGTTGAAATCGGTGCTGTACGCCATCACGGACATAGAGGCGTTCCAGCCGCGGCCCAAGCGCATCACCGTCGTGTCGCGCATATACCGGCTGCTGGGCGTCAAGAGCACCACGCCCAATGAGCTGTTCTCTAGGAAGGTGAGTGTTGAGCTGGTGAAGTCAGTGCTGTACGCCATCGCGGACATAGAGGCGTTCCAGCCGCGGCCCAAGCGCATCACCGTCGTGTCGCGCATATACCGGCTGCTGGGCGTCAAGAGCACCACGCCCAATGAGCTGTTCTCTAGGAAGGTGAGTGTAGAACTGGCGCAGTCAGTGCTGTACGCCATCGCGGACATAGAGGCGTTCCAGCCGCGGCCCAAGCGCATCACCGTCGTGTCGCGCATATACCGGCTGCTGGGCGTCAAGAGCACCACGCCCAATGAGCTGTTCTCTAGGAAGGTGAGTGTTGAGCTGGTGAAGTCAGTGCTGTACGCCATCGCGGACATAGAGACTTTCCACTTTTCCTATGGGTCTCCTTGGCCCGAGTTTCGAACCATCGCTCCCCATCAAGATAGTCTGGTCCTTGCCGCAACCACCATTCCTCAGGCGGTTTCCGGTTGTGCGTTGCTGATCCCAGAACGCGACACAAGCAAACCATAAGTGGTAGCTAACCGGGCGAGCAAGAGCTCTACCACCAGCTGAAGGTTTGCTCATTAAGCACCACGTTATGGGTCTCGTTTCGACGGTAAATCTTCGGATGTGAGCAATTTGACCCCTTTAAGCAATTTAACTCTTATCATCAAAGAGTTTTCTACTACGGTTGGTTCTGAAAACAGGGTACAGAGAAAATGAATGATGTTGTCTGTCTCATAATAATAGTAATGTCCGATTTCAGATCGAGAGCGGCAGCTACAGCGAGGCGCTGACGTTGGCGGAGACGTTCGACCTGGACAGCGATCTCGTGTACCAGCAGCAGTGGAGGAAGAATCCCGTCTCCACAGACGCTATTCAGAAGTACCTGGTAATGTTTTGACTTATACTTTGTCAGTTTTCGGCAAAGCGCGTTCGGTTATGTGCTGGATAATATTGGGAGAGGCCTATGTCCAGCAGTGGACTGATACGGGCTGATGATGATGATGATGAAAGCGATGGCAACTGCTTACCAGCAGGCGTACTGCCTATTTTCAAAAGACTTATGTTATTTAATGTTAGAGAACGAAACGATTTGGAACGCATTGCATCTAAGAATCTTAACTAATATTATAAAGCTGAAGAGTTTGTTTGTTTGTTTGTTTGAACGCGCTAATCTCAGGAACTACTGGTCCGAATTGAAAAATTCTTTTTGTGTTGAATAGACCATTTATCGAGGAAGGCTTTAGGCTACATAACATCACGCTGCAACTATTAGGAGCGAAGAAATAATGGTAAATGTATAAAAACACGGGAAAAAATAACTATTCCACGCGGACGAAGTCGCGAGCACAGCTAGTCGACAGCATAGAGAGGGATGGCGGCGCGTTGAGAAGCTGGCTACCAACGCCTAAAATGACGACCACGACCACTCTGTCAAGAGTGACATCGAGGAAGAAGAAGAATTTATGAACGCACAACCCAAACTACTGGACGGATCGGACTGAAATTTGGCATGCAGGTAGATGTTATGACGTAGGCATCCGTTAAGAAAGGAAATCGATCAAATCTACCCCAAAAGGGATAAAATAGGGGATGAAACTCTATTCCACGCGGACGAAGTCGCGAGCACAGCTAGTAGTGAATAATGCAAAAATTGGATTCTTTGAAGGGTAATCGGACAGGAAGCATGGTCGATCTTATTGTTTTCTTTCTATCATAAATAGATCTTAGAGTACAAATTGGCGTTATGATATGCTCTAAAGGTCAGTGGAGTGATTAAGTTATAGATAGAAGAATCAAATCGTCTTCGTCCGTGCATTGTATGTCGAGCGACTTGTCACGTGGATAGTGTGACGTATTATGTAATTTTTCGTATGATTTTTTTGCAGAGTAAAGTATCAAAGAAAATATGGGCAGTACATCAGTGCGTAGATAGACTTCCGGAAACTTTGCCAGCGGCCAAAGAGCTCCTACAATTCGGCTTGGAGTTGACCAATGAGAGAATATTGCACGGTGAGTGCTTTGAGACACAAACTTTTTTTGCGCAAGTGTTGGATGCGAGATGCCCAGGATCGAGCAAAGTGGCGAACTGTGCAAGAGACCTATGTCCAGGTATGGACTGCGAGAGGCTGATGATCATGATGATGATTGGACGCATCTGTCCTCTGCGGAATCCGAGTCTGAAACGGTTCGCCAACAGTCCATTGCCCCGTGAACGTTTGACCAACAGAATCTTTGCCCCATTGACTTTTCGCCCAAACGACATTTGGCAAACAACATATGTTTGACATTGATTATATTGGTCAAACGTTCACTGACGTACCGTTCTTTTGGCGGACAGTTCATGGGTCAAATGTCTTTTCCAGAAATCAATAAGGACCGCGAGGAAAGCGAGCTGAAGGACCCGGACGACATCACGCTGGAGGACCTCAACGCGTACACCAGCGAGCTGCTGCGCTGCCGGCACGTCATGCTGTTCTACAAGGAGCGGCTCAAGCTGTATGAGGTACGATATAAAAAAAAACCGGCCAAGTGCGAGTCGGACTCGCGCACGTAGGTTTCCGTACCACTGATTGAATGAAAAAATTAGGTAATTTGATTTATGACGTTTAAAAAAAAACTACTGTCTAGATTGAATTTAAACCAAATTTCGTTAGTAGTTTTTATAGTAATACACATGATATATTTTTTCAGTTTTATCATGCCCATAAGTTAGGGGGGGGGGGGGGGACATTTTACCACTTTGGAAGAGTCTCTCGCGCAAACTTTTCAGTTTAGAAAAAATGTTGTTGGAAACCTCAACATCATTTTCAAATACCTATCCATAGATACCCCACACGTATAGGTTTTATGAAAAAAAATTTTTTGAGTTTCAGTTCTATGTATGGGGAACCCCAAAAATTTTGGATTTTTTTCTGATTTTATTTTCACATCTTAATGCGGTTTACATAATACATCTACGTACCAAATTTCAATAATGTAGCTCTTATAGTTTCGGAATAAACTGGCTGTGACATACGGACGGACAGACAGACAGACATGACGAATCTATAAGGGTCCCGTAGGTTACAGTCGACATTGTTAATAAAATATATTTCTGCACAAAAAAACTTCCTATATACCGAACTCGCCTATCAAATTCCAGGCAATCCTCCGTTGCGAGAAGTCCACGTACGTAAAGGACGAATACGACCGGCTCCGCAGCAACAGCATAGTGCACAGCGCCATGGAGATAGCCAAGGAGGGCCGCATAGAGGCGCTCACTTGTCTCTGGCCCAACATCAAGACGCTGCCCATGCAGCTGGCCGTATTAGAACACCTTCCGGAGACCATAAACCCGCTAGACTATCAACATCTGCTGCCCACTAAGCATCCTTTTAGTGAATGGTTCGAGAAGAAGTCGCCGATCAAGATTAAGGAGACGGAGTATGAACACGACTGGTGCAGGAAGGAGATATTCAGGTAACAGTCTGTCTCAGCAAAGTAGGTCCAATAGCTATGTTTGTTAAGTTTTATTATTATGTTTCATATCATCATCATCAGCCTATTACAGTCCACTGCTGGATATAGGCCTCTCCAGTTGTTCGCCACTTAGAGCAAACATCTGGAGGATATACCCATAATCGCCACGCCATGTTTCATATAATAATTAGAAATAAAGAACTGATGGTCGCGCGTCGTACAGTTTCTGACTGTTGTGCTAAAGTCATAAGACCGAATGTCCATTTGAAATCCTAATCTATTGTTAAAACTATTGCGTCTTACCTTTATTCACACAGACTTAAAATAAGCACTTATGAATCGTCAAGTAAAAAATGGATGATAAATGGATCTATTGGTCCCGTCATCAGGTCTATCTGGAGCTCCAACTGGTCCGAGGACACGACGCCCGAGGCGGAAGCGCCGACGCCGCTAGCGGCGCTGCCCCGCGACCAGCGCGTGTCGCTGTGGTACGACAAGCGCGCGCGGGACATCGAGGAGCGCAGCGGCCTCGCCTCGCACGCGCTCACGCTCGTCACGCTGGCGGCCGTCGGCGGCGGCGTCGAGGGCCTCGACATGGCCATGTACCACCTGCTCACGCTCGACACGCTCATATACGACATCAACGTCGAGGGCATCACCCTCAACCAGCTCGAGAAGACGCCTCTGCTGAAGACGTGCGATCTGCTCATGCAAATGGTGAGTCTAATCTCCTCTATACTCAGTCTCCTCTCCTTTAAACATAGAAGAAACAAGCCTGTAAGTTTCTCAAAGGCCAGGATATGGTAATGTACCACCTGCTCACGCTGGAAACGATATACCAACGCGGAAGGCATCACCCTGAACCAGCTCGAGAAGACGCCTCTGCTAAAGACGTGCGATCTGCTCATGCAAATGGTGAGTAAACATAGCCTTTAACCGTGGGACTAGCTAGGTTTCAAAATAGGCACGACTTAAGGATTCTGAGAGCCACTAAGTTTCTGTAAGGCGTGACCAGTCTTCTGTGGTTGCACAGATTGTGCGGTGTCTATGAGGTTAATGCCACATTCGTCACGCTGGAGACAGTGGATGGTTGCTGCCCACCCTCGACACTATTATTTACGACATCAATGTCGAGGGCCTCACCCTAAACCAGCTCGAGAAGACTGCTCAAGACGTGCGATCTGCTCATACAAATGCTGAGTTTGCATAGTCGAGTACTGGCTCACAGCAATTTCTCCAAATATGGAAATACGCTACACATTCGTAAAGACCACCGACGAGACACCTCTCAAGAAACCAGTGTGCAAGTTTCTCAATGACTGGTAAATGCATCGCCTTGGTAGCCTGCCCTGGTAGTGCGGTGTCTATGGGCTGAAGTGTCCACTCTCGTCACCCTGAAGACAAGTTCATTCACTTTATCCAGAGGCGGAGTACTGATCTTGGAATCCTATGTATAACCAATCCTCATCATAACCAATCAAGTTTCCGTAATTGAGCCGAAGTATTTCTCCACAGTCAACTCCGGCTACCTTCGTGTCCGACCTGAAGCAGTTCGTGATCCCATTCCTGAAGCGGTTCGAGAACCTGACGAAGGGGACCGAGTCGTGCCTCTCCGGGCTCACCGACTATTTGGAGTGCATCAGTGTCAATGACCTTTCTTCCATTTTGTTGGTAAGTAACTGAATAAGGAGCTTTTTCTAGCTCTGTGTTCCATTATTGGGAGTGTTTCAGTCCTATAAGTTTTCTCGAAACGGTATAATATGAAACTGGCTTCTACACTGGGCCGCCAACACAGGACCTTCAATCCGATCCTGAGGGTGTTTGTGGATCGCTGGGACTCACCAGTCATTTGATCCTCATATAAATGTAAATAAATAAAACCAGGAAAATAATTGTCAGTATACATTAATTGAGCTATGGCTGAAATCATCATCATCAGCCAATTGCAGTCCAGTGCTGGACATAGGTCTCTTCAGTTGTTCGCCACTTAGGGCAAACATCCGCCACGCTGGACGCCCTGCGATTGCAGGGCGTAGCTTCTCACTCCGGTGACGCTGCTCACCACTGCTGCCCGTCATCGGTCTGTGGTATTTAGCTACGCCTTCAATTGTGATGGTTATACCGCCACCAGTCGGTTGCCAGCGCCTCGTTTGTTATTCGGCAGGATGCACCACGGGTAGGAGAGGTTGGCTTGGAGCGAAATGATGATAGGCCGCTCCCTTACATCCCTGATGGGTGAAATAAAGCCTTCCAACGTCTGGTTTAGGTGTTACAATCGCCTAGCGAGTTCGAGTTAGACGTGCGCACGCACCTGGAGCTGGTCGAGCGCTGCCTGTTCGCGCACACCGGCACCGACCAGCTGGACAAGGCGTGCGATCTGCTCGACACAATACTCAAGGAGAGGTATACTAACAATGTTGTACATTTCCGCCTTATAAAAACGGCTTTGTAATAGGTAAAAAATTACCAATTGAAAATAAACGAGTGAAAAATAATTCTGATGCATATTTCCGATTCTCGAAAAAAAAGCTCGTCGATTTCCTGATTATAATTATGTACTATATAGATCGGTCGACCTACACACACCCGCATACACGTCGCGGATAGGGCGCTACTGCCTTTTCATGCCGCATAGATGTACGACAGTTGCGTAGAGATGTGATGTTTCATTAGATATCACGTGTTCTTTTTTTAAATTTCCAAACTTCTGATTGGTCCTTTGAATATGCCAGTGACAATTATGTACTATATAGATCGGTCGACCTACACACACCCGCATACACGTCGCGGATAGGGCGCTACTGCCTTTTCATGCCGCATAGATGTACGACAGTTGCGTAGAGATGTGATGTTTCATTAGATATCACGTGTTCTTTTTTAAAATTTCCAAACTTCTGATTGGTCCTTTGAATATGCCAGTGACAATGTTATGTTTTTTAATTCGATTTTATTTGTTCTTTTTTTAACTTTCGAATCAATAGAATTAGTTTTTGATTGATTAGGTACTTTGCATTTGTGCCAGTGACGAAGTTGTTATGTATTTTTACATTCGATTCTGTTTTCTTTTTTTTTTTAATTTCTTAGCAATGGCATTGACATAAGTTTTTAATTGGTTATTTGTGTGTGCCAGTGACGGCAGCATCTCGGACAGCGAGCTGGTGAGGCGCGTGCGGTCGCTGGAGCGGCTGGTGGCGGCCTGCGAGCGGGCGGCGTGCCGGCACGTGCGGCTGCCGCTGCGCGACCTGCGCGACCTGCACCGCGACCGCGCCATGTCGCACCAGCTGCTCACGAGGCTGGCGCGCGAGGCGGCCCGCGGGTGAGTGACGCGACAGCGAGCTATCAGGACACGGGCAGCAGCGCCGGTAGCGGCAGTAGGATAGGCATAGTTAAATACCACAGGCCGATGATGGGGAGCAGCGTCACCAGAGCGAGAAGCTACGCCCTGCGATCGCTAACCCGCCTGCCCAGCGTGGCGATTAGGGGTAAATCCTCCGGATGTTTGTCCAAAGTGACGAACAACTGGAGAGGCCTATGTCTAGCAATGGACTGCGCTGATGATGATAATGATGTTGGGCAGCAGCGTTTACTTGGGTACAAATAAAACCTACTGTGGTCACCAACCCGCCTGCCAAGGATGGTCACTAAGGAAAATCCCACGAAATGACAATTGTCGTTGGAGGAGGCATATGCCCAGAAGTAGAAGCTTACAGGCGACGATGTCTATACCCTGTGTTGATAATCCAATAATGCCCTGCAAATCTCATTCGAATCTTCAAAATACGAACTCCGGGACTGTGTCTAAGCATGTGATTTATTATTGTAGGGACGAGAAGCCAACGCAGCAGCAATGGGCCGATCTGCTAAAGGACCTTCTGGAGTTGCAGGCGTCCCTCTTCACCTGCGTCACTAAGGAGGAGTGCTACGAGGTTCGAAATTTTACACACTTTTAATAGAGAGGGATTTCTGCTGTCTATGTAGTACCATTTATGTGAAATTTGCTTGGACTTATCTAAACTTCACTCTTACTCAAATCCGGACTACTTCATCACTGTCGACAAGACTTTTTATCTCATCCTGCTCGAAGGACCATTGTTAACGCTCTCCACGTAAGATCGGATTTGGGCCTTATTATGACACAAGGCGCTGACTTGGTGCGAAGAATCGCCTCTGTTTATTAAGGACGTCCAATTTCTTGATAGCTAATGTGACTTTGTTCCCCAAACTGGACCTTGCTGGAGATTTCCATGCCCAGGATTGATACATAAATAAACCTTAAATCCGTATGTAATAAGGTCTATTTTGGTGTTTGTCTATATAGATATACGCGTCATCGTTGCTGACGTCTGGCGACGCGGCCAGCATCCGTCTGGCGAGCGAAGTGCTGGCGTGCGCGGCGTCAGGTCGTCGAGGAGTGCCTCTGGTGGATTACGCTCGCAGCGTACAGCTGGTCACCACCGCCTCGCGGGAATACTTCAATTCGGCCGCCTCGCTCACCGACCCTGCGCTAGAGCTGGCCAGGTATACGCTTGAGAAGGGTCACTAGTAAAAATAATAATAAAAATTTATTTCTGAAAATTTATTCACGAGTAATACTTTTGTGCATGACGAAATTTTTTTTCCTACTTCCCTTTTAGTGAGCATAAGCAGTTTGGATGTTACTTGATTCCGCCTGCGACTTTTCCGAATGAATTAGTGTTTGTCCCCGGGATGACTTTGTCGTGTGCTTTTTTTTCGTCTGCTTAATCATTTACCTCTGACAGGATACATTCTACAGGAGGTCATTTTGACGCGGACGTGCTAACATTATTATGTTAGCACGTGAAAACGCAAATGAAAACGATTCAAAAATTATATGAGTCATATATGACTCACGATGTTGGTGTGAGTCGTATATGACTCACGGAGAACCGCTTTTGCCAGAAATTTAACTTGATATATTTTTTGTGCTGTATTTTTTTTTAAATATAAAGTACTTTTTCAGATGCTGTTTGATAGTGATCAAGGATGGCAACCACGAGATTTTGGAAGAGTTGGATCTTATCGCCGCTTTGAAGATACTGGCTGCCTTTGACTTGACACTCCTTCCTATTCAAGGTGCTTACTGAGCTTCTAAAGTTTTTGATCTTTGTATTTTAAATCTTGTCGCCATTTTCATTGCTACTTTGTTTTCAGTCCGTTTGTGCGAGGATCGATTAACGCTGATTGAGGAATGTCTGAAGGCAAATCCAAATGCGTATTTGGCCAGCAATAAGTTACTTAAATTGGCCAAGCTATTGAGAGTTGCCGGCGACGATGAACACGTCAGGTAAGTTATGGTTTGATTATAAATGTCATGATATTTGTGAACTGTGGAATAGAAAGGAAGGAAGAATAAAGAAAGGAAGAAAAAATAGTTATCATGATGTAATGTGGGGGAGGTTTAATGTTGAAATGCACAGCACTGCCCATAAGGCAGCACTGGCAGGGTCGCCATGTAATGTGAGGACCGGGACGTCTAAATGAAAGAGGTGTTGTACGATGGAAGTCTGGTTTATTACTACTTCTTACATAAATACAATATCTACCTAATAGGGTAAGGTGTGTCATACACTACAAAGACATTATCTCTTGAGTTATGCCTCCGTCAAGAACAACTGTCAATCTTGTGCAGCTAAACTTCTGATGTGACAACGGAAATCCTTTTTTGTTGTTCAGGGAAGCAAGTGTACTGCTGTTAGTGGGTACGGCGGCAGTAAATGCGGGTACGGCTGGTTTGGGGGCAGCGGTGGAGGCCGCGCGGCGGCTGGCGGCCCTGCACTACGCGCCGGCCGCGTCGCTGATGGCGCACGTGGCGAGTGTGGCGCACGCGCACGCCGACGCGCCCGCTCGCCGCTACCTGCTGGCCGCCGCCGCCGCGCACGGACACGTCGAGCGGCTCGAGGACGTGCTGCGCGCCAGGTACGTGTACTGACGCGCACTACGCGTCGCATGCGTCACTGATGCGCACGTGGCGAGTGTGGCGCACGCGCACGCCGACGCGCCCGCTCGCCGCTACCTGCTGGCCGCCGCCGCCGCGCACGGACACGTCGAGCGGCTCGAGGACGTGCTGCGCGCCAGGTACGTGTACTGACGCGCACTACGCGTCGCATGCGTCACTGATGCGCACGTGGCGAGTGTGGCGCACGCGCACGCCGACGCGCCCGCTCGCCGCTACCTGCTGGCCGCCGCCGCCGCGCACGGACACGTCGAGCGGCTCGAGGACGTGCTGCGCGCCAGGTACGTAGGTTTTACGAGCCGCACGCGTCACTGATAAATAAATAAATAATAATAATAATAAACGTTTATTTTTCACCATAAATACAGAGTAGAATGTACAGTAGTTTATACTTAATTAATAAAAAATAGGGTACATGTAATTATGGCGGGTTGATATCTGAACTAGGATAGTTCCTGTATCTCAGATTATCAACCCTCCACCCCAATAACATGATCTTAAAAGTATATGACTACCAAGACAGTACACAAATTAAAAATGACCTATGACATGCCACGCTGGGTCTTAAACTAAGCCGAAGCTACTACTATGGGTACTAGACAACTGATAAAATTATTTAGATACTATTTTTTTTAAATGACAACATATTATACATAGAAAATACCCAGACCATTACGAATTCAAAATATTTTTATAGTTCCTCCACAATATGTATAAAATTATTAAATAAGAATAGGGCAGTAGTTGTAAAAAATGCAGTAAGAGCCTAGAGATTAGAGAGATTACAAACAGACATGTTCATGTTCGCGATACATAGCTTAGCTTAATTGTACATCGATAATATTATAGTGAAAGTATTAATAACTTTATTTTGATAGACTGTCGCTGGAACTTGAGGGCATGCAGCAGATGGGAGCTGCGCTGAAGGAGCACGCGCGCCTCATGGACCGCTGGCCGTCCACTGACGACGAATTCGACGATGCGATTACTACAGTAAGTTACACATCATCATCATCAGCCACCGCTGGACAAAGGCCTCTCCAGTGGTTTGTCACTTTGAGCAAACACATGAAAGCCTTTACCCATAATCGCCACCCTGGCAATCGCAGGGCGTAGCTCCTCGCTCCGGTGACGCTACTGCCTGTCGTCAGCCTGTAGTATTTAGCTACTATTTCAATCGTGATGGTTATACCGCCACCAGTCGGTTGTCAGAGCCTCATTCAGCAGGATGCACCTCAGGCAGGTGGCTTGGAGCGAAAAGATGATAGGTCGCTCCCTTACATACCATAAGTAAGTAAGTTATACTGTATCATCAAACTTATTCCTAAAAGTGTACTTACTTTTTTCAACCTAGGTTTGCATATCTCGAAAATCAAGTCATGAGACAGGAACCAGGAATTTGACCTTATTTTGGTTTAATTAAACCTTATTTTCTGTTGGTTGTGAACATACCCTCATTATGGAATGTTTTCTTTATCTCTGTTCGTAGCCCGTCATCGAGAAGAAGGATCTCGTGGCGCCCGCGCAACCGGAGCGGAAGGCGCTGCTGTTCAAGTACTTACTCGACACCATCCAGAATAGACTTGGGAACATGTAAAATCAGTTAACACTATTTACTTCTTTTTCATCTCCTTATGCAAAACATGTATATTATGTAGGATTTCCTCTAATTTAGAGTCGAGTCTTTTTTGATTTAGCTAAGGCCTTTGGCAGGGTATCTGTTCCAATTTTACACAATAAACTAGATGCACATGGCGATAACTTTGAATTGATTTTCGAATTAAAACTATCTCAAATCAGACGGAGACCATTGTATTAAAATCAGGCTTAATACGTGCGGTATTCCATCAGTATTTTTGATGTATCTCAGGGTAGCATTCTGCACCCTACTCTGTTCCTTACATATATTAACGATCTAATGTCGATGATGATGATGTTCGACGATGTTATTCCAGTGACAAGTCTCCAACGATAGAGGAGGAAGAGTATGAGCCGATAGTGCACTGTCACGAGTTCTACCGGTCTTTATACCCGTTCCACGCGTCGTCGCCGGTACACTACCAGTACGACCGGTTCACGGTGCCGGACTCGACCGGCACGCCGTTCGAGAACGCGTTGCTCAACTGGTACTACATACAGAACTGTTTGGATAATGGTGGCACTCCCGAGTTGGAGATCGATGGTGAGTGTACAGTGGAACCACTACCTAATTAAATAACTTCTATCTGTTACATTTTGGAAATAAATTATTCTTTATCATTGGACGAGTAATATCATTTTCTTCAGCCTATTATTTTGGTCCAGCCATCTTGCTCTGATCGTCACTCTACCTGGCCTGAGGCCACTCCGATCGATTAATTAGACTATTAGTGGCAGATTAGACTGCCCATATATAAGCCGTTCTTGTACCATTTCGGGGGGAGTGGTGCAGGAATGGCCTCTTTAATTCTTTAATATGATTAAGTGTCCTTACTAACGTAGTCATTAAGTATGTTTTACTAACCAAAATGAGTCTGTGTTACTTTATATAAATAAATGAATTGAAAAATTGAAATTATGCAATCCCCAAACACTCGCTATATGCCTTTTGTTTTGTGGAACAGCCGCAGTATGAAACTCTTAGCCGGATTTTGTGTTCTACGTCAAAATATGATCCTCATGTGTTAAAGGTTTTTGTTGGGTGATGGTGCCTGGATCTAGATCCTGTGCCTGGGGCCATCATTTGGGGCCATTGATCCATATCAATACATGTTACATATGCCCTGACACGGATTTGCGATGTCTATAGAGACCTTACTAAGTGCTTTGACCTTCCTCAGTGATCCAAAAGTGCGCTGAAGAAGTGCTTTACACCGACACGCCGCTTAGCGTGGCGTGCATGCTCCGCTCCACCGCGGACTACGGACGCACCAAGAAGCTGCTGGACACGCACACCACCGACACCGCCGTCAGCGCCAGCCTCTACGCCACTTTGGTGAAGTGCAACGCGCCCGACCTGCGCGACAACGTGTACCTGACGAGGCCGTATACGGTAAGTGAGAATGACCCCTCCATCTACGGTCATATCAACATTTGAGTCGCGTGTACGTACGAACTACGGACGCACCATAAAGCTGCTGGACACGTAACGCGCCCGACTTGCGCTACTATGTAGTACATGTATACATGACATGGTCCTGCGTGGTGAGCTGACGAGGCTGTATATGGTAAGAGGCCTCCACTGGCAAGACAAGGGCCGGACTCACCTTCTTATAACTTTACTCGGACGGCCAAGAAACGTGGTCCTTCCGACCCGCGAATGGACTAAACATATACAGAAGCGGCGGTTAGAAAGCACCGCGTCCCAACAGACAGGAATATAATGAGAATAGGAGGGGACCTATCTGTCAGGTACTCAAGGTAAAGAAAGGGATAATGTAAGGGAACCCATCATCTTTTCGATCCAAGCCACCTGCCCGTGGTGTGTCCGAATAACAAACCAGGTGCTGGCAACCAACTGCTGGCGGTATAGCTGTCACGATGGAAGGATACCACAGGTCTATGAAGGCAGCAGCGTCGCCTGAGTAAGATGCTACGCCCTGCGATCGCTAACCCGCCTCCCTAGCGTGGCAATTATGGGCACAGCTTTCAGATGTTTGCCCAAAGGGGCAAACAACTGGAGAGCCCTTTGCCAAGCAGTGGACTGCGGTATGTTGATGATGATGAAAGCAAATGCTTGTTAAATTAGCAAGGACTGGCGTATTTATTAAATTTTACTTCACGAACTTACACAGATGGCGCAAACGACAATAAAGCAGAAGAACGCGTCTCAAGAGCAGCTGGAGATCATCCGCGAGTGCATCGACCGGCTCACGGGCATGGGCGAGGTGGACAAGCTGCGCGCGCTCGGCTTTAATGTCAACGGGCTACTGTTCAACGCCGACGCCGACTACCGCGCCGAGACCATCTACCACGTCGCCAGGTATGAACGATTGATACCTACCGAGTCTTGATAACAAGTTTCTGAAAAGTTCATGCCGTTTCGTACTATGTGCCAGGTAGATGATCCCTGTCGCGCGTTTGGACCACTCACTTCCAATAGAATTTCATGTAGGTACCAGTATGAATATTATATCAGGCCTGTTGCCGTAAAAAATATAGTTAGTCCGTCTTTTAGATTGTTCAAAAATAAAAGACACGTATTTTTTCATTTGTAAATTAGACCAATAATTACAAAAATATAGCCTGTTAAAATTACGCATGACGTCAGAAAGTGGGAGTTTTTTCGCCACTGAGTGACGTCAAAGACCCCCACTCCTACATTTTGATGCCTTGTATCTTTGTTATTTTTTGTTTAAATGGAAAAAGGAAAAATACGTGTCCAATATATTTTTGCAATATAACATACGGACTAAATATAATGTAATTGTTTTGACCCTGGAAACATCCGTATTGTTCAGGTCGTCACAGAAGGAACATGTGGAGACGGCGTGCCTCCTCGGCGCGCGGTACGGCGTGAGTGCGCTGGACGTGTGGCTGCAGCACGCGCAGGCGCACGCCGGCGCCGCGCACGCGCCGCCGCCCGACGCCGTCCCGCCCACGGACCACTACAGGTACCAATAGGCATGTTGCGTAAAAAATTAAATAAACAAAAATGTTTATTACCAAAAAAAACTAACAAAAGATCATTATTTTACATCGACATTGCACTAAGCAATATGCTTGTTTCGCAAAAGTCAAAGTGAGCTGTGTTTTATATTGTGCTTTGTGTATGTGTTTGTATGTATGTGTGTTTGTGCTGTGTGTGTAGTGTTCAGAGTAAATGTTGTAAATTACTCCGTCTTTAAGATTGTAGAATAAACGACACATATTTTTTCATTTGTGAATTAGACCCAAAATGTCAAAGATATAGCCCATAAAAATTACTCGTGACGTCAAAGAGTGTGTGTTTTTTCTCACGGAGTGACGTCAAAGACTCCCCCCACTCTAAATTTAGATGCCTTGTATCTTTGTTATTTTTTTAATTAAATAAAAAAAGGAAAAATACATGACCATTTTCTCCAGGGTAAAAGAAACGATGTGGCCGTTGATCAAGGGCGACGACCACAACGCTCTGATCAATTACTTCACCATCCTGAAGAGCGTGGACGAGAAGCCGCTGATACACGGCCTCACGGCCGCCGAGCACATCAAGCTGTTGAAGAAGTTCAAGGCTGCCTCCACCGGTAAGAGATAGACATGTTGCACTCTTGTTAAGTCACACTATCACTATACATATAAACTCATGTGTATGTATCTGTGCACACGAAACAACGTCAGCTTACACAAACGCCTATCTAGAAATGGGAAATAAAGACAGTATCAAGTCAGTTGAGATACTTTTTAAAGTTTGGTTTAAATGATTGCTAGTTTTCGTAATATTATATTCCAATAGATTATTGTATAGTACACCAATAGAGTATTGTATAATATGTACATAATATGACCGGTAAATTGGCTGGGATGCTTAAACTATAGCGCAGATTAAACTATAGGCACTCCCGCGCTGCACCTCTGAAATAAAGACGTAGAGGAGGCTGGGAGTGGCCTAAACGCGATCTCGAACTACTTATCTACTATTAAATGGGTTCCCTCGATTCGACCAGTCTGTTTATAGTCACCTATCATCATTGCCAAGTAGTCGAAGGTTCAGTCCAAAGCCAAAATTGCTTAGTTGCAACTCTTAGACGGGCCGCACACGTTCGGAATTCCGAATTGAAATACACGTTCGCAATAAAAATGCTCTACTTGCATATAAAGCGCTCCAGGATTTTATATGTAAGTAGAGCATTATTTTTGCAATTGCGAATTTTAATTCGGAATTCCGCACCGGAATACCGAATTATGTATGGCCATCTTTATTCAAGTTATATTATAGCCAGTGTTAAAAAAAATACCTATGCTCACAGACCTAGATTACAAGCTGATACTGGAACAACCGACGGCTGAGCAGTACTCTTCGCATCTGCTGAGGATACTGAAGCCAGAGAATGTTGGCATGGTGGTGAAGCTGCTGCGGACGCTGCCGGCCACGTTCAAGCTGCCGCTGCCCGTCAACGCGCTCTACACCATGTGGCTCACCAAGCTGCTGTTCAGCGTGAGTGACTGACAATGCCTCTAGTCTGCTGCCACTGCAGTACAGCAGGCATGGTAACGCTGCCGGCCACGTTCAAGCTGCCGCTGCCCGTCAACGCGCTCTACACCATGTGGCTCACCAAGCTGCTTTTCAGCGTGAGTGACTGACAATGCCTCTAGTCTGCTGCCACTGCAGTACAGCAGGCATGGTAACGCTGCCGGCCACGTTCAAGCTGCCGCTGCCCGTCAACGCGCTCTACACCATGTGGCTCACCAAGCTGCTTTTCAGCGTGAGTTACTGACAATGCCTCTAGTCTGCTGCCACTGCAGTACAGCAGGCATGGTAACGCTGCCGGCCACGTTCAAGCTGCCGCTGCCCGTCAACGCACTCTACACCATGTGGCTCACCAGACAGACGCCTATATACAGCTGACTCACACGCTTTTGCATACATCACGAGGCTCAAATTAGTACCTGTTTAGCGCGAGTAACCGAATGTATTTCTAGTTGATGAAACGTCTTTCTAGTTCGTACTACTATACTCCAATCGGCATTTTTGCTGTGGACGCTGGAGCAGGACAACATGAATATAGCGGTATTGTGAATTCTAACCCTAAGGCCTCTCGCTCACGGCGACTTATTGTAGCGATGCAGTCGCGATGCTCTCGCGCGCTGTGTCACCTCGTCCACGGGACCAGAGTCAGTCGCGATACAAACGCAAATAACTCAAGCTCCGCCACACCCTCCCTCCCCCCTCGGTTCTCTCTACCGATGTCGTCCGACGCGGTCGCGCGTTTGTATCGATACAATCGCGATGCAGTAGCGCTTTGAAAAAGTGACTAACACGCGTTAAAAGTGATTCTGCATCGCTACAAAAAGTCGCCGTGGGCCCTTGCCCACTCGGCTTAAGTGTCGTCCAAAATGTTTTCTTTATATACCACTAAGGTGGCAGGCACAAACCTACAGCCCGCCCACAGTTCAGCGGTTACCGCAGCCCGATCCTATAAAAACCTCTTCACAACCTTTTTGTACGGACCCCATACTGTAGTCTCGGGAGAGAGCCTCATTTCATAGCCCGAGTGTGCATGATAAGAAGTTATGTATGTAAACGTCCGTTCGTCCATAGGTGCCAGCCAGCGCCGCCACCAACAAGAAGTGGATGCAGCAGTACCGACAGTGCGCGAGCTACTTCAACAAGCTGTCAAAGGACGACCTGCTCGAGTTCGTCGCCAACGCCTGCTTCACCAGAGAGGCCATAGAACGGTACATATAAACAAAACTTTCGCCCGTAGGTTTGTTCCGACGAACAAAAAGTATGTGACAACATCCCTAAACGGAGGGACTTGAGAGGCGGTGTCAGCATCGCTTTTTACCTCAGCCCCTATTCACAAGATTTCGGAATCGTGTCAGTAACATAACCGTCACAGTCAAATCCTAGTCAAATTATATATCAGTTATGAAAATCAAAATCAACGAAGGTATCACACCACAAATATATACCTTAATGCTGTACTAATAACCAGATACAGAACAAACACAAATGTCCATCATATGAATGTTTGTCCTGGGTGGAGATCGAATTAACGGCTTTGCTTCAGAAGGCAGGGTTACTACCAAATGCAAGCCACCGGGCTGGTCAAAAAAGACAAAGCAAGGTTTAACTTTCCAAGGTTCACTTAATAGATCAAATGTTTGGCCATCAAATAGCCTTCATACTTAATATACGTTTGTATTGCAGAATCCCAGCTGGAACGCGCAGTCTGATGATCATGCAGGCGGTGGACTACTGCCAGCAAGAGCAGGAGAATGACTTTAAATTCAACAAGAAGTATGTCAATTTTATTTCCGTCAAAATCCTATGAGTGGATGACTATGTTTAATTTTCCATAACAAAATTATTTTGCAAAATGATAGGCCTTCAAACTTCACCGGGAAAATCCATTTCAAAACTGAAATTTATCAATAAACATTACTACTTAAGGTACTATTTAAGGTACATTATTTAGAACATATTTTGATATCAAATCAATTCCATAAACGCAGTATTTAATATAGTAATCGAACAAACTTCTTATACGAGGCATACAAAACACCACGTAATATTCAATCATGACGTCACGCTCCAGTAGATGCGTTTGTGGGCGAGTCCATATTTGTGATTTTGAAATTGTGATATCTCGGGTTCTTTTTGTACAAGCGGAGTAATTGTTTCGACAATGTTTCTACGATACATCAATATAAACAATAATTAGCCATCATGCCTATTCTGCGTAGGCGAAGTTTTCCACTGCTACTTATAGAAATAGTTCGACCTTACCGTATGTATTTTTTTTATGCGAGAGGCGGCAGACGAGCGATTCCTGATGGTAAGCAGTCGACACCGCCCATGGACACCCACAACTCTTATCGAGTTTAGGGTCGCTGCCGTTTTCAATATGAATTTTTAATATGTATGTGTTCTGCGTGTCAGCTCGCAGACGTGGGCGCACGTGGGGCAGGAGCTGGCGCGCTGGGCGCGGTTCGCCGACAACCTGCACTCCGCCGCCGTGCAGGCGCTCGTGCAGGCCAGCGGCCTGCCGCCGGACCAGATATGGCCGTGAGTATATGATCCTTGAAAAGAAGGGGTCCCTGAATACCCGGTAACTCTGAATAAGGGTGGTCTAATAAGGCTTAAGGTAAGTGTCCCGATTTAGGGCGATCGGGCTGACTAGTTACCTAACCGCTGTTGCCTTGCCTATCGCGTAATCTTAACTAATATTATAAAGCTGAAGAGTTTGTTTGTTTGTTTGAACGCGCTAATCTCAGGAACTACTGGTCCGAATTGAAAAATTCTTTTTGTGTTGAATAGACTATTTATCGAGGAAGGCTTTAGGCTATATAACATCACGCTGCAACTATTAGGAGCGAAGAAATAATGGAAAATGTAAAAAAAAAAAGGGGAAAAAATAACTATTCCACGCGGACGAAGTCGCGAGCACAGCTAGTGTAATAATATTTAGGGCGATTATCGCGTATCAACTGATTAAGGGACCGATTTTCAGAGTAGTGGCTCCGCCGTGGCTCCATCGCGGGCCACGGCTATATGCTGAGTGAGGCCCTTGTACTCTGGACGTCGTTTCCATTATTTCTTCGCTCCTAATAGTTGCAGCGTGATGTTATATAGCCTAAAGCCTTCCTCGATAAATGGTCTATTCAACACAAAAATAATTTTTCAATTCGGACCAGTAGTTCCTGAGATTAGCGCGTTCAAACAAACAAACAAACAAACTCTTCAGCTTTATAATATTAGTTAAGATTATGTTTTGTTGATGTGTTGTTGTGATGTCCTGGTAATAAAAGTTTCTTATTTCTTATAGTGTAATAAGCGCCGCACTAACTAGGGTCCCCGCCCACCCGGTATTCAGTGCCCTGAATATCGGGTAGTGTAATAAGGGGTTAAATCCGGAAATCTAGTAAAGTTGTAGATGTGTGAAATTTGACCCAAAGTGCTACTTGGCAGCATGGTTACAGCGCTTATCATTTCTCTTTCTTTACTTAGCGAGATCGAGATGTCCCACGGCGAGACGTCAGCGGTGGTGGAGCAGCTCGGCCGCCTGGTGATGACCTCAACAATGAAGCCGGCCGCGCTCACCAGCCTGCTGCAGTGCCTGCACGTGGACGCCGACCTGCCGCGCGTCGTGCGACACGTGGCCGACACCGGCCTGCACACCCTGCAGTGAGTCAGACAACATCATCATCGGTCTATTGCAGCCCACAGCTGGACACAGGAATCTCCAGTTGTTCGCCACATTAGGCAAACATCTGGAGGCTTTACCCATAATCGCCACGCTGGGCAGGCGGGTTGGCGATCGCAGGGCGCAGCTCCTTACTCCGGTGACGCTGCTGCCCGTCATCAACCTGTGTCTGATATCTGATTAAATGATATTTGATGTATTTTTTTTTGCGCGCCCGGGGCAGGGTCCTGCGGGGTTGCATGAAGGGACACTACCGGACTATTCGCGCCTTGTGATTTCTGACATATTGTGGATGAATCTCGATAAAATGTAGGTATAACATGGTATAAGAAACTTTTAAGCGTCCTTGCCTAAAGATATAAACTTCGACTCGTTAAATAAACATTTCTCCTCTTCGGCTACCATTGATGGTTCGGTTAAATTAAAAACTCTTAATCACTTGTCATCTCTTCCAATTCCAGATTATTCCTCTTTAGTTTTTAGTCAGCTAACCGAATGTGATGTTAAGAAGAATATCTTGGCCATAGCGTCTAATGCTGTCGGTAGCGATAGTGTTAGTCGTAACATGATCATACCCATCCTTGATATCCTTACTCCTTCCATAACTCACATTCTCAATTGTTCCTTATCCACGAGCACCTTCCCCACTTTGTGGAAAGACGCTCAAGTGATTCCTCTCTGTAGTAGACACTAATCCACATATGAAATAACCATGAACAATAAAGTAATGAACAATGTGATGGTACCAATGATATCGGCTCGCTATCCTCACACGAACACGTCTTTACTCGGCGGCGGTGGGACACAGACTGACTGTCCTCCCACCCCGCACCTTGCGTGAAGTGTAGGAACGAGACGACAGTTGTCAGTGTCAGATGTCACTGTCAGATGTTTGACAGTGTGTGTAGCTGTGTGTGTCTGTTTGTATGTTCGTGCATGCTACATCTCTCCCTTATTTTTTTTTTTTATTATTATTTTTTTTTTTAGTTAATTATACTTATTTATGTATTTGTAATCAACTTTATTTAGATATTGTATATATGTCCAAATCATTAGTATTAGTTATAATTTCAGTATATAATATTTGGCTTTGCGTCCGCTCCTAATATATTGTAGAATACCTCGTGTAAATCAGCTCCACCGAAATGAAGTAAACATGCTCTTTTCTATACTCGCTACTTCCAAGTAGATGTGTACACCCCGCGCTTCTATCGCTCCCATCGGACCGCGACCGACCTTATATCACCTTCGCATTCGAATTTGTCAAGTATGAATACCGATTGTAGTTTACCTGTAGATAATAGGTATGATGACTAATTTTTGTTTTGGATCAATATTAATGCATCAACCAACCATAGAAACATTGGTGAAAGAATTACTTCGCTTGTATATAAAGTCCCCGAGCTATGACAATTTCAAAATCACAAATATCAACTCGCCCAAAACGCTTTATGCAAACCGATATTGCGCGGTGTTTTGTATGCCTCGTTTAAGAAGCTTGTTCGATGGCCATTTCGAATAATGCGTTTATGTTATGGATTTCATATCAAAATGTGTTTTAATTTAATGTACCTAAAACAGTGTTATTAATGATTTATGATTAATTTTACACTTCTGGAACCGATTCTCCCGATGAACCTTGAAGGCCTATTGCGCTCTCAATCCGCAAAACAACTTCGTTGTGATTTCTCAAATAAGCGCTACTTTAATGGTTCCTTCCGGCAACCATCAAATAACATGGAAAATCACCCATTGACGTCTCCCCTATTTGTGTGTTTTTTCTGTATTCGTTGCTGTAAATGTGTGTGTAAATGTGTACCTTTGCAAATATTTTTTTTTCTCTATCTAATATCATATAGTGTTACGCAATTTAATGCATTTCATGAATTCCCGTGTTATTACTAACTGAACGGCCCGCAATTGAATTCTTTATTCCTTAGATCGCAATTCAATGCACTATTATTAATATTGGTAACGCAATTCAATGCATAGTCATCGCAATTCAATGCCACAACCTCGCAATTTAAAGCCATAACTCTATTATTCGCAATTCAATGCCATGTTAGTAGGGTTACCAGATAGAACTCGATTAAATCTGGGATAACTCCAGGACAACAGTGTCGAGCGGTAGCCCTAGTAAAATATTTGTACTCAAAGAGGAAATTGATATTTATTCTCAAACACATACTTTTTTAAGATAGCTATGTACATACTCAGTAGGTAATTAACGCCAGTTATAATTTTAGGATAAATAAAATAATAAGATAAAACAGTCTCCCCCTGCAAATAGACTCACCCGTAATACCTTTGCACGTGGCACCCTTTCCTGCCAGCACTGCGACATGCAGCCTGCCGAGAAGAAGCGCCGAAACAAACTCAACAGTTAGCTTTTTTTTTTTTTTTTAAATATATAGATACAATAAAAAATAAAATTATGAATGCACGAACACAAATGCCTGCACCGCGCGGGAACCGAACCCACGACTCCCAGCCCAGAAGGCCGAGGCCACCACCAAATGAGCCCTCAACCCAGTCAATTTTGTTGAACATAATAAAATTATTGTTTTTTCACCTTGTCCTATGAACGAGTTACCAGTCATAAGAAGCCCGATATTGGAAACAGCAAGCCCGCCCCTACCTCCAGGATTGCACCGTCGAAGATCCGAGTTCTTCTATCTTCTTCTATACATATAATAAAAATGTAACAAGTCGCTGTCTGTACATGGAAGATATATGTGAAAAAATATTATGGGAGGCCTTTATTAATGCAATAGTACCCAAAACAATGATTTTTGGAATTTTTGTCTGTTTGTCGGTTTGTCTGTTTGTCTGTATGTTTGTGCACGCTAATCTCAGAAACCGCGTATCCGATTAAGATGCGGTTTTCACTAATATATTGCTGGAAGCTTCCCTTAACATTAAGTGTTTGTTTCATGTTAATCGGTCCATAAATAATAAGTTACGCCCTTTTAACTAATCACGTCGAGCCTGCTGTACGTTTGCGCGGGTATATAAAGCGCGCCGAGATCTGCGCCGCGCCGCTGCCAGCTGCCAGGCACTGGGGGTCATTAAAATCACTACCCAAGAAACTATTTCACGCGGACGAAGTCGCTGGCACAGCTAGTTACTATATAAATTTATATCCCTACGTTCAACCATATATGCATTCAAATAAGTACTGTGATGCCACAGTCAGGACGCTAACTCCCTAAGTGATTCACGAGATCAGTAAGTAACCAGTTTTTTTTTTTTTTTTTTTTTTTTTTTTTACTGTTTATGCAGCCGAACTAAGTCCCCCCACCAGTGCTCCTATATGAGGGGTCTATTGTAACTTAGAGTCCACAGCAATCCCTAAAAAGGTCGTAGAATCAACAAGCTCAATGTGTTCCCCATTTATATAAATATACTAGTACGAGTATTTATTTACTTGCTTCACATCATGAATTTAATAGACTATAAAACTAATTATTAGAATTAAAAGCAAATTATTTGTGTCAAACCAATACCTGCTAGAGATCATTATTTACTTCGTCAGATACTCGTCAGTTTCGATAATTAGAGAAGTGTCATCCGCCAACAATACCCTCTCACTCAAGCCC
This sequence comes from Conogethes punctiferalis, assembly GCA_031163375.1. NCBI lineage: Eukaryota > Metazoa > Arthropoda > Insecta > Lepidoptera > Crambidae > Conogethes > Conogethes punctiferalis. The sequence continues at coordinate 19,222,710 of CM062079.1, forward strand.
TCAGCGAAATACGGAAGGTCATTTAAATATATATTGAAAACAGCAATGGTCCCAATATAGAGCCCTGGGGCACTCCCGTACGTAGTAGGGCGCCAGAAGATTCACTTCCGTCAATATAGGACTTCAAACTTAAAGCAACATTCGAGACACCATAATGCCGCAACTTCAGAAGTAAGATTTCATGATTAACGCAATCAAATGCCTATGATAAATTACAGAAAACACCCACTGTATCCTGCTTACTTTCCCAAGCATCGAATATATTATGTTTCATCAGAGCTACTCCTGCATCAGTAGTGGACCTACCTTTTGTAAAACAAATTGCTTTTTAGGCAATAACTTATTTTTCTTAAAGTGAAATACTAATTGGTTAAAAATATTTTTTTCCAAAGATTTAACTAAGTGTAGGATCTTAGTAAGTATGTAAGTCGAATAATTATTTTTACACTGTCATGAGTCAAATGTTTAGTTATGCCAAACCGCCTTCACTCGCTCAGACAGTGAGCTAGGCTGCACAAAGCAAGAATGACCAGTTCTATATTTCGTAAAATTCATTTTAGATATTTATTCAATATAACATAATTCAAGAGATGAATTACAATTAACTATCAAGAATAATATAATAATTATTTTTCCCGGGATAATTGAATAGACAAATCGATGTGCGATATCCTGAAATTAAAGCAACGCTATCACTACGATACTGACCAGTATTTTGCTTTCAAAGGGTTATTGACTGATAGCGACTCCCTAAAAATGTTGATATTGTTATCACCAGTGTGTTTACATTGTAATTAGTTAAATGCCTTGTTGTGCAGAGCCCCTTCCACTCGCCATCCTAGTGACCTAGACTTGCGGAACGCGGTTGGCCTTATTAGATGAATTACAGTTTTACATGCTCATAATCAATTTTTTTTTTTTTTTTTTTTTTAGGGTGATTGAATTAGATTAGAACAAAATAAAGACAAAATTACAAAGAAATCGTCACTTGAGCAATTACGAATACTCAGGTTCTTTGGACACGTTACCCGTAATAACAATTCGATGGAGCGGTTGGTGATTCAGGGCAGAGTCGAAGGTAACAGACCACGGGGTCGATCGCCTACCCGCTGGACAGACACCATCAAGTCCGTCACCGGGACACCTGTAGTGGAATGTTCTCCTGCCACCTGCAGGGACCGGTGGACTGATCGCGAAAGCGGCAACCACAGTAGCAGACGACTCCCCATGACCACGACCACTCTGTTAAGAGTGAACAACTGAGAAGAGAAACTAAATTTAGTCAAAATACTAAATAAATACGTTATAAATAAATACCCAGTTGTACCAAGCCATCTCTTCACCCGCTGCCAGTGCAAGTGATTACCACCAGCGGGATCTGACCAGATGCTTCGCCATACCAGTCCCCTCCACCAGCTTCCAGTGGGCCAGACCATACAAAAGGTCGCTAAGCGGAATTCTACCGAATGCTTAGTCATACTAGTCCGCTTCACCCGCTGCCAGTGAAACAGACTAGCCCAACACATACGGTGCCTCTGCAGTATTCAAATTTAAATAAATGTATTCATTCGTAAGGGTAAATATTTAAGAATTTAATAATTAATATAATCTAACTAACCTTGTTCTGGCTGCAACTCGAGAGGCTACAATTAACCTTGTTTCAGTTGAAGTTCCACCACTCAAAGGCCTTAAGCTTGTTTTGGCCTAAGCTTCACCAAGCTCACAGGCCTGATTCAAGCGTGTCCTGGCTGAAGTATCACCAGACACAGGCTTCAATTAAAACTGAACAGACAAACATTGATTCCAGTATTATATAAAAGACTATTTTCATTTCAACTAATATCGGTGACCTACCCCTAATCGCAGCACTCCTAGTGACCGAACTAATGACTTTGTAATTAACAATACCTACTAATCAATAACTCAAATTATCTTAACCAATGTGCGGCCATACATACACATGTAGTATATTTTCATGTAAATATAATTCTAATTCAAGTTCTTTGCCAGGTAAGCCTTGTATACTTTTGATGAATAGTATTTAACTGGTCAGACTTTCCCTTTGTTGACATATTTACATTGCTAGAGTTATCCTTTATTCTATAGATGAAATCAAGACCAAGAGCTTAGTAGTAAATGATTTCGGAATTCGGGAAAACTAAGTCTAATTATTGGGCACAGGTCAAGAGGCAAAATTCCGGAACAATCCAGGACCTTCAACCCATCTGTCTTTATATGCATGCGGTGTTTACCTTTAAATATTGTTACACTTAGTTGATAAGATAACATGTACTAGTATAGTATAGCTTTGGTGTATACAAACGCTGGTAAACCTATTAAATAAATAAATCTGGCAAGCCTACATGATTGTTACATACAATATCCAAGATGTGGCTTTGTTTACAACGATACTGCTGTTGCTACTGTTAAGATACCTACACGCGTAGTGTTATACGTTAAAACTTAATCTCGGTTTATTTTTTACCCATAACGTCATTAACTAAAAGTAACAATCCCTACGCAAAAGTAGCAGCTGTGCGTTATGTGCCTGTCCTAATACCATACCTTTGGTTAACTAGGCAAGTTATATAATAAGTTTAAAGTTTATTACGCTCTGATAATGCGCGGAAATCGAGGTACTTGTATAATTAAATATGGTTTATTGTGAATTACCTACAACCTCGATTACTTTACTACCTTTGTTCCATTCCGCGATTATTGAACGGGTCAAATACCGAATAGTCTAATGTACTGAAAACAATATGATTTAGCTTCTTTTATTTTTGTATGTATGCTTAATTACATTGTCTAAGCAATTTTGCACATATCTTTTAGATTACTGCAGCATTATGCAAATCAAAATATGTACCCGTGTCGACGGTGCAACTGGTTTAACGCAAGCAGTAGGTAATCAAAACAAAGATACATTGTTCTTTTTCCACCATGGATAATTATTTCGTTAACTGATGGGTAGGTACGCAAAATTATTTATTATATTCTTTAGTGCAATTAAACGTTCATACAGTGATTGAAATAAAACAGTTTAAACGTATTTTTTTTTTTTTTTTTTTTTGCTTAAAGCTACGATACCATAATTAACTACCTATCCGAGCACTCGCTTGATTTTACTTTATTGACAGTTGAAATAAATAAAAATTGCTACGTATCTAAGAAATCTAGCATTGAATGTGTTTCTTCATTTACAAAACCAAACCCATTACTTTACCTTCTTTTTTTTTTTTTTTAATTAAATACAATTTTCCTAACAGCTAAACAGTAAAATTACTTACAGTTTTTCCGTCGTCGCCAAAATGTAGTAGACACTAATCCACATATGAAATAACCATGAACAATAAAGTAATGAACAATGTGATGGTACCAATGATATCGGCTCGCTATCCTCACACGAACACGTCTTTACTCGGCGGCGGTGGGACACAGACTGACTGTCCTCCCACCCCGCACCTTGCGTGAAGTGTAGGAACGAGACGACAGTTGTCAGTGTCAGATGTCACTGTCAGATGTTTGACAGTGTGTGTAGCTGTGTGTGTCTGTTTGTATGTTCGTGCATGCTACACTCTCCCAAAAAAGTCCAATCCATCTTCCTTTTCCGATTACCGCCCCATTTCTATTTTACCATTCCTATCGAAAGTTCTGGAGCGCGTTGTCCATCAACAATTAAGCCATTTCCTTACAAAAAACCATATCTTAAGTCCCTTCCAATCTGGTTTCCGTCCAGGACATAGCACAGTCACAGCTCTGGTCAAAATTACTGACGATATTCGCCAGGGAGTGGACAATAGACGTTTAACGGTGTTGGCGCTACTGGATTTTAGTAACGCTTTTAACACCGTGGATTTCGATGTGTTGCTGGCCCTGTTATATTCTCTTAACATATCTCCATCGGTGGTTGACTGGTTTCGTAGTTATCTTTATGGTCGCCGGCAACAGATTCGTGTTGATGAGTCACTTTCTGCTCGGTGCGAACTCGGTGCCGGTGTACCTCAGGGTGGTGTCTTATCTCCTCTGCTTTTTTCCGTCTTCATAAATTCAATCACTCATATTATTTCTTCATCCTACCATCTCTATGCAGACGACCTTCAACTTTATGCCCAGAGTAGCCTAGACGATCTTCCGAGCGCCGTGTCACTTCTTAACATGGACCTGGAGCGTATCTCGGAGTGGAGTAAGTCGTTTGGCCTCAAGGTTAATCCCAGTAAAACGCAGGTCATTATAGTAGGTGGAAAGCGTATGATTTCCCGGGTGAATTGGGATTCTCTTCCACCTATTATATTTGACGGAGTCCAAATTCCTTATAGCCAGGTGGTTAGAAACTTGGGGATATATTTAGACAGTTCATTGACCTGGGATGCTCATATCAGGGAGGTCAGCAGAAGATTGTTTGCGTCTGCTGCATCTTTAAGCAGGTTGCGCAATTTTCTTCCCATACCCACCAAAATTGCTCTTGTACAGTCCCTTTTACTGCCCATTCTCGACTACGCGGATAGTTGCTATCTAGACCTGAATGAAATATTTCTTGACAAGCTTGAACGTCTCCAAAATTACTGTATTAGAATCATCTTCGGTCTACGTAAGTATGACCATGTGTCTGAATATCGTTCTCAGCTCAATTGGCTTCCCATCCGTCGTCGCCGCGAACTCCATATTCTATCACTTTTATATACTGTGCTTTTCAATCCTCTTTCACCTCCCTATCTGAAAGAGCGTTTCAATTTCTTGCAACCCACCGCGGATCATGGTATGCGTTCCTGCCGTGAACTCCACTTATCGTTTCCATCTCATCTCTCTAAATCCTACTCCCAGTCTTTCACTGTCCAATCCATCCGTCTGTGGAATTCCCTTCCCCTTTCCATCAGACGTTCCCAATCCCTCCCAGTTTTTAAGCTTAGGCTTAAATCACATCTCCTGTCTCTTTAATTTCTACATTCTTTCTCTTCTATCATATCTAAGTACTTAAATTCATACTCAAATAATATTAAATAATAATAAGTATCTATGTATATTAATAATAAAGTATCTTATTAAACTATGTACCTATGTATGTAATATGTTATTATTATGTATATTTTATTTAAGTGTATTTAAATATATTTATATGTATATGTGTATGTCTATGGAATATATACTTCTTGGTATATTTATGTAATAATTTTACGTATTTAATATAAAATAGTTAGATAGTTTTGCACTGGGTTACCCATTTCCTTAGTCAATCTGGTTTCCTCTACCTGAAGGTTGTCTGGAAACTGGAAGAGATCGCTATAAGCGATAAGACCGCCTAGATTGTACTTTGTGTTGTTTGTAATATGTTTCCTGTAATGTCTGTGTTTTTGTGCAATAAAGAGTATCTATCTATCTATCTATCTATCAAAAATACATTTCATGTACTTCAAAGTTAAAGTATGTTTGGCTTCATACAAAAAGGTTCGATGTCTTTTGCACTTTGTTTATTACTTTGTAATAACCTACAATTCCATTCCTTCCATTTCCATTTAAACAATAGAGGGCCTACACAGGCTCGGTGCTTAGGGCCTCGGATACTCTTAATCCGCCACTGTTTACTATGCTTTACTTTTCTAAACTAAACCTATTTCTCTTTTCACTCGCAGAGACGTCGAAACGCTAGTATCAAAGATAATGCAGTACCACAAGGAAGGCGTGAAGTTCCCCGAAGATCTACTGGAGCAGGTGATGCAGCGCGGCTCTGCGCAGGGCCTGCCGCCGCACAAGCAGATAGGGCTGCTGGCGCTGAGCCAGCGGACGCGCGTGCGCGACGGCGACGACCTGCCCAAGGTCGCGCAGTACACCGCCGACCTCATCAGGAACGAGTGGCCCGACTTGCAGTACGCTAACGAACTGACGGGTGAGCGCCTTCTAAGAGGATTTTATTCAATGAAGGTTTTCTGAAAAAAGAAATCATCATCAGCCTATTGCAGTCCACTGCTGGACATAGGCCTCTCCAATTGTTCGCCACCTAGGGCAAACTTCTGGAGGATATACCCATAATCGCCACTCTGGGCGGGCTGATTGGCGATCGCAGGGCGTAACTTCTCGCTCCGGTGACGCTGCTGCCCGTCATCGGTCTGTGTTATTTAGCGACGCCTTCAGTTGTGATGGTTATACCGCCACCAGTCGGTTGCCAGCGCCTCGTTTGTTATTCGGTAGGATGCACCACGGGCAGGTGAGGTTGGCTTGGAGCAAAAAGATGATGGGTCGCCCCCTTACATCCCGCAGAAAGCTTAAAGGTTATAATTTATCGTATTTTTATCCATTTCATTACAGAAGAGAAGCTGTTGAGCCCTGAGGGCCGATGTGAGGCGTTCGACGCTTTGCGGGAAGCCACGGGGTCTTGGCAGTGCAAGAAGGCTCTTGTGGACACTCTGAACTGCTGGCCTCATACCCTCTATAGGTTAGTACACTTCAAATTTGTTTCCATAATAATAATAATAAATAACCCAAGACATGCCCCTGGGCCTGGGACATAATATGTATAAGTGTAATTTTTTTTTAACTTTGAAGGTCAATATCTCAGTAACCATACATTTCCCAGGTATTTTTCTAGAACTAACGATAGGTCTTTTTACACTCTATATAAAAAGAAAAACTTTGCTTGAAAGAGTCAAAGTCTAAACGTATCTAAGTAAGTTCATCAGTTGTTAAGTACTCATAGAACAAGTTTCGGCTTAGTTTGGGACTAGATGGCGCGTGGCATGTTTTGGGTTATTTATTTATTTACAATCGTATGAGTTTGAATGTTCATTGAAAGATATAATGACAACATAAATAATAGTGTTATAGCATTTGGTTGTAAGGGAGCGGCTTATCATCATTTCGCTCCAAGCCAACCTCTCTTGCCCGTGGTGCATCCTGCCGAATAACAAACGAGGCGCTGGCAACCGATTGGTGGCGGTACAACCATCGTAGCTAAATACCACAGACTGATGACGGGCAACAGCGTCATCTACGCCCTGCGATCGCCAACCCGCCTGCCAGCGTGCATTTATGGATATTTGTCATAAGTGGCGAACAACTGGACAGGCCTATGTCCAGCGGTGGACTGCTATAGGCTGATGATGTTATTGCATTGTTGCAGCGAGTCGAGGAGTCTTCACTGCGCGTACCTGGAGTCGCTGCTAGCGGACACGGCCGATCTCAAAGAAAGCTTGGTGCTCATTAAACTGCTGCTCCGGCGGCCGGTGCTTGAGGAAGAGGTAATCTTACTGTACTAATCTAAATATATAAAAGGAGAAACTCACTGACATATCAACGCACAGCCTTAACGGCTAACCGTAGGCACTTGAAATTTGGAAGGGACGTAGCATAGGTACCGTAGAGGTGCACTAAGAACGGAATTCCCGTTAATTCCCGTTCTCGTGGGAATTTTCGAAATCCTTTTGTATGAAAAATATAAACCGCTTCAGTTAGACGCTTGAAATTTGGCATTCAGGTACCTTAATAAATTTAAAGCTTAGTTGCAACAGGATATTGCAAATTTCCCACGGGAACGGGAGTTAGCGGGAAAAAACTTTTGTAAGTATAAAAAAATCTTGTATCATCAATGCAAACGCAAAAAAAAATCAGCGTCTACGGCCCCTAAGACGCGCGTAACCAATACGCGCGTCGTTAGCTCGTTTTAAATACGCTGTCTGCTAGGGCCCTTAGGGTGTGTCCGCATCTGACGAATGTTCGCGAGCTGTTCGCGAATTGCGTGCGAGCTTTTTTACTCCTGCGCCGTTCGCGCGCAAGCTGCGTGCCGCTTTCGACTTCGGATTCGCGGCGCATTCGTTAGATGTGGACGTACCCTTATATAATATTATGTTTGAAATACTATTACTTGCAGGAGGTGAGATACTTAGCGGAGCGAGCTCCAAGCGCCAGCTGCCTCAGCTGCGTGTGGGCGGCGCTGCTGAGTCGCTGCGAGCGCAAGGAGGATATCGTGCTCAATTTGTTAACGAATCACAAGGTGAGAATCGCTTTACTGTGCTACCTTTGTCTACCTAATGCTTTAGGGCGCTGATTTTATCTGAGATACAGGTATGTATACCTAGTTCGAAAATCAGAGACTTTATAACATGACTGTAACGATGTTTATGTCAATAAAGATTTATTATTATTTAAAAAAAAATGCTGCATTCGGATCAGATTATGATGCTTGTAGGCATTTCCCGTCCCCACCGAGAATCGAACCGGGAACCTTCGGGTCATGCGTGCTTAATCATTACGCCGCCGAGGCTGTCAATTTTTTTAGTTGGTGATATGTTTCTTAACTTACCACATAGCTCCGATTTGGAAAATTATTTTTTTTGTTCGAAAGGGTGTGTACTTCCTTATTTTTGCTAAGTTTGTTTCAATTTTGCTAATACAAAATATAAGTTAAAGTACCCACTGAAAGACTAAAATATACTTTTCTTTCGCAGGAAACGGTACTGAAACAAGAAATAGAAGATGATTTAATCAAAGAGTTGCTGGACAACGGAATGTTTTTAAAATTAGTGTCTACCCCCATATATTCGCCTATAATCAACTACATTATCAGCAGGGAATCTTCTAGCGGAGAACCTGCTGCCAGCTCCTACACTGTCTCCTGGGCAGTAGAGGAACTATTCAAGGCCAACTTCTTAGCAGAAGCGGGACACTTACAACTCCTAGCGATAGGAGTACCATCGGCACTACGGGGATTCTCACAGTCTATTCAATACTGCAAGAATATGTTAATTAATAAATAATAAATTTATAAATGTTACTCTGTAGGTTTAAGTAAACATGTAACTAATGGTTAAGTTATTGGATTATTAAATAAATGTCTACTGGGAGTTTGTGGTTTTATTAAATGCTTTGTTAGATATTTAATTATTAGATTAGGACACTGCTGTGTAGGCGTGTATTGTACAATAACAAGTCGTTGGGTAAAACAACTAAGAAACACCCTTCCTTTCAAAATGAGCAAGAAAAAGCTTCGAAAATGTTTCGGACACGCGCACGAAGGGTTCCGTTAGATTTTTTAATAATAGGGTCCCGTTTTTACCCTTTGGGTACGGCACCCAACGAACTAAACGCATTTTCGTCTAACAGGTGTCGTGGCTGTATAGTTATAATGTCAAAGTCTTAATTACCTATTTTAAAAAATATGATCTGTCAACTCAACTGTCAGTTGTAAAAAGGTTAGGTAACCTAACCTTTTTACAACTGACAGTTGACCTAACTTAGGTTATTTTCAGATATTTTGCACGGAATAAAAACAATCTTATCTGGAGTACAAATTAACACAAAAATGTTAAGTGTAATTAGAAATACTCTTCGCGCCCCACTTGCAAGTGTTAGCAGGTTATTTCATACAACTTTGCCACAGACTACAGAAAAGTTTGATCACAAACGGATACCTTTGGATGATGAAGGTGTTCAAGGGGAGAAACTAATAGACCTTGATGCTGCATTCAAAGCGTAAGTAACTATCTAGTAGTTATTTGATATTCAGTTCAATTTAATACATAACTCCTACCTACCTTACCTGAGAATGTAAAACATCTTACCTATTTGATTTTTAAGTTGTAGATATAGGTATTATTCCCCATTCATTTATCTATTTATGTCTTATTGGTATATTTACTAATAATTAAATTATTGAATTCTCTTTCAGGAAACAATCTTTATTCCCTACTTTAGAAACTGATGATATGCTGTTCAATGGTACACCTTACAAACTCCTGCCCGTGTGCAACATCAGAGTGAGTCATAACAACACCATCTTCACCCTGACCGATGCTGCTGGAGTCGTGAAAGTTATTAAGTCTTGTGGTATTGAAGGATTCAAAAACACTAAGAAGGGAACTAATATTGCAGCTCAAACTACTGGCATCAGTTTAGCAAGTGTAAGTAAATAGATAAATCATGTACTTTTTTGTTCCTTCTTTTTTTAACATTAATATGATATTGATAAGATAGTTAATTGTGTTTTTTTTTGCAGAAAGCTATTGATAGGGGTATCAAGACAATCAGGGTCAAAGTTAGAGGATTAGGACCTGGCAGACTGGTGAGTTCAGTACATTCATACATATTTCTGTATCTACATACATGTTCTTGCCAATAATAAATATAATTTTTATTTCAGTCTGCAGTAAAAGGCCTGCAAATGGGTGGCCTAGAGATTGTCTCAGTGACAGACACCACAAGGGTATCATGGAACCCTCCTAGAGCCAGGAAAGCCAGAAGATTGTAAAACTAGTTCCGTTTCAATATTTATACAACTTTTTAGCAGAATAATTAGAAATAATCAATAAACACAAGTTAAAACGAAATATGATTTTATTTATAATTTATTTACAAAGGTATATTCTATTGTACAGCTTAAAAACCATACTTGGATTGTGTTTGTCTTTTCGTTTGTCTGTTGTTGGCCCATTGGTTTTGCAGTTCAGCTTCATTTGCTTTAGCCTGAAAAAATAAAGTTACAAATTGACACTTCACATTCACATTGAAATCTAGGACTTGGTATTCTCTATTTCGTTCCATCAGGTGTAGAGAAGCGATTATTCTGTGCTCCTCTAAAAAACTGTTAATTTCACTTGGTTCAGGATATAAACTATGCATCTTTAAAAAAAATGGCTCTATGCCCATGCATCTATATGTAATATCTTTTGATTCGATAACTAAAAGGTAAACAGAGAGCCCACTTGATAACAAGAGATAAATAAATAAATGCACCAGACACTAAGGTACTTCCTTGTACTATGAGTACCAGGTTATGAGTGAGGGCATTTTCAAAACACCCAGACTGTGACAATATAGAATAATTCAGTCTAACTGACCTGACAAAATCTTACCATCTATCTGATTGTCCATGCTTTAAACAATGTCATCAAAGTTCAGATGAATTTAATAAAAATTGTTACCTGGTGTGCTAAGTAGGTGATCTGGTGCTTTCTCCTTTGTTGGCTTGTGGGTTCATTGCCCTTCTTCTTGCTCGACGAGACCCGCTTGGTAGTGTCGTCCATGAGACCTTTCAGCAGCCACTCTCTAGCGTCTGCCAGTACCTCCTTCTGATTCACATCTACTATTTGAATCTCTTCCCTCTTTCGTTTGCCACGAGTGCCACATAGTTTCATAATCTGTAGAAAAGAATAAGTTTGAGTACTATCAAATATTTAAATAATTCAAATAGTATGCATGAATAGGTTTTTGAAATACTTAAAATATCAATTATATTGAAATGCACTATACATAACTTCTATCTATAAGGGTTTGTTTAAGGAAACACAGTGTGTTACAAATCGCCTCTGGTGTTACAGTTCATCAGGAAACTTGCTGCTACTCATATGCCTAAATACTTGGCTGTGTATCAATTTTTGTTGGCCTGTTTAACAATGTGATATGTAACAACCCACAAATTCATAAATGAGGCCTAAAGTACCTATATAATATTATCTAGTGTCTATCTCATCTCTATCAGTGTCTCATCTACAGTAAAAGTGCAGGTCTTTAGGCTCTCTACAGAGCTATTTTTACATTGTAATTGAACACATGTATAATACTTACTGCTTCATCATTTAATACATCTTCATTTGAATTAGTAGCCTCCGCTTCATGTCCAGAAGTAGAACTTTCGGAATTTCCATAAAAGCTAATATAATCTTCACTTTGTGTATTACTTGGCACTTCCTCAGGCTCTGAGACTTCTTGTTTGAAGTAAGATTGTAAGGTTCGAGGTTCTCTTTGGGCTGGAACAGGTATTTTCCCTTTTGGTTTCAGATCTATATCAAGTGGCATGTCCTCAATGAGTGGTTCAACAGCTTTGTTTATGGAGAAGAAGTCATTCTGAACTTCATCATCATTGTCACTGTCATCGGAGTAGTCCTTCGCAAGAGAGGCAACTTCAGTTTTAACTTTCTTCATAGGCGATGGCAAAGGCTTTTTCTTAGCTGTGGCATCTGGTTTTTGGGTGAGCACATGAGGCAAAAATGATTTAGTTGTTGTGGATATTGATACTGCATTCCTTGGCTGTGGCAACATGCTCAATAACCCTGATTTTTTCTGCAATATAAATTTTAATGTATAAAGTAAACAGAATGATTGCTTATGTAATGTAATAATATAAAGCTACACAGCATGTTCTTACCCCATTTAACATTTTAGGTTTTGCAGCAGGTATACTTCCTTCAACATCCTTAAACTGAAATGAAACAAAATGGTTGAGTAGGTACCACCACTTATAAATGCTTGGACATAATTCTAAGAGTACACTTATAAGAACTAATAATTTACTTACATCACTCAGGGATGGGACAGTGATTTTGGCTTTAGGTTTAACTAAATTAATTGTTTCTTTTTTGTGCAGAAACTCATCATCATCCTCCACCACTGCAGGCGTTGCCTTCGACGGTTGTGGCAACAGGTTGAATAAATTGTCTGAACTGCTTGAAGGTGCCTCATTTTGTTGAATTTCTTCTTTAATTTTATCTGTTTGTTTTATAGGTTCAGGTAGTGACAGGGCTGGAAGAAAATCAACACGACATAGATGTTAACACACAGAAACTGTTGTTAAAAGCTATTAAATATTTTTCAGTATTGGAAATGTAATTATTACATAAATAAATACCTGTTTTCTTAGTATTTATAGTCACAACAGTGGCATTTTCATCCTCTTCTTCGACATCGCTCGTATCGCTGTAGTCATATGCTACAAGAGCCATAATTTCTGGTTAGCAATGTAAGTTGTTTAAAACAATATAAGCTTTAGTAATAAGTGCATAAATTGCTTCGGTATAGTAAAAACTTTGATCAAGAACTTGCTGTAAATTCAGGATTTACCTGCTATGACGTTTGGCTTGGCTGACAAAACAATAGTGGTAAGTATTGTCATATTTGTTATTTTAACGTTACAATTAGATTTTTGTTGGACCGCATATCCAGTATTGACGGCAGCTATGCTTGATGGATCCGTCCAAAGTGGTCCAAAGCCATATAAAAAAAATATATATTGACAGCAGCAGCTCACAGCTGACAATTGATTTGATTGTTGTTAGCCAGAAAAACGAACGCACACTGCTGCACTGCACGTAGCACATGAAAACAAATTGGAAAAATCTGTAGAAATTAAAAAGTGAGCTGAAGAAATTATTCAAAATTAATAATATTAACAAATTGTGACAAGTAATGACCCCGACATTAGTCGACTTTAAATAGTAACCAACAGGTGTTTTATTAATATTAAAATGACGATATTATTGCAGGTCAACATGCCGAAGAAATTTTCTGGTGAGAACAGCAAAGCTGTTGCTGCTCGGCAACGTAAAGAGGATGCTAAACAGGAGAAGGATCAGAAATTAAAGAAAATGGTTGAGGATGCACAGTGGGAAGATAACGATGATAAATTGAAGAAAAAGCAGCAGAAAAAGGTTTGTGTAACATTTCCACCCTTCTTTTATAAAACATCTATAAATTATAATATTATATGAAAAAAAGGTTGGAGTGTAGGAAAGGGTGTGCAAGGCGATTTGGACTTAGAAAATTTTTCACAAAAACTTATGAACTTCTTTAAAAGTTTAATATTTATTTTTTATTGGATAAAGGGGGTTAAAATAAACACTTTTTACTCCTGAATTTTTTTTTGTATGACATCAGGTTTCGCGGGTACTGGCGCCTTCAATGTTAAACTTAATTTTACTGCTAAACCTGAAGTCTGAAAGCAAAAATGAAAAGAGCAAAAAGTGTTTAATTTAGCCCCCTTTATCCAATAAAAAATAAAGATTTGACTTTTATAGAAGTTCATAATTTTTTGTGAAAAATTTTCTAAGTCCAATTCGTCTTGCACACCCTTTCCTACACTCCAACCGAAAAAAAAAAACTATTGTAGGAGGATCAAGAAAAGAAACGTCTTGAACAACTCCAGAAAAAGGCGGAGGCTAAAGCTTTGCTAGAAAAAGAAATGGATTCCATGAAAGGAGCCGTCAAAGCCGCACCGCCGCCGCCGAAGATCACGAGGGCACAGATCTCGCAGGCCAGGGAGAAGGTGGTCAGGCCGGAGCCGGTCAAACCTGTGGTAAATATTGTCCAACTTTTACAGAGCAGTTCCTCATTTTTAATTTATTCAATTGTCCAAAAATCCCATGTTTTACTTCATCCCACTTTTGACTTCATATATTTTGGAATGGACTTTGATATTCCAGGGTCCTAATTTCCTTACTCTTGCTATGATATGGCATTCAATTAACAATATGAAGCATTTACTGTTCAGACAGTTTCTAAGGACAGCATTTTCTCAAGATCTTAGACCTCAAGTATAGTATAGAATTTTGTAAAGAAAACGTAACATCTAATCTAGAGAACATAGATCATTGAATTAATATAATAATTGTTACAATTACAGCCATCAAGAATTGTAGTTGAAGAACCACCATTGGAAGAGAATCTCAACAGGCTACAACTGGAGGGAGAGGTGGCTCAGAGTGTGGAGGAAGCCATTTCTATTCTTAGGTAACACACAAATATTATTACTAGCTGCTGCCTACGTAAATATTCTTATAAAACATAGCCTACCTATGTGTTAATCCAATGTACAGTGTATATTACTGTAAAGTTTCATTAAAATCCATTCAGTAGTTTTTGTGTGTGCATAAAATCCATCCATACTATGTGATAAAATCCATCCATATAGATGGATTTTTGTTACTTGTTATCAATATTATAATATCTATCCATCCAAACAAACTTTCGCATTTATAATATCAGTAGAAAGTAGGATCTTTTTTGTTTGCAGTATATTCACACAAGATATAATGTGAATTATGAAAATAATATCCTCCAGATGTTTGCCCTGAGTAGCGAGCAACTGGAGAGGCCTATGTCCAGCAGTGGACTGCAATAGGCTGGTGATGATGAAAATAACTAAATAGAAACAAAGGACTTTCTAACTTTATTCTTAAACTACTAAAGGATATTAGTCTGACTTAGAAGGCTACTGTAACAAGATTTTAAAGTTATCAAACTGAAAAAGCCTATGGAATACTTGACTTTGAACATTTCAATCTATCCTTGAATTCTTATTGCACTCCCAAACTATTTCTTTGCAGTGATCAGGCAGATATTGACAAACACCCTGAGAAGCGCCTGAAGGCAGCCTTTACAGCCTATGAAACTGTCAACCTTCCAAGACTCAAGGCGGAGAACCCCACCCTCAGACTGTCACAACTCAAGCAGATGCTAAGAAAAGAATGGCTCAAGTCGCCCCAAAACCCTCTCAACCAGAAGATGTGAAATCATTCATACTTGTTTACTATTAATGGCTAAACACTTTTAAGTGACCAGGTATTAAAAGTTCACTTAAATTTATAAAGAGTCAATTTAGTGTGAGATGGAAATGAATGCACCTTGTATTAAAATTTCCTTTATTTTTTTTGTAAATACCACATTAGGATGTTAACATTTGTACTAGAACATCTCAATGCACTGTAAAGTAAATAAATTAATGTTGATTTTATTTATCTGGCTCATTTGTATACTGTAATGGAATCCCTTTGCGTCCTTCCTCAACTTGCTTCACTTCCGATTCACCTAGTTTCTGTTCCAGGCCCTTCCAGGATCTGTCTTTCAGATTGTCTCCTATATTTTCCAGGGCCCAATTCCGTTTCTCTTCCAGCGCCATACTACTATCCAAACTAGAACCTACTTTGGTTTCTCTTATTTTGCCTGTGATAAGACTTACATCAGTTTCATCTTTGATTGTTTCTATATCACAATAATGTCGCTTCCCTGGTAATAAGTCATCATAATCGGTAACATGTGTTGTGAAGTAAGGTTCTCTGTTAGAATTCAGTGCTACTTCCAGTTCATAGGGATAAACAATCGGTTGATAAAAATCTCTGTTGCTGTATAAATCATTCTCTGGACATGCAATCATAACATACAGTTCAATCTGAAAATAATGAGAATTGGTTATTGATGTATCAAATCAAATGTGTTCATGGATGCACATGCTTAGAGGCATAATTAGACATGACAAACATTCAGATGAATGGCATGAAAAGCCAGAATACTGATAAAAAAGGAACCAATAAAATGATTATACCTATGCCTTGTAGCATTTACCTGGGCACCAATAAAACCTACTGCGGTCACCAACCCGCCTGCCCGGCGTGGAGACTAAGGCCTATGTCCAGCAGACATTTGCAGGCAGGATGATGAAAATTTATGCAATCACATTTCAAACTAACCTCTGGAAAATTAGCCAATTTAGCAACATTAGGTTTTCCTACGGACACTATGTAACTCTTCTTTCCATTGGCTCGGCACAGCTGCTTCATCCTGCTAATTATGTCCTTTGTCTGGTCACCAGCTAGCTTGCATACGAGTATGCCAACCACATTAGCATCCTTGCACTTTTCTATCAAGAAGCGGCGTCGTTTAAACCAAGTTGTCTCTTCCAAATGTTCCACTTTGTTTGTGTCTAGATCTAGGAAGTACCACTCTTTAGCTGAAAGCATATAAAGGTTATATTATATATGGCATTTGGGGAAGGCAACATACATTCACATTTACACTGCTTGTTTACCTGCAACTGATATTGTATAGTTAAATAAAGTCTGTCCTCGTGTTCCTACATAGATACAAATACAATTTTGTATCTCTTCTACATTGAATTGTGTTCCATTAGTATCCCTGATAAGTCTTCCCAAAAATCTGTTTTCATCTTCGTCTTTTTGAACATAAGCTATGTAGCTTTTAGGAAAATTTTTAAACCAATGTGTAGTTATTTCATCTGAAAATAAAACAATACAATTATAAACCAAAATAATAAACCATTTTGAAAGTAACTATCAATAAATGCAGGCATGCAATGGTCTTTTCTAAGAGAGCATAGTAAATTATTACAAGTTGTTTGCCATTTGATAATTAACATGTTCACTGCATTATAAAGTTAAATAGCATCATGCATGTCTGCCACATCAGGTGCAGTAGCCTTAAAAAGCACATTCTTTCACTCTGTGTGGGAGTGAAAGTCCAACAAAAATGCCTTAGCTCCTACTGTTAGATCCTAACATGAGAAATGACTAGCAACAAATAAAGTCCTGTTAAAAAACTACACACCTTTATAGTGGTCAAACTCCTGTCCATAAAAAAGGCAGTATTTAACATTCTCATCAGTCGGGAAATTGTCTTTCAAAGTTGTCACTGTGGTGCCAACATCCAGATCTGACTGAGGCAGCACATAGTACACAGGTATGTTACACTTGGTGAAGCATGTGTGGCCGTAATGGATCACAGCATTTGCCTGCACATGCATGGCAGCCACTGTGTCAACACAACAACTGAAAATAAATATATTATGAAACTAACAAAGTGGTTTATTTGAACAACATAAATAGACAAAAGATGCAAACATACCTTGCATAGGATGTATCTCCAAGAATATATAAATCAACATCAACTATCTTTTTAATTTCTTCATATATTTGAGCGCTGACTGACAGTAATTCATCAGGAAACTGAAGACAAACCTGATTGAAGTAAAATTTAAAGATTTTTAGATGTTATGAACTTACTTAGAAGGTAATGAAAATACGCTGATTTTTTAAAATTGAATTGGAAATACCTTATGAAAATTATTTTCCGATATCCATTTACTTGATTTCAGAATATCAAAACGAGTCGTAAAGTTCTCGCACTCCGCAGGGGTAACATTTATTTCACGTTCAATACAAATTTGTCCATCAGTTGCAAAATTCGCCATTTCGGTTCAATCACAAAAACTATCTTATTATATTCAATCCGGAATGTTGGCTAATTCAACCAATTATTAAAACCGACCGATCATTTGGTATTTTTTAGCTAAATCAGAGGTATTTCATCGCAAAATGTTCAAAACATGCTTGTGACGTCAGGTTCATTATTTTACCGTTCCATTCCATTCCTCTTCATAAATAGCTGTCATCCATTGTTGTAATCTGTGGACCTCTTTTTTTCTAATTTGGCGAAGCACATACCGTGCCCGTGTACTGCCAATGCCCAATGAATGGATATTGCGGGGTGGTTAGCAGAATGCATTGTATAAATCTGGTTTACTTTGGTGTATTTTTCCTTTTATTCTCACAAAGCCCAACGATAATTAAGCATCCACCTACAGTTTTCGGATTAGTCTACTTTGCCCCACCAGTGGGACAAAGTGGAACGCTTTAACAAGCTTTATTCAGTTCACCCGCAATATTTCCCGTTCCCGTGGGAAATCCTTTCTTAGTGCACCTCTACGGTACCTAACCTACGTCCCTTCCAAAATTCAAGTGCCTACGTTTAGCAATTTAGGCTGTGCGTTGATATGTCAGTCAGTTTTTCCTTTATTATATTTTGCTCAACTAGCGTCACTAGGGTCGTCACTTTAGAGTAAAGGTGGATTTACAATATACATGTTGTATTATTAATCTATTTAAAATTTTAAAAGCGTTACACTTTGCTCCACTGAGTGGGGCAAAGTAGACTACTATTTTTTCCTGAGAACATTTCATTTTTTATGCAATAAAACATATTCGTACTTGTATTAATACAGAAGAACCACAATTTTCAAACCTTACATTTACTACAATGTTTTTAAATTAAATTATACCTTTACTAAATTGTATAACAAATGCATACTTATTTCCAAGCAACTATTTTAACGAATTATATATTATAGGCTTAGTTCAGCAGTAAAAATAAAACATATGCATAAATTAATGATTAACAAGCTGTATTTCCATTATATAAAAGTATAAATAAATAATACTACATTCAAATGTTATAATTAATATCCTTCATCACTGATTGTGATGGTATATTCCGGGTATGCATCCTTGACAAGTTTGGCAGCTATTTCATGGTCTGCCTTGCCATAGCCCTGAGAGTAACCGTAGATGTGGATTTTTTTATCTTCAGGGTCATGAGATATCCTTCCCCCACCCAATGGTTCACAGTCCAAGGGTTGTAGCTTTTCTTGCACCTTTAAAATAAAAATAAAAAAATTATACATACAGACGAATTGAGAACCTCCTCCTTTTTTCGAAGTCGGTTAATTAACAAATAAGTACAGTCAATCTAGGTAACTTTGGCCTGATCCACTGACTTTTTTCAGGATTACACACTATATATTATGAAATACGAACATTTTTTAGCTCATATTCTAAGCATCATAGTTATTGTTTTTTTGACTTAAAATGTATAAATCTAATAACACTGCAATTTTATTTTATAATAATAAATACACTTTGCAGATACACTTTGTGCCACAATGGGCATAGTTGGAACTATAGTTTGAAGCTGGCTTTTTATACACAGAAGTTGTTTTGCTATTGGTTAAAAGTTTTATGTTTACCTCATCAAAAATATCCGAATGGTAGTTGCATCTCTTATATCCCCTCACGACGGTTACAGAAGGCTCTTCGTTGTCTTTTTCCTTTCCATATACTTTCACTAATATGTATTTGAAAACTCCAGACGGATCTATGTCTACTTTCGGTACCGCATCAAGTGGACAGGTACACATTTTCTGGATGTTTCGGACCTGATAAACAGCTAAAAACAATTTTGTTACTTGTGGAATATGATTTCCCAAGATGGAATATATAGTTTAAAACCTAAATTTAGTTAGGAATAACTAAGTGGAACATGTTACCGGTTGTTAGGTTATAATTAATTACTATAAAAATGGGGTTTATATTATATGGTATTTACCTTTTGTAGAAACCTTGATATGGTCTATCAGACGAAATAATCCTCTAATATTATTGAATGAATTAATAATAAGCATTCGAGTAGGTACCTATCGAATAACACTCGAAAAAAATACCTACAACACTTGTCAACTCACAACTGTCAACTGGTGTCAACAAGGCATTTTTTTTATTGAGTTTCTACGGCCCCGGACAAAGCTTAAACCAGGGCTTGGTAACGTTACCAATTTAACGCTACAAGTAGCGGTAAGTAATGTTAAATCATTATGTTAGGTACTTTTTTTTACCGGTAAAATAGTCGGTAGCGATACTAAATTTTAACTCAAACTTCACGTTAAGTTTCAAGTATCGATACTGTAATATAACGTTAAAAGTATCGAGTCCTGCTTAGTTACCGGTAAAAGTGACGATACTTATTACGCTACTTTGCTGCGTTGCCGCTCCGCACGGTTACCTACAACAATGCGGCGTGACTTCGTGACACGAGACGCATGAGACCATGTTGGGTGGGAACGATAGAGAGAGAATGTATTTAATCCAAAATTAAGTAAGTAACGTTAAACGTTTACCGACACTTTTACCGATACCATCATGAAGGTAGCGGTAATTTATAACGTTAACTGATTGGTATAGATTTACCGTTACTTTAGGTATCGATACTTTTGAGTAGGTAGTGATACCTTGGCCAGGCAGAAGTAACGTTACCATATTTTTACCGGTATTCCAAGCCGTGGTTTAAACTAGCCGGCCAACTCGACTCCATACGTCTATTGCATAGGTACAACAAAAAAAAGTCGCCTTTTAAAAAAGTTGCCAGTTGTCACATTTGACATTTATCGGGCTTTTGCTTGCTTGGCTGTCATTGTCATACTTTACTAAATGTCACAAATTGTGAATATCTGCTCTGTTTGGTGAAATTTGATATTATTGTTTTTAGGTCCTAATAAATGAGTTTTGGAGTATCACATAAAATGGACTCAAACTTAACGGGTTGGTATTTATTCCATAATTAAATTTTCACGCGATATACTTATAGGATTTTTATAAACTCAAGGTTATTCACAAGCTTTTTTGGTTCTAGTGTTCGTCACAGAGGTATTTATTTTTTCCACAGTATGCTACAACTTATTTTGTTTGTACAGGTGTTTTAGTAGTCCAAGGTATTGTTATTTATCAAAATAGCTTGCCGATTTATCAAAAGCAAGTAATGTATCACTTACATTTTAATGCCATGCAAAGGAATCTTCAGTTTAGAGAAATGGATTACTAGGCTTTTTACTAGGATCTTTAATAGTTTACTGTAGTTTTATAAGTTACTAGTACTTTTTAGTATATAATAAAAAGCTGGAAAGTAGTAGAACATAATATTGATTAATATAATTCTCTGTTAGTTTTTCTTAGCTTCTTTGGTTAACTATACCCTTGTGTGCATTGCAGTAAGGATTATATGAAAACGTCTTAGTTTAATGAGCATTTAACATACTGTATGTTCTTTCTAATTTTTATTAATTTTCATTGTTTATAGGAATGTGGGTGAGCTTCTTCACAACAGCGGGCATTCCATCTGACGTGGCTGCGACATATGCATTGACATTTACAGAGAATCGTATCCAAAACGATATGCTCTTGGACCTGAACAAGGAGTATCTGAGAGACATGGGCATTTCAAGAATGGGAGATGTTATTGCTATATTGAGGTATGCGTATTAGAAACTTATATGAACCTTATAGGTGTTATAGGACACCCTTGATCCTAATTGTATCAGACTTTAGCCTAGAGAGCAGACGTCAAAATTCCTGCAAAGCCTATTTAGGAATAAAACTTTTTGAAAAGTTCCACACCATTGTGCTATTGAAATTATGTCAATTTGATTACATACATACCTACTCAAATATAAGTAATACAAGTAATGTGTAGGTTCAAGTCCATATAGGCACATTTTTTTGTTTTTTTTTATAGTAGCATGGCATAATGGCCACTCTATGCCTGATGGTAAGCGAGAGAAAAGCCCAAGTTGCTGCAACAACGGGCAAGTAACCAAGTTTCTGAGTACTAATCAAACCTGTAGCAATAACCTGTGCGGTTTTATTATATAATACATTTTTTTTGCATTGCTAGACACGCAAAGCAAGTCCATGAGAACACAGCCCGGGATCGAGTGTTGAGCACCACCAACACTGTGGCAACTAACAAAGTGCCTGTCGCTGCTGTCACGGGCCGTTCGACGGTGTCTCAGCCTTCATCTCGTAAGTACCTATATGTCGATAAACATCTCCTGATGTGTAAAAACTTGAATTTTCAGAGATAATAGGCTATTATGGCTAAAAATTGTAATTAGTCCATCATTTAGCTTATTCAAAAATAAAAGACACATATTTTTCCTCTTTTCATTCAAATAAATAATAGCAAAGATACAAGGCATCAAAAGTTGGTAGTGGGAGTCTTTGACGTCACTCGCTCCCGTAAAAATGCCTCACCGAGTGACGTCACGCGTAATTTCTGGGCTATAACTTTATAATTTTTAGTCTAATTTACAAATAAAAAAATATGTGTCTTTTATTTTTGAATAAGCTAAATGACGGACTAATTACAATTTTTAGCCATAATAACCTATTATCTCTGAAAATTCAAGTTTTTACACATCAGAAGACAGAGACCTAATTAAATAAATATATCAAAACCTGCTATGCTAGGCCACATAGTGCCATCTAGTCCCAAACTATCATTGCACCAAACTGACTGATATTTACAAAAATATCAGTCAGTATATATGTTATGGACCAAGTGATTAATGCGGGCGGGCATTATTTATAATGCTAGGGCATTATGAATAATGTCAAGTTCTATTGGGCAAAGTGATAATTACTATCTAAACTTCATTATTTATCACATTGCCCGGTCATTATTGTATTGCTACTTGACAATTAGGCAATTTGATAATAAAGCAAAGGGGAGGGACGCACGCGTAACTATAGTTCATTCGCGTTAAGAAAATTATAATTTCTAGCGTTTTAATTGGTGGCCTGTCAGTGACCTGTCAGTCACTATTTTCTTAACGCGAATGAACTATAATCACTTACTTATTCGGAGATCGATGTATCCGGTAATGTTTTTTTTAACCGACTGCGAAAAAGAAGGAGGTTCTTAATTCGTCTGTATGTATAATTTTTTATGTATTTTCACCGATATTTCCGTCAATTATATGTAGATGGATGTCAAAAATTCGTTTTTTGTTCGACAGAAGACACTTCCGAGGTGGTCCCATTATCACCAAGTCAGGATCTGATGATGGTATCCGGAAGAAATTGAGGGCAACAACCAAAGTTGTATGCTCATATGTTGATTTTGTTACGTAATCATATCCTACTCAGGCATATGCTTCCGGGCGTCAACATCTGGTGCTGATGATGAAGCCATAGAACTCCTTAACGGTTAGGATATAGGGGACAGTACTGCCATTGGTCGATGGGAACTAGGTAGTAATATGTAAGTACTTATGCAGGGCTAATAGGGCAGCTGATTTGATAAGTAATTTGCTTGATTCTACATAGCAAAGTTTTCACTTGACTCAAAGCAAATTTTTTCTTTCCTAAGTAAAACTCTTAAGGACTTTAGTTCCCATCATTATGCAATAGTGCTGCATTTTAAGAGAGGTAGGGCATAGCGAATCTTCGCTCGTATTGAGCTGCTCGTCCAGGGAAGGATCTCCACCCTATAGAATACCGCAGCCAAATGACCTCCTAGTCGTGTTTCTGCTGGTGAGTAGGGTCTCCGGAGCTCGTGGGGGGGTAGGGTTGGGCCGGCATGGCAGTGGCAACTGACAGGTAACTAACCAATTACTTGCCAGTTGTCACAGCGACTTGGGCTTCTCCTTGGCTTTCCATCAGGCGTAGGAATGCCATTGCCAAAATTGCCGAGTAGGTATTACTACTGAGTGCGTCATCTTGGAGCAGTCAGAAGTAATGTCTGGCCTGTGTATCACATAATAATAATAATAATAATAAAGCCCTTTTATTCCGAACCACATTACAAATACAAACAATACAATATAATATTTATTTATAGTATGTCACGCAGTTCGGCGTGCCTCTTGGCATAGGCCTCCTCCAGCTCCCTCCATTGAGCTCGATCCTCCGCGACTCTAGTCCAAAATGGTCCCAGAGTTAGGCGGATATCGTCACTCCATCTACTCTTTGGACGCCCTGGTTTTCTGGTGTTCCCTCTAGGATACCAAAGAGTCACCTGTTGGCTCCACTTGTTTAACCTGCAGCGCAACATGTGTCCTGTCCAGCTCCATTTTAGGTGTTCTATCCGAGATATGATATCCGTAACTTTAGTCTTTCCTCTGATTTCCTCATTTCTAATCCTATCACTAAGCCTCGTTCCCAACACATACACATATTTTATTATCTCAGGAGTGGATGAGCTTGTGCCCCCACGCAAGCCTTACAGGGGACCAGGAGACTGCGAAATAGTTATAAAATATGTTTTTATTACTCTGCCCCACAGATATCTCCAATAGATACCGCACTTAAGATATCGCGCGAGAGGCAATACATCAGTGCAATGCAGGCGCGAAATACGCATGCGCTTAAAGTGCGTCAGTACCACGGTCAGTACTGACCAGAAGTCAGACCCGTGTGTATCGGAGACACTTTTAATAGTTTGTAGAACATAAACGTATGAATCTTAGTGTTGAACTCCTTGGCGCCGGAGCTCAAGTTACGATGGAAAATATTTGACAGATGTTAGCTCGCGTTGATGTCTTTTTTCATGATCCCTTTCTTTCATTACCAATTTCACTATTTTTATCCCTTTCTAGCATAGACACGTTTGACAATAGTGTTACAATGTATTACTTTCAAGTATATCGATAATGCAAGATGAGAAAAATTTTAGTGTTTCTACTTTAGATTTCCAAAGTGTCCTGAGAGAACATTAAAATGGACAAATGCCGCACCCTGCTGTTAGAGACATTTACATAGGATAGTTTTCAATGTATGAAGGATAGAAGCTCAGCTCAGCTTTCATAAATGAAAACTGCTGTGATTACTTCACCTAACCATATTTATAACTATACTCATTTGAATTTTTTTTTTCCCAAGACATGCCACGCCGGGCCACACAGCGCCACCTAGCCCCAAACTAAGCCGAAGCTTGTACTATGGGTACTAGACAACTGATAAACTTACTTAGATACATTTAAATATACTTATAATGTCAAAACGGCAGTTGAAATGTATTATTTAACGTATGTATTTTAGTAAATTGATCATTTTACGGGATCTTGCCGTAAAATCATCCGACGAAGGTGAGGTGAACGTTGATTGGTTCAATGGCTCACGTGGCGTTATCCCGGCAACCAATCAGGGAACAGTGTATTAAGTTACGGGTAATAGTGCACCGTTAAATAGTACATTGAGCAACGATTGGCCCATTTGAGGACGATTTTACTTGTGTCAAAATCGTAAATTATTAAATGACTGTCAGGCTACCGTAAGTTGATTAACTAACTGAAATCCATTGCGTTAAATAATACATTTCCACTACCGTTTGTTATATTCCGAAAGATAATCAACTACCTAGGAAATTGATCAACTTACGATTCTTGCTATTTTCCGGTGACATATATAAACATATATTTATATACATACATAGATAAATATCCAGTATTGCACAAAATACTGAAAAGGTGATACAGACATAATCTAGTCTAATATACCTGATTGGTAATTTTTCGATAAAATTATCGACATTGCACAATACAAATGTACATCACTTGAGAAATGAGTTACGTCCCCCGCACACCCTTCCATACCACCTGAAATTGACTCGCGAAACTCAAAGCAAAATGCCGAACATGCGGTATCTATTGGGGGTAATCTGTGACTCTGCCCAAAGGGTGATAAACAATATTTATAATGCCCGATCAATTTGATTATTTTAATAATGATTATCAAATTGCCCTCTCATATTGGCCATTTATCAGAATGCCCGGGCATTATATATAATGCTACATTTATCACTTGGTCCATAACATATATATACTTATGTAAGGTTTGTCTATATTTCAGCTGCCAGTCGCATGCTGGAGCACTACACACGCAACCCACAGGTGCAAGACACTTCTCCCACTGGTGGTTCACAAAAGAGGAAGCTTACTGAATTGAGGTGTTTATATATGTTTTTTTTTGTTGAGTTTGAATCTTTTGAATTAGACAGTTGACTCATAGTGAGATAAGTTGCATGACTTGGTAGGAAGAGATGGACCCCAGTCATCATCATCAGCCCACATCAGTCCACTGCTGGTCATAGGCCTCTCCCAATGCTCGCCACTTCGATCGGTCCCGGTCCTCTCGCATTCAGCACTTGCCAGCCGTCATGCGCAAATTGTCACTCCAGCTGGTCTGAGGGCATCCTACACTACGTCTCCATTCGTTTACCCCAACGGTTATGAGTTCTGCGGCTGAGGTGGCCAGCCCACTGCCACTTCACCTCACTGATCCGGTGAGCTATGTAGGTAACTATGGTTCTCTGACGGATCCCCTCTTTCGGATCCGATCTCGCAGAGACGCTGAGCATAGCCCTTTCCATAGCTCGCTGAGTGACCTTCAGCTTGTGGACTAGCCGTACTGTGAGAACTCCAGTAGGAACACCGATTTAAGTACTTAGCCTATAGGCTATGAGTGTTCCGAATTTTTCGCCTCTTGAGGCGATTCGAACCGCACGCCTTTATTAATAATAATAATAAATGTTTATCTACACTAATATTATAAAGAGGAAAACTTTGTTTGTTTGGTTGTAATGAATAGGCTCAAAAACTACTGGACCGTTTTTAAAAATTCTTTCACCATTCGAAAGCTACATTATCCACGAGTAACATAGGCACAATTTTATTTTGGAAAAAAATAGGGTTCCTTAAAAACTTTACGCGGACGAAGTCGCGGGCGGAAAGCTAGTTTCAGATAAAGATCTAAACAGATTTGTTAGTAAATTGACTTAAATAACTATGTAAGTAAGTATAGAATTATATGAAATCAATTAAATTAAATCAATTAAATTAAATCAACTAAATAAAATCAATTAAATTACATTAAACTAGAAGCAAATTTTAATGCAGTGATGGAGGTTCGGGGTTTAAATAATAGAACTGACTGCGATCAAATAATGCGTTTTATTAAAGGCTACACTACTATATATGGGAGGAGAGTAAGAGAGCGTGTGTGCAAGCGTATGTCATACACACACTAACACAAAAATAATATCAAAAATTGTTACCTATTTGCTGCTAACAAGATCATTTTGTACTCTCAGGCCTGATCTGGATGCTGGAAACAAGAAAGCCCGCCTCATACGTTTTGCGGCGCCGACCAAACCAGAAATTAAAGAAGGTAGAGTTTGTTATATCTATCTATTAAAATGTTACAAACTTTTCCTTGTAAGACAAGTCTTTGTCTTAAACTTTTACTCATGAGATTATTATTTAGTTCTTGTATGCCTATTTATATATTAGGGATGTAAGGGAGCGGCCTATCATCATTTCACTCCAAGCCAACCTCACCTGCCCTGGTGCATCCTGCCGAATAGCAAACGAGGCGCTGGCAACCGACTGATGGCGGTGTAACCATCACAATTGACGGCGTAGCTAAATACCACAGACGGATGACGGGCAGCAGCGTTACCGGAGCGAGAGGCTACGCCCTGCGATCGCCAACCTGCCTGCCCAGCGTGGCGATTATGGGTATATCCTCCAGAAATTTGCTCTAAGTGGAGAACAACTGGAGAGGCCTATGTCCAGTAGTGGACTGCGTTAGGCCGTTGATGATGGTTTTTGGATGCCTAATTATTATTTCGAATAAATAAAAAAGGGGAAAAGCAAATAAGTGTGTAGAAAGCAGTCAGGGGAGCAACCCAAATTTGTTATGCCGTTGAACCATCTGATTACTGGTCATCCCATAATATTATGAGAGTGCTTACAGACACATTTGTACCTTACTTGTGTAGTATCCATGGATAGTGAAGTCTCATCAGGAGTGTATAGTAAATAAATCATTCTTTTAAATCTTTTTCAGTTGCTCTTAACAAACAAACTGTATTCTCAAGACTCGGAAATTCAGAAGTTATTAAACCAGCGCCCGCAGAAGTCCCAACCAAGCCTATCTACGCCCGCTTAGGGTCTAAATCTGACAACCCAGTCAAGACTGACCAGGTCATACCCATGCCTAAAGACGCACTCAAATACGAAGGCATCTTGAAGAGTACAGCGGTCATCAAGAAGACAGTTACCGTCACCACTTCTAAGAACAATGTGAGGAAGATCGCTATGAACGCAGCTTGCACTATGCGAGCCGATGAGACGCCAGTAAGTGTTAAAGATAAGTTGGCCTTACCCAAGTCTAAGTCGGTGAAGTTCTCTAACCACGTTGAGTATAAGGAGATAGAGGCTTTACAGAAGAATGTTCAGCCCGTAGTGAAGGCTGCGAAGTTCACGCCCGTGTTCAATAAACCGGAGAGACGGCTTTCGATGCCCGAGGGAGCGAACGGGGTGAAGGCTAGATTAGGTTCTAAGAATGCTAATAATTTAACGATAACTAGGAACGTTTTCAATAGGTTAGGTGTTTGAAGTGTGACCTTAGTGCTTATGGCCAAATATGGACCAAACAGTCACCATTTTGGTAATTTGAGAGCCGTTGGGATAGTGACTGAGTGTTGAATGTTCATCTCTTCGTGAGATAGTGCAGTTTAATTTTTAAGTGTCGATTTTTGTGTGGAATGTACAATTTTCAAAATGTGTAAATGTTTATTATGATTTATATTGATGATATGCAAAGTGTGCAGCAGATAAAATATATATCGGATAACATCACATACATTGCTCCGATCCCAAAGTAAGTAGCTTAACATTCTTAATTGTTCACAAATTTGTGAATTGTACTAGCGGTGGGTCTTTCTATATTAATGAAACTACTGCTTACTATAGTTTCAGTAGTAGCAAGTCGAAGAATTTGTAAGAGGTCTATTTAATTAAATATTCGAACTATCGTGTTAGACTAATTTTTAATTTAATTCAGTCAAAATTTGCCTGACTCAGATAATCCACCGTCAGCTAAGTTATTTTATTTTCGCTTAGCTGGCGTACTTAAGTCTGCTTTTCATATATTTGCCTCCACCGCTAACAAGCCACATGTATGAAAAACTTACATGGGGGAAGAGTTGATGTGATGTGTGGAGACTCGCCCTCTCACAAGGAAGGGAATCCGCATTCCTAATTTCCCACAAACCCCATTGTGTCGTCATCGGGTAGTGGCAGGTATTACCCATATCCCTGCCACTACATACCATACCAAACAGCAGTATATTGAAAACTGGTTTAAATAACTTAACTGGTAGTGGACTGTCCGCAAAAGATAACAATATAGGTACACAAGTGCTTTAGAAATAGGCCGTATGGGTTTATCATTTTCGTTGAGAACCTGTTTGTTTGTTGTTTATTTTAGTCACTAATTTAAGTAATTGCTTTTTAAATTTGCATTTCGCACGGTGTATAAGTAACAAAGGCGTAAAAATTGTAATTTTAACAGCTCGCGAGTAATTGTTTTACGGTTTGCTGGCAAAGGCGTTTTGCCAAATACCGACTAATATTAAAAAAAATATTTTGCAATGTAGATTTACCAATAACAAGGCTTCGGAAGCACAAAGAATCTCTTTTAATTATTTTTAATATTTCATTTTCATATAACGTCTTTTCGGTATTGCGGTAGGCATGTTTTTAAACCATATCGAAAGTTCGAAAATATCAAATTTATACATATTTGTATGAAAAGGTGCAGTAATGATGGAAGCCTATTTGTTAAATAGACTGTTTTTCTATTTGATACCGTTATGTAAAGTAATACTTTGTTTATAGGTACTTGCATTGCGAAACGTGTAAATAAGATTTAAAATAAGTAAATAATTTAGTTTAAAAGATATGTAAACGCCATTTTACCTCTAACTTTTGTTAAGCGTTCTTTTGTACACTACAATATCGTCATCAACAATATTTTTAATAATGTCATGACAAAATGAAGATACATTTTTCTGTTAAATGCAAATGTTATTTTAATTCAAACCTATGCTGACGCTACAAAACCACATAAACTTGACTTTTCCTAATTTGTATAAATACATAAAAAACTTAATGACATGGTCTTCATTATCCTACAATTTATTAGAAATCTGTATTTGTATTCTAAACTGTTAACTACGTTATTGTAAATAGTTTTCTATTTTATAATAAAATATTGAATAAAATTTAATAAATAATGTCTATCGTTTTAAACTTAACACCTCTCCACTTTTGTCCATTTGTCTAAAAATTTCAAAAATACTTAACAACTTACCTTTAACCAAACATGGTCTCTATAACTTATATTTAAAAATTAACCACTATGCGACGTTAGTGGGTAATACCTACAGGTAATACCCGTCTTCATTAGGTAGGTGCCCCCCATAAAGAGGGTGTTGATCATCCCACATACTCCGATGAACACGAACACGAGTGGCGGTAACGCCCTTTACGCACTACTGCTTTGCGGACTTGACTCTGTCAAGGGAAAAATGAGAAGAAAGTCACTCATTGTACGTTTGCAAACTGATAATGCTATGGTTTGCGCTTGAAAGCAAATCACCTGATGGTAAGTGATATCACAGATTGTACGACTCTCCCAGAGACCAAAGAGCTTGGCAATCAGTTCCATAGTCTGACCGTTTGTACTACCTATGAAAATAGAGGCGGAACCAGGTCTGCGAGTCTTTGTAACTTGCACCATATAACGGTGCCTTTATGTCCTATCCCTGTTCGTCTGATGATAGAAAGGGGCCGGTGGAATCGATTAAAATAATTCCGTCGCACAGTCTCCAAAATGTAACCGATTCAGTACCGAAAGACAAGCGTCTTTCCAACTTTTGTAGTCTCGCATCGCAAAGCAGATCGTTACTGATGATCGTCCTCGCACGCTTCTCAATCGATTCCAGCGCCTCAAGCTGGTACTTATCTGGTCCATCCCAAAGAT
Organism: Conogethes punctiferalis; assembly: GCA_031163375.1. Classification (NCBI taxonomy): domain Eukaryota; kingdom Metazoa; phylum Arthropoda; class Insecta; order Lepidoptera; family Crambidae; genus Conogethes; species Conogethes punctiferalis. The sequence goes on from CM062079.1 coordinate 19,253,477, forward strand.
GCGAACAGTATTCTATGCGTGACCGAACCTGCGCTTGAGGGGCAGCGCAGAAGACAGACTATGTGACGAACTTTTTAGTCTGTGATGCAATTATATGCAGTAACGGACACGACGCGCAAAAATATCGCGGATATTTCACAGACTCAACGCATATCTTCGATCATTCTGTCGGCAGAGTTGTTGTCTCTTTTTAAATGTCCCAAACGCAGACTCTATCGCACAAAAAGTCTGTCGTCTGCGCAGCCCCTGATAGTGAGCTACTGTTCTGGCTTGAAATACCGTCGCGTCTCCGAGAGAATACTAAGCTTTCATTAGAAAGATGATCATCATTATCTGCTTGCAAATGTCCAATGCTGGACATAGGCCTGGGTAGGTTGGTTAACGCAGTACGTTTTATTTGTAAACAAGTATTAAGCTGCTGCCCGTTTTTGTTTATAAAAAAAGATTATAAATTTTGACCAATTGGTCTATTAAGAAGTCCTTAGAAGACCTTTACTGGCTGCATTGGGTGCACGCTTCACTCTCTTATGCAACACATCGGATTAGTTCCCGATAGTGCAGCCGATTAGTCGCCAAACGGATTAGCGTCGGTGCTTTTGAAACGTTATAGAGTCGTTGAAATAAACACCATGTACTTTGCCGTCTCTGCCTAAAAAATGCAAATAGCTATAGTGGCCACGGATGACAAATTCAATCTCTTTCGGTTTCGATGTTTTACGTGAATAGTTTTTTTTCATACCTACTTCGTAATAGCACAGTTCTGTTGCTTCCCATAGACCAGTTTTTTTCAAGCTTTTCGAACGTGCGACCCATTTAGTGGTTGAAGTGTTCTGGCGATCTCCCTAGACCGTAGTCAAACCCCTTTCCAATTAGTAGTAATTTATTGACCCAACAACCAATTTTATTATTAGGTATTTCACTTTAGTAGGTGTCCTCTTGACTAGACAATAGGTATATGTTTTTAATCTAATGCAGAACCTTGCCCTTTTCATTTGGCCCTCCGAGAAAGGAATCACGCCCACAGGGAGTTGTGATTGTGACCTTGGAAAACATTGTCATAAACATACATTATGGCAAGTAACAGGCAAACTCCTACTTCAGTTTCTTGTCAGTAAAATGCTTCTTCACGTCCTGATTTAATGACTATCTTACAAAAGGGGAAACACCTATGTGAGAGATGAGTTCAACATTATACTGATACTGGTATAACAAAGTAGGATTTACCAAATCTGCAACGCTTCGTGTGAACTCTTTCGCCACTGAATTACTTGCTCGTGTGCTATAATAAGTGACTCTGTGGCGGAAGATGGTTTCTGATGGGATAACGTCTGTCTCTAAGGCCGGATAACGTCTGTCTCTAAGGCCTGTGAACAAATTGTTGTTAAATTAAGGGCATTACTTTCACTGGGTTTCTAGAACATATGTCGACTATCCATGACCGTGGGTAGGAAAGCTAGGGCGAGAAAGTGATACCCGATACGGCGGACCTAGACTGGGATCACGGTATCGTGTTTCTTTCAAGATGAGTAGACTGGATTTACCGATATCTTGAGTTTGTTTTTAATATTCCTTGAACACGAAATAATTCGTTCGAACCTTTAAATAGGGTTGGCGGTTTTGAGGTAACGCTCACTATAAGCGATTTCAGCAAGCCTTTTGGTAGATCTATAGCACGAAGCTGTATTTGCTCCGTGATCTATAGACACTGTAGGAACAGACTTGTCCCTACGAAAAGTGGAAGTACTTCCGCCGAGCTAGGTGATCGTGCTCGGGGACCGCGGTCCGATGGACCATCTTGGTTTTTCGTATATATAGCAAGTCATGATGAAAACTTCGTTTGCGCGTTGTAGGATTCTGTATTGTAGCGATGTATAGATAGATGTTGCTACATGTCGCTACAACACAATTTTTTTTTTATTTGTTAGAGCGTTCAGGATGACCTCACTCCACCTGTTGGTAAGCGGTCGTGAGGTTCAAATGTTAGGTCGACAGACACATTAGGGCAAACCCTCCGCGCCTGTCGCCCTTACCTTGAAGGCCCACTGAGATGCCGATTCACGCCCCGCCTTAAAGAACCCAGGATTGTAAGAGGAAGGAAACACATGATTAAGGGGTCAAGTGGTGTGTATAGAATTAATTCCTCATTTCACAAATTGTTTAGGGACGTAACAAGAGTCAATAATTTGTGAAATGACTGAGGAGTAAGTAGGTAGATAGAGCTATATCTATATGTACATAAAACTATTAAACGACTACGACTATGTGGAATCGATTTCGTATTGTCAAGCGTCTGAAGAAAACAGACAAAAATAAACGAAATAGTTTAGAGCGCTAAAAAGAGACGTTAACTAGAATCGAGCTTACACAATTAATATTATTTATTTACTGCAATGTCTGTCTTAAACATAACGACATCTTTCAGTCTGTATTTATAGAAATAGGTAGGTGAAAAGTTAGTGAAATGGTTGGTCCGTTGCGCACCCGCTGTTCGGTTTGATTATTTTGATCAGTTACGATCAGTGTTGCGTAAATAACGTTGATTAAAATAAACAGGTATGCTTTAATCGGACAAGGTCATTGCCCTTGCACATTGCAATGAATAGGTTTTTTTTATAGTAGCTCGACATAATGGCTTCCCTTCGCCTGATAAAAAAAGCGAAAGAGAAGCCCTAGTCGCTGTGACAACTGGCAAGTAACTGGTTAGTTACCTGTCAGTTGCCACTGCCATGCCGGCCCAACCCTAACCCCCCACGAGCTCCGGAAACCCTACTCACCAGCAGAAACACGACCCGGAGGTCATTTGGCTCCGGTATTGTATAGGGTGGAGGTCCTTCCCCGGACGGGCAGCTCAATTCGAGCAAAGATTCTAGCGAATCTGCCCTACCTCTCTTAAATTCAATCTCTCGCAACAGGTATTTATATAGAGAAACCTTTTCAAGATAGGGTGTAGAATACATTCATTAATTTACCTTCCCACTTAACCGTCTTTAAACACTAAAAGTAGGGTGATCTTTGTATTATGTTGGATGTCAGACGTCGGAACTTTATCATTTGTATGCCGATTTTTATACGTCAAATGCAGAAAGAAAGGGAAACTGTTGTAGATTACCCAATAATCTAATATTGTGTTAGTTATTTGGCAAATAACTTTGTATTCTTATTCGTTTTTGGTGATTACCCACTCTATAATAAAAAGATTTGGTCCCATTGTGAGAAATCTATCACTCACTCGGTTATTATGCAACGCGTTTAGTTCCAGGCCCATTGTCGACGTTACTTCGTAGTTACATGAGGAAGTAATTTGTGGGTATTTTGATTTTTAATTAAATTTGGCGAGTGATCGCTGAGTGGGTTGACAGAGAAGTATGCAGGATGATATAACGGGTAGGACTGCCAGATGGGAGACGTCAATTTACCCCACAAGTGTGGTAGGAGTATTAGGTTTTAATCCCACGGCGTAACAAGCTTACCTATGTGTTATGTATACGCTTTAAAAAACGTGGACGGTTTAACGAATCTTTGCTTTTTTATACACTATTCATCAAAGCTGAAATAATGGAGATGAAATAAACTCAAAGGTTATTCGAAACCTAAGTGAAATTAAGCCATTGGCCAATATCATCGACGTAGCAAAGAGATGAGAAACTTGTAACGCGCGTTTTTCGCTAAGACCCAAAGTTAGAATATCTTATTCAGAAAATATATAGAGAATCGGAAATATGCTGGAGTCTGTCTTGATACTTTATTATCATTAGACGACTTTTGCCGATAATGGCATACCTACCTACCTACTTAATAAATAACAGAAGACACCCTTTTGAATTGATTAGCCAAATTCATTCCATGCTGCTTGCGCCCTGCAGGCAAGGTGTTGCATAGCTAAGTCCAACAAACGTGTGCTGCCCACATGCCCCATTATAATAATAGTGCAATGAAAATTGGTTAGATTTGTAGGACCAAAACACAAAACAGATTATTTTTGCTTTACCATAAAGAGCAACCTCAATAGATCATCGAAGGTAAAAGCGGGTCCACGATACCCGCTCTTCGGGTAAGTGTCGGTGTGCGCGGTTCGCCGGTCCTCATGGCAGCGGAGCCCGTAAGGTGAAGGCTGCCTGCGCATGCGCTTAGTCGGATATAAGCGCGCCGGGGGCGCCGCGCCGCGCAGTGCCGCTCCCACTGTCTCCGACACAGCGTGGGCCACCATGTGGAGAAAGGTACGTGGACTTCAGTCAAATATGCCAGTGTCTGGTCTCCATCTAGAAAACCCATCAATTGTGCCCAAATTGACAGCCGCGTTTTAGTGATTTCTGCCCTAAACTTATGTCAACTTTGTGGTCTTAACTTATATCAGGTTGTGCCAAATGTCAGCCGTGTTTTAGTGCTTAACTTATGTCTACTTTTCTGGACTGTTAACAAAAAAGTGCTATCAATTAAACAATTGGTTTGTGTACTGAAGACGGATACCCGAAAAGTTCTGCCTTGGGTTGTTTTGAGTCAGACTATGTTTTTCTGATTATGTATTTTTCCTGTCCTTATAGAGCAGGGCAATCCTAGCTTGAGATCAGACTAAAAAATGTGTTATTTGTTACAGTAATACTAATAAATTATTTAGTTTATTAGTCATTAATAGCAATGATTGATAATGTTCACAAAATTAGATTCTAATTATTCTCGTTTTGTATTACAGGCATTTCACGCGATACTATGCTGGCTGGCGTTCAGTCAAACGTCAGGAGAAGCAGTGAAGTCTGTGCTCAGTTCGTTACTCAATGATAATGTCAGTGCAGAAAGTGCCCCGCGACTGTACCGTAACGTGCCCGTCGGGGTGTACGCCAGTGCCGCCCCGTACGCCGCCTACTCCTTCCACATCCCCTACATAACGGCACCGAAAGCTTCGGCGTCCCGAATCGTCCCAGTCATCAACAATGCCAACGGCTACCTGAGAGATTCCTATGGAAACAGATTCGTGGAAACCCCGCAATCGGCAGCGTACAAGACCGCATTCCCGCAACAGTTCTTGCCGCTACAGGAATTGCCTACGCATCTGGCGCAGCCGTTAGTAGCCGCTTCTCACGCCAAACAATCGTCGCCCCATTACTTCGTTGGATCGCAATACCGTGTACCGACTTACCATGTGGCTCAGAGCCCTGCGCAAGGATTCTCTGGCTTCTCGCAACCCTTAGTTTACGCTCAGAATCTTAGAAGCTTAGCACCTTCGCCAGCGGCGCCTGCGCATACCCAAGCGATCACGCAACAACAGTCAAGCAGCAGCAAGGCGTTGTATACTAATATTCAACCTGGGCAACAGTATGGGAATGAAGTTAAATTCCAACGCTTGGAGCAACAACCTGCAGGAAATCAAGCACATTCAAGCACCGATGGAGCACATACGAACGCTGCACAAACGCAAGGTGACAAAGGTCAAATTCAAGCAGCGCCCGCTACGATCACCGCCGTAGTAAATGGTAAGAAGACTGTTGTTAATATTGAGACGAAGCCTCCGGTGCCACTGCTGGACATTAGCCTCCTGGAACCTCTGACTTTCGCCAATCCTCTTGTTCCACAAGTGCAACATTTTCTTCCAAGGATACATGAAGCAACCTATCATAAGCTCCCCGAATTGAATCTTCAAAATGAAGCCAAAAAACACAAAAAGGAGTTTACTGTAACGAAGACAAAATCATACGACAGCGGAAACGTGAAAGCGAAAGCTCCCCCTAAAAAGAAATCTAAGCAGCCTAAAGCGGAGTTCGATGATGATGACGATCATCCTCAGAATCATCATTCAGTTAAACCGACTGTAACAATTCAGGGCACTCCTGAACTAAATGAAAGTCCCGAAATTTCTTATGAAATAAATTCACCCAACTATAAAGAGACATACAAGGAAAAATCTGTGAGCTACAATAAAGCTTCCGACGCCGACCCAGTAAGTTACAGTTACGATGAAAAGACGCAGCCTGAGCCTATTTCCTACAGTTACTCTAAAACCGAGCAGAAGAAACCGGTGAGTTATAATATTGTCCGTACAAGTGAACCGGCACAGATTAAACATGTAATCACGTATCAAGGCAATGGGCAGCAACCTGAACAGTTGATATACACATTTAAACCCGAGGAACAAAATAGAGAACAGAACGATCACCATGTTGAGTCAGAAGATGCAGGATCCGCTGAGAATTCTTCGGAGGAATCTGACGACGATAGGCCGTCTCATCCACAAGGTCAATTTAGAGTGGAAGACCGCCCACACGCACCAAACCAAGCTAATCACCAAAGTTATCATCATCCGCAAAGTCACCCTTCTTCACAAGGTCACGCTTCTCCACAAAATCATCACCATCATCCTCAAAGTCATCATCACACACAAAGTCATCATAATACACAAAGTCACCACCATCCCCAGAATCATCATTATCCACCAAGTAACTCGGGCAAACATGGCCATCCACATCCTCAAAGTCACAATAATAAGGACTACCATGAGCCGCCCAAGCACAGTTATAACCAAAGACCCAACGATGGCTTCCACGGCCACCATCCTCACCAAAATGAAGGAAAACGTCATCATGAAGCCCCTCATAGTGATCAAGTGGAACATAGATCACATGGAAGTGCACATCACAGACATGACGATAGCCCACACTACAAACCTAGAGAAGAAATACGACATAAACCCGAGGAAAATACCTATCACAGACAAAACGAACAAGTGCATCATAAGCCGGATACCCCGCATCACCGCTCCGAAGAAATCAAAGTGCCTGTAACTGTTCTGTCACAATACCCGGTGACTCAAGAGTATGAGGAGGATATTAAGATTGTGCCATCGGAGGCGCCTGCAGCAAATTTGAAAGGACACCCGGCCGAAAGCGAGAAAGAGGAAAATCCTTACTTTAATTTCCAACCCGCTCCGTTATCGAGCTTACAACAGTACCAACATTTTATTGAACAGCAAAAACAATCGCAGGCGCAGGCTCCATTGCCGCAGGTACATAGTTCCGTTGCGCCGGTGGTACATGAGAAAGCTAAACGAATAATTATTCAAGAGGAAAGCCCGGAAGAAATGCGCGTGCACCAAGAACAAAACATTATGGCCGAAATGATAGATGACGACGGAAATGACGAAGAGGACTTTGAGAAGGCGTACAAAAATGCCGCCTACGGTTTCCAGGCCTTCGACGGAAACTCCGACGATCGGGAGAAAGACATATATAATCCGGCGAACTACGGATTCTCCCACGATCACGACAATTTCGAAATAGAGAAAACTCCATTCCAAGAATATCATGCAGAAGGAGACCAGTTCCCAAAAAGCACACGTGCCGAATACAAAGATGCCAGAGACAACACGAAGGATGATTATTATTCAGAATATGCGATAAATCAGCCGGAAAGCATGGCCGATCTGTATCAAAACAAGGCAAATTATTACAAGCTGTATAAAAAGTACAAGCCCGATAAATATTTCGCCGACGAGAATGACAAGAGGAAAGAGAAAAAAAGTGGCAAATATACGGTAGCGCCATCGTTTAATTTCAACCCGGTGCCGGAGAAGAAGCAAAATTATTTTGCGCAATACAAAGCGGAGCCCATCAAATACGAGTATAAGTTCGCGAAGGAGACGCCGCGCCACGGGGACAGTTCGGCGCACGCGTCGCGCCCTTTCCAAAGATACAAAAGTAAAACAAACTTTGTGGAACCGCAATTCCAATACGGTTTCGAGCCGATAGCTATTCCGCGGTTGCTCGACAGCGAACTAGCTGCCATGGCCAGCAACGATAGTCCCGAAAGTGAAAAGCCAGGAACGAGAAAAAAGATCTACAAGGAGAACTGGTATATAAAGAAAACTAGCACGTCCGGTGGCAAGCCTAGCTGATAGATGTTATGTATTTATTGTAATATTAAATTAGTGTTTAAGTGTGTTTTATAGTTTTCTTAAAATTAAAATTGTTGAAAATTAAGTACCTAGTCGCTTTTCTTTCATCCACGGCTTCAGAGTTAGACAAATCTTCAGCGTTGCTTCAGCATGCTCTTGCGTAAGAAACTTTCGCTGTCTGCGAGTAAGTTACGTGACGACAGATATCGGTGCTCCCATTCTTGTAAATAAAAAAGCTATCTCGTCTTTGGTTATCAACAGAGTCAGTCACCGTACAGTCGGCAAAAAGTAGTAGAGTACGATTCGCTACGGCTGTCGAAATCGGCTGCATAAAGAACAGGTGCTAAACCCGGAGCTTTTCTATTGCATTGTTAGGTTCATTACAAATGTACAAGGTAATTAGAATAACATTAAACGATGTTGATTTACCCAAGTTCAGATTACTCAATGCTTAAAATTTCATTCATAATGAAAGAATTTGCTAAAATGCCGTCTTTTTATGATGACTCTTCCTACGACATTTTATCTTTGTCCAATAATGTTTAAGTCCAGCTAAGCTCCACGGAAAAGGTGTTATTGTAGTGGTGTCAGATGATTGATGCCGAGCTAAAGTATTTTTAGGGGCATTCCCCTAAAAAATACTTCAGTTCCAGCACCAACGACTAACGAGTCGAGTTGAGGTTAAATTATACTTTCAAAAGTTATACTCCATAATGTACCAATAGTTAGGGATCTCACGTTTTTATAAAATCATCACTTTCGTTTAAAAATAAAGTTATTATTTTAATTCGACCAATTTATTATTACCTAAATCGTAGATAAAATACTTGTATCCCGTAGCAAACAAGAGATTATGTACGGTGGCACAAGTTGCGGTGCGGTGAAGAAATAAACAAAAACAAGCAACATTTTGCGGTCAGCTGTAATATTGCACTTAACCGGCTGTAATGGAATGTCATTAAATACAGAAAATTGTTTTATGAAAAGTAATTTGTTGATCGTTTATTAAAGTTCGTTTTGTCTTGTGCCTAACTAAGTAGCTTGCGTAAATGTAGAAGTGTTGTTCTTCATTGTTGAAGTGAACATCACTTATTAGTGAGTTTCTAGATATTTCTGCAAAATCTTTTACGAACAAACAAGTCCAGTGAGCAAAAGGTTAACAACACATCAAACAATGATACGATACACTAACAGTATAAAATATTGAGACTTCTTTAAATTTTGAAATACACAATACTAAAGAAGTTAAGGGCCCTGTTGTAAGGGTTCAATTGCCTAATCCAGATTATTAGACAGACCACTATTTCAGACGAATCATGGTTGGCAGGTGGACTACATACCTGAGCTGATTAAGAGCTGACCTGCACAGTGTTTGATGCATGCAGGGATGATTGCACAGGTTTTGTTACATTATTGTTCATTATACCTATTAATTAATCAATCAAAATTCTCTCTTTAGTTTCGTAAAACTTTATTTATATAAATGAATCGGTGGATGACAAATACATTTTTAAATTAATAAATATTTATTTTTCAATTATTCTACTTGGTTACAGTACCTATGAATGGTTACCGTTCATAAAGGTGACTAGTTTCTAATACATTAGTCGTTTATGCCCATTTAGGTAAGCCTATTCAACTACCTGTTTCCCTTTAATACTCTGGTGGAAAATACATTAAATGTTAATGATTACAATAAATTAAAAAAAAGTCTTATCACCAGCTAGACCCAAATATTAAACAATATTATGGAAGAACAGACTTAGAAGACCTTAAAACTTAAGCTTGCCATTTAACACATGACTGTATAAGTAGCTCGGTTTGACGAGACGAAAGTCATAAAGGGTTGATAAATCCCTGATTGATTATTACCAATTCGGGGACTTTTAGCAAGCGGTTAGAGATTGACTAATTCTTATTAATGTCAACTTTTCTTACAGCTTGTTTTTACAATAACGGGTATGTTTATAGTAGTAACAAAATAAAGAAAACTTCTATAAACTACTTTCAACTTCAACCGGCTGAAGATGCGACTCAAAAATCAAATTCTTTTTTACTACCCTCCGCTATCTTAGCTTTCTTCTTTTCTCTGTATCGAATTCTTGCAAATTCCTTTTTCGCATGAGTCTCCAAGTCATCAACGCCGACGCTACACCGAATACTACCGCAACTATAGTCATCACTACAACTCCAGTTGAAATCCTTAAACCCTCATGAACTTGGAAGATGGAATCTCTTACCAACGCAACAGGTTTCAGGATCTTCACCATCGGTTCACAGCCTGACTCCCTGACGTACTTCGCCCAAGTCCTGTTGGCGAAAGTCAGCCCCCTCGGCTTCGTGAAAGGCCTCCTGCCTGGCACCGTTTTGTTAACAGCAATGGTCATGTTACGCAGCTGAGTCTCGTTGTAGTGGCAATACAAATGCTTCTTCTTCTTATTGCCCTTCACCACTATGTCTTTCTCAGCACTCTTGGCTCCGATTAGGACGTCCAAGTTGCCTTTTATCATGTTCGCCCAGTCCCACATCTCAGCGATCTTGCAGTCGCATATGAATGGATTCCCAATTAAGTTTAGGGAATGAAGTTTCGGGTTGGTGACAAAAGCTTCAGGATCGATTGTTGTTAGATTGTTATTGCTCAAGTTTATTTTTTCAAGCTGCTCTAGTCTCTGTAGGAAGAGAAGGCTCCCTGGTGACGAGGACATCTTATTGCCGCCTAGATTCAAGTCGGTTATGTTCTCTGTATTTTTAAAAGCGTCAGCGTTCAGTGAAGTAATGTTGCAATTGCTCATGTCTAGAATTGACACTTGAGAAAGTTGTTTGGGAAACACTGGGCCTGTTTGGGGTATAACCAGTGGGTTACCTCCAAGTCTGATTTCTCTCAAGTCCATGTATGTAAGATTTTTGAAAAATGCATTGGCATTTAGTGGTCTTTTCAACCTACAGAACTCTAACTCCAATGTAGTCAATTGCGTTAAGTTTCCAAATAGGCCAGCCTCAAGAGATAAGAGATCATTTCCAGATAAAACAAGTCGTTTCATTGATGTCATTTTGGAGAACGAGTCAGGACCTATGTAAGAGAGGTTGCTGTAACCCATATTTAGGTATTCTAATTTTTCAAGAGGAGCCAGTAATTTCGTGAATACATTTACGAGCGGGTTATGTGATATATCTAGTTCCTGAAGGTTGTCGAATACATTAAAATTATCTGGGAGCCTCCTCAAGCCACAGTTGCTCAAAAACAATTTCTCTAGTTTCGGTAGAGGTTCCAAAGCTTCTTGTAAATCTGGTGCAAATAGCGGATTGCCAGAAAGGTAGAGCGATTTCAAACGCGTCGCGTTCGCGAATGCTTCGCCCGAAATTGGCCCTTTAATCTTACAGTTTGAAAGATCTAACAATTCCAAATGGTCGACGCTGCTACCTAGAGTTGCTGCAACGTCCAATTCGCGCAATTCATTGTCTGCCAAAATTAATGTGACTAAATTAGTGCAATTAGAAAATGCATCTTCAGATAGCGATGTGATACCAGCTTTTCTTAAGTTGAGGTATTCGAGTCTAGTGAGCTTTCCTAATAGCTCTGGCCAGTCTGTATTCGCCAATTGGTTTCCAGCTAGTTCTAAAAATTTCAGATTGCTCAATGCCGAGAGAACGTTTTCGGCAATACTTGTGAGCTTGCAGTCGTTCAGCTTGAGAGTCTCCAAACTAGTTAGCATGTCAAATACGCCACCTTCCAATGTTTGCAACGGATTATTCGAGAGGTCCACGGTGGTTAAAGAAGTGATGTTGTCAAAAAATTGTGAGTTAATGGCTGATAAGTTGCAGGAGCTGATATCCAGAAACTGGAGAGTGCTCGAGATAAGGAACGGTCCTTCCACGAGGCTAAAGGGATTGTCCTGAAGTTCCACATTGAGCAGTCCGCGGGAATCTCTGAAACAAAGCAATGAACCATTTAATGATGATAATGAAGGGTCAAAAGTATTTTTCTCCAACGCAGATCTATTGTAAACTCAGACCCGTTTACAACGAGTTGTGATCTCGTAAATGGTTGTCTAGGCAGCGATTTCAATTTGCATTCGTTGTGTGTCCATTATCTAATATTGGCATAACGAGTTAACGTCAATTGTCGGTTCTGGCCCGCGCGGCATCAAGTTCAATTGGTACAATTTTGTCATCAGCATTGTGCTTCGGGGATGAATGTCAGCCAGGCCGCCAGACAATGGGTGTCCGTGAGAAAATCTATACAGTGTGAAGTAAACAATGAGTCACGCGTATATTGTTGTTGTACGTGTAAACATCTGTTATAAAAATAAAATGGATATAAACAATTACATTGCTAAGCATTAACTGTCATCGTTGAGATATTATATGAAAATTTAAGGGTAGGTTAATATTCGTGTATTTGGTTGTAATATGCATAGTTTCTAATCCCGTAAGCCGTACAGAGTACAATAACAGTCCATTCATAAGTGGCACTCGTGTCATTTCATGTTATTCAGCCAGTAGCTTGTGACAATGTGTTTTTGATCCCTGCGATAATGCGATATGGCGCAATAAAGGTCGACAAAGCAATCCTTTGTTCTACGTCATTTATCCTGATGAAAATCTCCAGTATTAACTGTAGAATTATAATGTAAAAAAGGGGCTGACTGACGCATATAATCAACAGTCCAAAATACTAAATGAATACTAGCTAGAGCGTGATCGTAGTCTCAGTTCCTGGACAACTCCGGGCGTCCAGAATTCACCAAACTTAAATTCGTAGGTGAAACCCCAGATTACCCTTTTATAGGTTCCAATATCTCGCTTATAGGGATAAGACCACTTGGACTGTACTACAAAAGCCTAGTGGCCTACTTCTATCTAAGTAAATTCTGTAGTGTGCAATAAATAATATCATCTAAGTATAGGTGCAATACTAAAGGTTATAATAGCTATAGGTTCACTACATATTTTGGTATTGCTTCAATAAGCTAGATCCATGCTACATTTGTTAGGGTATGAAAATTGTGATTGCAATCTACTACAGGAGTCTTGATTCGCCCGATTTGCCAATTCGTCTTCGACACGAAGCGCCCCGTCATCGCAATCGTAATTAGCTTGTAATTTAATTACGACTGTCAATGTCACTGCTCTGCTGTGGTTTCTCTTCTTTTTTGGACTCAGTCAGGTTTCGACACGCGACGAACGAACACAATAGTCACAACACTGAACGGTGTTTATTTTTTTGCCAAGAATATTAGCAAATTTCATAGAATTTGTTTGTAACTGTGTCTGACGGCACCTAGTCCTATTTTACAGTGAACCAGCTTGGTTTCGTGTAAAGAATATAGGTGTAAGGGTGCGTTTCAACAGAAGCGGGGCTGAGCTGAGCTAACAAAAATAAATCAATGATATTGCTTGATGGTCGCTTCTGTGGAAAAAGCACCTTTACGTACTTAGATTTGTTTAAAAAAGTGTACCTACATAAAAATTTATTCACTGAGAGTAAGTGGATAGATAGTGTGTGATAAATAGGCGGTATAATTTATATGGAAATGTTACAAGGAAATACAAATAAGTATTATGCTTACTGTACTATAAAAAGATACTTAGGTTTTGGCAAAAGGACGGTGTAGGTACCTACGTAGGTACTTGATACATGAAACCTAACAAATGTCGTATGTAGGGCAGCCAAACTGTAGGATCTAATTGATAAATTAAAGATTGGGGCCCTGTTACTGTTTTTGGACATAACAATTTAGGTACAACTTTTTTTCGTCTAGTCTAGATCGCTAATAGTAAACTAGTGGAAGGAATTACTTACTTAAATGAGATTGAATATCTTTTTATTTGAGAAATCCAAGTTAATACTTACAGCAAAGCCTCAGGATCGATGTAGCTGATATTGTTTCCGGAAAGATCGATGTCTATGAGGTACTCCAACCCTTTGAATACATCCTTATCAATTCGAGTCAGCTTGTTGTTAGCTATCTGCAGCCTCCTCATCTTGATGTCGCTGGGGAACGTCTTCAGCGTCGTGATGTTATTCCCGTTCAGATCCAGGATGTAGACGCTCATGCTGAGCTCGTCGTAAGGCACTTCGGTCAGGTTGCTCTCGGAGCAGTCCGTCACCCAGTTGATCCTGAAGTAGTGGCAGTCGCACTCATCCGGACACTCGAGCTCGAAACTGTCTCCGTTGAAACATTCCACTAGACTGTTCGCGAGAAGCAGCAGAGCAAGCACGGGGAGTCGAGCCATTTTGATGTTGGAGTCAGTGAGTCGAGACAACACCCATATTAACTGTAACCATAGAAATATATTATGATAGAGCGGCGACCACGTATGTTTTAAACAATTTAAACACGACAACTACACTAAACCAAGTAGATAAAGCGTCGCAAAACTTCAATTAGATTGTGCGTTCGTTTCGAGCGTGTGGTCCTATCCCTGATGGTTTTCAAAGTTCGAATAGAACCCCCCCATATATCTCATCCCTCTGCGATCACCAAACCGCCTGCCCACCGCGGTGACTAAGGCAAATCCTCCAAAATGACAATTGTCGTTGGGGGAAGTCTATGTCCAGGGGTGCAACAAAGAGAAGCCTCCTCGAGTGGCAAACTGCTACTAATCTCTTTCGGGGGATTGGTAGTAGTGGGTCCCGGCGCACCCTGGGCAACGGCGGGTGGTAATCTCTTAGGAGATTGCCACCCGACGGCTAATTCTCAATGAGGGAGACGAGCTTGCTCGTGAATACGAGCAAGCTGGTCGTCTCGCCTCGGGGCAGACAGAGTCTGCAGCTGCGCGACGTGGGCGCGCAGCACGGTTGGACCGCTTTGGCGGTAGTGGATGGACGCATGGTGATGCGTGGTGGTTTGTCGGCGATGGTCGCAGAGGAAGAGGAGTGCCCTTCGGGGGATCTCGCGGTGTTATCGTTGCCGTCCTCCCTATCTTCTGCGACCCTTGCCGCCGGACCCATTGGTGGTGCTGGTTGACGGCGTCTGTCGGGTTCGCGGACGCTGTCCTAGCTAAGAGGAGGAACGCATGGTGATGCGTGGTGGTTTGTCGGCGATGGTCGCAGGGGAAGAGGAGTGCCCTTCGGGGGATCTCGCAGTGTTGTCGTTGCTGTCCTCCCTGTCTTCTGCGACCCTTGCCGCCGGACCCACTTGGTGGAGCCGGTTGACGGCGTCCGTTTGGTCTGCGGACGCTGTCCTGGCTGCGCACTTGTGCGCACTGGGGGGCCCTTGTGGCCGTGGTTACTCGGACGCGACTAGTGGGTGTTGGCCTTTGGCCGTTTTTCCCGGACGTGTCTCGATGGGCGGCGTATTTATACGCCGCGGCTTGGCGGGTCCTTCGGCCACGGTTCTCGTGGCCGTCGGATGGGTCCTTTATGGATTGGTCGCCGGGCAACCTGTTTCCCCTCGCAAGAGGGACCAGGGGGCTTGCCTTAATTGGCCGGCCCGAGTGGAGTTAACCACAATAAAAAACCACCTGTTATCCCGACTTCGGTCGGGACCAGGGGGCGCAAGCTCAAGTGGAGAAAACCACACTAAAAATCCACCGTGCGGTGGCGACTGCACGCCCGACGGGGTCCAGTGAGGGTTGGTGTGGGGACATCTCCCTTGCCTTGCACGGATCCCGTCCTTGGAGGAGGGCGACGGCTTCTGCCTGAGCCCTAGGCTGCCCCAAGTGGGGGGGCCGGCCGAGTCTGCGCAAGCGGACCGCGCTGGTGGTGGCGTGGTGTTATGGTTCATACCAAGATCCCACGTCATCATCACCCAAGGCGCGTTGACGGTGTAGACCGGGGTTTTTTAGTGGGTATTCTCCGTCTCGCTAACATCTAGAGGCGGAGTGAGTCCCACATAACCTGCTGCGTCCCCGAGTAGCAGGTATGCGTAAATGCATTTTCCCCCGGTGCAACAAAAAAAAAAAAAAAAAAAAAAAAGTCTATGTCCAGCAGTGGACGTTTGCAGGTGATGTTCCTTTCCAGCACAAACAAATACGTTAATATATTGGATGTGTTGTGTTGTGATTGCTCTAATGTGTTCAAATTTCATGAGTGCGATGACCAAACTGACGTTTTACGAATCATGTAGGTTGCATGATTGAGCCACTCTTTTACCTCCCACCAGACTGTTCTATCCGTGTTACATTTCTTTGACTGTAACAGAAGGTAATTACTTGTTTACTCAATTGAGTCGTGTCACAAACAAGATTAGACGCGTTAGATCTGTGTCGTTAATTGGAGCGGTAAATAATGGCGTACACATGTGAAGTTCAGCTATACCTAGCGATGGCATGTGTTCGTTTCACCGAGTCTGTTAACGTCAATATTCATGGCACGTGATTGTAAGGCGTAAACATGGACACATGAATATCTTACAAGTAGGTACTTGTAAGATATTCATGTACCTAGGTAGGTACCTAGGTACCTAATAGAACGGAAGACGAATGATGAGGTATTGGAGGAGTTGGTTAAAGAATGAGATTTGGTTAAAGAGAGATGCTAAATGCAAAGTACTGAGAACAGAAGCGGCAAAATTCTGCTTAGCCCAATAGTTGAATGGAGAGAATGCCTGCGCGGCATTAAGTACGCCTTTTGTACAACTTTTATGTGCAATTAAGATTAAATAAATAAATGAAATTAAAAATAATGGAGTAATAATTACGATTGGAGGCGCAGCTAAATACCACAGGCCGATAACAGCCAGGAGGCAGCAGCGTCACCGGAGCGAGAAGATAAGCCCTGTGATCGCCAACCCGCCTACCCAGCGTGTAAAGCCTCCAGATGTTTGCCCAAAGAGGCGAACATATGGAGAGGCCTATGCCCAACAGTGGACTACGATAAGCTGATAATGAACGTCATTTTTGCGTGTCTCTCAACACTTTCTGTTGAGGGAATCACTGCGCAATTCTCCACAAGACAAACTACATAATCAAAATATTAAATGAGCTCATTGTTTTACGGCGGTTCTAATACGCACAATGCGCATGATGCATCGGGCTGAGTAATGGCTCCACGTTCTGTCCTTACTCTAGACGTTTCTTGGATTAAAACGGCCGTTGTATTATGTGGGGCGCCTTGCACAATCACGTAATCGCCCTCATCCTGCCCCTGCCGGTCGACCCGTCCAGCACCAGAATTTTCCAGAAATCTTTAGGTATATACGTCTAACTTACGGTATAGAGGCTGGGAACATGTTGTACAGATTGTTTACGAATGTTGTAAGCAAAATTATATGGTGATACCTTTCTGCTAATATTTTTTTTTATCAAAGATAGCTTGCTCACCCTATCCATGCCAAGAATTGGTAGGTAAGTTATTGTTACTTCAATAGTTAAGAGAGGCACTTAGACCAAAGTAAAAATGGCGTGATGATTTAGTGAACCATCTACGAGACAGGCAGAATGTAGGGGAAAATCGAGAGCTGTGGACAAACTTAGGAAAGCTTTCGTCCATCCAGTGCCGTAACTAGGGCGGTGCCAGCGGTGCCCAGGCTCAGGGCGCAGACCCTGGAGGGGCGCACAAATGACCAGACCACATTTTTCAGGGGCGCAGTTTTGAAAGCTCGCACCGGGCGCATAAAAGGCTAGTTACGGCACTGTGTCCATCACATTAAAATCTAATTAAAAATAAGTTAGGTATTTTCATTCTACTAAAAGGTATCAAACACGTGGATATCTCTGTGACTCATGCCTGCTACTGCGAAAAATGCCTCGGTTTCTAGAAAGTTCTAGGAACTAAATCGAAAGAGATATAAAGGTCACTTGTACTGGATGGGCTTAATGAACCAGTGTCTACGTAAGCACTACTTCGGCCGTCTATCGCTATTGATCGATAATTTCGGGCTCAAGTCTGACGTCATTCGCCACCACTAAGCTTCTTGAGCTCCCATAACTTACTTCCGATACTATTATAATTATGTTTATAGGTGGAAGTGGAAAGTTCCTACTTGGACGTTCACCTTGAGAATCGTGCGTTTTTAATGCCGACTTGCACTAAATTCACAAACTACCTACATTGTTTAACTCCTTGCGTTGTTCTTAACTTATGTTTATTATAGTTATGTCTACAGACAGATGGGAAGCAGAAAAGTTTCTATCCTACTAATATTATAAACGCGAAAGTTTGTTTGGATAGATGGATGGATGTTTGTTCCACTTTCACGCAAAAACTACTGAACGGATTTTAATGAAAATTTACAGGAATATAGTTTGTACATCAGATTAACACATAGGCTATGTTTTATACGAATATTCACGCGGGCAGAGCCGCGAGCAGCAGCTAGTGTGATATAATGCTGAGTGAGGCTCCTTTATTACGGACGTCGCAACAGCCTTGTCCGGTCTTCTAACGGTCATGTATTATGTGTCTATATATATAAACATATATATAATATATATAATAAACATTTGTTATTCTTTTTCAATCATAGAGAGCAGACTCACTTGACAATGCGCGGGTCAATAACCTATCGTGAAATATCTTGATATCTCAATGTTTCAAAAATAATATTGCAGAAATTACAGAACGAAATTGGTAGCGTATTGACGTACAAAACTCTAGGTCAGTTGAGTCATCTTATAATGCTTGCAGCTGACTACGTGACTCTGTAGCGGCGGAAGAAATTATTCGGCCAAATGACTTAGCGGATACCAGCGGATAAGGTTATTTGCATTATCTTGTTGTCGAGACGTAATAAAATAATGGGCTTGTTGTTAAAAAAACGTCCACATCTTAACAAATAGGTACGTTTATCACTTAACCCACTTCTTCTTCACTCACCCACTTAACTCCCGGAATTCTAGACACAAAAGAAAATCAATTTGTTCGTGCGAAAAAAGGATACACAGGCGCTGAACGTGTTAATAAATTGTACGTAGGAATATAATTATACCATGATGTTATTTCTCGTTTTAAAGGTTTTATAGGCATAGAGTCCGGGGAGTGACTTGATCATTATGTGTCCCCAAGTGCAACATTTTACGCAACTTGTTAGAGGCATCGCGCCTTGGGGGGCACCACAAAAGCACCAAAATCTTGTATCACATTTTTCGTATGACAGGTAAGTGCCATAACTCAACAAGTACCTACACTCAGGCAGGTACAAATTAAAATGACTGAACCGCCAGGTTCGGAAGGTGGTTTCCATCGAGAAGGGCCGACTAGAAACTACCTTTAAGAGTATTCTAATAACGAGAAGCAGACTCTGTAGAATTTAGATGAAGCTGGCAGATAAATAAATAAAACAATATATGCCAACGTTAGGTTTGAAAGTAGGTATAGGCAATAATACCTACGTTTAAGTCTCCTTGAACAACTAGACCCAATAAGAAAAGTTCGTTTCCTAAATTGACCCGACCGGGAATTAAACTTAAAACCTTCAAATCTTTTACGCGTCAAGCCAACACTGACACAATGCGTCGAGGTCGCCGGTAATCTGTTTGTTGCGAAGCAACCTTCTTTTGTATTATAATTTTTAACTGGCTGTCTTTTATACTTTTTTATATTAAGAAAAAAATACTTTTGATTTGTCACTTACTCTTCAAATTGTCACAGAATTGTACGGTACGTTGCTTTTTATTTTCAATAATTATTTAATTTCTATCCTTTTATTAGTGCTTTCATTTCGTAGTTAGATTCATTCCTCATTTCGTCGTTTTCATTAATTTCTATCCTTTTATTAGTGCTTTCATTTCGTAGTTAGATTCATTCCTCATTTCGTCGTTTTCACTGTTGTTACTGGTGTTACCCAGAATTATGCAGATTGTTTAAATAATGAACTCATTGCACAGTTTTTTCAGCCTAGCCTTTAGTTGAAGTAGTCTAATTTCTAAACCCAGGCCATAATATTACCACACTATTTGCAATCCAATTTACAGTACCGTCCAATGATTCATGGCGGCCAGTGCATTTCGAAGCCCGCTTACACGCGCCGAAAAAGGTTTTCATAATAACTTGACGTCATTGAAAAATTGCATCTCGTAGGTCCTACACCGACGGCTTGTTAGGGCTATTACGCAACACGTTACCGGGTCGAGTCGCAATGGAAACACTAGAACACCAGCCATTGTGGCGGCGAGGTCGAGCGATCCTGCTCGCACCGGCGATCACAACAAAACAACTTACATGTGAATGAACAGAGTTGACGCGCGTGTGCCTCGGCCACCGAATGATCACTGGTGGGCCACTGGGCTCGGCTCGGCGTAGTGATGTGCATTCTGCTTCTAGATCGATGGCCCTTATTAGGTAGCGTGTTGTTAAGTTGCAATTGCGATTTTTTTTATTGTAATGTGCACCCAGTAGCGTAGTATCTACCACTTGTGCCCCGTGGCAAATTCATCGGATTTTTACTAAGCGTGCAATTAAAATTATGTTGGGAGTAAGTAGAGATTCTCTTCTGACCGGGGCCCGTGACAATTTACGGACTGCCACCCTGTTATGCAACAGTTGTGCACTAGGTATATCTCGCGTGTAGAGTTAACGCGGAAATTTCGCAAATATCATGATTCATGATTGTTCTAGAGGTAAAATACTTTTGTCGTTGCCATCATGCGTTCTGTGTGCATTTTTCTTTGATGACTTCAATGAAAAATAAATTGTGTTTCATTTGAATGTTAGTTCGTCAAAGTGATGCGTGCCTGGTAGGTATGTCTGACTGTCGGCAGAAACGACGAAGTTCTACAAATGTTAGCAAATTAATGTATGGTAGGTACCTACACATACAAGTAGGTAATTAATTATAAGACCACACTGACTGCATAAGGGGCTGCGCAGACGACAGACTTTTTGTGCGATAGAGTCTGCGTCTGAGACATTTAAAAAGAGCATCTAGGTCCCTACAGTTTTGCCGACAGAATGATCGAAGATGTGCGTTGAGTCTGTGAAATATCCGCGACAGTATTTTGCGCTACTGCATATAATTGCATGACCGACTAAAAAGTGCGTCACGGATAGTCTGTTGTCTGCGCTGCCCCTAAATGCTACCTTATGGTAAAATAAAAATATTGGCTGACTCGACAATAGGACAACAAAAAATAGTTCAACTTCATTTTAATTTTAAGTTTTAGATTACTTTTAATAAATTTAACTTTGTATCTTAGACAAATTTACGTTATCGACAATTTAGCAATAGGTGAGTGCTGTAATGACATCCTTATTCAGAGTTGTTACTTTTGATGCTGTTAGCATTACAAAATATGTATTATCTAGTGATTACTGTTCTTTTAATCATTCATTCATCTTTTAATTAGTAAGGATTAAAGTTGTTAGTAAGGGTTTGCTGTTTTGTAGATACAAGAGGAGTAGATTTATTGTATAGTCAAATTTAGAGAACATAAATAAAAAATCAGTCTTCGAATTAAACAATGGGTATCCTATATCGAAATAGGTAGTTTAGTGTAGGTATCTACGTCCAGGTAATTACCTACCTATTGTGTATCAATCTTGAATTTTTAAAGCCGAGAATTTGAATTGAGTAGCAACTGACAGGTAACTGACCAGTTACTAGCCAGTTGTCACAGCGACTTGGGCTTCTCTTTCGCTTTCCATCAGGCGTAGGGAAGCCATTATGTCGAGCTACTGTAAAAAAAAATACCGTCATAATTCACTAGGTATGGACTTATGGAGTTTTCCTAATAACTTACTTATATAATTACTGTTGTAAATCCAATAATAAGTGTATTTCATGGAAGTAATAAGTAATAGAGTTGTTTATTACTAAACTTCCATGGAACATCTAGCAAAGTTTATAAAATATGTATAATACTGCTGAAGTAAAATATCCAGGCGCTTTTATCACGCTTGCTCAAAACCATGGCTCAAAACCAAAATCTGATTTGATTTTGGTAACAAAATTACCGCTGAAGATCCTACAATTCAGAGAATCATCGTTTAAATCGAATAATGCATCAGTAATATCACCAAACGACTCTTAAAATAACTAACCTAGGGAAAGGAGACTAATTTTTCTTAGAAACATTCTATCCATTATCACACGTGATAGTGGATAATAATAATTTTATCCACTATCACGGACATCATTGTTCGGTGGCCTAACATCGCCTAACATAACATAAAAACATTTTTGGACTCTTGGAACATGTAGACTTTTACTGCTAAAAACATTGTTACCCAAAACACGCTTCTTCCTGTAAGTCCAAGGCTGTCAGCGTGTTTGACAGCTGTCACATAATGTGCATCTTTGCTTTCGCTTTGTGATTGCTGTGTAAAATTGTGTTGTGGTTCCTGTAAAATTCCAAACATTAGAACGCTACAGGATGTCCCATATAGATCCTGCTGGGCAGTCTTCGGACGAAGAGCCTTTGAAGCACATTTACGATCAAGCCATGAAGCTCTACGACCTCATAGAAACTAGCTATGAATCCACAGGCAGCGAAATGGTTCAGGTAAAATTGTTTGTTTTTTTACTTTCTTCTTTAATATTCACCCATATTCCTACTATTAATTAAAGCATTAATATTTTAGAGTAATTGTATCGTTAATTTACATAAATCGGTAGGGGAGTAGTGTTTAATATTGGATAAATAAGTTATCTTTCAAATTGAAGTCCTATTTATAATAACATGGCTGTTGTTATGAATTTCAGATAAGCATTAAGTCGGCGATATCTAAATTCGAGAAGGCTACGAAATTGGTCTCGTTATCTGGAATGTTCAGCAGAAACGAGAGCCTTGAAGAGTTGCCCACAGAGACACTCCAATATCTTCTATTGCCAGCACTACTTGGGACTTTGACACTGAAACTGAATGGATCATCTCGGAAAGAATTAATTAATCTGGCTGAAATATATTTCAAGTAAGTAGAAAGAAGATATTTTGTATTATTTTTGTGCAGTACACCATATTTTTCTATTTTGGCCTATATCTATGGTATCATCATCATCAGCCACTTACAGTCCACTGCTGGACATAGGCCACTCTCATTGTTTGCCACTTTGAGCTTGGGCTTCCCGTATCCAGTACTTGCCAGCCATCTCGAGCAAATTGTCACTCCACCTAGTCCCACTCTAAGTTTGATATGCCATCTGCCATTTAAGTTATTGTTACATTTGTATTGCTTCACATTGCATTTATTTTCAGAGACTTTATACAGAGGTGCAAGGACTACGGAGTCACTGACGTTGAGGTGCCGCAGACAAATGAGGAGAGTCAGGGTACCGTATCGAGGCCACAGAGTGAACAAGCTAAGATTGCAAAAATGGTGAGCATTTTTTGGGAAGCTTTTTGTGTACAATGTTAATTAGTGGTGCGGCTCAAGACCTGTACTGTGTTCAAGTTACATTTCCCTCTGATACTGACTGAAGAAGTGAACATAATATTTTTTTTTGCCTGATCTGCAATCAGTTTTCCACTATAAGCAGATCAGTTCTAGGTTTTTTGTCAGGCATCGAGTCTCCTCCAGCAAGGACGGGCCCTCTTTATTACTCGACAGGTCATCTTTTTTAAGGCACTTTTGGTTTTAAGTAATTTCGCTCAGTTTTACCGCAAGCATGTTTGGGTGGTTCATAAGCCGTCTTCTAACATACAACATAATATATAAACATCGCAATAACATGTAACAGTTTCTTGTTGATAAGAAACAATCCTAAATTCTCACTTCTTTGGAACATTAAAGAAAAGAAAACCTTGTTCGTGACATGTTATTTTTGATTTCCAAACTTTTTCAAATTTATTTTTAGCTGTGATACATACCCAGTAGCCCTAATCACTCCACTCTACTTTGAAGATATCTTTGTTAGACACATTGTAAAACCGCATAGCCCTGCTTTTGTGGAAATGCAATGTTTTTTTTATTAGTGAATGGGTAGCGCTTGACCTCAACTAGCCTGATGTTAAGCGATTTTGAAGCCTAAGATGAAGCGCTTACCCATCAAAAACGGATTCACTCTCGCCTTGAAAATCTGAAGATTATATTCCTCGGGGAACACGGACTCCGGCAAAGAGTTCCACAGTTTAGCGGTTCGCACTATGAATGAAGAGGCAAAGCGCTTTGTGCGAGTTTTTGGAACCTGCACCACAAATTGGTGTCTCCTCCTCGCCGTGTCCCTGCTCGTACGGTGGTAAAAAGGGGCAGATGGAATTAAATTGAATAATTCCGTAGCACACTCTCCAAAATGCAACCGATAGAAGACCGAAAGCCCAGCAACCTTACGACGGTGATCAAGACTTTGAAGTCTTGCATCACAGAGGGAGTCATTACCAATGAGTCTCCTGGCATGCCTCTCGATTGCCTCCAACGCCTCAAGTCAATCTTACTTATTCCGTTTTTTATTCTCAGGTTATGTCTAGGGAAGCAAAAATCAAAAGATATAACGATTTGAAGGAACTAAAGGAAAAATTAGCTACACTAGCAAAAGCGATGGAGTCACCATCAGCTGATGACGAAACCAAGAGATCTTACTTCACATCATTGCTGCAGAGCTTTGTGACCCAAGCTGTGGATGAGATCTGTAGCATTGAACAGGAGAGGCCCATTTTGGAATATATGGAGAAGCATGCAGGAGGTAAGCGTAATAATCTTCATAGAGAATGAAATTTTTAAAGTCATTATAAAATAAAAATAAATTACTTAAAAATCTGTCCTGTCCTATTAAATATTATTTGAAACTTTGACTATGATTTGATAATTTTTATTGAACGCCTGGGTGTGCATACAAGCTATATATATAGCTCAATGTACGGCCACAAAGTCTTATGCACACCCAGATCTACGGCTTAATGGGAGTTGCGTGCGAGCTCTATATGACGAAAGTTAACTGTCGGTCGACAGAGCCGAAGCCGTCCAAGGAGGCGCGTCGGCCGGCCCCGCTCAAGCCGGTGATCATCGCGCGCGACGCCGTGCAGAAGGCCGTGTTCGGCGCGGGCTACCCCGCCATCCCCGCCATGACCGTCGAGGAGTTCTACGACCAGCGCGTCAGGGACGGCATGTCAGTATATTTTTATTATTACCAGTTACTTGCCAGTTGTCACAGCGATTTGGGCTTCTAAGAGCCCTACCTGGGCATAGCGAATCTTCGCTCGTATTGAGCCGCCCGTCCGAGGAAGGACCTCCACCCTATAGAATACCGCAGCCAAACGACCTCCGGGTCGTGTTTCCGCTGGTGAGTAGGGTCTCCGGAGCTCGTGGGGGGTAGGGTTGGGCCGGCATGGCAGTGGCAACTGACAGGTTACTAACCAGTTACTTGCCAGTTGTCACAGCGATTTGGGCTTCTCTTTCGCTTTCCATCAGGCGTAGGGAAGCCATAATGTCGAGCTATTATAAAAAAAAAATATTGCAATCCTAGGTTCATTAGGCGGGGCGTGAAACGGCATCTCAGTGGGCCTTCAGGGTAAGAGCGACGGGCGCGGTGGGTATGCCCTATTGTGCCTGTCGACCTGACATTTGGACCTCACGACCGCTTACCATCAGGTGGAATGATAGCATCGCTCTTTTTATAAAAAAAAATTGCCCCTTTTGGTTGTGTAGTGATGGAAAATGTAAGATGGGACGAAAGGGAGCAGCTTATCATCTTTTCCCTCCAAGCTAACCTCACCTGCTTGTGGTGCATCCTGCCGAATGACAAACGAGGCACTGGCAACCGACTGGCGGCGGTATAACCATCACGATTGAAGGCGTAGCTAAATACCACAGACCAATGACGTGCAGCAGCGTCACCGGAGCGAGGAGCTACGCCCTGCGATCGCCAACCCGCCTGCCCAGAGTGGCGATTATGGGTATATCCTCCAGATGTCTGCCCTAGGTGGCGGAGAACTGGAGAGGCCTATGTCCAGCAGTGGACTGCAATAGGCTGATGTTGATCGAAAATGAGACGTCTAGCTTTAATTATTTACATACAGTTTATGTACATAAGAAAGTTTACACCGCACTCAACACAAAAGATAGTATTGCACTTGTACGAAGCCAGGTCAGGTCCCTAGTTTATAATAATTAATGTTAACGATGATTGATTAACTTTCAATACAATTATGGGCTATTTCAGATTCCCTGGAGGCACAAATATACCACATCAAACCATTCAGAACACAGAGACCGACGGAGATGAGGCTGAGAACATTCGTAAGGTAAATAAGTAACTAACTACACTCGGCGTCAAAAAAATCGCACCTTCGCGAAAATAACTTTCAAAATGGTATTAACCTTTGATACGCATATGTACCCCTACCAATATTGGTATCATTTGAAAGCTCAATAAATAAGCTTTAAGAAAATCATCACTTCATTTCATAAAAATAAAAATTGACGCCACAGTTGCGATTTTTAAAAAATATGGTCATTTTGTTATTTTTGAGGTCCGCCAATTGCGCTAACTTTAATGTGTACAACAAGGTCGATACCGATTCAATTGGGGGTTTTTGCTAACAAACAAGTTAAGAAGGACAAAATGAAAGAATTGTCACAAGAAACACAGCTTGAATATGGATACCACACTTGAAGAAGCTGGTCAAATGATTGTACTGCTTCAATCAGGTATGCGGTAGGGTGAAGTCGGTTGGCAACTGAACTTGAACCGTTTTTGGTTTCGAAAAGTATACCATCGGTTCCTGGAGACCGGTGGCTACATCCATAGCCAAGGGTTTGGTAGATTTCACTGCATTTCGGAGAGAGCCAACCGCTTTCTTGTTTCAATGTGTTTACGAAATCGGTTCTCAAATGCCTTTGAGTTACAACAGGCAGCTTCAAACAGCACGCAGAAGAACCGTAAGTGTGTGTAGACACAGACGAAGACTGAGGGAGGAGAAGGAAATGGCGCACAGAGCTGCTAGGAGTCCAAAATTAACGGCAGCCCATCGACAAGTCGCTTGAAATTTGCTCGCGACCATGTTGATTGGACTCTTGACCAATGAAGGGCTGTAGTCTTCTCAGACGAGATGAATGTGTGCCTCTGTTGCTACGATAGACGCAAGAGAGTATATCGAAAACATGGAGGACGTTTTACCCACGTTTGGGTATCCAGGACTGTTGAATACGGCGTCGTGTCCTGTATGTTCTGGGGCAACATGTCGGCTGACGGCAAAACCGAACTTCTTTGCGTCTCTCGGACTCAAATTACTCGCGGGTGAGGGTCGCTGACTGCGTTCCGGTACATTACAACGATCCTGGAAGAACATGTGGTCCCATACGCCGGTTTTGGAGGCGAAGAGTTTCAGCTAAGGCACGATAACGCCCGCGTTCACACTGCAGTGATTGTGCGTGAATACCTTCAAGAGGTTGGGATCTCTGTCACGCAGTGGCCAGCCCAAAATTCAGAGCTAAACCCCATAGAGCATCTCTTAGGCCATTCAAAGAGTAGGGTTCGATCTCGTGATTCCGTTTCCACCACACTCCAGGAACTCGAATGTGCCGTGATGGAAGAATGGGTGTTAAAATTGGTTAGATCCATGAGGAAGTGCATGGAAGCTGCTATCAGAGCAAAGGGGGGTAACACTACATTTTAGGTCACTTTTAACCCTGTTTTGTAATTTTTTAAAAATTATTTACTTGTTTTTTTTAATCAATTTTAGTTGAAAATTTTTATGGTTTTGGAAAAGTATTTTTTCACATGTATTCCAGTAATAAAAATAAATAAATTTTATTGTTTTTGTATACCCCTTTTCATTACCTTTCCAACGATACCAAAAACCAACCAAATAATTGGGTCTTAATGAGCTTAAAAGTTGTTTGAAGTATTTTTTTCAAAAGGTGCGATTTTTTTGACGCTGAGTGTAGATCGGCGCAGTGACCCAAGCCGAGTCTTGGCCTCCAATAATAAGAGCCTCCATCTAGGCCTGTCTGTCTGTCTGTAAGGTAAATAAATGTTCTATATTTGATACTAAGTACCCTAAACCGATGAGCATGTATGAAGAGATTGATAGGTGTGGACGAAGCAAAAGCTGTGTACCAAGATTGTGGCAAATGGAGGAATGTGGTCTCTGTCTATCACTCTTGGAGGAAACGTGTTATGTATGGATGTACATTTGTTAATAATGCTTTGAATGAAAGGTGATGAAATGAATGATTTTTTTACAAGTAAATAAGTAGCGCTTGATCCCAATTCTCCAGCCAGATGTTAAGCGACGTTAGAGCCCACGACGGATCGCGCTCACCCGACAAAAACCAATCAACTCTTGCCTTGAACATCGAAAGATCTGGGGGCACGGTAGTGCCCCCGCCAAGTAGAGCAAAAAATTATATCTATCGGGGAACATGAATTTTAGCAAACAATCCTATTCTATAATTTTAAACGTGCGGTGACGGGTAAAGAAAAATGTCACCACCTATTCTATATGACAGGCTCGGTGGCTCATTTGGTAGTGACCTCTGCCCTCTGAGCCAAGGGTCGTGGGTTCGATTCCCGCACAGTACAAACATTTGTGTTCATGAACATGTCTGTTTGTATTGGTCTGGGTGTTTTCTATGTATAATATGTATTTATTTACAAAAAAAATGTATCTAAGTAAGTTTATCAGTTGTCTAATACCCATAGTACAAGCTTCGGCTTAGTTTGGGGCTAGGTGGCGCTGTGTGGCCCAGCGTGGCATGTCTTGGGTTATTTATTTATTTATCCTTTTTCAATCGATCCCTCTTCAATCCTTCACCCTATTTTTCGCTCCAGTATTAAAGTTGTCGCATAGAGGGCGTTCTAACATGAATATGTTCGGACCAATAGGAGCAGCTGGTGGAGGACGACGACCCCGAGGAGCTGGCGCGCATGCGCGGCGCGGACGAGTACAAGGACGACCACCGCCGCGGCTGGGGCAACCGCCACAACCGCAGCTAACCGGACGTGCCCACTACGATTCTGTTCACTTTACATCTCATTATCACCAGCCTATTACAGTCCACTGCTGGACATAGGCCTCTCCAGCTGTTCGCCACTTAGAGCAAACATCTGGAGGATATACCCATAACTTAACATCTTACTTTAAATTTGGTCCACTTATAATAAGGGGCCATCCACAAAATATTTCAAATTATAGTGTTTCCTGATGTGAACATTACCACGATAGAGCCTCAACATACAGTAATGGGATATAAGCAGCTAAAGAGTTATTTTATACGAATTCCTCATTAAGTACTGCAGATTGATACCTCAGATCTTAATATTAAATAGTACAGAACGTTCGTTATTCGATTATTTCGCCACAAAATATCTATCTATAACTTGTCCCTTATCGACCATGCAAGACAGTGGCGCCAACTTGTGAGCACAAAAACGTCTTAAATTAGGTTTCTTTCCGGACGTTTGTTAAAAATCCTGTCAAGAAAAGTGAAGCGTAATATACTATGTGTTTTCAAATGTGCTACATTCAAGCGGAAACTAATTAATAGATGTATTGTGTCTGTAAGAACGTATTATTATGTATTCTAATTATTATCCACTTATACCGTGTTCAATGCGCGATGTTTAGAGAACAAAATATACATACATCGTGTTTATTTTACATGAAAGTAGTTTTATTTTAACTAATAATTGTAACTAGAAATCGTCAAATCTAAAACTATTCGCCCCACTACCGCTTTTACGCACACAAACAAATTTCAAAGATGAAAATAATACATATACGAGTATATGTTACTGTAAAAGCTCGAAGTATGGTAAATCTTAACATTTAAGTGTAAGTCTTAGGATTTACCGACATGAGTTGGTAAATGTAAGTATTTCTGAAGATTGACAGGCTCGGTGGCTCAATTGGTAGTGACCTCTGCCTTCTGAGCCAAGGGTCGTGGGTTCGATCCCCGCACATTACAAACATTTGTGTGCATGAACATGTCTGTTTGTATTGGTCTGGGTGTTTTCTATGTATAATATGTATTTATTTACAAAAAAAAAAGTATCTAAGTAAGTTTATCAGTTGTCTAGTACCCATAGTACAAGCTTCGGCTTAGTTTGGGGCTAGATGGCTCTGTGTGGCCCAGCGTGGCATGTCTTGGGTAAAAAAAAAAAAAAAGATACGACGATATTTTCAAGCTTTTACCATTCGAATTCAGTAAATGATAGGTTTTACAATTATCAGCTGGTAGATGTTCGATTTAAGAGTAAAACATGAGTAATTCTTAATAATTACTGCCTGGGGGAGCAGCAGGTTATGTGGGACTCGCTCCGCGTCGGCAGAGAATACCCACTAAAAAACCCGTCTAATGCACCTTGGGTGACGGTAACACGGGTCCTTTAACTATTACGCCGTGAAGCCGTCAGCGCTGATCTACGAAGCAGACTCGGGCTGGCCGTGTTTGCAACCCGTCGCGTGTTATACGTCATACAGCTTACATATTCCATTACTAGCTGTGCCGGCGGCGTCGCACGCGTGGATATCGGGTTTCAAAATAACGGACTGCCATAAAATGATACCTAAATTTTAAGTTAGACTTCTAGCAATACATTGGTAAAAACCGCATTTAATTCCATGCAGTAGTTTTCGCGTAATGCACGATCAAACAGACAGATAAAAATTTCTCCCGTTTTCCCAACACTTCCATCACTGCTCTGCTCCTATTGATTGTAGCATGATGAAAAGTATACTATAACCTATAACCTGCCCAGGAGTACGAAGAATAATTGTACCAAGTTTCGTCCAAAACCGTCCAGTAGTTTTTTTTTCTATAACGAACATACAGACAGACAAAAATTTTACTGATTGCATTTTTGGCATCAGTATCGATCACTAATCACCCCCTGATAGTTACTACAGATTTATTATAAGTATAGATGTCCCTCCTGCCCTTGACCCGACCACACACGGCGGCCATTCATTCTCGTGTCGACACCGCTCCACCGCAGTGACGAGTGCAGTCGCTGCGGTAAAGGTCAGTATGCACCTGTTATACTTTCCCGTCGAGATGGAAAGTGCCTCGTCCGTAATCGTAATTGAAGTATATGCGTGAGCGCTTACGCCGCGGGTGTCCTCAAATGACTTAATGTGTTTATTGATTGGCTGACATGGAAGTAAATAAATAACCCAAGACATGCCACGCTGGGCCACACATCGCCATCTAGCCCCAAACTAAGCCGAAGCTTGTACTATGGGTACTAGACAACTGATAAACTTGATCATCATCAGCCCGTGTCAGTCCACTGCTGGACATAGGCCTCTACCAATGTTCGCCACCCTGATCGATAAACTTACTTAGATACTTTTTTTTTGAAAATAAATACATATTATACATAGCAAACACCCAGACCAATACAAACAGACATGTTAATGAACACAAATGTTTGTGCTGTGCGGGAATCGAGCCCACGACCCTTGGCACAGAAGGCAGAGGTCACTACCAAATGAGCCATCGAACCAATCAAGTTTCTCCGCACTCAGGTTGGTTTTAAACAAAGGGAATAGGTTCAGTGAAGTTTTAACAGCCATCTGTGATTGCAGGAGATGTTCCATGACCCATGTCGGACTTCGCTTGCTTGTGTGGGTGTATCTCTTCAGATAATGTCCCATTTGATCTGTTTTCCCACGTGCGTAGGGATGTGTTCATTAGCTGAGATAATGCCTATAGGCGGGGGTGCGACTGGAGTATCGGAACAACACTCATCATCATCACGAGTCTGCAAACGTCCACTGCTGGACATATGGCATCGCTTCAGTAGCGCGTTTTCATCGCTTCTGTAGCGCGTTGGCATCTCATCTGTAGCGCGTTTCCATCGCTTCTGTAGCGCGTTGGCATCTCATCTGTAGCGCGATTGGCATCTCTTCTGGAGCGCGTTTCAACCGCTTCTGTAGCGCGTTGGCATTTCAACTGTAGCGCGTTTTCATCGCTTCTGTGGCACGTTGGCATTTCATCTGTAGCGCGGTTGGCATCTCTTCTGTAGCGCGTTTTCATCGCTTCTGTAGCGCGTTGGCATTTCATCTGCAGCGCGTTGATATTTCAACTGTAGCGCGTTTTCATCGCTTCTGTAGCGCGTTGGCATTTCATCTGTAGCGCCGCTGGCATCTCTTCTGTAGCGCGTTTGCATCTCATCAGTGAAAGAGAAGCTCGAGTTGCTGTGACAACGGGCAAGTATCTAGTCAGTTACTTGTCAGTTGCCACCGTCATGCCGGCCCAATCAGAAACACGACCCGAACTTCATTTGGCTGCGGTATTCTATAGGGTCCTTCCTCGGACATGCGGCTCAATTCGAGCGAAGATTCGCTATGCCCTACCTCTCTTGAAATCTCTACATAAACAAAGATAAACACATAATAGTGTGTATATGTGTTTACCTTATACTTATGTAATAAACATGTACTTACAGATGACAATTAGCTTATTAAATAAAAGGGCCTCACTCACAGCATTAAATAGATAGATATTCTTTATAACACATCATGCAGTTAATTTAAAATTCAAAACCCAAATGTAAAGCAGCAAGATATTCACTCATCTAGGCTCCCCGCGGCGCTGC
Source organism: Conogethes punctiferalis (assembly GCA_031163375.1). Classification (NCBI taxonomy): domain Eukaryota; kingdom Metazoa; phylum Arthropoda; class Insecta; order Lepidoptera; family Crambidae; genus Conogethes; species Conogethes punctiferalis. Next base: position 19,285,721 of record CM062079.1, read on the forward strand.
TACGCGCTTAATTGCGCTATATACGCGATACACTTTCGCTTTCCGCGGTAATGGTGCACCTGCACACACTGACCTTTAGTGCAGTATGTGCACAGCTGGACAAGTGTCCAGCTGTGCACATAACGTAACATGTGGAGCCGTATAAGTATACGGCTCCACATGTTGGTAAATAAAATAAAAAATAAAATAAAATAGTTTATTTCTGCAAATAGATTCACTAGTAATACTTTTGCACGTCAAACTTTTTTCCTACCAGCACTTCGACGTGTAGCCTGCTGAGAAGAAGTGCCGCAACAAACTCAACAGTTAGCCTTTTTTAAAATATATAATACAATACAATAATATCGTTTTAAAAGGTAGAAAAAATAACACACGAATGAAGTGATTATGTACTTTGTTGTTTACCTGTTTGTCACACTGGAACCGGGTGGATGGCTGATTATGACTATTACGAGCTGGATTACACATAGCATGTATTAAATGTGTACCGAAACAGGGTTTTTACATATTTCGTAAAATTTTAGTTTGAGTGCGACACAATCCAGAAAAGGTAACAATTGTATACTATTATCATCATCATCAGCCTATTGCAGTCCACTGCTGGACATCCTCTCCTGTAGTTCGCCTAGGGCAAACCTCTGCAGGATATACCCATAATCGCCACCCTGGGCAGGCGGGTTGGCGATCGCAAGGCGTAGCTTCTCGCACCGGTTACACTGCTGCCTGTTATCGGCCTGTGGCCGCCACCAGTCGGTTGCCAGAACCTCGTTTGTTCTTCAGCAGGATGCACCACGGGCAGGTGAGGGTGGCTTGAAGCGAAAAGATGATGTGTCGCTCCCTTACATCCTGTTAAGTGTTGGACGCGTGTTCACAGCAAAAACCTACAAAGAACTAGCAAAAGCTGCGTATTGAGGAGGCCATTTGCTAATACGAGTCCATGGGACTTGCACCACAAAACGATGGCTTTTTGTCGTATCTCTACTCGTCCGATCAAAAAGCGGCCAAGTGCGCGTCCGACTCGTTTTGAAGGGTTTCGTTTCAGCAAGTAACATAATATTTGAAGGAAAGGTAATTTTTTCTTAGAAGCAGTGTTCACTACCAATCGGGATGATGAAGGATGGAAGCATGAAACTGGTCACAGTTGTCTGGATCCCTTCAGTCATCCCTCCTGTCACAAAAAAAGCGATAGACATCAGCCAGCAGTCACAATTTCCACATCGCGATTTCTAAATATAAAAGTCTAACCGTTTCTCTAGTCTATGGCGACTTATAGGGCAACGAGAGCGGTCCACTTCCGCCGCCCCGTATGGCGGCGCGTGCGCCGGAAACCGCGCCGACCTTCATCTAACGACTAATGGATATGATATTTTTTTTATTTATTTAGGTAAACTAAAGTCTGCAGGCCCATGACGTGGGTGCACCTTAATTGGTGAAAATATTTTTTTTTTATAATGAAATGCAAAGGTTTTATTTTTTTTTCATGCAAGAGGCGGCATACGAGAAAATTAATGTGATGCCTGATAGTAAACACCGATTTTAAATGTTTTACTTAGGTAGCTACAAATTACGAATACCTACCTACGTCCTTTCGACAAATAGTATTCTTATCTTTTCGTCGTAAAGCTGGCCCATAGCTTGATTTCTGACCTTCTGGTTTGAGTTTTGACTGTCCTAAGCTATGTATTTCCTCCGCATCATACTCAAGCACTAAGTTACTGCCCGTTAGACATTAGAGTCTAATCCTTTCAGATAGACATCGGCTAATAAAACAAACGGTTAATCAAAGCCATAATAGTAGTCCCCGGACCAGGAGTGCCGGCCGCTTGTCGTCGGTGGCTGGCCAGGGCATACAGGGATGCGGCCGTATGCTTCGGCGTTACCCGTGTCCCTGCAACTTGCTGCCCATTGGCGACACAGGGGGGATTAGTGGGTATACCCTCCTATTTCGGGCGGTGTGTGTCCCATACACCATGTCGCCTCCTCCCAGAGGTGGCATGAGGGTGCCTAATGCATTCCCCTCTAGAAAAAAAATGAAATAATAGTAGTAGGTACATACAGTGTGTGTACCGCATCCATCTGGCTTGAATCGGACAGCCGTTACAAAGCTACCTGCCGCTTACAAATCGCTGCTCATTTGCATGTAGCACAAATCAGCTGATAACCATCGGCCAGGGATAAAATGTTCTTATGACGGATTGTTTTGTTTTTAATTAAGTTTTCCAACTTATCTGTCTCGTAGCGTTTTCCCTCTACATTTTTAGAACAGGATTTGGATATAAGTCCTTACGGCGTTATCGCACACGTTTTACGTTTTAAATTTATCGATTTTAGCAATACCGGAAAGCGGGTGAAATGGAAGTCATGACGTGAGATTAAATCTACGGGTCCCCAGGCCAAAAATGATCACCCTAGGTTTTGAAATAGGTACCTACTTTCATCTTAAATATAAGACCTAAGTTATTTGGCTGATTCAATCATCATCCTCTTAGCGTTATCCCGGTTTGTGCCTCTAGGCCCAGGGTCCGCTTTAACCATGATCTTAGATTTAGCGAGTCTGGTTATCACATTGAAGCGACTGCCATCTGACCTTCGTAACCCTCAGAAAGGGGAATCAGACAAATTTGGATCATTGTTACACATTCAGAATTAAACTGGATGTGCAGGTTTCCTCACGATGTTTTCCTTCACCGCTAAGCTAGTGGTATAAGTGGCTGATTCAAACATATCGATTTAATTTACCCTTATTAAATGGCTGTATTATTATACATATACTTGTGAACATTCGCATTTTTACCGCGAGCTGTAACGGCCACACACCGTTAGCAGGCTTCAGCTTAAGAGGACACAGCACACCCAATGGGCACTGTGTCGGCCTTTATAACGCAAATACGCCGATGCAATCCTTATTTGTGGCGGCTTATGTTCGCATAATGGAACCGACGGCTTCGAGAGAACTTGGACCTCCAAGATCTACAAGACCTCTTGGATCTACAAGAGAGTATGCTTCGCAATGACTGCGACGAAATTAGGAAATGTGCCGCTAAGCTGTTAATACTTCCGACCAAATGTCGGCCACAGACGCTAATCTCTAAAAAAGATATCGACTTTTAGTCACCATCTCAAACGCCTTGACAACTCAAAAGTTTCTGTAAAGATGGGTCGCCACAATGACGACGTTTGCCAATTTTTCTTTTTCTTCAAATTAAATATTTCGTGGTAAATCTTTTGTGGTAGTCGCACGAGAAATAATAGTTAATGACTTTATTACTTCCAAGATTCTATATCAAATATTAGAATCTTTTAGTAATCATATTAAGAGCCTTATAAAAAAAATATTACCTAAATCTCATTTCATTCACTTTGTTGGGATGATATTGACAGTTTGACACGGCGGGGTAGAAATCAGGCGACCAAAACGATTAAGTGTTTTCTGGAACAAGCGGCAAGCCATTTTATAGCTAAGATTATAGCTAAGGTTTTATCTTGTGTGTACTTAATAAAGGACTGACACTCATATCAGTGAGAATCGGACTCCACCGTACCACGATCAAAAACAGGACACCAAAAAGGTCAACGAACTACATTGCACTTAAAAACTCAGTCTGTCAGGATTGGCAGGACCATCACAACCTAACTGTTTTGCACCAACTCCATTGCGCTACCACCAATGAATAAATATAATTATCCGTAGATAATAATTGAGTGGGAGCTATAAAAGGCCGGTTCCTACGTTGTACCCGTTTGGCTCATGATTTCGGTCCACTTCAAAGGCACGCAGTGGCAGGTTCCGTTAGTGCGCGCACGCAGGGATTTGCATTTCAACTAGGGATGCCAAATACATGCAGGATTACGAATATTTTCGTTTCGCCAGGAAAATTTTGCAAAATGGATAATTGTTTTTAGAAATTGATATTATACATATTACCTTATAGCTGTCCGTTGCTGGATATAAACCACGAGTTGTGCCAAAGAGCCCTGACCTGACTTTCTATCGGGTGGAAATCTTCTCACATCTTGTCTATTCACGGTCTTTACTTGAAGTCTCGTCTGCTTCAGCGGCTTTACGTCCTCCCACAGTTCTCTGCAGATGACATCAGTTTATTTTCCAAGCATATCTCGCTCTGTTGCGCCTTTGTGGTCAGTTGCAGATAATTTACTGCGTTGCTGTGGAGTGCTTCGTAGAACTAGTGTATATTCGTAATTTAGTGTTTAGATTTAAGTGTAATTTTGTTACCAAATAAACAAATTTTCTTTCTTTCTTTCTTTATTCGTACGTGCGACTGACGTCGGCTTAGAATGAAACCAAGCCTTATGTAGGCTAGTTCTGTCAGTGTCCACATTTCGTTACCCTACGTTAAGACAGTTCAACATAGTTAAAGATCAGAACAGTACGATTATATTGAATGTTAACACTAACACCGTAGGTGTATCACACAAACAACGTACCTGCGAAACTTACGAGTTCAGCTTTATATTGTAATCTAGGCCCCTACCACCAAAAACGAAACGACCGCGTACTTCTGCACCATAAATTCCTCCCATTTGTCCCTCCCGTGTTCGAAGATACAAACTAAAACTCGTCAAAGTCGATTTTCATTAATTTAATTCATATATTCGAATGTGGCCCTGGGATTGTAAAGAGCGATAGGTAATGTTTCTTTCTGTGCAGAATAGAAAAGTAATGTCAAACAGTCAAATCTATGAAAAGTAAACAAAAATGACCTTTCTGCAACTTTCAGAAAGTAGATTCTATCTAGAAGAATCGGCAAGAGACAGGTTGCTGTTTTTTTACCGGCAATTGTTTTATTGTACTAAGCGGTCCCAGGATAATCTAGGATTTCCCAGGCTCCTGGCAACCCTAACTCATCTGAAGCCGATCTGGGTCAGGTGGGCAGGCTGCGTAATGAATGGGACTCCCTCGGGCTTGCGAAAGTGCTAACTTTGTAATATCTTTAACTGTCACTGACATAGTTTTAATGGAATATATGCAAATGGTTAGCGCTACTGCAACTTCTCCAAGCTGTTTTAATTAGATGCAATTTTTGCAACTAATGAAGTAGGTACAGGCCATTCATTGCAGGAATATGCAGGATTTATTTTTATGTTGTGTCGTTAGTTGACATGTTTTGAATAGACATAATATTACCACATAAAAAAACGAATTCGTAGAAATGAAATGAAAGAATGAAAATACTGGGTGGGTTGTACACCTACCTACTTGAAAAACAGCTATAATCATAGCCAATGATTATAATTATTTCCACCATCAGACCAGTCAAATTTTATTTTCTTCTGATATCATGACTGTTTTTCGAACTACATAGGTAGAATAACTACTATTATTTTTAGACTATTAATTCGCTTTTTTTATAGCGGCAGAGCATAGTACCTAGCTCTCGTCGCCTAATGGAAAGCGAAAGAGAGGCCCGAGTCGTTTTTGAAGAGTTGTTCCACCTTAGACACCTGAGCAAATCACCTAGGTGATTATACTCCCGCAAAAATTTGACAGAAGCGTACTTAAGGCACCTGGCCAGGGGATTAAAGTCGACTGTAAATAAAATGAATTTTCTAGTTACTTAAGTACACTCTACATGTTATGTGACAGAAGAGCCCATATGAGACACAGGTGAGCGAGCTTATCTGAAGCTTAATCGATAAACGACATTACCTTGTACGTAACCTTAACCATTATCTGGTGCAATGACTGCAATGTTGGCAGCTTTACGCGCCGGATAGGTACTTCATTAGCGGTGATCATATCTGCGAAACTAGATCGCGTGTGCGAGTTATGAGTCTCAAGATTTATCGGTCGATCCGAGATACGCTCGGGAATGCGCTGGGGGCAATCGCGTTAACGAATTGCTATTGAAACGGACGATGAAACGCTTGATGCTTCAGCCGTAAGGTAAGAACATATCCTGGGTATCATTGTCCGTGTCGTTTCCGGATTTAGAAAAGAACCACACCATCTCATCCCGTGGGTTCATCTGAGTAAAAATAAAACCTTCTGCTGTCACCAACTTGCCTGCAAAGCGTGGTGTCTATGGCATATCCCCCAAATGACAAATTGTCATTGAGGGTGCCCATGTCCAGCAGCGGACGTGTGCAGGTTGATGATGATGATGTCGATGGGTATCGTATTAGTTCTACATATACCTCTTCTTTCTTTATCAATCTATGCTGTCCCACTGCTAGACAAAGGTCTCCCTTATCAACTCATGACTCACTCTCACTCACTCAAATTTATCCACAGCTCTCTGTCGAAAGCCAGAGCCTGCCAATCCCTTGATTGACCAGATCGTCATATTATCTTTTCTTAGGCCTTCCCCTCGAGCGATAGCCGTCTTCTGGCATCCATTGTGTGGCCATCCTCCAGCCCATCTCTATTCTTTTATCCTACACACATGGCCTGTCCAACACATACCTAAGTATAGGTACTTAGTCGTTGTTTATTTTGCCTTTAACACTTAGTAGGTGTATTTTATAGCTTGTTCAATTAGCCTTCATCTATTGGTGCTAATATCACTGTGGCCCATAAAGCCATCAACGTTTCAATACCACGTGGAAAAGCCATCGTATGCGCGCGCGCCGCTTCCGCCCGATATCCCGGACCAAACACGGCAGTCGCGACTTCTAATGACAGGAAGCGGTTTCGTTCATCTTAACCCTATAACCGGTGTAGACATTAAGAATTTTCAACCCTATTCCAATTGAATAGAGTCCATGATATGACATCAATTTCACATAGCCAAGTGGCCCAGTATGAACTGGCGCGTGCTGTAATGAAATTAAATATGAACCTACCTATAGTGAAGTATGTCTTTATTGGCTATTATGCACTTGTACAATGAGTAATAGAAATAATGCAAGCCTTTTATGGGCTTATAACAGCTGTTTGTATGGAACGGCAAAGCATAACAGTTTAATAGGTCCCTTGACTCAAATAATTGACGCATTGAGTTATTTCATCAAGTATCTCTGTATTTACTATATTATGTTCTATTTAGAGCCAGTCTGCTTAATAATTAGGTGCTTATTTCTTATTGTACAGTTGGCTACGTATCAACCTGGGATAGGTAAGAAGACAGACTGTAAAACAATAACAGCATTTTTAGTAAATAAAAAACTGACTTCTATAATGGTGAAGATAGGAAGTACAGCCTTTCGAACAAAAAATAAATTTTAAAATCGTTTCACAATTCTCTGAGATATGTGGCAACAAACATACAACAACAACAAAATTAGTCGAATGACGAACCTCCTCCTCTTTTTGAAGTCGGCTAAAACGGCTGATATTTCTTAAGAATAATCGTAATTATACTATCTCCCAAAGTAACAACTTTAAATTTGCACAACGTTTACATTTTACTCTATTTATTACTTTACTAGCTGTGCCAGCGGCGTCGCACGCTTGGATATCGGGTTTCAAAAATAACGGACTTCCATAAAATACTTATACCTATACCTAAGTTTTAAGTTAGACCTCTAGTAATACATTAGTGAAAATCGTATTCAATTTCATGCAGTAGTTTTTGAGAGATGCGCGTTCAAAAAATTTCTCCCGTTTTCTTAACATTTCCCTTCACTGCTCTGCTCCTATTAATAGTAGCGTGATGAAAAGTACCCTATAACCTGCCCAGGAGTATGAAAAATAATTGTACCAAGTTTCGTTAAAATCCGTTGAGTAGTTTTTGTTTCTATAACGAACATACAGACAGACAGACAGACAGACAGACAGACAGACAGACAAAAATTTTACTGATTGCATTTTTGGCATCAGTATCGATCACTAATCATCCCCTGATAGTTATTTTGAAAATATATTTAATGTACAGAATTGACCTCTCTACAGATTTATTATAAGTATAGATTATCAGCATTTTGTTCGCCTGAAAACAGTGAGTCAGTTACTGACTGTGATACTTATAATTCTCAAGGTTCAAAACGTGTGGTATCGTCGAAGAAACCGTTCCGATGCTAAAGAGGCCGATTACACGAATACGGAATAGGCTTCCAGTTTTGAATACTACATTTTCAAGTACGAAATGTGTTGGTTTTCAAGATAACGCCCAATATTAAGGAACTGTGAGTACGTGTGATGTGTTTATCTCCCGTTATCAACTCGTGTAACTGACTGTAGGTAACTATCTTTGTTTCTCGTAGTGTTCGAAGGTGTAACTTGTGTGTGAGACTATTAAATTCGGGTGTTTTTGAAGAGTATTTTACGCCTAACAAGTTCGCTACTGGAAGGTGGTTTGAAGATGTTGGAGAGTGAAACTAAGTCTTCGGAGGTACGTCTTTTCGGTTTTTACATTTAGGATAAGGCCCTTAAAATGTTTTGAAGAGTTGTTATGATGACATCATGCGAAAATTAACATGATATCTAATTTGAATCTAAAACTAAGCACAAGTCAACCCCTTGTATTCAACATGCTTGTCTTGATTTGACTGGCTCGGTGGCTCAATTGGTAGTGACCCCTGCCTTCTGAACCAAGGGTCGTGGGTTCGATTCCCACCCGGGTCAAACATTCGTGTGATGAACACTTGTGTTTGTCCCGTGTCTGGGTGTTTATATTTGTATTTAAGTATTTATTTGTGGTACCTTCGTTGTTCTGATACCCATAACACAAGTGCTTAAGCTGCTTACTTTGGGATCGGAGCAATGTATGTGATGTTGTCTAATATTTATTTATATTTATATTTATTTTAAAGTTGGTAGGTATACATATTATAGTGTGAACTCTGACGGTCGGCCCATTCTTTAAGGTAGAGTGCGTGTCACGTTACCTACATCAGCACATGTTTTAAAGTACCGAATCAGATATAAGGTTATAAATTACTTAAGTTTAATTGCGATTAACACTTTATTAACGGGACTCGCGACAGTTATTTATTATAATGGGTACATATTAAATGTCGGTCTTGATTCCCCTGAATTAAATTTTCTATTCATTTGTTACATTTTCCCAAAGAGTTTCCATTACAAAGTCCAGCGAGATATGTGACGGAAGTAGTTTGATGTGTGCCGGTCGAAGTTTCACAAAGCTGTAGTTACCATTAGGAAGTGCAATTAGCTTCCGCGTCCAAATCAAACAGATGTACCTATTGGCTGATGAGTGATGACAGACGAACAAACAGTCGTACATGTGCAAATCCACCGCACGGGAGTGTTCAAGACAAGTGTTTTATGCGAAATTACGTCAACGCAAACTTAGAAAGTTACCTGTCTTCATTTTTCGACAGGGTTGTCTACAAAATGGCTGTATTTATATTAATTTTCATTCTCTATGAATACCTGAAGGTAAGGTAAATATTTTTTGCTTACTTTTTCTGAAACAATTGAAATCGTTTTGCTAATTAAGAGTAACGATATAATTTACACAATTTTTATGCCATAAAAACTCAGCATTAGTCACGACGTATCTCCAGAAGGCAGTGGTTATGATTCTAAGTACGAGTAGGTTCCTACCTAATATTTGGATATTATATTAACAGCAGAGATAAATAAATATATGTAGGTGTGTGTATAAATTCAAACAGCATACTTGTACGTTACGTTTAGCTCCTACTTAATCTAAACTTTTTTTATTCGTTTGGAAACATAGTTAGAACTTTTGTGGGTATTCTAAGTTACGGCAAGCTCGTAATAAACCAATGGCATCCCTACGAGTAAAGCGCAGGCGCAAGCTCTCGGTCTGTAGGCCCACCCGCAAGCAAGTTTTCGGCAACACCTTTTGTTTACGCCATTATGTCGTAATAACTCGTAAGTTTTATTAAACGTCCTGTTACAACAATAATAAGTACTTACATATTTTCGCGATGTTAATCGTACTCTGTATCTGAACGGACCGGTCGGTGTTGCAATAGTAAACCTTTGTTTGTACAGTGAGAACTCGTTAATCAAAGTTATCTTTGAGTAAACACCTTGTGAATAAGAGATGGTAAAAAGTTGTTATACCTACCTCTAGTAACGTGCTGATTGGTGCTGGTTTGGTGAGGCCATATTTTACGGAAACCAACTGAAAAGCTACTTTCATAATATGGAGGTTTGATAATAGTTCTACAAATGTAAACTGTCAAATAATTTAAAGATTCCGTTATTACAGTGAATATGCTTTATTAACTCAGCCTATTGTACATTCCCACTAGTAATACCTAAACATATCTTATGTAGGTACTGTATTAACTCAGTATTAACTCAACTAGGTAAACTAAAGAGCAAGGCACTGCCAAGATCATCGGTCTATCCAGATTATCTTCAATCGCTATAGATAAGATAACCTGGATCGATTCATTGGTAATCATATAGGTACTCTATTTCAAGGAGTCCATTTGTCTATTGAAGTCTGATGAAGGGGAGTTATATTAAGTAGGTAGGTAATGAACTATTGCCAGGTAGGTGAGTAGAGTAATAGTAAAGAGAAGTTATAAACATAGAAAGTTATAGCACTTTTATTGTATGAATGAATAAAGAATTTGACAAACAGTTATTGTCGGATCTCATTATCATACGGACATTGATCAAGGCGCTCCCCGGGATAGGAGGCGCGGGCGCAGGCGCGGGGTCAACGAACCGAGACGCATCTCGTATTTGGCAGTTGGTATCTTACAGCGTGTCCTGAATCTCGAGACATTTTTATGACGTATGATGTTTGAAACAAACATTAGATCTACACTAATATAATAAAGAGGAAATATTTGCACCCTGAGTAACATAGGCTATATTTATTGCAAAGATTAGGGATCCATACTAAAACGCCAATATGTGACGCCAAATACCCGAAGCAAAGCTAGGCGAGGCGGGGCGGGTCTCTAATTATTAAGCCGCGGCCACAAGTTGGAGATATTTGGGATGATGACTAAAAAATAATTTAATGTCCATCAGATAGATTAATGAAAAATATTGGATACGTATTTTTTATTTTGCCTCTTGTTCAAAAACTTACGAAGATACATTGATTTTAAATGTCACATGACGTCACGTTAGAGTACAAAATATACTCTAACGTGACGTAGTTAGCCCCCACTCCGTAACTTTAATGCGCTATATCTAAGTATTTTCTTGTTATTTCGACAAAACAAAAAATACGGGTCTTATATTTTTTTATTATCTAAGAGACGGACTAATTATTTTCTTCATTTTCATACCTTGTCATCATCCGTTTTGCACCAACAACGTAATGCTTTGCGCCCAATGCACCAATGTGTGTATTGGTATCGGTACTTTGACACAATGAAGACAATGAGCGCGTTTGGACGCAAAGTTGAATCCAGTGTGTGGCCGCGGCATTAGGTAGGTATATAAACATGCCTAAAAAGGATAAAACAAAATTACTTATTCAAAAAATATATTTCCGGGATATTAGGTATATTGTTGTTGTTGTGAGAAATAAAACAGTGGAAATACTTTAAATAATCTATTGATTAAAATAGATACAAGATATGTTTCGAAAGGCGGTCGCGGCGGCAGACATGAGAGAGTGAACGAGACGGAAAGAGGAAGCAATAGTAGTGAGGGGACAAAAGCTGTCGTCGGATTAGGGATGTGACCGGTCCGGTGGGGCTGCATGTTCGATTACAACATCCTCCCTAGAACACAAGCCCATTTTGGTGCATAGGTAGAGCAGCTTGGCTTGCGTTGTCGCTTTGGTGAGCACATCAGCAACCATCTCTTCAGTACTGACATATCGTACAATAATCTTCTGTTGATTGACGTTGTCCCTCACAAAATGATGACGGACATCAATGTGCTTGGTCCTGCAATTGTACCCATCAGTACCTGAAAGTTTAATGCAACTCTGATTATCACAATTAATAATTACTGCTTGTTGCTTGAGATGTGGCCAAAACTGTTCTTGCAGCTGTTTCAGCCAGATTGCCTCTTGAGTACATGCTGACAAAGACATGTATTCTGCCTCTGTCGTTGAAAGTGCAACAGTTGGTTGCCGCTTGGAGTTCCAAGATATTGATCCTCCCTGAAAGATGAAAGTGTAACCAGTATATGAGCGCCTGTCATCTTCAGAATTCGCCCAATCTGCATCACAGTATGCATGAACTGTATCTTCATCTTTGTTCTGTGTGTACTTTAAACAGTAATTTTCAGTTCCTTTTAAATACCTCAATACACGCTTCAATGTTATCCAATGCTTCCTTTCTGGTTTATTATTATATTTACTTAAATAGTTTACAACATAGTTGATGTCTGGTCTTGTCCCTTGTGATAAATACAACAGACATCCTATAATTTCTTGGTAAGGAATGTTTTCTAATAATGCCTCTTCTTGGCCAGTTGAACATAATTTTGTATGTGGATCTATCGGTGTCTTCACAGGTTTACAGTCAGACATGCCATATTTGTGTAATATTTCCTGTATGTATTTCTTCTGATCAATATATAAAGTACCATTTTTTCTGTCTCTAGTTACATGCCATCCAATAAAATATTTTAACTCTCCAAGATCTTTCATGCTGAACGTTTCATGTAATTTCTGTTTGATTGAACCTTTGGTAGCTTCACAGTTTGTAAACAAGATCAAATCGTCAACATAGATTGCCAGAAATGTTATCTTCTCTCCTATAATATTGTAATAAACACATGGATCTATAGAAGAGCGAGAAAGACCTATTTCTCTGAGTGTGTTATCTAGCTTTCTATTCCAGTTACGACTTGCTTGCTTAAGACCATACAGGGATTTCTTCAGTAGACAAACATCTGTGTCATTTCCATTTTCATACATAGGAGGCTGCAGCATGTACAACTCTTCTTCTACATCGCCTTGTAAAAAAGCAGACACCGCATCCATCTGGTCGATATCCAGATCATATTTAGCAGCCAGTGCTAGTAAGTATCGGAGTGATGCATAGCGTATAACGGGTGAGTACACCTCATTGTAGTCTATTCCTCTTTTCTGAGCACAACCTTTTATGACTAACCTTGCTTTGTATTTAATTATGTTGCCTTTTTCATCTTCCTTTTTCTTGTACACCCACTTACAAGGTATTGCCTTTTTTTTCAGGTGGTAGTTTGGTCAAGATCCAGGTCTTGTTCTGCATCAGCGACCTATACTCTGATTCCATGGCTTGTATCCAGTGTCCTGAATCTGTGCATGATAAAGCTTCTTCTAAGCTTGTCGGATCATTGCCAATAGCCAAGCACGCATGATTATGACCATTATCAGATTCTTCCGAGGACATTTCTACTTGCCTGTTCGGTCTTCTTTTTCGAAGAGTGATATTAGAAATGTATTCTTCATTGGTGCTGTAATCAGTTAATTCACCACTGCTAGGAACATAAGTGCTGTCATTTGCATCTGAAAAAGAACTATCTTCTGACAAAGAATTGTCAGACAAAGTCATATTTGTCAAAGTGACTTCTTCCGGAGTTGATTCCTCTGGTTGTACATTTTGTGTACATAATTCCAAATTTGGTATAATGGTTTGTTCTGTAGTATGCGGAACTGAATTCAAATCTTCTATAAATATAACATCTCTACTCTTGACAATGGTAATTTTCTTCTTATCTAACAATCTATAACCTTTTGTATTTTGACAGTACCCAACAAATATCATTTCGGTAGATTTAGAGTCCCATTTCTGTCTGTGTTGTTTTGGTACATGCACCATGGCTTTACATCCAAATATTCTCATGTGGTTGACATTGGGTTTACTTCCGGACCATTTCTCTTCTGGTGTCATGTCATTTAGAACTCGGGATGGGCATCTATTTAGTATGTAGGCTGCGGTAGATACAGCTTCAGCCCAATACACCTTAGACAGATTGGCATCACTGAGCATGCATTTGGCGCGTTCTACAAGTGTTCTGTTCTTTCTCTCGCTGAGACCATTCTGCTCAGGAGTGTAGGGCGCTGTCGTTTGATGCTTGATTCCACAATCTGAAAGATATTTGGTAAACTGTCTGTTACAATATTCAGTGCCATTATCTGTACGAATGATTTTTATCCTTTTCTCGAGTTCATTCTCAACTTCACATCTGAACTCATGAAATACAGAAGTAACATCTAATTTGTTTCTAAGAAAATATACATATGCCTTCCTGGAGTAGTCGTCAATAAATGTTATGAAATATTTGGCCCCTCCTAATGATGTTGTCTCCATGGGACCGCAGAGATCAGAGTGAATGATTTCTAGTTGTGTAGTTGCCCTGGAACCTTCATTCCGAAAAGGTATTCTTGTTTGTTTACCTTTTATGCAGGGTAAACATGTCTTATCATCAGACTTGGTTATCCTTATACCTTCTACACAATTTTCTAACTTTTTCACATCATTATAATTAAGGTGACCCATTCTCCGGTGCCAAACATCTAATGTTTCAGAACTATTAGTGTTAGTGACATAGGCTAGCCCTCCAACAGTATTCAGTTTGTACATATTGTTTATCAATCTTGCCGTTGCTACTAACTGCCTCTCTCTGTTATAAATATTACAGCCTGTTCTATGAAAATTTACTTCACAGCCATTCTTTACTAACTGACTTACAGATAATAAGTTGGTGCTGAGTTCCGGAGTAAATAAAATATCTCTCACCTGGACTGTGTTTACTTTACCATCTTGACTGCTGAGGTTAATATCCGCATTTCCCATCTTTTGTACAGTGACTGAAGAATTATTGGCTACCTTTATATTATGTATCGGAGGTGTCTTGATGTCATACAGCCAATCGGATCTTCGAGTCATATGCATGGACGCTCCTGAGTCCACGTACCAGTCCGTCTCTTCCATGTTAGCATAGGCTGAAAAAACAGCGGCATAATTTTTATTAGTAACAGAATCCTTCTTAGTAGCAAAACAATTTTTACTTAAATGTCCATAGCGGTTACAGTTGAAACAACGTGGGCCTCGGGGCTTGTTTGGATTGTTCGGGGAATGATGATGTTGATGGCTGTAAGGTCTAAGGCAATTTCTTAATTGCATCTATATGTAGAATCTTTCGAATCATTTCAATTGATGGATTTGGAAATTATCCCCTAATCGTGGAAGACCAGTGGTTGTTTTAATGTGCAATGTTATTTAAGTTGTAAAAGGGCTAACTCTACCTTTGACGACGGCTGTATTTTTGCCCTAAATATTACACAATAACCACACGATGAAAAAACTATGGCTTTATATTTTACTAATAGCACTAGTTGATGGCTTTAAGTGACTCGAATCAATTCAGTCCAATTCTAAATCGGAAACCTTCAGATTTTTGGTGATTTAACGACTACGATCGTCAAGATCATTGCGAAAAGCTCCCCAGATCCGAACAAACTTCGTTCAGTGAAAGGTAAAAGGGAGACAGATTTTTTTTAAAATCGACTTTTGCATTGTGCAATTCGTCTGTCGCACGTACTCGTAATTGAATAGTAATGTAGTAAATAGATATGAGTGGCTACACCCCGTATCTCAAGCAGATGTGTCGCTTGGCAGCGCTAGATTCAATCAACGCGCTGATGTCATGTGTCTGTTCGCCCGTATCCGTGTGTGGCCCTGTGTAAGACAGCTACAAGCTTTGTGCGTGGCTGCGCTTGTTGTTGAAGTATCACTTTGAAGCTCTGGAGATTGGAGTCCAGATACAACGGCCAATATCCAATGATACTAAGTCTAGGCACGTTCGCAGAATCTGATGCATCTGATGTTTTTAGAGAGGTAGGGCATAGCGAATCTTCGCTCGAATTGAGCTGCCCGTCCGGAGAAGGACCTCCACCCTATAGAATACCACAGCCAAATGAGCTCCGGGTCGTGTTTCTGCCGGTGAGTAGGGTTGCCGAAGCTCATGGAGGGTTAGGGTTGGGCCGGCATGGCAGTGGCAACTGACAGGTAACTGACAAGTTTCTTGCTAGTTGTCACCGCGACTTGGGCTTCTCTTTCGCTTTCCATCAGGCGTACAGAAACATTATAGTAGACAGCGACATGATAAAGAGAGATCGCCTTGGGGATTATGGATAAAACCTCCAAATGTTTGCCCAAAGTGGCGAACAACTGGAGAGGCCTATGTCCAGCAGTGTTCTGCAATAGGCTGATATTAATGATGGCAGGGTTAAAGAAGTAACTATTTTTAATCTGATAATCTAGGCTACCCTAGACCTGTCCTAGACCAATGATGGAGTATATAAAACACTTATAAAAGTCATCATTATCAGCATAGGCTGCGATAGCGCAGTCCACAGCTGGATATAGGCCTTTTCAATTCGCCACTTAGGTCAAAAATCTGGAGGCTTTACCCACAATCACCACGCAGGGCAGGCGGGTGGCGATCGCAGCCGGTGCTCCGGTGACGCTGCTGCCCGTCATCGACCTCTGCTATTTATCTACGTCTTCAATCGTGATGGTTATGTCGCAGTCATCTGGTTGAATCTCATATTCAATTGAATCGCTAGCGCGTTCATTAAATGACGACATTCAATTGAATGACTAGACCGAACGTTGACTAGACCGAACGTTGACTAAACACGCGTCACTTAACGTCCAACTAGGTAGCGGATTGAAACATAGCCCTTTGAAAAGAGCGGACGTAAAAGCAGTCAAGTGATTGTAATTTAGTTCATTTTTTTCCCGCGCGGCGTTAGTAGTCACTAAAACAAATATGGCGTCGAACATGATCACTGAGTGTTGATATTTTTTTGATTAGATTTACTTTAAACTGACTTAAACGTAATAAAATAGTGTGACAGCATGGATTTAACTATTAATACGCCGCCTCCGGATACTTTTAAAGAAAAATTAAAAACTAAACATTGAACAGTCGGCTTTTATCCATTCAACGACTATGCTAAAATGACGTTCAGTCAAGACGTTGAACGTTTCATTCAATAACTTGACGAGTTGTCCTTTAGGCATTCAATTAAATGTCGTCATTCAATGAACGCGCTAGTCATTCAATTGAATAGCAGATTCAACCAGATGACTGCGACAGTTATATTGCCAACAGTCGGTTGCTAGAGCCCAATAATATAGCACCTACCTCAATTTGTTTGAAGCTGTTACATCACTTCATGATCAGTGACAAATTACATCACAATGTGAGTGTGTTATCTCACAACTAATTAATGAAATACAATTAAAGCAATTACATACTAATTTTGAGGTTCCAATGCAATTATTCGGTTGCTAAGTGCCACACTTTTTCGCGATTACGTTGATCCTACATTATTAAACATTTCAATATAAAATTTACCTGACAATAAAGACAGGAATGGTCTCTCCGGACCGGTTTTTGCTAGGTGAGCGCGTTCCAACGTAGACTACGATATCGCTTACCATCAGGCGAATCGCAGTCAAGCGTAAACTCATTTTGATTCTTAAAAAGTATGGAGCGTTTAAAGTACTAACTTATACTTAACTAACTAAACTTAATGTATATTTTTATTTTACCCGGTTTTATACACGCGACGATCCGAGTCTCCTTAATCAATGATCACCTATTATTGCCCTAGCTCCTATGCCACCTAGCTATAACTGCTCGACTTACTTCATATTTTCTTTCCGTAACTGGTCCACATAAACAAGTGCAATTTTCTCTGAACAATTGGGTCGCTTCTATTACTGGCACAATATTAAATGACATCACACATTGTTCTGTTTCCTCAGCGCGTCGAGCCCTTCATTGTTATCTTAAACAAAGGCAAATGTATTTAATGTGAATATAATGAACTTAATGCAAACTGCTTCATGGTCTTCCATATCAAACGCTACACAAGATTTCCCTAATTTGACAGTTGGGTGAACATAACTTTGTGGTACTTAAGTCTCCTTCTACTTGCACTAAAGTGATTTTTGAAGGGTATTCGTAAAATTAGACATATTACACGTAATTTACTGTTACGTACTCTACATCTACTGCTACATACTCTAGTATTGTAAAGAGAAAAGATTTTTGTGTGTATGTTTGTAAATTGTAATGAATAAACTGAAAAACGAATGTCTTTTTCAAAAATTCTTTCATCATTGGAAAGCTATTTCCACCCTGAGTAACATACCTAGGTTAAATTTGTTGGTAGAAAATAGTAAACCTAATATCTTTGCATCTGAAAAAGCCGAATTGAAGCGAGTGCGGGTCGTAAAGAATTAAAAATCTTTCTGTCCTTTTGTGGTTTCCGGATTTATAATAATAGGACCGCCTAATCTCCTCCCGTGGGGGTCGTAGAAGATGACTAAGGGAGTATCAGGAAATGGGCAACAGCGCTTACCTGGGTACAAATAAAACCTACTGCGGTCAGCTCCCCCAAATGACAACTGTTATCGGTTGATCACAGAACATAGGCCTCATATACACATAGCAGTGAACGTTTGCAGGCTGATGAAGATGATGATGATCATCATCATCAGCCTATTGCAGTCCACTGCTGGACATAGGCCTCTCCAGTTATTCGTCACTTAGGGCAAACATCTGAAGGATAATAATCGCCACACTGGGTAGGCGGATGGGTGAAGATGATGATGATAATGGTTTTTTATATTAGACAATAGGTTTACGCATGACATTGATGGTTTTGCTTTGTTTTCTTGTAGTAATGTCGTCATATCTCCTATGAAACTCCGCATGAAACTAAAGTGATGTCGTCATTACCCCATGGGTATGATATTTCATAACAAAGGTTTATTAGCAACATTCGGATGCGTGCGACAGACAATGGTGTCCCCGCGGTGCGTCCCGCGTCGTCGCTAGCGCAATATGTGAACGCTTGGCTCAAATAGACTAGGAGGTAAGGGAAATATTTTGTAATTAAATTTAAATTTAAATGGTTGATGCTTTTTTTAACTGACTACGATGATAATCAACCCCTCGGTTGTGAAATAGATTTGTCTTTTACTGCGACTGGCTCGAAGGCTCATTTGTTAGTGACCTCTAGTCGTAAGTAGGTACTATATTAATCAAAAACGATAATCGATGGTCGGATCGGGTGTTTTTCCACAGTAAATCCCTCCTATTTGTCCCTCCCGTGCTTGGACGGATTCGCATGAGATCGTTGTTCGTTTTATAGGTACAGAACTACGCGCTTCGTCCATCGAACGATCGCTTTTTGGTCGTTCTTTTATCATAGTATGTCACCAGACCTTGGTAGCAGACCCGGACTATACGTTAAGCTGAAGAAAAAGTCAACCATATTATAATGTCCTCTAAGTTTAAAATCTGCCTACGTCAAACAATGCACGTGAAGAGCTAGTTTACGCAACGCAAGAGGTAATTCGGCCGTTTGTATGCGTTACTTGGTCGTAATGTTTATTCCATATCTTTTGCCGCTCTGATTCTGATGATAATGAGTGAATCATAAATCTTTATATCTCCAAGCAGGTTCTATATGCTTGTGACATCTTAGTTAATGCCTAAAGCGAAGGATTTAATTTTTCTTGGCAGCATGGTCTCAGACCTTAGTCATAGCATATGAATTTATAAAAAAAGGTATTTTTTTTTATAAAAGAAAAGGTATTTTTTTTATAAATAAATGCGCTGAACAATTTACAATGTCTCTATTGTACTATGAGTACCACCTGAGTAGTAAATCACCAGAAAAGTGATTTACATATTTAAAAAATTGGCTACAATATCTTTTAGCACAAGCAAACATCTGATATCTTAAGCTTGCCACAGGCCTTATACGTAGATCGGAGGACTATTTTATTCTATTTCGGATATCTACTAATTTAATAAGTATTTATTCCAACAAATTTTACTGCAGGATATACCTACTTAATAGTTTCTGGCACTCGTAATGTTTAACTGGTAGCACAGACTGGTAGACAGTGCTGGTTTTAGAACTATTAATAGCATCTTTTTATTCCCTTAATTATATTCAATGGGTTGAAAGAAGGAAATCTAAGTAAGTAGGCCTTCACAGTATGTTCACGACGCTAGGGCGCCCTTTCCGATCCATCGGATCGCCCCTATATTATCGGGCGTCCTGGGCGATCGCCCAAACGCAACATTCTCTAACGCCGTTACTGCGAGAATGTTATAGGTACTGCATTAAATTCGGCCTTTGTACGCTCTTTTGCAATAATAATAAATAAATAAACTACTAAATTAAGTATACTTAATTAAAATGTAGGTATGCACTGCTCGTTTTACTCAATACAACTCTTAAAATAAAATTGCATTGAAAATAATATTTCTGCAATAGTCTATTGTGATGTTGGAATGTCAATAAAGTATTGTATCTTCGTGTATGCGTACAGCGAGACTAGATGAACACGACAAACAAACATACCGATCGCATATTGATCATACCCACACAATATCGGAATTTTTATAATTCTTGATTTTCATACTATCGTAATATTGGAGAGAAAACAGTTTGATTACTAATCATCATCATCCTATTGCAGTCCACTGCTGGACACAGGCCTCTCCAGTGGCTCGCCACTTAGGGCAAACATCAGGAGGACACACCCATAATCGCCACGCTGGGCAGGCGGGTTGGCGATCGCAGGGCGTAGCCTCTCGCTCCGGTGACGCTGCTGCCCGTCATCGGCCTGTGGTATTTAGCCACGTCTTCCATCGTGATGGTTATACCGCCACCAGTCGGTTGCCAGCGCCTCGTTTGTGATTCGGCAGGATGCACCACGGGCAGGTGATGAGGTTGGCTTGAAGCGAAAAGCTGATAGGTCGCTACCTTACATCCCTAATTTGATTACTAAACTCTACTAATACTGGCCAATCTCTGAGTAGCCAAGTCATCATCATCATCATCTATATACCTAAGTCCACAGCTGGAAAGTCTCTCTAATCGTTTGCCACTTTGCTCTATCCTGGGCTTGCCGCATCCAGCCAGCCATCTTGTGCAAATCTTCATTCCACCTGGCTTCAGGGTGTCCTACACTAAGTTTAAGTACACCAAATATGTACTTGCGACGACCAAATGAAGCAGCCATCTATGGGTAACTATTTGGCTCGTCTACAGTAAGTTTGAAGAAGATTTATCTCCTCAACTTGTAAATGGTGGTAGGGCACTGAGCCCTGTCCAATTGGTTTCTCAGAACGTTATTCATGACTTTAGCACAGAGCTGCGAGGGACTTGGACACGTTGGGTATTAAATGGCGAATTAGCATGCCGCTGAGGTACTGAACACAACAGCGCATGTAGGTACAGTCGAATAGGAAACTACCACAAATGAGCAACAGTGGAAAATATACGTATGTTTTTTTTACCACTAAGTTGGCAAACAAGCCTGTCTGATGTTAGCCGTTACCGCCGCATAAAGACGCCTGCAGCACCAGGAGTACACGCGCTTTGATCATCATCATCCTATTACAGTCCACTGTTGGACATAGGCCTCTCCAGTTGTTCGCCACTTAGGACAAACGTCTGGAGGATATACCTATAATCGCCACGCTGGGCAGGCGGGCGATCGCAGGGCGTACCTTCTCGCTCCGGTGACGCTGCTGCCCGTCGTCGGTCTGTGGTATTTAGCTACGCCTTCAATTGTGATGGTTATACCGCCACCAGTCGGTTGCCAGCGCCTCGTTTGTTTTTCGGCAGGATGCACCACGGGCAGGTGAGGTTGGCTTGGAGCGAAATGATGATAGACCGCTTCCTTACATCCCCATACACATATCTTACACATAACATATACCTTACATTTACATTACACGCGCTTTATCGATCCTGAAAATGTTTAGAAGAATCCACCATAGTGGGCCTGTTTCCTTAAAAAATGTAATTAGTCCGACTTTTAGATAGTTCAAAAATTAAGGACACGTATTTTTTCATTTGTAAATTAGACCAATAATGACAAAGATATAGCCCGTTAAAATTACGCGTGACGTCACAGAGTGGGAGTTTTTTCGCCACTAAGTAACGTCAAAGACCCCCACTCCTAAATTTTGATGCCTTGTATCTTTGTTATTTTTTGTTTAAATGAAAAAAGGAAAAATGCGTGTCCAATATATTTTTATATACTAATATCATTCAAACCAAAGTTATGAGGGTTCAAAAAAACGCTGAAACCTTTCGAGAAAAGATAGGTAGTGCCCTTGCGCTTCGCTTGGCTCGTCTTGGCGAGGGCACGACCGTGCCCTCAGATACGGACTACATATTATTATAATGTAACTATTTTGAGCCTGGAAACATCCCTGTTATCCGCTAAAATCATTCTTTTCACTCTCTGGTTTCAGTGGCACGCTCGAAGTTCCCACTAAAACGGGAAATATCGCGGGTGAACGATGACGCGGGTAACACCGCGGGGTGCAGCTAGTGTGTAATAATGAATAACTCCTTATGAGTTTCAAATATAATGCTTGTTTGCTTTTTTATTATCAAAATGAAAATAAATGCTCACAGAAGCTTCCTCTATTAAATCGAACACAAAATATGAGACGATTATGATAATCTTCGGAATTCCTACTTACCCATACGTCGTAATTCGTGTCCAAGTGTACGTACCTACAAAGTTACGATCCCAGGCACGACCTTGTATTTATTCATGTGTATTTACATAACAATTTAGCGTCCAGCCAGCCGCGTGAGCCGAGGAGACAAGGAAAACCTTAAAGCATACAAACACATCGACGTACAAACATCTTCACATTGTGTCGGAGTGAGACAAGAATGGCACTAATTAATATTTATGAGGATTATTATAACTTAGGAAAATCTGCAAATTTTTTTTTCTATAAGAAGAGCTTTCAGGATGACTTCACTCCACCTAATGGTAAGCGGTCGTGAGGTCCAAAAGTTAGGTCGACAGGCACAATAGAACAATCCCATTGCGTCTGTCGCCCTCACCCTGAAAGCCCATTGAGATGCCGTTTCGCGCCCCAATTAATAATAAGCTGCTTCTAATATTAATAGTTACTACTATCTGTAATATTTGGATAAGAATGAAAAATAAATATGATTTACTAAAAAGAACAATGAAAATACTGCGACGTAGCAGATTACTAAACATTGCCGTGCAATGTTCCTGCCCCGTGCCATTAAGTCATGGAATGCCCTTCCAGCTCATATGTTTCTTTCCTCTTACAATCCTGGGTTCTTTAACCTGGGCCTTCAGGGTAAAGGCGACAGGCGCGATGGTATTCATGTGCCTGTCGACCTAACATTTGGAACTCACGATCGATTACCATCAGGTGGAGTGAAGTCATCCTGAACGCTCTTTTTGTAAAAAAAAAACAAAAAAAGGGACAATGGGAATTAGCCTAGGTGATTCTGCCACAGGGAACATCCTGGATAACCGGTGCTGAGCGTATGTGCGGCTTCCCCCCCCTTTTTAGACGAGCCATGATCAATTTTGCATGCGCACAGCCATCGGCAAGCCGCCTACGTCCTAACTGTGCTAGTACTTGAGTACTGAAGAATTCAGATTTAAATGCGTTGTTTTAATTATGGTAGAATTTATTATTGGAAGGATTTATTTAGACCAACCAAGGACCAAGGGATGTAAGGGAGCGACCTATGACCTTTTCGCTCCAAGCTATCCTCACCTGCCAGCGCTGCATCCTGCCGAACAACAAACGAGGCTCTGGCAAACCTACTGGTGGCGGTAAAACCATCACTATAGAAGGCGTAGCTAAATACCACAGACCGATGACGGGCAGCAGCGTCACCGGAGCAAGAAGCTGCGCCCTGCGATCGCCAACCCGCCTCCCCAGCGTGGCGATTATGGGTATATCCTCCAGAAGTTTGCCCTAGGTGGCGAACAACTGCAGAGTCCTATGTCCAGCAGTGGACTGCAATAGTCTGATGATGATGATGATTTAGACCAACCTGTTAGCAAGCGCTGATCCAAGCCTTTAACGTGTTAAGAGGCTATAAGTATAGAAGAAGTATCTTCAATTTAAAATCGTGTACAACTTTAAAACGTTGATAGATACTGGAGTTAAATTGTTTAAAAACAGATATTTAAAAGCCAGACAGCAAAACCCTTTTTTTTCGGGAACGCCCTAAAAAGAATGAGTTCTACCCAGGTAGACAAATTAGAGAACCTAGAAATCACATTGATTAACATGTAGGTAGGTCATGAACTTAGCCACCTACATAATCTGTATAAATAAAAAAAGTAATGGTTTGCCAATTCGTATATTTTTTATAGCTATACCGAAAATGTCTTACAACGGTCTATTTTTTTTTATAAGTATTTTCATCGACATTTAGTTAATTACTGGTTATTCTTGAAGTATAAGTAAGTTACTAAGATGCGGCTGTCCAAATTGACTGGCGGACCCCCAAAAAGAAACTGATCAATTAACGTCTTAACTGTCATTTAATAAACGCGGAAAATGGAGGACCGGAAGAGCGACGCAGGCGCACACTAATTAGGCACCTAGCGCACATTTCGACATCCACGTTCCGTTTTAGTTACGACACACGATTGTTATCGCACACGTTGCGTCACACGAAACGTAATTTTGAACGCACATCTTCGCATAAAAATCGCTCTTTTTTAGAAAATGGTATGCACCGAATTGTGAGCGAGCGTTGCCAATTTGAATTTGGTCGCGGTTTCATCGTTTGATGATGCTGATCGACTATTCAGGACATGTCCTACGGGTAAAGCTGGTGAAATTTGCTGCCAGTCATGTGTGTTGCCTTTTATCAACCCCGAACTCCCTCGGAACTTGTCCATTTGTCATCTCATAAGATAATCAAGAGAAGCGAAATCGATTACGCGTGATTATGTTCATATATGATGCTTAGATCATCTATGATCTAAGGTATGATTATGTCCAGGTACTTAATGTTCATGTAACTATTTCAAAGCTTCCACTTGTCAACGAAACACAATTAGTAGGTAATTACTACCGCGTTTATGATTGATGCAGAAAACTTTCCAATGGCTATGACAGGTCGCATCTACGCGCTAGACTTGAGACCAAGAAAACTTGGACTTAGGTGTTATAGTGCAGTCAATGAAGCGAAAAATACGGGCTAACCTCCGAATTTTTTTACTGTGATCCGATTTGCATGAAATTTTGGAATTAGGCTCATCTTACCATTAACTTCAAAAGTGAAAATGATTTGAACTCCGCCACCACCATGGGGGTGGTTGCCACCCCTTCTCGGGGGTCAATGGTTGTTTTTTCAAAATAACCTCGGATATCGGTGCTATCCCCAACGTTGTTCGTCTTGCACATTAATGACATGCTCCAAACTGAGAGCATTCATTGTTATGCAGACGACAGCACGGGTGATGCGCGATACACCAGCCATCAGAATGTCCCTCGTACCCTGGTTGTGGAAAGACGAGCACAGCTTGTGTCGGAAGTTGGAGACACACTGAACCGGGTCTCTGAGTGGGGTGAATCGAATCTGGTTCGGTTCAATCCGACGAAGACACAGCTGTGCGCGTTCACTGCGAAGAAGGACCCTTTCGTCGTGGCACCAGAGTTCCAGGGTGTATCTCTCAAGATATCTGAGAGTATCGGGATCCTGGGCATGGAAATCTCCAGCAAGGTCCAGTTTGGGCGTCATTTGGAGGACAAAGCTAAATTAGCTAGTAAGAAATTGGGTGTCCTTAACAGGGCGAGGCGGTTCTTCACACCGAGTCAGCGGCTTGTGCTGTACAAGGCCCAAGTACGACCTCATGTGGAGTACTGCTCTCACCTCTGGGCAGGCGCCCCGAAATACCAGCTTGACCCATTTGACGCCCTCCAACGACGAGCTGTGCGGATTGTCGGTGATCCTGATCTCACTAACAACTTGGAGACGTTGGCCCTGCGTAGAGACTTTGGCTCCCTTTGCGTCTTCTACAGACTCTTTCACGGAGAGTGCTCTGAGGAGCTATTTCAAATTATGCCAGTGTCACCATTTTTCCACCGCACTACTCGACGCCGCGGCAGGGTCCATCCATACCATTTGGAAACTTTTCCATCCAGAACTGTTCGTTTCCAACGTTCGTTCTTTCCGCGTACCTGTAAGCTCTGGAATGAGCTCCCAGCCGCGGTGTTTCCTGATCGCTACGACTTGTCCTTCTTCAAACGTGGTCTAAAGAGAACTCTTTCCTCACGGTAGGCAGCGGCTAAGCTGTGCCCCTGGCATTGCAGAGTCTATGAGCGGCGGTAACCATTTAACATCAGATGGGCCGCTTGCTCGTCTGCCACCAATAGCAATAAAAAAAAAAAAAAAAAAATATCGATTGAAGATCTAATTTTAAGCAAAAAAGTTTCTATAAAGTTTCTCGAAAAATCTAATACTTTTCAAGTTATTGGCAATTGAAAATTCGCAAATTTTTCACGATTTTCATCAGTTTTTTTCAAATATCTCCAAAAATATACGTTTTATCGAAAATTTTATAAGGAACGAAACTGTAGCAGGTAAAAAAATGAACAATTTGATTTTTTACAAAGTATTCTAAGTGCAATATTAAGCTAGATATTAAAGATCAAAGCCGTTTTTTATTTTATCTGAAATTTCATCGATGTAGTCAATGCCATCTAGCAGCGAGCAAATACATTTTATGCTTTCTAATCGAAAAGGGTTTTGTAGTGCTTGAAACAAGCTTTAAAATGAGCTTTATCAAAAGTCTTTTGCACGTAAAATAAGTGAGCTATATTGCAAATAAGCGGAGCATCGAATGTTTTTTCTTTTCAATCAATGGGTCATTTTTGAGATATTATGAAAAAGGGGTGGGATTTTTAAAAATTTGAAATTCTCGATTTTTTTTCAATCGTGACTTTTTTGAAAACTATGTGTCCTAAAGCAGCCAAACTAATACAATCTATAAAACTCTTCATAATAAAGTTAATTCTAGGCGGAATATGATTAATTTTAGTTTTGGTGGAAATGGCACTTATTTAAACCCATTGATTGAAAAGAAAAAACATTCGATGCTCCGCTTATTTGCAATATAGGTCACTTATTTTACGTGCAAAAGACTTTTGATAAAGCTCATTTTAAAGCTTATTTCAAGCACTACAAAACCCTTTTCGATTAGAAAGCATAAAATGCATTTGCTCGCTGCTAGATGGCATTGACTACATCGATGAAATTTCAGATAAAATAAAAAACGGCTTTGATCTTTAATATCTAGCTTAATATTGCACTTAGAATACTTTGTAAAAAACCAAATTGTTCATTTTTTTACCTGCTACAGTTTCGTTCCTTATAAAATTTTCGATAAAACGTATATTTTTGGAGATATTTGAAAAAAACTGATGAAAATCGTGAAAAATTTGCGAATTTTCAATTGCCAATAACTTGAAAAGTATTAGATTTTTCGAGAAACTTTATAAAACTTTTTTGCTTAAAATTAGATCTTCAATCGATATCCGAGGTTATTTTGAAAAAACAACCATTGACCCCCGAGAAGGGGTGGCAACCACCCCCATGGTGGTGGCGGAGTTCAAATCATTTTCACTTTTGAAGTTAATGGTAAGATGAACCTAATCCCAAAATTGTATGCAATTCGGTTCACAGTAAAAAAATTCGGACCTATAATGCTTCATTGACTGCACTATTAAGTAACTTCCGATTTCCAAACAATTAATACGTCATTATAGCCTTCTTCATTACGCAATGCTCATGACAATGACCCCCGCACAACGAAACAGAAAGTGACTTTTAATAAGTCTTTATAATTAGTTCATTTTCGGCTAGCATGATTCTTATAGCTAATTATTTTATTTATTGCCACAGCGATGAGAGAAATGATTTAGCTGTTTTCAAATTGGTAATATTTTTCTAGATTGTATGAGTGTATAGAGATTCATAACTTTGTGACGCATTGTGTAGGGTATCTAAAGGAGAATACTAGGAACAAGTGTGTGTGCATTGTTATGAATACCACGGAATGTCCGTGTGGTTTATGGATAGAAAGAGCACGTCATCTCGGGATGGAAGGGAGCGCCCTATCATCTTTTCGCTTCAAGCCAACCTCACCTGCACGTGGTGCATCCTGCCGAATAACAAACGAGGCGCTGGCAACCCACTGGTGGTGGTAAAACCATCACAATGGAAGGCGTAGCTATAATACCACAAGCCGATGACGGGCAGCAGCGTCACCGAAGCAAGAAGCTACGCTCTGCGATCGCCAACCCGCCTGCCCAGCGTGGCGATTATGGGTATGTCCTCCAGATGTTTACCCTAAGTGGTACACTGGAGAGGCTTATGTCTAGCAGTGGACTGCAATGGGCTGATGATGATGACCCCATCTCATCCCGTGGGTGTCGTAGAAGTCGACTAAGGGAATATGAGAAAAGGGGTAGCAACGTTTACCCGGATACAAATAAAACCGACTGCGGTCACCAATCCGCCTGGCAGACGTGGTGACTAAGGCAAATGCCCACTAATGACAATTGCCATTAGCGGTGGCCTATATCCAGCAGTGGACGTATGTAGGCTGATGACTAGGTATGCAGGTATCCGGCGTCATCCTTTTTTTTACGGGAAGAAACATTAATCTCTTTAGTAAAGCCTTTGATATCAGCTCCAGAATACAAAGAAATCTTAATAAACTTGTATTAACATTTGCTCCTAGAACCACTTTATACATACATTATATGAAGAGTTGTATGGAAATGTGTTTAAAAATTTATAAAAAAAATCCAGAAAATATAAAATGTTTATGACCTTCCCTGTTTTGTAAACATTACAAGCTGACATGGAGGTACTCAAACTACCGGGAAGTATCCTATACCGTAACCAGTTAACTGTAAGGACCGTTTACACCATTTCATGGTTTCCAAAGTCACGATTATAACATAAGTTATAAAGTTATACATAAGCACCTGTGTCAAATTAGCTCCAAGCTTAAATCTAATGACATCACCACAAATGCATCTAAGGTCGATTTTGTGACTGAAGCCTTTTATTTTGGTTAAATTAGCCAAATTTACAAAGAGGTAAGCGGGTCAATGGCGCGGTGACCACGAGGCGCTGAGCCTAATGAGGAGTGCGTGCGCGCAGCATTTTGGATGTCTGCGCAAATGAGGCTCCCATCATGACTGAATAGGAAGCTTTAATGGGAATGATAAGTTGATGATCGCCTAAATCCTAGTTCACGTTAAAACAAATCATTTGGCTCTCAAGAAATAAAGTCTTGATGAGGCTCACTTGCCCAGCGTGGCGATTATAGGTATATCCTCCAGATGTTTGCCCAAAGTGGCGAACAACTGGAGAGGCCTATGTCCAGCAGTGGACTACAATAGGCTGATGATGATGATGAGGCTCACTTGTAGAGAAACATTTAATAAATAAATATCAATAACATCACATAAATTAGTCAGTAGCTTGAGCACTCCAAGCCAGCCACTTAGCAAACTTACCGATGTTCTTCTTCTTTCGGTTTTTTCTAGACTTTGATGTTCAAGGATACTCGACATGACATTGTATAAATTAGGCACTTAACTGCAACATGATATTTCGTGTGTAGTATTGGCAAGGTAGTGAAGATGAAATTTATTTATTTACATTTCATTGAAGTCATTAAAACAGACAAATACTATCGCGACTCTACATTTAGATAAACGACACATTAATAAAATTTCAAAACCTCATTACAATTTTAAATTGTGGGTAAGTAAATCCGACTGTGAAAATGGGTTACTAGATATATTTTTTTCTGCAGTCATTAGTCTCCTACGATGACTATTATTTCTGTATTCCTCGTTTAGAGAAAAACAAGATTCAGAAATAAATACAGACTTTTTATTTACCAAATAGATTTGTTTTGTTGGTTTCACTTCATCTGGCATTCTGTAAAGATTTATTTGCCTTTAAAAACCACTATTATAAGAGGTATTGTTCCCATTTTATTCGAATTAGATCTCGTGCGAGCTCACAAAAACGAGTTATGTAAACTCGGCTTCTGTAAATCGTGCCCGACGAGTTTCCTCGATGCTGAGCGGAATGTCTTGTGGACACAATAATGGAAATTGTTTGTTTTGACAAGACAATTAAGCGATTCTCTATTCTGTGTCGATACGATATGAATTATAGGACTAGTTAGCAATATGTTGGAAAGCTGCCTTTTGTAGGTGAATTTGGACTAATCCTGACTATGGAGCTTTTGTTATGTACTCAGCTTATTTCGTTTCTACTTACTTTGCTATACCCTTTATTTAAACTTTCATTCAGTATATCTTAATTGCTTCATGTCATACAAACGACTCATGTAGACTCTTGTCTGTAAGTATTTTTGATTTGGTTGATTTAATCTTCACCTTCTATCACATCTTACATAACATCTTCGTGCATCGGAGAATTGGGTTATTCCATTACTCTAGCACCTGGTCTTTCTCGCGCCGCGAAGGCCTTTAATCCCATTATTTAATTTTTTTTATTCAAAATGAGTTTGCGCTTGACTACGATTCGCCTGATGGTAAGGATATCGTAGTCTACGATGGAACACGCTCACCCAGCAAAAACCGGTGCACTCTCACCTTGAACATCGGAAGATTATAAAGGATTATGAGAGAGAAGAAACATCCTTATCCTCTAAAATATCTCCACCGTACTTCATTTATTTACTTTCCCGTTGCCGAAGCGACTTGAGGCTCTCCTTCGCCATCCATCAGTCGACAGA
Source organism: Conogethes punctiferalis (assembly GCA_031163375.1). Classification (NCBI taxonomy): domain Eukaryota; kingdom Metazoa; phylum Arthropoda; class Insecta; order Lepidoptera; family Crambidae; genus Conogethes; species Conogethes punctiferalis. Next base: position 19,316,177 of record CM062079.1, read on the forward strand.
TTATGCTGTGGACAGCTTGGCTCGTCCAGACATTACTTGGCTCTATAGACTTTGTGGTCGAGTAGTTTAAACTTGAAACCGCTTCCGAGCTCCCTAATCGATTCTACCTTAGACCATAAACCGGCGAGTATGTATAGGAAATTGAACTTGCTCATACCGGGCCAGCACCGTGACGCGAACAAAGCGAATTCAATTGGCCACCGCATAATGGTAGCTGTTCCGCCGATTTGGTTTCGAAATTGGCGTAATCCGAGCGAAGGTTGGCTGCAAATGGTCCAGAAACAATTCACGGGCGGTAATCGTGAGGTGGGGTACAGAGGGCTTGTAATCAAGACGGCAATACCGGAACAAGACTCGGAACTGAGCTACGACAAATCTATGTACAAACATGATTGCGCACCTTTCCATATCTGTTCATCATCATCATCATCAGCCTATTGCAGGCCACTGCTGGACATAGGCCTCTCCAGTTGTTCGCCACTTAGGGCAAACATCTGGAGGATATACCCATAATCGCCACGCTGGGCAGGCGGGTTGGCGATCGCAGAGCGCAGCTTCTCGCTCCGATGACACGCTGCTGCCCGTCATCGTCCTGTGGTATTTAGCTACGCCTTCAGTTGTGATGGTTATACCGCCATCAGTCGGTCGCCAGCGCCTCGTTTGTTGTTCGGCAGGATGCACCACGGGCAGGTGAGGATGGCTTGGAGCGAAAAGATGACAGGCCGCTCCCTTACATCCCTTTCTGTTCATGATCGACGGAATTTCGAAAACTCGCATCTCTTTTAGTTTGGTAAACACTTTTGATCTAATTTTAGCTATAGCGGCCTATCTTTAATGAAATTAACCAAGTACGCGAAAGATAAGCCTTTAGTAGTGTTTCTGAAGCTCTTGGGGTGAGTGCTGCATCACCAGTCAGTTAGGGCCTGTGATACCCCTGGTGTTGCAGGCGTCCATAGGCTGCGGTAACCGCTTAACATCAGTGGGCCGTGGGTTTGTCTTGTATCTTATTGTTGTGAAAAAATAACAAAAAACATATTACAGATGCAGGTGTCTATAGTTCAATGATAATTCGTGACATCAGGCGCAGGGTTGACGTACCTACTTAAGAAGGAGAATCTCCAAAGTTGTATGCCATGCATGATAAAATAATTAGTTGTATAAAAATGTGTTTGAACAAGCTTTCATACAATCACAGTTTTGCATTACAAGTGCATAATTATCAAAATTCCTAAAATAGATCTTTAGCTTCCAAGATTTGATTAATACAAACATACGATTTAAAGCTTAAGTTAAATCAGCTGTGTCATAAAAAAGCTTACCTACATAAAAAAAGTAGGTTTCAAATAACAAGTTTTATATAGGAACATCTGTACCTAAGAAGGTTAATCAGTTTGAACGAAAAACATGAGTAACAAACCGGAGATAACGAGCGAGTTTGATTAGCGCAATACATACACAATACACATACATAGGTATATTTCGGTTGCAATGACTCGTGACTCGCTTCGATACGGCAGTTCTAAGAAGGTCAAATGTTATTACTGGCAACCCTTTTACCCCAGGGTTTAATGAGCCATTTAATGCCGATAAATGAGTACTATATTTTTCTGAGGCTGGTTGGATCTTTGAGCTACCCAATGGGCTTGCAATATGAATGCTTTTTCGCAAGATTTCTATGTTGTTAGATATGAAACTTAAAAGTAATTGATTAAACAGAGAGATGCGATGAGCAAATACATACAATTTCAACGATTTACAAGTAGCGAGCCCTTCCCTTAGTTCAAATTCCGCTGATACGATGATAAGATCTGTCCAATCTCGTCTTATTTGCTGTAAACAGTCAGCGGAGTCAATGTCGCTAGTTATCTCGACCTCTATCTCATAGAATACGATTTGTTTGTTAGAATTTATCTTATGCATTGCTCAACTGCGTTATTTTATAAGATTTATAAAAAAATAACTTTTAATTTACTTCAGTTTTTTATAGGTTTATTCTGTCGTTTGTAAGAGAAAATGTATTTTTACTCTTTTAATCGCAAGCTATAGGTTTTTTTTTCAATTAAAATGTTCTTTGAGAAAAATAGAAAAAGAAATCCATATTAATGAGCCGTTCTCATATTTGAATTTAGTAACACATTTATCGTTGTTGCAGTGGCTAGACTGAGAGCTGTTTCTTATAGAGTCTTTATTGGCCAATTTGTGAACCCAACTCATTATAAATAACCCAACCACAAGACATGCCACGTTGGGCCACACATTGCCATCTAGCCCCAAACTAAGCCAAAGTTAATTAATTCACCGTTTCAATTTGTTTTATCCTCCTCTGAGGACTTCCTAGCTCAAGTAAAGTTATTCCTTCTAGCAAAATACCAGTAGTTATCCTGTCCGCATTCGGAATGCGTCTGTCAGTCGCACGCATGCGCAACGGCGACGCATTCTCAAGTACTTCCGTGCTCTTGAGTCCTGACGCAACGCGCTCGCCAAGAATTCAGTACTGCAAGCTCATTTTGAAAACATGCTTAAACAATCCTTGTTTGTGATGTTTATCTCAGAATGTTAAGTCTAAATTGAACGTTGTTTATGTCGCTTTGAGTAGCTGTTCTGAAAGCTGTTTAGATTGCCCACTGGTGGACGATTTAAGGCTTTCTAGGGTCGGTAGACAAATAAGGATGGTTGATTTATTAAACAATAGTGGAACATTAAGCTTATTGGGGCCGATTTCTCTACTGGAATAGTGGTAGGTAGTTCTTCAATATTTGATTAATAGAATGACTGTATATTTATTATGACTGTAGAGTTATTTGGAAGGTGGTGGTGCTTTTAAACTAAAGATCGTAGGATCTATCACAACCAGCTCAAATATTCAGATTTTGTGATAAACATTTTTGGTTTTCAATTAGGTTGTTTTTTTAAATACATCAGTTGAATCTGGTTTCCTCTATCTGAAAGTTGTCTGGTAGGGATCGCTATTAGCGATAGGACCGCCTAAATTGTACTTTGTTTTTGTTTGTAATGTGTTTTCCTGTAATGTCTGTGTTTTTGTGCAATAAAGAGTTTCTATCTGTCTATCTATGTTGTATATTGAGTGGGTTTACTATATTAAGACATATGTAATTTGTGATTAAATTAAGGTTTAAAAGACTTCTTTTAAACGTAACTAACGTTTCATCCGTACCAATGTTATTTCGAAGACAAGACCCATATCGAATCTAAATCTCTATTCGGTCCAATATTTCAATGTTATAGCAATGAAAGCATGATCGCTTAATCGTTATTGTCTTATCAAATTCAAATGAAAATTTATATCGTGTGTAGAACAAAACAGTTTTAGAAGCCTGTTCCATAGCGTATTTTAATTGGTAAGTATGGTAATCTGTGCTATTGAAATGCTTTTGTAATCGCGACGCGCCGAGATTAAGACGGTACTCGGTATTGCGAAGCTGCAGGCCTCTGAGATATGGAGTTGACCTACGGTGTAATTATCCTGAGGAAGCTATTTTATAGTTGTAAATTCAGTATGTGGGTAGTAATGAACTATAACTTTAACAGGATTATTCCAGTGTCATTTAAAATGTTTCATTTAAATGGTTCGGTTGAAGTTTTACCTAGATTTATGATCTAACCAGATGTTGGATTAGATTAGATTAGGAAATATTTGGGGGTCCTCAAAAGGGTAAGCTGCTGCCTTGGCTATCATGACCGGCCTCAAGGTCCTTACCCAAATATTAATAACTGAAACTATTTTTCTTAAACCTAATAGAGTTTTGAGTTGCGGGTGTCCATGGGCGGTGTCGACTGCTTACCATCAGGCATCACATTTGATCGTCTGCCGCCTCCTGTAGCATAAACAAAAAAAAAAGAAACCAAATGAAAAGAGTTCAATGTTAAAAATAATGATAATTAATTTAGTACATTGGGTGTATAATGATTCTAAATTGATTAAATTCCAAAATTAAGTCTATAACTGGAACTATCTATTCAAATATTTATTTGTATCACAAAAAGCAATAAATTGAATAAAGCTAGGTAAATTCTACTTTTCTTGCACGACACACGCTTGATCTTTTTTATTTTTAGTTGCGAGCTAGAATAATATTACGATACGGTCGTAAGAGCATGCAATAAACATGTAGAGCATTCGCATTCGAGAGATAAAGGAGCCGCGTTAGACGTACCAACTGTGTGCCCATTTATGGTCAACATAAGCATTATGAGCTTAACGTATTGTCCTAGGTGAGCGACGAGACGCGACATGTAGCGATGCGACGCTACGTAATGCTACCTTTACTTCACCGCACACTGCCTAACGCGTCACTATTTCATAAAAAAGTCTACTTAGTTGATATTTATGTGCCGCGTCGCATCTCGTTCCGCTTTTGTTGTTAACCTTGGACAACGGGTGATTTCGGTGGTAGCTGTGTTTTCCCTCCCCAAGTGTCGGGCGGCCGACACTTCTGGAAAGGGGATGTCATCTGCATCTGGCTATGCCAGCCAGGGAAGCGGTCACTGCAAATTGCTACCTACTGGAGACACGGGGGCTTTAGTGGGTATGCCCTCTCATTCTGAGAGGTGTCAATCCCACGCACAGCTCCCTGGAAAAAGAAGATTGCGTCGCTATATATCGCCTCCCGTCGCTCACCTAGGACAACGGGTGACTGTCATAACGACAAGCGACTGATCGTAGCTGAGATTGATATGCTTGTTTGGCGTTCATTTATTCGCTGAGCGAAGTGACGTGTTAAAATATAGCCGAGATTTGTATCTGCGCAAAGGAAATGACGAGAGATTTTAGACTTATCGCTTCCTTTCAAAAGATTATTTTAAGAAAACTGTTATAGATTGCATTTGTTAACCGATATATTTCAGTTGTCATATGATATGAGTATGACTGATGTTAAAAGACGGTATACTTATTATTTATGTTGTGCATTCTTTGTTTATCTGTACTGAAAATATAATGACGAAATATATTATATTTGTTGGTCAAAAAGAATTAGAAGAATCATGTGATAATTTCCGCATTTTCCGCCCGCTAGGTAATTTCGTAGAGACCCCTGCCTAAACCAAGGGTCGTGGGTTCGATCCCCACCGCGGATAAGTATTCATGTGATGAACATTTGTGTTTGTTCTGTGTGTGTTTATAGATATATTTAAGTCCAAATTCTGATACCCATAACTCCACTGAAATTGCAGCGTTACATATTATTTCCGGCCTTAGTGAATTTAAAAAAAAACATGTTTTTAAGCGAAGAATGTTAACTGGTATTTGTATTTTTACCGAACGAGCGGCTTTGTGTTACGAATTTGGGTGACAGCTAACATTCAAGAATAGCTTAGTTAGAAAATTGACCGAGTGACAAATGTCTTCCGTCAGATCAGTAGTATCCTGCGGCACAGGATAACCAAAGTACACAGAGCGTGCGTTTATTTTATTTAATAACCATTTAATCACTTATTTATGATCGTCGGTCATAAATCGATCGTCCAGCGCCAACTAAGCCATAAAATATACTGTTGTATGATTAAATATGACTACCGTTTGAATTGCACAATTGCACTCTAGGTTAATTGAACCATAAACAATTTGTCCCTGAAAAGGAGAACCGTAAGTGACCCGCTATGACACGTAGCTGTATCGAGGTGCACCCAAACAATTGCCTACTTGTTTGTTGTCGAACAATGCCAGATAAACAAACAGTGACCGAGAACATAGACTATAATGGCCGAGACTAGCGGTGACACACGTGCCACTCTGAATCACACCTGCACTCTTTATCGCTTTCGGAATTAAATGACACGGAAACATAGTTTTTGTGTATAAAGTTTACCCTTATCACGGTGATATGTATAACATGTACGAGTATAGCTGCATAGCATTAACTTAGCTGTCTATTGTTAGTTGTTCAGGCTTTGTCGTTTGTTCGAGATATAATAAGTACATGTGACGATAGAAGGGACAAGTGAAAGGTTCTGTTTTGTTTACCAAATACGTTACATAATAATTAACAAAAAATATTTCAGTTACCTAAATATGTACCTCAAATTAATAGTACCTTATTTATTCTCCCACACGGTTTGGAAATATATCCAATGAATGATTAATTATAACTCTCGTATGATCTAATACTACTTTGTTTAAACGTACTTGCCTATTAGCCATAATTTAATTCGACCATTGCTTTAAACTCTTTAAATAAGTTATAGGTAATGACTGGTTGGTGAAGATTACCTATTGACTAACAATTTGTATCGTTTTTGTCTAATTTTTATGTCATCAATGTTCCTGGCTTTAATTTAATATTATTACAATGTTAAAACAAATAGTTGTAGGGACTTTTGGCGGCTATTGATTTTTTGACAAATATATTCGGACGCAAATAGATGTCCTTGTAAGCTCCGATAAAAATATATCGTAGACATTGTAAACAGATAAGCCTAGATAAAGACACTGTAGTCGTCTTAGTAAAAAAAAAATACATAAAGTCTCACAAATGATTTCGTGTCGCCACCAAATCAATCAAGTTCTTGTTCATAAGTTGCAGTAAACGATCACATATCACCGCTAACAGGTTGTTAGCGGGTGCATAGAACAAAAGTGAAAATTTGCGATGATCACTGAATCTGGAACACTTTCAATCATCTCTGGCGGGCGATAAAGCAACTGGTAATTAATTGCAGGCTCTCGCTCGCGGCCGCTCTGTGCGATGCGCGCGCGCCGCGGTCCGGGCGCGTTCCGATCTAGGGTTGCTGGCTGAGACGCAGCGGTTTTCAACGAAGAAGAAAATGCGCATGTTAAGTAAATGCGCCAGACAATCAGCCACCCCAACATATATTCAGAACTTTTCAGTAATTTACCGAATCATACAAATCAAACTTTCATTGCGATTCAGCCCCCTCCGATAATTGTTAAGTATGTTAGTACTAGCATTGATAGTGAAATGATAGTGAAAAAGATTGTGACGAAGGGTGTTCTTCCGCGATCATGGCAAAAGTACGTAAGGTAAACGGTAAAAACCCCATTTGTTAATGCAGATATGATAAGTATCGCGAAAGCGTAAAACGATGTGTCGTACAACTTGTCATCGGTCTGTGGCATTTATCTACGTCTTCAGTCGTGGTCATACCGCCACCAATCGGTTGCCAAAGCCTCGTTTGTTATTCAGCAAGTAGCACAACGGGCAGGTGATGGTGACTTGATAATTGGTCGTTTCCTTACATCCCGCGACTTACACACCATACAATTAATTGCATCTTAGACACTTGTTGTACAATTTTGGTGGTTTTACTTACTTAGTTATGAGTTAAGAGAAAGAGGCATCCTTAGCTAGCGGTGCGCATGCGCTCTGCGCTTTCACAACACTTTCACGGGCTCAGCATTCGGCGTGCGGCGCGTTACGTCAGCGTCCTTACCGTCCCATATGGGGACATGGTGCTCCTCGCATAATAAGTTATAATAACAATACTCTCCCGGCCGTATTCGGCCACAGCGCACAATCTCGCAAGAATAGCCAAGTACATAGTAAATTGGTTGTATCTCTCTTAGTACGATTATTCTAGGCATTAGGGTAGGGCGCGATGACCTTTGAAGCGAAGGGGAGAAGGGGGGGGGGGGGGGGAAGGCTGGTGTAGAGACCTTGCCCAAGGCACGGGTAGCTCAAAAACTGGCTCCAATACATGCACTGTTACCACATCTGCGACTCCATCCTCAAACTAGATACAAATTTCCTTCTCTACGATGAGAACTGGATGACAATTGAGACCCGACACAGTTAAGAAAAGTCCGACAGAGTTTCTCAACGGGAGAAATGGACTTTTCATATCATCTCCAGTACTAAATTGACTCAACGGAAAATCTAAGGCTTAGAGCTATAATTTTTGTGCTATAGATACCGTCAAGTAACTTTCAACAATTTAGACCTTATTTTGTAAATCGATTAATTTTTGTTTAAATACATCGAACATGCATTCGATTTTACTACTTTCACTTGTCAGATTAAAGTTTCCGATCTAGAGTCGAGTGACAGAATTTCACTGACATGAAATTTTCATCTTTATTTATTTAGAAAATTTTAGTCACGCATCTCTTGAAAGTATACAAATGCGTGATGTATCGAAATTAATGATTGCTAAGTTTAAACTTTCTTTATAAATAAAGATTGTACATCGTTAGGGAATAGCTAAGTAAGTAGTCTTTAAAAATTTGTTATTCACTTATGCGAAAATTCGCTGCTGAAAATATTCGCTCTCATCGTCTGGTATAAAGTCTATACCTACTTTACCTAAAATATCTTTTTCTGACTGCTATAGGTACTTTCATAGCAGTCAGAAAAAGATCCTCATCGGCTGAGGAGCTGTAATCTCAAGAAGACTTTCTTTTACGTTGTCTAGTACCCGTAGTACAAGCTTCGGCTTAGTTTGGGGCTAGGTGACGCTGTGTGGCCCAGCGTGGCATGTCTTGGGTTACTCATTTATTTTATTTTATTGTTAGAAGACCCATGTGAAGAAATGCGGGGGTAAATTGTAATATTGTCTGTCACCAGCATAGATCATAGAGATTCGAATTTAATTGTGACAAAATTCAATATGAGATAGATTTTAATTTTTGGATGTACATTTTACTTATCATTAAAAACGGTTGTTGGAATTTCATTACCTATTGACGAGAAACTTCGTTGATACTAAAAATGTGGAATTCATTGCCAGCACATGTGTTTCCTCCTTCTTTCGATATAGGATCCTTTAAATGGGGCGTGAAGAAGCATCTTATGGGCCGGCATGGCGGTGGCAACTGACAGGTAACTGGCTTGGTTACCTGCCCGTTGTCGCAGCGACTTGGGCTTCTCTCTCGCTTACCATCAGGCGTGGAGTGGCTATTGTGCCGTGCTACTATAAAAAAAAAGAAAAAACATTAAGTGCTAAGGGGCTGTAGGTACTTTGAAAAACGATTCTTCTCACAATAATCATTTACCTTGAAGTTTGTTTAGTCTCGACCTTGGGAACGTCGACTGCCGTACCGATAGCATTTGTTGTCGTCATCGTGCTGCCGTGTGCCGGCAACAAATAGCTGTTGCCGGTTCAGTGTGAACGAATGTCTCAATGTATGTATCTTATCTAATGCAAATTAATTGAATTCGAGGTTAGTGAATTGAGTGTATGAGAGAGATGGACGGGACATGATGATAATTTATGCTATTAATGGTATTCTTATAATGTGTTGTATACGTTTAGGTGTCGTTGCAGTAACGCGAATGTATGGATATCCATGAATTGTGGCCAGTTGCATTGTCGAATGCAATTTTTAAAGTAAAAGGTTACGCATGGTACATTGTGCTTTTTCATGTTTGTTGTTAAGAGTATATTACACTATACCTAAACACATCTAAATTGCAATCTTCTTTCTTTCCTTCTTTAACATTTAAAAAAAAAAGGAAAGTTAAGAAGAAAAAAACAACTGAACATAGGTAAATTCACTGAAAAAACACAAAAGTAACAAAAATATGAAAAAAAAAACAAACTTGAATTTATAGCTATTCGGCTAAGGATGGGGGCCTCTGATCTATGATTTTGCTTATTGTGATTTTACATAAATGTAAATGTTATGTTTTTGTTACAGGAAACCGAAGTGGAAGATCCTCTTCGCATAGCCCTCACCTCGTGGCGTAATCTTAAAACTGAATGCGTAAGTTTGTTTATCTATTTTTTACAGCCAATTTGTTTTCGGTTTGTATGCCAGCCAGCCGGGGAAACGTAGGTTTACCAAACCAATCCCCGCGGAGAAACTGAAACCTCAACAATAGCATTTTTTAGCAAAAACGACAGACTTAAATATGATGATGATGACAGTGGGACCAACCTGGAACTCTTTCGGTAAACAAAAACAATACAAATCTGTTCACAATTTCTCGGAGATAGATGGTAACAAACATACAACAAAAAATATATCAGAGGAATAAAATTGATAACCTCCCCCTTTTTTTGAAGTCGCTTATCCAATACTCTGACTTTCTAATGTAATAAGATAAATTTTAATAATATGTATAATAATATAACTCTAAAATTTCGTATGCCGAAATGGCAGATTGCAGTGGTACCTCGACATAGTTAATATAATTAGATCTATGACATACCTGTGAATCACGAATAAATAATTTGATTTGATTTGATCTCACCCTTGGTCAACTCTTACGTTACCCTCGAATAGACGGGACGGTGATTTGTATTCTTATCGGATAGAACCAGCTTGCTAATGAAGCTGTAGAAGTTTCTTGTTAAACTAGATTTGTAAATAAAATAAACGGTAATAACAAACCAAGGATCGATATTGTCGTGATTTGCCTATTCTCTCCAAGTAACTATTGACTTAACTGCTACAGATTTGTATCAAAATGTAGTAATATAACTGTAATCAGATCATTGAGCCATTGCCTCGTGCTTACAATGCTATTGTGGATAGACCACGACTGTTACTGAAAAAATTGTGACACTACTGGTCCATTGGGATACTTACCTACCAAATAATTACCAAAGAAGACTATCGTAACCTTTTTTTTAGAGGGGAATGCATTAGGCACCTTCATGCCACCTCCGGGGGAGTCGGCATGGTGTGTGGGACTCACACCTCCCAAAATGAGAGGGTATACCCACTAAAACCCCCTGTGTCGCCAGTGGGCAGCAAATAGCAGGGATACATGTTCTGCTGTCAACATTTACGCAGTACACCTCCACTTTTGCTGCTCAATTCCTGTAAGGGACGTCTTTCATGACACAACATTACAAATCATCATCATCAGTCTATTGCAGTTCACTGATGGATATAATCATCTCCAGTCGTTCGCCACTTAGGGCAAACTTCTGGAGGATATACCCGTAATCGTAAGCTTGTTGCTCCGATGACGCTGTTGTCCGTCATCGGCCTGTGGTATTTAGCTACGTCTTCAAATGTGATGGTTATTCCGCCACCAGCGCCTCGTTTGTTATTCGGCAGGATGCACCACGGGCAGGTGAGGTTGGCTTGGAGTGAACAGATGATAGGTAGCTCCCTTACATCCATAGTAAAATACATTAAATCAATGGCATTATGTATAATTTTTGGCACAAATATGTGCGTAAGCGCAGCAGGTGCAGCCAATGGCCGATAATAGTGCGGCGGTCGTGAACCGCGCGCGGTCAAGGCGAACGATTTGTTATGAACGCTCACGGGCCGGTTCTCGCGCCGTGCCTGAAGCGATTCGCTAATTTGAATTTAAGTTGCTTATCGTGCCTGAAGCGTTAAATACAAATTTGAATTGAATATACTTATTTAGTAAGGTTTATGCCAAGGGTATGGCAGTAAGGTATATCTCGTGTCGGAGGCCAACTTCTTCGGGTCGCTGAGCCAGCGTAGTAAGTTAGTGTCATCTTTTCGTTCCAAGTTAACCTTAACTGCCCAAGATGCATCCTGTCGAATAACCCGACTGGTGGCGGGATAACCATCACAATTAAAGGCGTAGTTAATAACACAGACAGATTACGGGCAGCAGCGTCACCGGAGCGAGAAACTACGCCCTGCTATAACCTCCAGATATTTGCCATAAGTGGCGAACAACTGGAGCCTATATCCAACAGTGGACTGCAATAGGCTGATGATTATGGTACCAATAATTATGATTACTAGGTATAGTCAGTGCCATCAGCTAACTATAAAGGTCTGGCTGTACTCCTTTCAAAATGACTAGGTACATAAATAGTGCCTGAACAACTTACATCAGAACTATCTAGTGGTATGTATCTATTAAAGTTTTTTATAAATCTTTGACCACGAGCGACGTCTGCTGCTACAAAACACGCACGTGTGTTTCCACCATTACAATCGTAGATTCCATTTTATAATTATCGCGATACCGCTCCTTGCATCAGCAATTAGTGTCGGTATCCGATAGGCTCTAATTATGTACGGGCCCACGTTCAATTGAATTACTACATGAGGCAAAGTTCACGGGTCAAAGGCAAACATTTTGGAATTGAATCGTTACCTATAATAATTATTCATGTTGTCTAGGTTAGCATATCAATTAAGGTGGCAATTTGTTTTTGTGTATGCTATGTGCATCTTTGTTGTACTGTAATTTTTTACATGATTGCCACCCACATAGCAAAAAATGTAGGCTTGATTCCTTATTCTATCTTTAGTGGTAAATAAATAATTACAGTAGGTACACTCCTTATCCACTTCGATGTTGAAAATTTATCTAAAAATAAAGTTACCATAATAATAAAAGGAATAATTCGTAACAATATGCGGCATATTTACGAGAAGCGAATCCTTTCAATTATCCATCAATTTGGGCACAAAAGAAAAGATATTTTTGGCGTGTGAGTATTAAAATAAATTAAAATAGATATTGCTTCTCTTTTAAAAACAACATTGAAAATATTAGACACTTTCGTTAACGCAATTAAATTAATAATAAGCCGAACATTTATTTTTAAAAAAGGTTCACAAAAGCAAATAAATCAATAACTAGTGACAATAAATATCGAAATAATGAGCAGAATCGATTTCACACGAACCAGCTAGCTGAACGATTATACGGTGACGAAAGTGTGAGAAACCGGCGCTCGCGCATGTCCAGCCGAGCCGAGTAGGTGCAGTGTGTTAGTGAAAATACTAATTAAACAGCGCTCTAATGAGTGACTGGCTGTGTCGCGGCTGCGTCCCTATTCTGGAATAGTCCGTAAACTTTATTATTGTTTGTTTGTAAACCGTTAAGTTAGATAAGTACATAGGTATTGCTACCCGAAAAGCCTTGTGGTAATTGAGTTCAGGACCCCTACCACTAAAACGATCGTTCATCGAACGGATCGCGTATTTTTCACCATATTATCCCTTTTGCTTTAAATTTGATTTTTCTCATCTTGATCTCCCTGACTTAATGTCACCCATTTTGCCATACTTTAAATGACTGCTGAACGAAGAATAAATCCTATACGCACGTCAAATTGTATGTTTATGATTTTTTTTTATAATGCCTAACTATGCGCGAATTTATGCAGTCACAATAGATTTAATACTTAATAAATTTTAAAATCTATTGTGTTGTGATCTATGTATTTGTGGATATTGTACAGGGCAGTCAAAGTTATCACCTTGGTCGCCGACTACGGTCGGGATAAGTTGAGGACTCTGGCTGACCCATATCGAGCCAACGTTCCGGAATACGGTTACCAATGTTACACTTGTAGTTATGCCCGGATTGATTCATGTCTAGCGGCTAGCCAGAAAGCGTTGCGGATGCAATTTATGGACCAAGATTTGCTTTACACCGCGGCACCGGCCAAATGGACACTGGAATGCAATCCAGCTAATACATCAATCGGTTTAGTGTTGATTTTTAATTGTTAATGTTACATTTTACAGAGCCGGATTGAGGTAAACAAGTGAATGTCAAACATAGATGAATAAAACTGTATTCAAATACGGCGATTTAATCATACTAAAAACATGACTGCGTTTATACGTAAATTGAAAAAGAAGAAACCCTGAGACTCAATTTTCACTGAAGGAGCAGTGGATGGCAGCGTCTTTTATGGCAAAATATTAGAGCCTTATCTGTGTAATTGCATAGTTATTTGAGTGCGAATGAGGGGCGCGACGAACCTTCTAGCGCCGCCCTGCCTTTGGTCTGTCATAAATACTGAGGTTGTGTGATGATGACCAGTCTGCTCTTTTCCATTGTGGCTGACTAAGGTTTTATCGTCCTTTCAGTGTAGGAATATGGCAAGTTCGGTCTTCGGTAGGAGTAGAATTGTTTTCACGTATGGAATGGAGTGAATTTATTTGTAATATTTTGATTATACTTGTTGCTCAGTGGGTTGTCATTGTCACAGACACTCATACTGGGAAATGTACCTACTCTAATCCGTCTCTGGAGACATTGGTTGCCGAGTGGACCGCGAATCAAATTAAATTTAACAATTGCAAGTGATATATGTATGAATAGAGAAAATTGCCTTTTATTTACTTTACGTGCAAATAAAATCATTCGTGTGCGTTTAGTTATTTGCTTTTTAAATTGTTTTTTTTGCGCTTGCTTACCTTTCTAACTTGTACTAGACATTTGCACAAAAATTATTTATCATAATATTAGACCAGGTACAGAAACATTTAAATAACACTTATTTTTTCGTATAAGCTACACATGATATTTTGACTACGCGACATGAAACCATAATCATAACCAATGCAGCCATTTTAGGAGAATAAAAAATTCAATACAACAAATTTGACTTACAATTATTTACTTACGATAATTTCACCAGATAAAGTTAAGCATTCCAGTACCTATAGTATCTTCTTCTTCAGTCGTTCCCTCATTACTGAGGATCGTGATCCCATGTTGATTTCACAGCCCTTTTTTTATGCCGAGGAAAATGCTTTTAGGCATTCCCGTCACCCGGGGGGAGTGACGGGGGAAATAATCAACTGTCTCCAATTGTCTCTGTCCGATGTTGCCCTCATCCCCAGGCCCCAATCCACCTCACGTATTAAGTTGTGTACCTACCTGTGGTATACAACATACTAAACATTTGGTAATGGTTATCCACAGCTACTCACTAACATTATAGACGAGAGAAATGTAAATGAGCGCAGATAATTATGCGTAATAATAATGGGTTGGTCACGCGACCGCCAACTTAGTAAAAGTGCCATTGGGATTAGTTAGCGGACTGTCTCGCAGTTGAACTATTAAGTTAATTCACTGACTGTGTGCTTATCAACTTTCGTAAAACACGACGAAATTACCCTGAATTACGTTCGGGTTAATTACAAACCGTATGATGTCTATGAATTCAAGTTCCAAATAGAGCGGGATTCTGTCACGACGACCTATTTGTAAAGGCAAAGTTTATGCCAGGAGCATTTTCCGCCAAAATTTTTGGTTATGGAGGAAAAGGTTCGTGTGTGAATATAAGTAAATTCATTAAAGTTTAAAAAAGTCAGGACGGCATAATGGATAAAAAATACATTTAACTTAGTTTTTGAAAAGATACGATTTTACTATAAACATACAAAATTAAAACTGTAGGTACCTACATATGTTTTTTTAAATGCGTCAATCATCTGGTATCACTTAGGGTTTCAAAGTGTGATTAGTATTAAAAGATGATAATGATTAAATTAAATTAAAATACTTTAGAAAGAGTTCGTAGTGTCCTGTACCTACGTAATCCCAATAAACCTAGGAACTTCTGCATTTTAGACCTTACGATTTTTTGGTTATTTCAAAACGACTTCTACATGTGTGTATGTAAGTGCAAATTAGCACGATTTCTAAACATCCCGTTATGTGGAATTTCTGCAATTTAGCAAAAATTATTATCAATTTTCGCAAATTGTCGAATAACACAATAATCAAGACGACAGTGACCCTATTGTCAAAAATGAAGCTTTCTCGTTCAAATTGCAACCTTATTACCATCACATAATATTGAGTTTGTTACCGGTCCTATTTTTTTGTCTAGGTTAAAAGGTCAAGGTGTGAAGTTCTGCGTCTTTAATATACTTCAAGCCATATTGAACTTTATTATTAGTCACACAAGATGCACGTGTATCCTTGTGACTTATTCTTCTAGGCGTAATGGCATAATCGAGCCAATTAGAGGAAATTGCAGACGTCAATAGAGGTGTTGTTTTCTGGTGAACTCTTGTCACAATGGCGTTGGCGTCAACGTGATAATTGTTATTTGAATTTGGCGAAATGTATGTATTTACCATTTAATCGGCGCCTCGGAGGTGACGGAAATTATTTTGAGAAACTTTCACAGCCAATGTTTGACGACCAGTTTGGTTGAGTGCTACTGAAGGATACCTCTGATACGGTGGTCGTGGGTTAGATCCCAGCGAAGTACAAACATTTGTGTCCATGAACATGTCTGGGTGTTTCCTATGTATAAGTAACTAGCTGCGCTCCGAGCTGTTACCCGCGGTTTCTCGTTGCGATTATTCGATTCTTTCTCGTAGTGTACTATCCTTGAATTTCAACAAACATTAAAAAAAAAGAATTGGCCAAAATTGGTTATTATTGAGTTATGCGCTTACCAACACATTTAGCGATCATTTTTATATTGGAATATGTATTCATTTACAAAAACTTGTCTAGTAGGTACCACGTGAAGGGGCTGCGCGGAGCTAATAAAAATTTACTAATGATGATATTGCTCAAATCACACATACGAGATGATAAATCTCCGCTCGACTTTAGAGGACAATAAGGAAGCTTCTGTGGAAGCGCATCTTCACTATCCAACTGTCGTGGGACAATGAAAGGCAAAGGTAAGTACTAGTCATTCACATTTCTGGAAACTTTAGCGTTTCATAGATGACTAAACCAAGTTGTTTACCGGCACGCTAAACACAATTTAAATTGAAGTTGCCAAAAAGTTTGGTAATTCCCACCTGTGATCAGTCTTTGGAAACTAATAGACAAGCGATGAACTACTTTAAAACGATCTCTATTGCAACTGGTCAAGGTTCAATTGCTATTTTTATTATATCCTCCTTTGTTGGGCTGTAGGCGTTGCTGCAGAATCATTAAACCACCACCACGTAGCACTGGAAGCTGGCTTCGGTGTTATTTATTCTCCGAATCAATTACAGACATTCGGCGGAGGTTTAATGACTTGTCACGATCGCAGCAAAAAGTTTCGTCGGACGATCAGCGACCGCGTAACACCACATAACGAAGTTACCACGAACGGGAGCTGATTGGGCGGAACTGCGATTCTGCGCTTCACGCTGACTTGAAAAGTTTGCGACGTGTTGATTTGTTTGACCTGCAACCGTGCAAATAATAAGATCACAACACCCAATTCGTTATTCGAAATACAATGTGGATGTGGATAATAAAGCCACTTGGACTTCGTCAAAGATCCTTTTAACGATACGTGAACAACATCACATCTTGCGTGAACGTCCGTGGGATTTCCGGGTTCAGAATAGAATTATTATAGACGACTAAGGAAACCGTCGATGTAAGTACCTGGCCACCGATAAAACCTACTGCGGTCACCAACTTCTAAACTTGGTGATTTAGGCAAGTCGCTCAAAGACCATTCTTATCAGTTATCTCGGCTGCGGGCGTTTGCAGACTGATGAAAAACTGTCACAAAAATCTGTTAAAATATCTCAATGCAATGTCCACTTTATGTACAACATTTAGTTGAAAAATGATGAAACATTTGAAAGGTTGATGTATCTTTGTTTCAACCACCTGATATCAAAATAATATAATTCATCTGGTGACGATGTCTATATCTGGGAAGGAGGCCTTGTCATCATAACCGAAGAGTTGTGAAGCAAATTGATGCTATTAGCGCAAAAAAAGGTATTTTTCCCTAAGTTTGTCACGTATGTACCTACATATAGTTAAGTCTGTGTTTTGGCGTTAATATTTTTTTATTAAATTCCGTGAAAGATTAATGAATCCCATAAAGGTCTGATTGACAAAGCAAATAAAAGTCATTGTTACATTTGTTGCTATTGTAACTGTCTCCCTTGCGAATCCTTTGTGATTCCGGTTATACAATTGGATGAGACCCTTGCCATTTCGTTTGAAGCCCGAATCATGCCGTTATGTATTTTAAATATCTTACTGTAGGTACTTACGAAGTTTGTGCATTGAACTGGAAATCGATGATCAAAGAAGAAGGACTTTTTGGAGAACTCGCCTTCATTCTAATCTAATGTACATAGAATAGTGGGTAGGTATAGTTATTACCTAGGGTAAAAGTGGGATAGATGCCCCACTTTTTTTTTTTTTTTTTTTTTTTTTTTTTTTATAGTGGCTCGACATAATGGCTTCCCTACGCCTGATGGAAAGCGAAAGAGAAGCCCAAGTCGCTGTGACAACGGGCAAGTAACTGGTCAGTTACTTGTCAGTTGCCACCGCCATGCCGGCCCAACCCTAACCCCCCACGAGCTCCGGAAACCCTACTCACCGGCAGAAACACGACCCAGAGGTCATTTGACTGCGGTATTCTATAGGGTGGAGGTCCTTCCCCGGACGGGCGGCTCAATTCGAGCGAAGATTCGCTATGCCCTACCTCTCTTACCACTTTTTGTAAGCTGACTATAACTTTTTTTTTTAAAGCACTATTCGAGTGAGTTAACTATTTGTAACAACTATAGTCCTTATACTTATTATCTACTCATATCATTATTCAATACATACCGTAGATCTGTAGATATTCGGCTCTAAAAAAAACTTATTGTTTGAGGATAGACGCCTACTGTATGGGGTAGTTGCCCCTGGCAAAATTTCGACATGAGTATAGATGCCCTACAATGGGATAGATGCATAAATTCGATCAGGTTTATCGATCAAATCATTTTCAGTTAGTATTTTTAGCAACAATTCAAACATTTTGTTTACTTCATCTCGATTTAATCCTTGAGCCCTTGCAATAGACAAACCTTCTGCCTGGCGAATACTGAGTTCTGGATGTCGTTCAAGAAATGATTTGAGCCAGTGCTGACCAGCCATACGTGTCTCTTTGTTAAAAGAATTTTCCAAACCCAGTTTCTCGGCAAATTCAAAAGCGAGTCTTCTTACATCCTGTCGTGTTGTGGGAAATCCTGCGCTTTCTAATTTCTGTATGTGCGCTACGAGACGTTTCTCGTTGTCAAAGTCCAGTGTGGGATGTTTTCCTGGAAAAGAAGAAACTGGAAAGTCAATTTTCCTACTAAGTTGCATATTAACTAGATAGGTAGGTACGTTATTAAAAAAAAATCTTACCTACAGCCTAAGTACCTGCAAATAAGTCATAGAGGATATTATATGCCTCTAAGGGCGTCTATACTCAGTCAATAGTGGGGCCTCTATCCTTTTTAGTAGGGATAGACGCCCCAGCAAATAAATAAAAATACTTAAATAATTTCGAAATTTTATAAACACACCATAAATATAAATGATACATACTATTTAAATAACAATACACACTTAAAACTTACCTTCGAAAACGAAAGTTCTGAACACGTCAAAATGTCACTGTCACAAGAATCATGCGAGCGCGATAAAATTTTGGAACGTTTTTTTAACTCAAGCGGCGACACGTGCAGTCCTGTCGAAGCGCGTGCGCGACTGAGCTGTGCGGGGCGACATCTGTCCGAGGAACTTGGTACTAGAGCGTGAACTTGGTTTTAAATTCTCTTTTTTTAAGGTGCGGCGTCTATCCTCCAAGGGCGTCTATCCCACTTTTACCCTATTAACAATTTGTTGCCATGATGTAATATCGTCTAAACTTATTTATTTTATCTCAACAAATCCCATATTTAAGATAAGAAGAAGAGACTTAGTTGTCACGTGCTGAACAACAGCTCATCTGGTTATCTTGAGGAGTTTGACAGCGGAAAGATTTGTTCTTGCGCAATGCTACTAACTTTATTAACAATTGTCTTCTATTGTTCAACGAATTTTCATGGCATTTATTTCAATTATCAGCAGGCTTGGTCCGGCCACTGTTCAACGTAGGCCTTCTTTGATTGGAGTCATATTTCTCTATTTTCCGAGCTTTCCCTCATTCAGCCAATGCCAGCAGTTTTCATTAGGTTATAACTATTAGCCTAAAGTTTGTTGCTGGGTGTCCTACACCACGTCTGCCTAAAAGCGGTGTTCACTCCAATATTTGTCTGTTGTACCGATTGTCGGTTCTACGGAAGACATGACCAGCCCTCTGCCACTTTAGCATACTAATCCTTCGGGATATGTCGACAACTGGACTGGGCTTTTTTTGACTTGGTCTATAGCTCATAAGCAGTCAGAGATTAAATTCTTAACTGCATGTGAAACAACATTAAGTGGTGGAGAATTTTTGGGCATAAAGGCTATAGGTACCACCCTGTAATTTCCGGTATAATGAGTTGACAATGAGTTCAAAATGTTAACTAACAATCACACTACACCGTTACCGTTTAACGGGGAGTCCGATAATAACAATGAAATGTTAAAACATCCGCTTCAAATAACCAATTATTCGTTGAAAACGATTTCTGAATACAATAATCTGAATTGCCAGCAGTTACTATACCCGTATGAGTGCTCAGCGCCCAGTCATTCTTATAATAAACATCTTTCTAAATTGCTTATTTTCAGCATGAACATTATGATTCATTGTTAATTCAAGTGTTCTTATATCTTCGTTTATTTCATATGTTTTTTCTGCGCGTACATTCATTCATGTTCATTCAACTAGATTTCAAAACTTATAATACCATTGTTCTCAATATCTAATCAAATAGCCTTTAGCCAGTTTCAACATTCGGGGTTTCGAGATTTTTAAAGTTGAAAGTAACAAGAAGAATAAAAAAGCAGCCCCAAACCGGATACTTTTTAAATCGGCGCTCGGCCAGTTCTGATTGGGATTCGAAATGCACCTGGAACGTTGACAAAAAACGTTGGAACCTGCGCGTGAGGTCACGCCGCGAGACCGTCTGAGGACGTCGAGGAGGCTGAGCGGCGAGCGAGAGGGCCGACGCCGAGCCTGCTCGAGCGATTCTCGATTTCTCGGCAGTGCCGCGCCAGCCGCTGACAGTAGCACACGTCCTGTCGCCGTTTCGTCTCGAAGTTTTAACGTAATAAAAACCTTGTCGAAGTCCAAGTGGCTTTATGATCAACAAACAAATACCTAACGAACATTGTATTTCGAATAACGAATTGGGTGTTGTGATCTAGTGCATCGATCGATGAGGACACTTATCCGCGCGACGCGTGGCGGAACATAAAAACAAACTAGTCTCGTGTTCCGAATGTTCTGAATGCTCCCCGGCAATAATTAGTTTGGCAAAAGTGAGTGTGTGTGCTGTGGACGCTTGATGGTTCTATTAGAACTAGTTTAATAGCCTTTGTATTGTATGTACTGACGCTGTGTGACCGCTCCTGCCTGGATTTACGGATGTTGAAATTGGTTAGTGTTTGTTTTTGTTCATCACTTCTGCTTGTAAATTTACGGTGCGATCACTTCGATTGCATTGATTGTTTTCAAGACGATTGCATGCGTCTAAGCAACTTTGACCAATTTCAATGTTAAATCGTACTGTACTGTTGTTATAACCACCTGTCTTATTGTTCCGCGCGGCATGAGTATCGCTGCGTTATGTGTTCATTATCACCTTGTCTGTGTGAGCTCTGTAATCAACCCGATAAATTAACGATAGTGCGGTTACGTTACTCCGATATTATTGACGGATTTTTGTAGATAATTCTTTACTTGGAATAACTACTGGTCAATCGTGTTCTACATTGTTTTACATTAAATCCTATCAAGAATGCTGTAGGTAGATATGAGAGATATCATAATTATGTTAATTCAATGTCATCATTTAAGCTTTATGATTATAAAGCCCTTGAGTTGGATAATATTATCGCCCATACGAGTCTTATTACTCGTATAATATGTTCAGCTTCCTTTGTAGACGTATGCGGAAGTAAACTAAATATGCCTACCTGTTACCCAATGAACACTTGCATCTGATAGACGTTTCAATTAGCTATAGCATAAAGCAGTAGGATACAATTAAAATAAACAAGGTTTATTGGTAGATATGTCGTAAAAACCAGAAATGTCGTAATTTTCAACGAATGAAAGAGATAATTTGGCCATAACACCATCTAATTGATTTAATGAGTTTTACAATTCTGGATCGTTTACAAAACGAAGCAGTGTTTTAACTTAATCAAGTGGAAACCTGTTCAATCGGTGCATCGTTTGCGCAATGAAGTTATTGGTTAAAAATGGCTAATTAACAATTTTATTAGCTCTGGGATGCCTTTTTTATTACGATGTGGTTCATATTATTTATCATCAGCCACTGCCTATCTAGTTGTAAAAGATTTTATTATTTCCTTTTAAGGCTTACTTTATTGATTCCATTTAATAGGTTAGTCACATATTAGATGTCTCTGTTGGTATTTCAATAGTCTCTTCAGTATCAAGTGTCAATATCCGTAGGCCTTAAAACAAGCAGCAAAGCTTAAAAAATATTTTAATGCTGCAATTATCTTAAAGGGCATCGGGTAAACTATCCTCAGTATCTCCATAGTTATTAAGATAATTCACTTGGTAAACTTGAACTTTTGCGAGATCGTTACCACATACTATGTATAGTATTAATTTGGTTTTGGTGAACTACCTACCACTTCCTTGATTATGATAATCTCGGTGGTTTATTGTGTAAGGCGTTTACTTATAGCGAGTTTACTTATTTCTTCACAACAAGCTTGTGAAGATTTGGAGTATCCTCCATGGAATGTGTTCCAAAACTCAATGTTTTATCTATCGTGTCTGGAAGTCTCGGTCTGGCGACTTTAAGACATGGAAAAAAGCACCTACTGATTAGGTGCGCCATGTCCGTCTTCATTGTCACTTAATTCCAGGTGAAATCGAGGACAAACGCGCATTCAGTTGCATAAAAAAGGTTATCCTCTTTTCGATCTACTAATTCAATTACAAAAACGATGCAAAGATATACAGCCTTTATGTATTCATCTAATTTTCTTAGTAATGCAACCGGTAAAAATGTGAAATTGCATTCTGGTTGCAATAAAAGTCTTTATCTTAATGCCTATGAAAAACTATAATTATTTTATGTTCTCCGGTCTGATAACTTGCACGATTGGCTGATAGTGCTGTTATGGTCTTTTCTCTGATAAGGATGTGTTTATTAGTGTGATATCTTCGCAATTATTGACTCAGGCATTATTTTGTACTTCTGACGCAAATGCAGAGAAGGTCAAAGGCTTTGTGATTTCTTTTCTACGTAAGGAAATCGTTAAAATGTATAAAACTCTCCGCAGGAGACAAGTAGGATGCGGTGCGGTCTTACTACAGTTAGGCACCTTAATTCACATCACAATGTGATTTACCTAATCTATACTTATAATAAATCTGTAGAGAGGTCAATTCTGTACATTGAATATTTTTAAAAAATAACTATCAGGGGGTGATTAGTCATCGATACTGATGCCAAAAATGCAGTCAGTAAAATTTTTGTCTGTCTGTCTGTCTGTCTGTATGTTCGTTATAGAAACAAAAACTACTGAACGGATTTTAACGAAACTTGGTACAAATATTCTTCATACTCCTGGGCAGGTTATAGTATACTTTTCATCACGCTACGATTAATAGGAGCAGAGCAGTGAAGGGAAGTGTTGGGAAAATGGGAGAAATTTTTACGCGTATGTTTGAACGCGCATCACGCAAAAACAACTGCACGGAATTGAATGCGGTTTTCACCAATGTATTGCATATTGGTCTACTTAAAATTTATAGACACCATTTTATGGAAGACCGTTATTTGTGAATCCCGATAACCACGCGTGCGACGCCGCTGGCACAGCTAGTACTAAATAAACTAATGGATCTTATTGATATGGAAGGGGCTGATTATCCTTAACACAGGTTTTAAAAAAACCTAGCTAGGAAATCAGGTCGTTCAACCCATAATGTAGTTTTTGTATGTTTTCTGTTCTATTATATCTGTAAGCATTATTATTATTTTTGAAAAACCTTAGGTTTTCTCAGCAGCCTACGGCGGCGCTGGAATACTGAAATCCACGGGCCTAGGCCAAGTGTATCTCAGATGGATTCGTTTGTGATGATGATGATATAAATGAAGTAAAGTTATTATTATGAGTCAGTTTGTAGAAATTTTCTTACTATCCTGCATGTGTTTAAAATCACAGCCTTCTGCATTATAAAATAGGTAGATGGGGGAAGAGACAGCATTTCTATTGAGTTATGTATTTGTTTTGGAATAACACCTGTAGTGGAAAGAACCAAGGGTACTATTGCAACGTTTTTCAGCTTCCACATTCTGGTTATTTCGTCTTTGAGATCTGTATATTTTGAAAGTTTTTCTGCTATTGTGGTTTGTAAATTATGTGTGTTAGGTATAGCTATATCAATTAGTAAGGCTGTTTTATTGGTTTTGTTAACTAATGTGATGTCAGGTCTGTTGTAGTGGATAGTTTTGTCGGTAAGAATAGCTCTATCGAAATAGAGTTTATAATTTTGATTTTCCAGAATCGGTGATGGGGTATATTTGTAGTACGCGGTTGGTGGTGGTGGTATGAGGTCGTATTTGATTGCAAGTTTTTGATGGATTATATTGGCGACTTGATCATGTCTATGTTTGTAGTCTGTTTGGACTATGGCTCTACATGCACCTGTGATATGTTGGATGGTTTCGGGTGAACTATTGCATGTTCTACACGTATCTGTCGTCCTGGTCTTTGTAATATACTTTTGGTAATTACGTGTTTCAACAACCTGATCCTGGATCGCTGTGATAAAGCCCTCCGTCTCCGGGAAGAGCTCGCCTCGAGTCAGCCATGCGTTCGATGCTTCTTTATCGACGTTAGGTTGGCTTAAGTCGTGGCGGTGTCTTCCATGTAGGGACTTAGAACTCCATTCTGCTATCTTGGTTCTATTTTCAACAATGTCTTCGGACTTTTGTACGTTGTGGTCGTGTAAGTTAAGTGGATTAATTTTGTGTAAAGTATCCACAGCATAATAGGTATTACCTGAGGTTGAATCACGGCCGGATATTGTCTTTAATTATAATACTTACAAAGCACTATAAAAGACACGGATCCGACGCATCTGATAATAGCAATAAATTTATTATATTCTATTATCAGATGCCTCGGAAGGAATGACGCGATCTAGAATACTAGATCGCGTCATTCCGCACAGAATACAAACACTATTTCTACCCATTTCGAATGAAGAAGTGACATCAAATTCTGTTTTGGATAACTTGATTCAAGAAGCTTTAAGGTATTCGAGAAAGATGCAGCTTAAAGAGTGTGAGATCATAATTATTTATCGAATTAGAATGGTAGATAGTTCGAACGACAAATGACCATGATCATATTAAAACAGGTTTACTGATATTATAAATAATTTGATTTTCTAGATGAGGGCAAAGTAGATATAATCAGATTTGTAAGTTTGCGTTAATGATAGGAAGCACTCGAAATGTAATCGGTTCTTCACTGAGCACAAATTGCTGATAATATCGCCTATTAGCGACGAAAAAGCTTTGAATGTACAACATGTAGAGCTTTTGGCGATTTAATTAGATTAGGCATGTTCATGGTAATGGGAACAAAGCCATGTGCATTGATATTTAAGTGGTATTTCGTGACGTCACCTGGAAGTTTATGTACTTCCAAGCTATTAAATAGTTTTATCGATAATTACAATTCTTTAGATATGTATGTATTCCTTCAACAAATAATTCTCAGTGGTATTTTGTTGAAAGTTAAATAAGAATTTAACCTTAAAGAACTTTCTTTGTTTATTCATTATTGGATGTTTCATTACAGTTAACATTAAAAGCATTTAAAAATCCTTTAAAACCATTTGACAGAATATTAATCAATGAATGAAGTGAATGGATTTCAAAAACCCTTGGTCGAAAGACTTCGGACAGGAAAAGAATCATAATTATACAGTGATTCATTCGAAGAACAAAATTCTTTTAAGTAATACATTATGTTAAAAGTCCATGATCAGATGAATTCAAAAATACACCTTATTGCATTGAATTAAGAATCAATGCATATTCTTTTTCTGTAAATACTAACAACTAAAACATAGGTGTTACTAGAAATTGCTTGAGCTCTAAGAAATTTACCTTAAACTACTATTTTAAGTTCTATTGAATGCTTTGCATCATCATCATATCCCTCGTACAAATTTAAAACTCCATCTGTCATATTGATAGTATTTACAGCGCAACGTACAACGTTTCTATGAAATCAGTTTCCACTGGTTATGTTCCCTCGAGAAGTAAGCTTATAAATTTCTCAAAAGCCGGCAACTTTAACTTCTATGATACTAAAGGTGTCTATGGGCTGTGGTGTTCACCCACCACCATCATTATCATCATCATAAGCCTCTCACAATCCCCTGCGAGACATAGGCCTCTCCTGTTGTTCGCCACTTTGATCGATACCACCAGCTCATGTTCAAGCACATTTGCTCCCTCTGTCATAAAAAAAAATCGCAACAGCTATTTCAAGCCGACAGAGAAACGCATCGAAAGCAATGCTGATCACTTTCTTTCGCGGCGGCTGTTTGCTAAGCAGCGTTCGCTCGAGGATTGTGCCACTTACCTATTTCTAGTGTTGTATTTTTGCGTCGCGTGCGCAGCTGGTTGTCCACTAATGAGTGTAGTAGTGATGTGCCAAAACACTGAGAAAATCCTGTTTGTTATTTTTGCAGTGAAACTTTTCATTTGGTGACGAAGGCCTAGAAAAAAAGGTATGATCCTTTACCTGTTAACACTTAACGCCTCGCGGGTCATTGGTGATTGTCAAACAATAGTTTTGTATTGTGTATGAATTATCAGCTGTTAAGGCTTAAGTATTATTAATGCCGTATGATTCATCACCATTTATACCACATTTTATGCAAATGTAATTTTTTGTAGGTGTTTCATTTTAGCCTTACAGATTTACAATTTTCATATTGGGGTTATTAGTCACAGGTTGATTAGTCAGATTACTTGTAACAATATCTAAATAAAGTTTCTTATTTCAAAGCAAGTTTTAGAAAATTTGGAGAAATCATGAAACATTAAACTATTAGACGGCGCAATACCGTTCAAATAAATGTCAAACCACCTTCAACAAACCTTCAACCCCCTACTTCAAAATTTACTTAAAATGCTAATTTTTAATTGACTGTACTATGAAACTATTGAGATCTACAGTCAATAGCCATCGAGCATATATATAGCCAATAGCATAGCTTAAAACAAATTAACACACCTAACAAAAACCTTCAGCATCACAGAGACTCGCATACTTGTTTTATGTAAATGTATTTCCCATGCTTATATTATCTTTGTCCGTCACCAATCTCTTGCTCGCTCGCTGCTCCATCTCAGACATCGACATGTACAAATGAAGTGCATCACTAGACGCTCCATGCGACAGACATTACTTACGTCCAGGCGTTTTCTCTCGCGCTTCAATTATTACTTCATTTGCCGATACATCGCTCACTATATCCGACGAAAGTGCGATTTCTATTAAATTGTCCACGTGCACACATGTGCCGGCTTCGATTAGACTTTTAGTTAGTCATTTTGAACTTTGGAGTGAGTATATTTTGTCATCGTTGTTGTCATTTGTTTCCTTTAATACTTGTACTCGTATTTGCGTTAACTTTTTGTGTCGTGTAACTTTTCTATCGTAATTCTTAATGACAATAAGATTTTTGTCAAAGTCCAAGCAGTTTTTAGTACAATTTTGTACAACTAATATTTTTAAATTTACCCAGAAGTATAGATGATAAATTATTCATATGTACCAACTAGACGAAAGCAGTCCGATATGATAGATAAGTAATGCTTTGATGCACAAAATACAAACTTTACAGGAAACATACATTACAAACATAACACAGTAAAATCTAAGCAGTTTTATCGCTAATAGCGGTCTCTTCCAGGCAACTTTCATATATTTGAAATTCTATTACTTATTTTTTTGGTCAGTTTAGAACAATTTTGTAGTAAAAATAAAGATTCTATTTACCCCATGTAAACTCTATTCCTTATGATCTTGTCTTTCGGATTTTATAATATAATCCAAAAGTAGATATGTATGTGTCGTGGCCTAATCGATGAATTGATCATTTTATGAAATGGTTGACCATTTCGTGAAGTGTTCCCTGTTCACGTTTCATGAAATATGTATAACGTACGAATAGCCTATTTAGTATCACCAGGGGAATCTTTAACAAGCTTCGTATTTACGAGACCAACGAGAATCTACACCAGTAGTAAAACATGTACAGCATCCATATGATATTACTACAAGTGCATATGAGATGCATGTAACGCAAAAACCTGTCGTAAAAGGTTAACAACTCAACAAGTTCTCTTAACAATATCACCACCCCTGTTTGTAGTAAACGCTTACCTATTGACACAGCTCCGGCCGGCTGTTTTCCGGCGCACACACCGGTTCGCCTTGAACCTCTAGCCGCGTCGTGCGCAAACGCAGCACGAGTCCTGCATTGTAAAGCTGTCTATACACCGCGCAGGACCAAACGAACCTGGCGACTGGCGTGTAGTATTTGGTCTTGGGTAAAGTAGGTCTTATAAAAATTGGTTAATTCTCACGTACATGACGTCGAAATGTACGCATCGCTGAACGTATTAATCAATTAACAGCCCTGGTCCGTCCACTGTTGAACGTCGGCCTTATTTAATTCGCACCAAGTTAAAAGTAGGTAGGTACAAGAATGTTCAACTTTTCAAAAGGTTGCAATTGCGGTAGGGAGTGCGGTGCGGTGATTTTACTATGCCGCAGGCTGGATGCTTCGGGATGGATACGGAAGGCTTTTGAATACTCAAGTCTGCCCTATACCGTCAATAGTCAAGCCGCGCCGCGCTGTTCTAAATTCCTAGCGTTCATAGTGTTGTGAATAGGAGGCAAGTGTGTAGCTAGCTTAAGTGCGAACGTGTACATGAGTTAATCTACTATGTGGTGTAGTGCGCCGGCAGGCTGCAACTAGCTACGTTTATGGTCATTGGTGCACGCTAATCTTGTTATATTGCTCTATAATTGTTTTCCTGGGTGAGAACGCTATAGTTACGTACGGAAACCTCTTCAACTTTCTCTTCCGTTTAAAAGATTAACAGATCATTATAAACGATGCCAACCTTTCGCTGCTGTTTTGACAATTACTTCTCATCAAATGGATTGAATTTTATCTTAATCCTGTTTTTGTGTTTGGGATTTGAAAGTTTGGTGTTAGGAAGTTACTTTTGTTTGGTGTTTCTTTGAATGAGGATACATTATAAGAAAACATTTCGTTACTTGTAAATGAGACAAGTAGATAATCCGCTTGCTTAATGAACAATAAAACGAATCGAACTAACCTTACACGTACACGTGTTTCGAGCAAACAATGTTATCTTAGGTTAGACTATGCACGAAATGGAACACGTTGATCTTTGTAGATTCATAATTATAACAAAATGGAACATATAAAAGGTATTTGAAAAATGCACGAAACGGAGTCCTTTTATTTTTTCATGCACCTACCTACATATAACTAACGAAACATAACAAAAGGTATTAGAAGCATGTATCAGATAGTTTAGTTTCGATTTTCGCGTCGTTCAAAAAAGTTTCTATATTCTTCAGAACTGCTGCAACTTGACCAAAAATTTTGCACATCTTTTCTCGTTATGAGCCAGCATTTTTGCACTTACGCAATGTGTCTAGCTAATACGATGGACACAGTTGCATAATGAGAAGATTGATGGACTCGTGTGGGTAGGAGTGTTATGTACGGGTTGACGCACTGCCTTCACGGTGGAAGAGCGCGTGCGTCATGATATGCCAAGTTTCCAAACTGGTTTGTCTCAGGTGCGTCTTTGTTGAAGTCATCTTACTCATATCTTTGAGATTAACCCTTTAATGCATAAATGTAACCATTTATTTTTGATCTTAATACCGAGTCGTACGCAACACTATGCATTAAAGGGTTAATTGGGTATTAGAATGGTTAGTCAATGGAGTTACTTATTCTGAACATTCAAAACAGACAGATAACTGTCACGAATTTTTATAGCACTCAGGCAGATGACGTCATAGGTCAAATGATGACTTTGTTTTTAGGTTTGCGTTTAAAATAGGTGACATTCGCTCTTTTAATTTGTCCAATTTGTTGCTAAAATAGAAGTTCGAGACTAGAATTGGGAAGGAACTATGATCGTAGGACGAACAGCACATAAGCTTGTAAATATTATTTTACAAAAGAGGATACAATAAATGTTAGATCCGGACACTTGGATGAGCTTCATAAGTTTCTATTGTAATGTTGTCAAACCGTTATAAAACATTACCGTATTAAACATTTTAAATTACTTCTTACTTAATTCGCGGTTGGTTCAGTTTAAAAATGTACTGTTTAGTTAAATTCCAAAATGGACCGAAATACGCTTTATAAAACACGCCGTTTTACATACATTAATAAATTCACTGTCGTTTAATAGATGTAACAATTTTGAAATGTGGCTTGACGTTTCTCTTTATACAACTTTTATTAAGTATTCCTAAAAATATATACTTACTTTGTAAATTGAGTCCAGGAAATGTATGTCATACCTACTCATAGTACTCATTTACCACCACCACTTTGGTCGTTGTTAGGTAATTGAGACACTATTAAGTACTTTTATAAGTTTTTTAAAGATCTTTGGTTTTTATTGCTCACTATTTTATGATGTTTGGCATACATCCTGACATTTCAAACAATATACTAATCATTGACGTCATTTCCGCAATATGTAAAGTTATTTTTTGTTGCAAGGATAAACTTATCATCCATCATACGTGATTGCATTTGATAGAATTTAAAAATGTTGCTTTTTAGGATTTCGATAGCGAGACGAAAATAGACGTTCATTGATCGATTGAACGAATATCTTAGTGACCGATTATGAGGTGTCGAGACAAATCAAAGTAATTGACATGCGCAAGGAAGGTCTCAAATGTGCTGAATAGAATTATCTTTCCACAGAATATTGAGCTGTATCTCACTTATAAATAAAATAGTCATCAGAATAGAGTAGAAAAGAAAAATCTCCATTCATAGGTAGGTATACATTATAGACTTAACCCAAGCATTTTTGAATAATCATATTCTGTGGGGTTTGAAAAAAAAGATTCTTAGGAGAACAATAATTTCAAAATAGACCTATAACTATCCAAAGGTTGACTAGAATAAGAGATCACTTATTAAGACTGCCGCAATTGTAGAAAAAAAGTGATCAGTGCGCGTACGAAGATAGATAGACAATTCTTTATTGTACATGAAATAATTGACTTAAAACTAGACAAGGATTTATATAGATTTAAGTTAATTGTTCAGTATTAAAATACCTTTCTTGTATTGGTAGGTATATGGTTTGTTATTATGTGACGAGCATGATTACACGACCCTTTACAAGAATCAACTCAGTTATGTGTTCTCATACGCCTAAAAATCGCACGAACTTACTACTTAACTGTCATATGTTTCGGGAATGCACTTCCATTTCACGGAAAAATTACATGGGATGGTACGTAGTACTATTAGACAGTACTTTTCTAAGACAGTTTCAAGATAAATGAAGCTATGATGACTAACGTACACTTCCGCAGTGTACGAGCCGTCTGCGGATTCCTAGGCGTATGCGCGCGCGCAACTCGGCCGCACCGCAATGGACCCGCAATACTACAAATGCTTCCCTGCAATTTACATTGGTCGAGATTTTTTCCACTCTTGGCAAATGGCTGCGCCGCATTTCGTACGTGTTTCAGTGTAAGCTTCCTTCTAAGTTTACGGGATTGTAATAAAAACGGAATGGGCTTGAAATAAATATCAGACAACATCGTATACATAATAGGTATATTGTTCCGAACCCAAAGTAAAAGCTTAAACACTTGTGCTATGGTTATCAAAACAATGAAGGTATCACAAATATTTCCCTAATTACAAACACAATTACAATCACAAAAATATTCGTCCCGGGTGGGGATTGACAATGGTTCAGATGGAAGGAGTCACTTCCAAATGAGCCATCGGGCCAACAAATTTTAATGTCTAGAATCGAATAGAAATGGTTAGAATCTGCGCGCGGGAGTAGTCAAGGCAATTTGGTTCGGTAGAATCTGCGCGAGAGCAGATTCCGCCAAACCACGGTGTTGCGGTGTAGTGTAATGATCACCTCATCATCAGCCATTCATTGCTGGACAGACCTCTCCAGTTGTTTGTCATTTTGGGCAAAATCTGGAGGCTTTACCGATAATCGCCACGACGGTGTTGCTCCTCGCTCCGGTGACGCTGCTGCCCGTCAACGGCCCGTAGTATTTAGCCACTCCTTCAACCGTGATCATACACCAGTCGGTTGCCAGAGCTTCCTTAGCACGTGAGTGTGGCTTGGAACGAAAAGAAGGTAGGTCGCTCCCCAAGCCTTGATTGGACAGAATCTGCGCGGGAGCATAAGTAGGCGCGGTGTAGTGTAATAATCGCCTAAGAGAAGTCCGTAGACAAAAGCTCGCTCATCATCAAAAGCTAATAGTGGGATTGTTCCCCGGTGCGCCGGCGCACGCGTCTCCGTTGCGTCACCGCGATTGTTTACCGACAAATAGACTGCGACCTGCTAAGGTTGAGTGGCGCAACCGTGGCTCGGTTTCACTTGATTTTTAGATAACGTTATTGGAGTTACGTTTTAGGAGATCTGTAGAGTGTACTTGTATCTGCATAATGCAGTCAACGATGATTGGGAAGGTACCACTCATGTCAGTTTCTTTGTTGGAGTAGTAAGTTAGTAACATGCAATGCATATCTGTGTTTCATGCAATATATTTTCTTGCCATGGGTTAATCATGAGTAGCATTATCTTCCTATACCCGTTAAATAATGTAAATTAACTTTGATAATAAAAAGAATAACTATCGAGTTTCTTGACGGTTCTCCTCTGTATTATCCACTTTCCGAATCCGAAGTTTAGAGTCATTATTATTTACTGTACGAGACGTATTAGAAGTGCTTTTTATAAAACATTTTTCTATGAAGTATATTTTATTTTAACTTTTATAAAAGAGACAAAATTCTATTTCTTTCCATAGATGTGGATTTTTATTGAAATTGCTAACACTCATTCCCATCGAAGCGTATTATTCTTTTTGTTATTAGATGTAAATATTCTAGGTGAGATATTAAAGATAAATTCTTATCTGAGTGCATTGATGTATTAAGAGACGATGATCTATACCGATAATAATAATTTGTTAAACGACTTTGTATGATACCGAACGTAGCATTAATTAACGTTTATCAATGAATCGATAAATAGATTTCTTGATGTTTTTGCTACTTAGTTCATTTACTTTATTTCGATTTATTTGTGATCGAGGTTGCCTTGAGAATGCTACGAGTTACATTGTCTAAGACTATCGAGAGTGCAATTTAGGTATGTTGTGGTGAAATATTCATAAAAAATGTTGTTGATCTCGAATGCAAATTGGGAAAACCAAAACTTCAAGTGTTTTATCTAAAAAAGACACTTCGTGATGATGACATGTGACATTTTTGAGATAAACTGGATTTGAAAACGCTGCATCATTTGGAGA
Organism: Conogethes punctiferalis; assembly: GCA_031163375.1. NCBI lineage: Eukaryota > Metazoa > Arthropoda > Insecta > Lepidoptera > Crambidae > Conogethes > Conogethes punctiferalis. Next base: position 19,349,356 of record CM062079.1, read on the forward strand.
CAGATCAATTTCATATCTTGTTTACAGTTAAAATATCTGTCAAATGGCTTTTATTGATGGTGTCAAATGTTTTTCATGAAATATTACAATAGTGCTTTAAGCTACAATCAATAGCCTATGTCCATCCGCTGCTGCACGTAGGCCAATTATAATTCGCGCCCAACAATCTCTTTTTTTTACTTAGTCATATAGGTTACTAATTTGGACTTGCTTTAAAACTCTTAAAGATAGTTCTTAAGTTTTTAATTACCTGCTAATGGATCCATGCTAATGGAACCATCCCTTGGGGTGATAATCTTAAAACTACTGGCAGTGATTCGATGGAAAGGGATGGAGCAAGCCCGGGAATTTATAATGAGGTAAGTAATAGGCATAGGTTTAAAAAAAATTATGGACTGATCGTCAAATAGTAAACGACCACTATTTCTCAACACAATATTGTTATAGACACTGACAAGAAACCCGCGTGTACCTACTCTTTACAACTGATTGTTTTCAAAGGTAATTACTTTTTTATATTCAACCTCGTTTCATGTGCATTGTTTCATACTATTGTGGATTATCGGCGGGTCACTATACGAATTTCTTCTCACAAGAAGAAGCTATTCTAGAGTCGACTTCAAATCGACACTTATCTTTCGATTCCCACAGTAGTAAAACTCAAGTTTGTTGTAGTTTACGAGAGTATGCGGAGTGGTTTCAAAATAAAATCCGTTTTATTTTGTACCTTCGACCAGTTTCGACATTTTGATGCGAAGCGGTCGGTTGCATGCTAAATGGTACATTCGCTTTTATATGAATTTGCATTATCCTTGTTCTTATTCCAAGTAAACTGAATACAAAAAGTTGTGTAAAATGGCTTTTTGAAATGTTGGTTTATTTTGTTATTTGTACATATTTTTTTACATCATCCTGTGTCCGAGGTGTTTGTGATACTTCCCCAGTCTTAGCCATCATCTAATAGTACGTAATTAAGTACAAAGGAAAAACCTTAACCAGAAATCAGTGTCGGTCGACTTTCCGCACAGGTGTGCAGTTTTCCTTACATTAAGGGAAACATCGTGAGGAAAACTGCACAGAGTGTCAAATTATGTGCATAATCTCACAGTAAATTCAGAAGGTATGCAAATTTTAGCTCTTCATATACCTCGGTCCCAATGGAACCTGCGTAGCATAACGTAACGCTTGCATAAAAGGACAAGCACCTATTATGATGGGTATGCTAGATGTAACTGTCGTTATATAAACACAAGTACTATTAGTCCATTGACTTGCATTCTCAGTGCAAGTATATAATATTAGCAATTCTATACGTTCCGTGAAACGCGAGTAGCGGCGCCCGCGCATACGCTACGTGCTTCTATGTGGAAATCGGCGTGTGGCGGGACCGGCGACACAACCGAACTGTGACGTCACTAATGTTACAAAATGCTCGCCCGATAATGTGTAGAGGAGTACACATTTGTAATGATTTTGGACGGTCGATTAGATAGTAGGTGTAATATCTAAGTAAAGTGCTGTATGCCTTTTTTACCAACATCCACTGAAGCATTTGAACGTCGGTAATGGTTTTGTTATTGTTCATGTCCCGGCGGTCCAAGGAGGTAAATTACCGAAGCAGAATTTAGGTGAGCCTTTGACATCAATTGTTCTTTCAGTTGTGTTTTGTTTTTTCAAAGAGTTTCCTAAATGCCGCTTAAGGGATGATTAGATTAAAGGGCTGATGGAAACAATGAACACCAAGGTCGACTTAGTTGGTCGAACTTGCTCATGCAATTGCATAATAAAATAAAAATTCAAATACCATCATAAACATTGACCCGATGGTAAGTAGCAGTGCTTACATACCACAAACATTAATTTAAAAACAATAAGTTAGTTAATGTTTAACCCAGCCAAAACAAAAACAAATATTCCTCAAATGAATGTTTGTCCTAGGTGGGAATCGAACCCATAACCTTTGGCAGGGTCACTAACAAATGAGCCACTGGACCAGCCAGTCAAAGTCAAACGCGCGTTAGTTTCAAATGATAGATAAGCCCGAATTCGGTATGTACATTCAACTCGTATGCTGTCGTAAATGTTTATGATTGTAGGATCATTATCGGGCTTCGCAGACCATTAGTGGAGCACCGATACAGCGGATCTATCTATCTGTTTGCGAGCGCGATAATGATGTGTGCTGATGATATAGAGAATGCGATAAACTGCTCCCTATTAAACCGCTGCTAGACAAATGGATGTTTTATCGGAAATGTATCAAAATATTGTTCTGGATCGATGACTGATCGGGAAACGGGTAGAAGCTTTTGCCTGGGTACAAAAATAAAACCCACTGCATTTGTCATTGGGGGAGGCCTATGTCCACCAGTTGACGTTAGAAGCTGGTGATGATGAATAATATATAAAATACATGTACTATAGCAAAAAATTAAAATGTATGGTATTAGAAGCGTGTGAGGAAATATATTAAAATAAAAGATTGAAATTACCAATTACTGCGTTTGTAGATAAAATCGTACGTAATTTTATTATTGCGATAATGGAGTTATTGAAGTCACAGAGTATATAAAATAGTACCATAATAGTAATATATGTGTGTAAACACATAGCGCAAGAATGGAATGTGGTTGATTTTGATAAGAGTTGGTATTGGAATTCCTTAACCACCAGTCATAGGCCCAAATCATTGATAGCTAAACCGTAAAACTTAGCTTACACTACGATTTAAAATTAAGATGTTATTAAAACCCTTTGAATGCTAGTGACGCTAATATGCGACGATAAAAATGATTTTTTTGTTGTCTCATTTCGCGGCGGTCAAAGGATTAAAAAGTCGTCACAAATTAACAGGTTCCCTGTCCTGTGTATTATATATGATACATAACAATAGAAGTTCTGTGGTGTCTGGACGGTGGACAGGGGATGGATTCCATGTGGTGACGGATAAATAATATAAAGCACTGGCCGTAGGTGTCGACTTCTTGAGGTTTCAGCTTTTCAGCTGGTGTGATAGGATATCTTTTACCTAAACCAGATGGGGTATCATTTCGGGATCTGTCGGTGTACAGTCAGAGCCTCACAGGCCGGAATGGCGGTGGTAACTGATAAGTAATTGATTTGGTTACTTGGCCACGAATTTAGCTATGCATCAGACAAGGGTTAGCCACTTTGGTACAACAGCAAAAAAACAAGTAGGTAACGATTAAACGATGTCTGGAAACGCGTCAACATTGCTAATACTTAACATGGAAAATTCAAGTCGAACAACTTTTTTTTCAATAATTCGCCTTCAAAGTTTGAAAGGAAGCGGTGCAATTAGCGTAATGAAAACGAAAGGCCAGTATATAAATCTTAATTATAACATTCACTGATATTTGTGAGAACACTGCTAGGCTGCATTTCAAAATCGGAAATAATTTGCTATTTAGATGCGAATATGAATTTTACAATAAATTAACTACCAGTGAAGAAACAGACATCGAAAGATTAAAAGATCATAATTATATTTTTGTGTTAATTGGCTTCTGGAGTTCCTCATAGACGGTATTTTCTCTTATTTGACAGGCTCGGTGGTTCATTTGGTAGTGACCTCTGCCCTCTGAGCCAAGGGTCGTGGGTTCGATTCCCGCACAGTACAAACATTTGTGTTCATGAACATGTCTGTTTGTCATGGTCTGGGTGTTTTCTATGTATAATATGTATTTATTTACAAAAAAAAAATGTATCTAAGTAAGTTTATCAGTTGTCTAGTACCCATAGTACAAGCTTCGGCTTAGTTTGGGGCTAGGTGGCGCTGTGTGGCCCAGCGTGGCATGTCTTGGGTTATTTATTATTATTTATTTATTTCCAAGAATAAATTCAAGGTCTATGTCTGTACTAATAGAGGTACCTACTAAGATCATAATAATCAATAGAATAACTGTGAAAATTAGCCTAACGCCTCGCCACTATTCATTCTACTGTGGCCATTGTATTGTACGTTCACGTAATCTTCACCTTCGAATTAATTGCATAACAGTTTATTTAAACAGTTGAATATTTGTATACTAATGCACAATTTGTTGAGAGACCCATTGTAACAGATAGATAATAGTGAATATTCATTAATTTTAGATCATTAGTCGGCCTGTTATTTAACTTTCCTGATTTATTGGTTTGTATTGGTCTAGGTGTTTTCTATTGTTATATGTTGTTAAAGGCTCCTGGCAACCGACTGGTGGCGGTATAACTATCACGATTCAAGGCGTAGCTATGTAGCTCCTACAGTCCGATGACGGGAAGCAGCGTCACCAGAGCAAAGAGCTACGCTCTGCGATCGCCAACCCGCCTGACCAGCGTGGCGGTAATGGGTAAAGCAACCGAGTTTGCCCTAAGTGGCGAACAACTGGAGAGGCCTATGTCCAGCAGTGAACTGCGATAGGCTGATGATGGTAATGATGATGATAATGGTGTTATAGACGATATATTGATTAAGAAAGATAGACACCAAAGCCCTGACCTTCCACCAAATGACTCCAGTAGTATCTTACAAAATAATGTCACTATTTTCTCTTTGATAATGCCAACTCTCTCTGGCTAAGTTAAATATCGACTTCAGATTTAGCATTATCGCAAGTAGATCAAAAACAACTATTGATCCTGATATCTAATCGGTATTGTCTCCACGGAATTTAAAGCTAGCCCAACTACTAACGAAAGGAGGCTAATGTGTTTCATCAAGTGCGCGCATTACAAAGAAAGCAGGCTGTATGCGGACCTGAATGGGCTTAGATAAACGACAATGTAAGGTGCGTTCATTGGTGCTTTGAAAAATCGTACCGTGGTTATCGCAAATGAGATGTGGGTGAGAGAAATCGGGCATAGGAAATGAATTGCAATGGCTACCTTTATTTTGTTTTTCAAATTGAGTTCTGATTAGCTTTTGTTGACTTTGGCAGCTCGGCCATACGTGGTGTTTGATGGAGTTCTGTAGATTTTGTAATTTATAAGTTATTTTACAGAACAAGGCTGGTTTCACTTGGAACAAAGTTTAGCTAATTAGTCACTTGACTATAATAACATCTATTTCCACTAAATAATTGTAATTTTATTTTTATCGAGTAATTCAATATCTAACTTATTTTTGTTATTATCATCAATAATAACTTGGCCTGTTTGGATCGTTCCCTCATCTTTCATTTTGATTACAAAATTTTCCTTGCTTTCTAAATCTTCTGCCTTTGCTGAAGGTATTGCGGGAACTGTTCTGAAGAAGTTATTGTCCACAACTTCCACGTTATTGGTAGCCTATTTATGACCTTGCCAGCATATGGGAACTTATTTTTCTTGAGAACAATACGAGTACATTGAGCGTCGTAACGAATGTGACATGAGGAAGTGTCGCAACAATATTGCACAAATGCAATTAGTCGCAGACTGAGCACTCGGCTAATTGCGATGTGGCGTAAGTGCGATTGTGTGTGCGGTAGTCATTTATTCTTAAATAATAGATTACTATGTAGAGAGATCGGTCCATCCTACGATAAATAAGACAGAGAGATGAACTTCATTTGTATTGAGTTGAACGCAAGACTCTATATCAAAAAAGGAAAATAAAAAACATTTATAATAAAATAACCGAAATAATATTAGGATAACACCTAGTTACATAAATTCAAAGATATTTATGATGGATAGGTAGAGACGGGTGGCTTATAAGCACTGCGGTAAAGGGATTATTGTTAGAGGTATAGAATGAACAAAAAGAAAAAGGCTATATATCAATAATGCTTTAGAAAGCTTGGATAAGAAATATAGTGAATTTTTTTACTAAAATCTTGATGGCCTTTTTTATAGCCCCAGAACTATTGTATTTTATTCCCCGTAGGAACGTGATATTATACTACAAATAAGAATAAATGCTAAGCAGCTGATATCTTTAGCAGGGACCTAATTGTAATTTACTATAGACATGTAAAACTTCCGCTATTTATGATCTGGAATGTAAATGAAAAATATGCTGTGTTTTATCTGTGATGCCAAAAATTCTCATTCGTATGTAAATACAGACGAAAACAAACCATAGTTTAAATGTGCTAAGTTAATATCGAATAAGGAAAAATTGTACACAATCTGTTAATTGTTGACGTCAATGAAACACGAGTTAGTAGAAACAGAAATAAAAGGCTAATGTTAAATCATTCCGAGAGTGGAGTTAATGATTCAGCCATTCGGACATGACATCACACGACATTCTCTCGTTTGGTTTCAAAATCGGAATTCTCAAACATCCGGAATTTAAAATGCGTTTCAAGAAAAATGTTTTTTTTTTAGCGGACTGTGTTATTGCCTCGGCTTAACTCTGCTCGAACGACGACGAAATTTAATATAGTCCTATTTATAATAAGTTAAGTAATGATGTCAACAATGTTTTTTGAAAATATAAAGAGTAGTACAACATGATGAGATCTTTTAAACAAAGAATAAAAGTACAAAGTGGAAATGGACGTAGAAATACTTTTATATCGCTTTAATATAATAAAGATACCTACAATAAAAGAGACACAATAAAGAAAGACAAGACGAATGACGTGTCTTATCAGCAAATTAAAATGTATTGTGTGATAAAATGTTACGGTACCACATTATATGGCAACATAACAAATATATTACGCTTCTGCCAGATTTGGAAAACATTAAAGCTGTCCTATAGAGACGTAAGGATATTTTCTGTACATAAATATGATATAATTTATGTAAATGTTCGATAACAGCATTCGGAATTCCACATTTTATTGTTGTTTAAAGCCTTGACTTAGGATATTAACATTAACAAACCTTAGCAGAATTAGTTTCCATCTTCTCAAAAAACTAATATTTTGTGATTTGACCTTTGGCGCCTTAATAATATCGTTAATTTATTTATTTTGCAACAGGATCTTACAGCTGCAAACAATTATTTTGTATATTAATTATGCATTTATTTATTAAATTAAATCTAATATCGTTGCTGGTACTCCAACTAATTGAATTTTCCTTGTTATACCTATTTGCTACAGCATTGATTTATTTATCGAAAGACGGTAGCGAAACTTTAAACTTGAAGTAGGTAGGTACATAGTTTTGAACGTATCTTTTAGTACCTCTTTACATATAACATCTAACTGGAAGAATTACTTCCCTTATTTGCATTGTACTCATTAATGAAAGAATCAAAGTCCTTGATTACCTATCCAATCTAAGGATTGCGAAACATGAAAACAAATAGTTCAGAATTGATGGAAACATTGGTTGGAGAAATGTTGGATCGAATAACAAGTTTGTAGTAGATGCAGCGGAAGCGGGGCAGGATGTTTCAGCTATCTTTGCCATTGTATGCGCGGCGCGTGGGACGGGACTGCGACAAATGGTTGTTGCGCCCGCGCCGTTGCCGGACTAACAACCGTTTGTGTTGTTAGTGACGGTGGCCACTCACAATACTTACACCAAGGACTTGCTTTATCGACTGACAAGATTTCGACACCAATATTAAGTGGGGACATTCATCCTAACGTCTACGTAATTGTGATTCAGTGATATCAAGGCAGTGTAATTAATTGCTTTGGTTTGTATTCGGTTTTAAAAAGTTAAGTTAAGTTAAGCATGTCTTTGAAGAATTACTCTCAGGACAATATTCATGATTTATTATTTGAGGTATTTGTAAAGTTTTTCGTGTACTTACCCTACATAACGCAACGCCATTTTAGGAAAACTTATTTTATTTTCAAAAAAAAAAATCCAATCCGATTAGATATCCCTCTGTTTCATACTTGATTGTCAACAGTCTGTTCTTAGTGTTCATTTTAATTAGTAAGAAACTTGCAAAATTGTGGGCTTCTAGACTTACCAAGCTTTGTGTTCACGTATTTATTAGTGTTATACGACTATTTCTGACAATTTAACTAAGCGGATCAACCGATCAACTTGATTATCTACACAGTTTACTGGAACATTTTCTCTAAAAGCAGTGTAAGTGTAGTAAGTGGTGTAAGCTCTAATTTCTTTCGCTTTGTTATTAAAATTCCATCGTGCTCGTTTCGTCATTCAATCAATAACTATGGCCGATGCTCTTGCGCACGTTATCACTTTCACCGCTTTTTCCGATCTTAGACCCGGAATCCTCCCTCCCATAGAGTTTCTCGTTTCGCTGAGACGAAGTTTATTGATCTCTTAATCTTTACACTTTGTATTAGTAACATACTCATTGGCTTCATATGAATCATCTAGTCTATCGTAAAATGTTTCTTTATCAATGCTTTTGAATACTGCATACAAGTTACATGTATCGGTCACACCTTCTTCTTTATCATTATGATCTACACTTTTACATATTTCAGTTTGAAATGTGATAGTTGGGAAAATAGGGGAATAGGTGACTCGATTCGTTAGTCATTCAGAGTGGTCATAAAACATCACTCGTTGTTATCTTTGCCTAAGATACTGTTTAGATATTTTAGTTTGCAATGAGATACATAATGAGATAGTGGAAAGTGGAAAAATGGGTGAATCAGTTTGATTACTTATTCAGAATGGTCATAAAAAACAATGACAACTTATTAGTTGAAATATGAAAGTAATGATAAAACCTTCATAGTTTGTATGTACTTTTGCTTAGTGTAGAATTTAGAATAATTTTCTTTCTAGCAATGCATTTCGTTATCTAATCATGCATCAAACGATGTTTCATTCAGAAACGCAACTGTCCACTTGTGTGTCTGCCAACGGTGACGTCATTATGATGCCGACGTTATCTCATCGTAGGTAAAACACACGCCACTTAAATACCTTTTAATGGTAACTTTAATATCGCAATTTTTATTTACATTGTGTATCGATGTTAACAATAGCCATAATAACGGTATGACATTGTACTCTAGTTGAGTGTTGAGATGACAAATGGTTTTCAAACGATAATTCTCATTAGTAGATAATTTATGTAATAACATTCATCCAATGCTATGCACCTACCTACTTGAAACAAGAGTATGACATGAATGATTCCATTGTTTCTAATTTTTAATATTTGCATGATTAAAAGTACAATTTTTGAACATAATAAAATATACATTTTGATAAAGCTCTATAAATACAGACATAATGTACCTAATTCCATACATAAATACATTTCCATTTATGTTAAAATGATCGCAATAAAGATTACACATAATTAAAATGTTTCTACAACGGTAGTTCCTAACTAAAATTCTAAATGATTTTGTACAAGGAAAAAAGTCAAACTTTGCCTAGAATGCATAGAATGTTTTTTATATAATGGTGTGTACCGCAAATATATTATTATATACTTAAACATAACATCATCATCATATCGTATGGCTTAAATATTTCGGCTTGAATCCTCACAAGTTAATGTCCAATAAAATTGACGAAGCCAATTTTCCGGAGTGAGTTCACGGAGCCCGCGCATTCCGCCAGGAAATCGACTGAGGGGACATCGTTTGCATTTGGGGGATGGATGCAGGAGGGGGATTTGAAGCATAAACATCCAGTCACGGAACAAACACAAAAACGACCCAACCTTGGTTCAGAAGATAGGGGTTACTACTACCAATTAATTACGCCATTGAGCCAGTCATTCAGTAATTCTGCTGATACCCGTCGTAACACAAGTGCTTAAGCTGCTTACTTCGGAACCGGATTAATATTATGTCTGAAAGTTAATATGTTTAATAAGATCCATAAAGCACATTGGTTAAAACCGGTCGGTGCTTTAAATTCTATTGCAGCAGGCAAGCAGTGAAGCAACGAGACTCCTTATATTATCAGATCGTTTTGCAAGGATTGACTAATGCGTTATTTCGCAAGCGTCGTGCGCCCGCGTTGCATATGATCCATTTTATTCGAGTTGCATTTTGCATTTTGATTGTAATGCGGTAAATGTTATCTGTTGTTTGTAAATATTTAGTGCCAATAGGTTTGATGCGCGTTATAATAATGGCTTTGTGGCAAATATCGTTTGTTTAAACGGCTTTGTTCGGTCGGTAATGCGTGGCTCACGAAAAGTCCATCTCATCTTTAGTAAGAACAGGTTTTGGGTTTTTTATAACAAATGTGTGTAAAGTGGACACGTAAAAAGTTTACTTTATGAAAAACCTTAAGCAGCAAAAGTCCAATGAACAATCAATGCAGTATACTTAGTAGACATGCGCCTAGTAGTTAAACGAGATGTAAAGGACCCATCATCTCTTTGCTTCAAGCCATTCCTGCCCCTGGTGCATCCTGCTGAGTGACAGACGAGGCTCTGGCAGGCACTGGTGACAGTGTAACCATCCCAATTGAAGGCGCAGCTAAATACCACACTGATGACGGGCAGCAGCGTCAACATAGCGAGAAGCTACGCCCTGCCATCGCCAGTTCGCCTGCCCAGCGTGGCGATTAGGGGTATAGCCTCTTGCTACCCAAAGTGGCGAACAACTGAAGAGGCCTATGTCCAACAGTGGTCTACGATAGGCTGATGATAATGATGTGATCTAGTAGTTAAATCTGGGCCTCATGAAGTGAATTTCTTCTCCAGGAGTCACCAGAGGTGCGCATGGCGTTGTTGCCGCCGCGCGCGCCGGACCCCTCGGCGCTGGCCGCCTACTGGGCCGAGTACGAGGAGGACTTGTGCCGGCAGATCAGCGCTGGCCACCATCTAGACGACGACGACAACCATTACGAAGGTCAGTGCAAACAACAGGTTAAGTTAGGGTGGTCTTAGGTCTGTCGCAACTCTTGCGGCAAATGACGGCGTCGAAGGAGACCTGACGAGCGATGCTCGCATTCTGCGAGACTGTAATCTCGCAGAAGGAGGCGACGGAAAGAGAGTGTGACGCCGCGGTAGACGCGCCTGCTCTGCGCCGCCCCCGGCCCGGGCGTCGCCGGAGGGCATACAACGCATTGTATGCCCTCTGAGTCTCTCCTTCGTGCCTCGAGTGGTAAGTGTGGAAGCGCGATCCACTCATAGGGGCGTAACGGAATAGTGGGTGCAGCCACAGCGTTGCACGAGGTTCGCCCAGGTATTGCTCCCCGTAGCCGGGGGTGCCGGCCGCTTGGCATGTGCGTCGCTGGCCAGGGCATGCAAGGATACGGCAATATCCTTTGCTGTTACCCGTGTCCCTGCAACTTGCTACTTACTAGCGACACAGGGGTTTTAGTGGGTATACCCTCTCATTTCGGAAGGCGCGAGTCCCACACACTATGTCACCTGCATGTCATTTCGTATCAAAGTATTCTAATCGTAAAGTTGTTTTGTTGTAGAGCTAGCTACATGAATTTGCAACTAACTAGTTGATATGATACAGCTATTGAGAGTTAATATGTTAATAGATACCGTAGGGGCCAGTGGAGCGTACGACGCAATTACTGCTCAATGAAACAACGCACAGTTATCAACGCAGTGTGATAACGTAACGTGGCTAACAAGTGTGTATAATGCACTAGTTTAATGTAAACAATACTAAGTAATATGTACCGAATCAGGCTTGTATCAACGGATGATATAAAATTCAGAAGCTTGGGCCTGGTCGCCCATGGTCGAATTAAGATATACAGCTTTGACAGACATGTTACTAAAATAACTAACAACTTCTTCTTCAGCGCAGACGGCGCACTTTTAGTGCGATAGAGTCTGCGCCTGAGACATTTAAAAAGAGCGTCTAGGTCTGCCGACAGAATGATCGAAGATGTGCGTCGTGTGCGTTGAGTCTATGAAATATCCGCGACAGATTTTTGCGCGTCGTGTGCGTTACTGCATACATATGTGCGTGGTTAGGATATTTATTTAACAATTTTTCATATCCTTGATATTCTTAAAGTACCTATCAATGTCATCATGAATTAGAAAATGTAAATAAATAGATCAATCGTAATGGTCACGTAATCTAACGACCCTCGAATTTACTTTAACGTTTAGTAATCTTAGGTACTCGTGATCTCACCCCGACCTCTGCCAATAAAACAAAAAACTAGACGTAGCATAAAAAACAATCTCTTTTTAACATGAACGCAAGTAATTATCATTAATTACTAAATAAGTTTAAGTCATGTAACGTTTAGCGTAATTAAGATGCCAGTGAAACTGATCTTTATCAAGCTAGAGTGATGATTGATCAACTTAAAGAGAGATTATTCAAATGTGTGGTTGTAAAATGTAGTAGCTTTTAAGTTTTGCCTTTCATTACTTACGACACCCACCGATGAACATTTCATTTGTTCCTTTCCGTCACCAGACGGATAAGTTTGTATTGTATTTAATTTATTTATTGGTACACAAAACAGAGTACAAAAATATATGAATTTATTAAATTTCAAACGCTTGAAAAAGTGACTCTCAGTGATTCTTCGAAAATAAGTCCTTCTATCTAGACATATTTCTGTGGTAAAAATCTTTAATGCTAATAAGTGTGCTTCTTTTAAAAAAACAGAGATGTAATAAAACGGTTTTATTAGTCGGATATTAAGAACCGCGGCAAAAAATATTTTGATATTCACTTCTTTTTGAATCATTGTGTGGGTTTCACTACTTTTACGAGTGCTTTGCATGTTAATGGGAACAGATTATGAAAGCAATTAAAGTCGGATTTGTTGCTACAACTGTGCGAACGAGATTAATCCGGTCTCGCCCGCACTTATTAAGGAAATTAGTTTTGGTTAAAATCTTAAGAGTTAATGATGTTGTTTCAAAACTTAACATTTTAGGCGATTTATATTGAATTTTAGACCACACCATTTCATCATCATCATCATCAGCCCGTGTCAGTCCACTGCTGGCTATGTCCAGTAGTGGACTGAAACTCTTAGGTCGATTTTGGGCTTCTCGCATCCAGCACCTGCGCAAATCGTCACTCCACCTGGCCTGAGGGCATCCTACATTACGTTTGCCGATACGCGGTCTTCACTCCAGAACTCGTTTACACCAACGGTTATCGGTTCTGCGGCTGATGTGGCCAGCCCACTGCCACTTCAGCTTACTAATCCGGTGTGCTATGTCGGTAACTTCTCGACCGGAGACAATAATTTTAACCTGCGTTCGATTTGATGGATTTGATTCACGCTTTACCGAATGACTGACGAAAACTAAAGCTTACTTAACTTGGCGCGCCCATCGGCAAACAGGTTGCGTCCACCCAGTGGTGGCCAAACGAAGGTCAGCTTAATGTCACCGGTTGTCAACATTGCGCCACTTGTGGAGTGTTTGTTACTGTTACAATGAATAGGCTATTATGGCTAAAAATTGTAAGTAGTCCGTCTTTTAGCTTATTCAAAAATAAAAGACACATTCTTATTGAATAATTGACGAATAAAGTCACTGCATGCCGAGAGAATTATTTTCTAACAAGTAAAGTACATGTAATATGTCATTATGTTATTGGTTGCCTAATAGTAGAGGCAGGGGGCGAAAGCTCCACTCAATAGTATTAAGTACTTACAATTTCCACCAGACATTAACTTAATTTAGTTAACGTAAGTTGGTTACAGCATCAACTACATTGATATCACTTAGTTGTGTAAGTAAGAAAATTGTGTTTTGTCATCATAACACTTAATACCTACTCGTACGTACGTTATTGATCTTAAAAGACATATTTTTTTATAGAATATAACGACAAAATGTACCAGAATCGTTTACATGGAGAATCATTCTTAAATTTCTCAGTTGTTTATTAAATCTTCATAACATAAAAACATTGAAATTAAAGAAAATTATTTCTGTAACGTTTAACTTAAGTATACCTAGTAACTGTAGATCCTACCAGAGTTTTATATAATATTAAAGTCACAATTTTCTCATCATTGGCCAAAATAGACGATGTCTGAACGCCATGAACAAAAGTTAAGCTTTAACTTTTCTCATCATTGGCGGAAATGGACAGTGTCTAGAAAAAATAATGTGCCAACAGTCTCCGAATCTGGTCGGAACTGTCATCAATTCAAAACAATCTGTGGTCATGCGTAGCTCAACTGCACAACGGCGGTTACCGCCATCCGCCGTCGCACCTACCGTTATAATATAACAAAAAACAACAACTCTTGTCTCTGGCTGACGCAACGCGATTGTCCGCGGCCTTAAATAATTGTCGTCTCAATTGTTTTGCAAATCAAACGCTAATAACAAAGCCTAAAATAATTACCGCCTTTTCAGCCGCCATTATAGTGGTAGGACGCAATCGAGATAATTACACAAAGGAAATGTTAACACAGATTTGATGCTGGTGCCCGACATCCTACCTATCAATGAATCAGGCTACGTTTCGGCCATTTAAAATATAATAATTAGGAAATTAAAAAAAAACAATAATGAGCCCAGACCGCAAATGTTTTCTTGTTTTAGGGTTTCTATATCAGCTATTGCTCTCTAAATCGATCTATCTGTATGACATTTCAACAAACGACCCTGTTACGGATGGAAATGGTGTGAGGAGGATGTGAGGGTGCCTGCCTGCCTATCCGTCTGGGAAGAGTACAGGGATTGGCGATAAATGAAACGTACCGGCATCGGCCGCGGTGGTTTTCGAAGAGATATAATAATAAATTGCTACAAATGACATTGACTGCTAATTTTGAAAGATAATTCTAAATTTAAATATTAAAAATTAAACTATAAAAACATGAAGGAGTCCGGTTGGCCACAGACCCATAGACCCTTAGATACCCGCAGAGCAGAATAAAAATAAACCTCTTTGTATATTTGATTCAAAGAGGTTTATTTTTTTCTTCTTTTTTAGATAAATAATGTAAAAATTTAAATAATTGCCTTACTCTAAGACTCTAATTATTAGCTAACCTAAATTAATTCCTCTTGTTCATACACCAAGAAAAATGTCTTAAAAATCCTCTGAAATATAAATCATGGTTGTTCCTAGTCAGTTTTCTCCGACAATCTTTTACTTCCACGGTATTTATCAGAGGAAAATATGTAAAGACGGAAGAAGAGGCGGAACTGCGTCGTCAACTATGGCAAAAGAAAGTTACACGACGCGTTGTGTCGAGTCAAAGGTGCAGTTGCGAGAGAGGAAAAGATATTTTATCAGAAAATATTGTTCTTTTTTGTATTAATTGTTGCCAGTTTTTCTATGTAACTTTAGTAGCAAGGTTTTACTTTTACTTACTGCTAGCAAATAATAATCGAGTTGTACTTACATGCTCTCCATGCGCACGAAGTTTCGGTGTAAAAGAAGCCATAGCGGAAATCTCGAAACAATCATCGTTATCACCAATAGATTCTTACTCGTAACTTTCGGCAAGTCTTAGATTTCTCTCGTCATTAAAAATGCATTGCCGGTGTTGATATATGTAGTACGTGTTTCTTCCGTACTTTGATATGGGATCCCTTTACGGGGCCTATAGAAGCATCTTGATTGGGGCGACTGACAATGGACGACAGGTTACCTGTCACAGAGACTTTTGCTTCTCTTTGGTTTTCTTCAGATGTAGGGTAGCTATAATGCCTCTCTCTCTATCCCATCTCAACCATTCGGGTGTAAGCCTACTTCAAATGTATCCCCCCTCTCTGTTTTGAAAGGGTAGAGCAGATTTGGTGTTTTTAGAGCTTGTGTGAAATTGCAAGCTTTAAATGTAAATTTAACTTCATCATCATCATCACCAGCCTATTGCAGTCCACTGCTGGACATAGGCCTCTCCAGCTGCTCGCCACTCAGGGCAAACATCTGGAGGATATGCCCATAATCGCCACGCTGGGCAGGCGGGTTGGCGATCGCAGGACGCAGCTTCTCGCCCCGATGACGCTGCTGCCCGTCTTCGGCCTAATCGTTAACTTACATTAAACGTTTTGAAGGATAGTTTAACATATTATTATTAATACGACCTCCTTATAATTTTCATCACTTTGATATTTATGGTTTTCATTACAATATTTAACCGAGTCATTTAGTCTCCATGTTGAGATTGTATATCCTTGGGGTTTTACCGGTTTTAGCATTTAAGCAATGTTCATCTATTACGCATCTTAAAATATGAATGGAATTCAGAATTCTATCATCTACATAATATTTAACTTATGTTGCAAAGTGGCTTTGTCTATTTTCTTACATATTCAATGTCACACTTAGCTATTCGACATAGCTTTGAAGGACACTAACAAGGCTTCTGCTGAATCGCGCTGGATTCGGACTACTTGCATATGGCGCTTATAGAAATAATTGGGGGAGACTTACGTCCAGCTGTGGACAACCTGCGGCTGATTTATAGCGGTGGCTAATAGGACCGGGCAATTGAGAAATTAAACATAGTAGTTCCAAATCTAGTCCACCTAATTGTAGCATACTTTTATACATATACGTACCTTTCAATTCGTCATTCTAGGCTAACTTAAGCACTTTAGGTCGTCAGTGCATCGGTCGAGTGGCGTCCCACGCCGAATGAGAATCTGAATCGCGGTCAAACCCCACAAATCTAAAAGTTAGCGACAAAAAATGTTCTCACAGATTTCAATGATGAGCTATGCGACTCATAAAACTTCCGGCGTAGTATGCGGACTCGCTAATTAGCTAATTAGGCAGCTAATTTAGATCCGTGGCCCCGGCCTTGTGACCCGTGTGTCCCTCTGCAAATATATGTGTTTATACCTATTATTCGTTCGTGTATTCTTTCTTGTGTTCGTTCCAAGGCAAATTCAAACCCTAAGCCTTTAATCTTTGTGACAAACCTGTTGACTTAGCCTTACCGAATCGGATCTCCTTACGTTACAGTAGATTAGACTAAAGAAACGTAGACTGTCATAATACTGACGTTTATGTTTTTTGATTGTCGGTTAAATCAATTTGGTGATACCAACTTTTTCGAAATGGTTTAAGAATACCTTATACTCGTATTCTGGACCTTGCCTCGGGCGGCCTTCTTGTGGCAGTCATAGTACTTACCGAAATTTAAAGGAAATATTTAATTAAAAATACGGATATTAATATGTGCAATAAAACTTACATTTTAATAAAAAATGCAACCAGTATATTAAGCAAAATGAGTGGGCGGAACTTCTTTAAATTGCCATCGACACGATAAGAAGAAGAGTATGATTTGACTGGTTCTCACCATCTTTGCCAATCTTTGTAGTCATGATTACTATCTACATAATATGTAATGAAGGATATAATCAATCATATTGACGATACTGATTGAAGTAACGCCGGCACCCATATCGGCAAGGTGTTTCATAACTTTACTTTCATCATTCAAGTTCTCTTCAGTATTGATCGGTTTACGCAATGTCTTATATACAGCCATTATGTTATCTGTAATCAATTAATTACAACAATCTGTCATAATTATAGAACATCACAAGTAGGTTATCAAAGCAATTATGAAATTTGTGCTACGTAGCGTAAACTCCGCTTCGACTGAAAGTGAATAATCTTGTTCCCTTATCGTGCTCAATCTAAGCCCCCAGTAGCTTCGAAGCAACAGAATCGTGTCTTTTTGAAAGGACGACATCATCATCATCATCATCATAATAACGGCCTTCCGATTGCCCGTCTTCGTAAGCCGTCTCCAAATCATTTCACCTCTGTCTTTTTCTTGCCACTTTCATTTAGTTTGATTCGGCAGTTTTTGTAATCTCGACGGCCCATTATAGAGGGACGAACGTTGCCTTAACGATTTTTCCACCGTCGCAGTTTTTCACAATTCCATTTTGTCTGATCCGTTCTGGCTTTGTATCCTTCAATGATATTTCAACGAAAGTATGTAAAAAATGCATTCCGGTGTGCAACGGAATCACAACCAACTCTCTGATTCCGGAGTTGCTACTAAACTATTTCTTGACAGAAAAACACAGCAACAATTTTTTTGGTCTGAACTGGTGTTGAAATCCTGAGATCTCACGGCTCTATCCATAAATGGCATTCGCGATCACTAGACCAAAGAGGCAGTCATAACCATTAATTACTTCATTTCATTAGGACAGTGGTACTGCATGCAATGTGTCCGTTCAATGGAGGGCCTTGGCCCGACCTTGTGACCGCGGCGCGTGGTCCGGCGGCGAATCGGCGCAGGCGCAGGTCCCGTTGCGCTGGATTCTCGCGTGTAACGGCCCGCGCCGACGCCCTATTGGCTGGCTGGCTGGGCTTGTTCTAGGGTTGTCTATTACTTGTGAATAAAAGTAATATTCTCCAACATGGGCACAATAAATGTAATTTGCCTAAGTGGCAAGAAATAGACAGAGGTAAAAAGATTTAAAGGTGGCTTGGCTTGATGATGATTATGTTCTGCAATTGCATCATCATAAGGCTATTGCACTGCTCAGCATAGGCCTCTCTTATTGTTCTAGACTACAGGCCCGTGTTAAAAAAATGATGGGTCATTTGAACCACCAGATGACCTATGTAGAACGATATAAGAGCATAAAATAATAAGATTCAGCATTATGCCGTCACTTGTAAGCTGTCCAACTGAGTGCAGGTGAGAATTCAAAAGTACAGGTAGAGTGAGTGTATTTTGGTCATATATTTTTGTACGGCATTCTTACTATCGATAGATCCATGAAAAATAATAGGACAACCCGTAGTGCCGTAAAAAAATGGTGCGCCAAAAAGTCGGATTTTTTTTTTGATTTTCCGACAATTTCCAGGGTGAATTTGGTCATTTAATTTTGTACGGCATCAGTTTCATGCTATTTCAGTACTGCTTCTAATACATTATTCCGCAACGCCGTACAAAAATCATGCGACAAGGGGAATAAACCGAGGGTTGCAACCCCCTCTCTTTCTGTGGTCCAAGGGGTGATTTGAAAAAGTACGGCATTGGTTCCAAAACATTATCTGACACTTAAAAGTACTATTAAAAATAATGCCGTCAAAAAATGATTGTTCATTTGAATGTTTATCAATAATTATCTTAATTTTATCGTATTCTTGATTTATAAAGGTGTAAAATCATTTGATCCTGTACGGGAACTTTTTTTTTAACATGATATTGTAATATACAATTGTTATATAGTATTGCCGTTCAAAAGAAACTGTTCTGAAAAAAATTATAGAGAAACACAAAAACTGTAATTTTTCAAATTATTGAAGAAATTTAAATATCATACATTAATGAAATATAGCAGTTTTCTACATTGTATCCCATGTTTTAAATAGTATTAACATAAATAAATTAGGAAAAAATGATGCCGTACATTTTAATGCAGACCGTATCTTTTAGGCTGATGAAAATGACGCTACTATCTAAAGGGTACTTTATGGCCATCTGATACAGTACGGCATTAACATATTTTTGAAGAGAACAATTGATAATATGATTAAATCACTATGACGTCTAACTGAAGTGAAACGGTGTGTATATTATATCCAAAAATTGAAATTGTCAATCACAGTATCAACAGTTTTGTATACTTTTTGGTTTACTATATACTTCGAACATTATTGATACATATATATAATTGATTTATTTCATTGTAATGATGTGAAGAAATAAAACAATTATTTTTAAGAAAAATTTGATATATTTAATAATGATGATAATACAAAATATGGTTTATGTCTATATTTTGGTATAAATCGATAGTATACAAACCCATATTTAACATAGTTTCTAACTAGAAACGTAGAATCACGAAAAGGCTATAAAAATTAGTACGAATAAACTATCTAAATGCCGTACTTTTCGTTATATGAATTTTTTCTTTTTCATTTTTTCTTTTTCATTTTTTTCCCCTTTGAACCAACGAAAATGTACGGCATATGAAAAAATATTATCTATGCATAAAATACTTTCGAAATAAATTAATTTGATGTTGTGTCAAATCACCCCTTGGTCCACAGAAAGAGAGGGGGTTGCAACCCTCGGTTTATTCCCCTTGTCGCATGATTTTTGTACGGCGTTGCGGAATAATGTATTAGAAGCAGTACTGAAATAGCATGAAACTGATGCCGTACAAAATTAAATGACCAAATTCACCCTGGAAATTGTCGGAAAATCAAAAAAAAAATCCGACTTTTTGGCGCACCATTTTTTTACGGCACTACGCGTTGTCCTATTATTTTTCATGGATCTATCGATAGTAAGAATGCCGTACAAAAATATATGACCAAAATACACTCACTCTACCTGTACTTTTGAATTCTCACCTGCACTCAGTTGGACAGCTTACAAGTGACGGCATAATGCTGAATCTTATTATTTTATGCTCTTATATCGTTCTACATAGGTCATCTGGTGGTTCAAATGACCCATCATTTTTTTAACACGGGCCTGTAGTCTATTCGCCACTTCTCTCGATCCTAGACTCACATTCAGCTCTTGTCAGCCAGTCTGTAGGTAATTGTTAGTTTAAGAGCTGTGGATTTTGTAATAAAATAAAATAAAAAAAATATAAACTAGCTGGTGCCAGCGACTCCTTTAGGGGAAGTTTCTCAAAAATCCTTTCTTAGTTCTCCCTTACGTTATAAAAGTAATCCCTGTGCAAAATTTCAACTTTCTAACCCTTATAGTTTAGGCTCTGCGTTAATATGTTAGTCAGTCAGTCAGATTTCGCTTATAATATAAGCGACCCCCTCCGGCTTCGCACTTGTAGTGCAATATTATATGTATATTTTACACACATAACCCTTTCTATTGAATATCTCTATCTATTGAAAGAATACGCATCAAAATCCGTTGCGTACTTTTAAAGATATAAGCGTACACAGGGACAGACAGAAAACCAAAGCGACTTTGTTTTGTACTACGTAGTGATAATTAGATAAAATTGTGAATTGATGTAAACAAAGATCCCTGCCAACCCTATGCGCGGGCGCCGGCACGGTAGAGTAAACACCGCGTCGCGTCGCCATTAACAATTCAAATCGGAATGCACGGGTCAAGAGCTGACACGCGATTTTTTGACGGCCAATTTCTCCCATCGTTACTTCCGCATGGCATCGTAATTGTTATTTTGTCGAATTATGTAAGACAACGAGCTATGTGAAGTGATTTCATTTTAGTGAATGTAATTATCATTACATTTTTAAGGTAAAGGAAGGTTTTTGGGGATTAGGTGGTTTATGTCGTTAATAGACACAATAGATAAAACAATTGGATTTGGATCATATGCGAGCATTATGCATAAAAAATTTAAGTAAGTATGACTTACTAACTTAGGCTTACTGCTTACTGTAACTCTTAACATTATTTTACATCGAAGGCTATTTTTCGTCGGAAATGTCTTTAGTTTTTACGCATATGTACCTGGGCTGTGGGTGTAAAGTCGACCATCAGCACGCGTGGTAGACTAAACCTTCACGATTCTAGTTCACAGTATAAGCCCTTCAGGGCTTTGCTGTACTTAGTTGAAAACCTAAAGAAAAAATATTTTTGTATGGTTGTTATTGTTCCATGCTGAAAGTTTTCCTTTGCTAGACCTATCTATTCGTTTGTGTTGTCTGTATTTATTTGTTGCAAGTGTAGTGCCAGTGTATGTACGAGTGAATAAACTTTTCTATCTATCTATCTTTCTATCTAATCGAGAAGAGAAACGTACCAGCTCGCTTTATTGTCGGGCAACAAGGGCCCTATTACTGCTCCGTGTAAGCTGTTTATCGATTACCATGCATCGTAATTCTGATCTCATTGTCCGGTAATTGTGGCCCTTCCGTTACTCGGCGGTCGAGCGCCCACAGATCATCCAGGCATAGGGTTGCTGAATATGTAAATACGATTGTCGGGTTTTCTCGTTGGAAGCTGTATTTGGCGATTTAAAGGTATTTTTCTTTAGTAATATTATGGCTATAGATAATTCCATTTATTAAGTTCTTAAGATTTCCTTCCCGCAATATATCATTAGCTTACTAACAAAATCTCCAAAATGACCTATGGCAGTGTTCGACCTATTCGTTTTGAATTCGAATTCGTTTCGGAAATTCATAGCTACCAGCTATGATTTTCCTTTCTTCCTGAAATAAGTAAGTAATGTTTGTCTCTTCTATTATTTGATGTTTTTTTATATAGCAACTAGCTTTTGCCCGCGACTTCGTCCGCGTGTTTAAAATTATACATACAAAAGTTTTTTCCCGCTAACTCCCGTTCCCGTGGGAATTTCTCAAAATACAGTCATAACTAAACTTTATATTTACTAAGGTACCTGCATGCCAAATTTCAAGCGTCTAACTTAAGCGGTTTAGATTTTTCATACAAAAGGATTTTCCCGCTAATTCCCGTTCCCGTGGGAATTTCGGGAATTCCTTTCTTAGTGCACCCCTACGGTACCTAAGCTACGTCCCTTCCAAATTTCAAGTGCCTACGTTTAGCCGTTTGGGCTGTGCGTTGATATGTCAGTCAGTCAGTCAGTCAGTCAGTTTCTCCTTTTATATATATAGATACGTTACACTTCACTAATTATGTATATTTTTGAAAAAAGCCAAAATTGATAAGTTTCTTGCGACACTTCTTCTCATCAGGCCTCATCCTTATCACGTCGAAGTGCTAGTAGGGAAAAAAAAGTTTGACGTGCAAAAGAATTTACTTGTAAATCTATTTGCAGAAATAAATTATTTTATTTTATATTATTTTATTTTAGATTTATTTTTTAAACTTATCTCTTGACAGCCGTGAAATCCAGACAGGCTTGAAATGTAAAATTATTGACATGATTACATATTCATTGTTACAATCAGTTTATTTTATAGTCTTTCATAATATTTCAACGTAAATCGCAATTGAATTTTATCAGAAAATATAATTGATTGACAGCTGTGATATCATAACGGTGGTTATTCTTACAATTGAATTGGTGACATAACGCGGCTTTTTACGAAGTTTTTGCAATAACATTACTTAATTTTAAGTGCCTACAAGTATAATGGTAAAAAATATTATGTACATAAAACATTAATTTGATAATAATTTGAAATTGAATTTATATAATATTTAATGCTTCCTACTACGAGTACTATAAATGAATTTGTATCGGCCTTTTCTTTGTTGTTACATGAACACATGAAACATGCTGAATAATTCTTTCTTGTTACATGCATTTAACACCTAAATATCAAACTGGTTCGACTTGACTGTATTAATCTTTGTAGGTACATGATGGTATCCTAATTATCTACCATACTTATAAACCAAAATTAACTACTTACGCTACTTCCATTTTCAAGTTAAAAACCGACAAGTTTGTTTTGGCGAGTGATCGAATTCGGAACTAAAGCCCGATCTAATTGATACAAACTGTCACTTTGACGTTCATTTTTGACGTTTCTGTTTCACAGCAACGCCCTCATGTCAATATCATCTACAAGCGAAAACATCTGTCGGTCTATTTATATAAATACTAGCTGCTGCTTACGGCTCTGTCCGCGTAAATATTCATATACCTAAAACATAGCCTTTTTGTTAATCCAATGTATAATGTAGAGTTTCATTAAAATCCGTTCAGTAATTAATGCGTGAAAGAGGAACAAACATCCATCCAAACAAACTTTCGCATTTATATTATTATTAGTAGGATTCTGTTGTCAATCTGGAGATCAACAACCCTGGAGAGGTTTACAGCGCAGCTGCTCATGAATGAATGTAAAGTTACATGTAACATCATCGGCTTGCCTATGAATCTGATCATATCTCGCTGTGACCGCGTGACTAAACGTACCGCTAGAATTAATATTTATGATCATACTGTAGATATGACGTTTTTTCCTTTTTGCTACGTGCATTCAACATGGGCAGTTCATGCCGCGATCATTGATTTGAGAGAGTAAATGTGTGTTTCCACAGGATCGGGGTTAGGTAGAGCTAACAAACCCTGAACAATGAACATTGCCTAAATGACACCTCTCATCTCTGCTACACTTTAGTAGAATAATGCCATTGGTAAATTTTTGTTTGGAAACGCATTTTAAACTCGCTGTTGTGTAACCTTAACCTCAAAAGCTATCCCACAAACTTTGTAAGGTTCATCAGTATAATCAATAATTTCCTTGATGTTTTTCGTGTCTAAGAGAGGTAAGGCATAGCGAATCATCGCTCGAATTGAGCCGCCCGTCCGGAGAAGGACCTCCACCCTATAGAATACCGCAGTCAAATGACATCCGGGTCGTGTTCCTGGGGGTAAGTAGGGTAGGGCATGGCGGTGGCAACTGACCAGTTACTTGCCCGTTGTCACAGGGACTTGGGCTTCTCTTTCGTTTTCCATCAGGCGTAGGGAAGCCATTATGTCGAGCTACTATAAAAAAAATGTTTACGGTTAAGTCTGACAATAGCTATAGGCACATAAATATTTCCTAAAACATTGAATCAATTAACTTTTGGTACGGTTTCGTCACGGATGCGTGCTGAAAACAATTATCTTCTATTGTGTGTAGCGTTAGCAAGGACACGTGAGTTGCGGAAGTGAATAGTTCCGTCAATGTGTCAAAACAGGAAAAGAACACATCATGAATTGTAACGCCATGGAATAATCGTTAAAGGACTATGATCATTGTCTGGATGACGAGCTAACTTAAGCTTTTCACGATGGAGCCTGCATTAAGATTACATCTCATCAACTGCATCTCTCAGAGCTGTTAGCCGTGTAGATATTAGACACTTATGTTTTTGAGAAATAAGAGTTGACTTGAAAGGACTTGTTGAGATCTGATTACAGTCTGTGGTAGGGTTTGCCCGCCTGGTTGATCTGATCGCTAACCAGATGGTCGGTACACTCGGTGACACAGTTGTAAAGTGACTTCGGTTGCGTTTTGGAATCAGTCAGACAGAGCAGCGGCATGGCGGTGGCAACTGACAAGTAGTTGATTTTGTGTTACTCGTCTGTTGCCACGGCAAACTGGGCTCTCTTGAAATTTCCTTCATGTGAAAGAAAGCCAGTATTCTGTTTTTGAGGTATTGCTTATCTCACAGAGCAGCGTAGTAATTACACTAGCTTTTTTATAAAATTCTCCTGGCAATACCCTGTCGTTAACGTAACAAATCCGTGAAAGCAGTATTTCTACTGTTCTCGGAAAGTGATCTGCAACTTTGGAAAGGGCTAGGCGATAACTCGATGGCAATCTTCGTATAGGCGGCCGAAACCTGTCGCCGGAATGCGGCGCGTAAGAAAGCGCGTGTAGCGTTGTGTAATTGTCGATATATCGATTGTCGACGGCCTTGGGGAATGGTGGTGGACTCGGTGAAACGTCCAGGCATCGATCTCCGGTCGGACAGTGCTGAATTGGCTTTGAACTTTGACAACAACTCGGTGGATCAATTGGTAGTGACTCCTGCCTTCTGAACGAAGGGTCGTGGGTGCGTACCCCACCCGGGACAAACAATCGAGTGATGAACATTTGTGTTTGTTCCGTGTTCATTGTTCTGATACCCATAACACAACTTGTGTTACACAAGTGCTTAACTCATATTTATTTATTAAAAAAAACAACATGACTTTGCGTATCGGGAACATTTTGGGGTTACTTTGAATATGGTGTCTGAATGTCCTGGAAGATCCTTTCAATAGAAAAGTTCAATGGCTTGCCTGGCTAACCGTTAGTCGTGTGTTTGAATACCAACCCAGACCATTGTAGACAATAGCTAGTTAGCTATAGAAGTATATAAGCAGAATAATTGTGCTAACATTAAAATAAGCATTTTATCGATAACTAGCTGTGCTCGCGACTTCGTCCGAGTGGAATATTATTTTTTCCCCGTTTTTTTTTACATTTTCCATCATTTCTTCGCTCCTAATAGTTGCAGCGTGATGTTATATAGCCTAAAGCCTTCCTCGATAAATGGTCTATTCAACACAAAAAGATTTTTTCAATTCGGACCAGTACCTTCCTGATATTAGCGCGTTCAAACAAACAAACAAACTCTTCAGCTTTATAATATTAGTTAAGATTAATTTATCGAGATCGATAAGTAAGTCGTCTTGTACAGCCCTACTGCAGACGCTGTATTGCTTTCTTACTGATTAATCGAGGCAACAATCGATTCGAGATTGCATCACTTATGGGATTCTTTACATTCCTTGTAATTATACTA
This sequence comes from Conogethes punctiferalis, assembly GCA_031163375.1. Lineage (NCBI taxonomy): Eukaryota > Metazoa > Arthropoda > Insecta > Lepidoptera > Crambidae > Conogethes > Conogethes punctiferalis. The sequence goes on from CM062079.1 coordinate 19,375,324, forward strand.
TAAGCTAGTCTCCCGCCAAAACAGGTTATTCAGTTAAAACCGAAACCGAAGTTTCGGCCTTGATCTGTTTCGGCCGAAACCGAAACAAAAAAAAGACTTTTGTGTGCTTATTGAAAGTTTTGGTATAGGTGCAATTAATTTAATTAATAAAAACACAAGTACAGAAGTATATAAAAGGTATTAAAATACTACTACTTATGTAAGTCTAAGCTCAATGCCCTTCTTCTTGGCACTTGCGCCCTAGGCTCTACGCTTATCAGCCTGTAGGAAAATTAGGCATTAAACGTGCATACCATAAAAACCACTTAAGAAACCTAGGTACCTTTATTTCGCTTTGTTTAATGTTATAGTCGGTGCTCCAGATAAATATAACAATTAAACAATAATAACGCTTCAGATCCCGTCATTGACCGCGAGAGGTCGTTCTACTAATAATATTTGCCTTAACTGTTTGGGAAACGGTGTGAAAACAATAACGTAAATGCGTCATACTCAGAGAGAGTTATCAAGACGTTATGAGGTTTGACCACCTGAGATAAAATAGGGTAGGCGGATTTTTTGCCTGGTTACCTTTTATACACGCACGCTATGTCCAGTAGGACATGCCTTATTTCCTCTTGTAGGATTGTTAAGAAACAGAGAATATATCTGTATTTGCACACACACTTTGAAGTAATTAACCGCGTTGTCATTCGCATACCATCCAGACGATGGTGCGCGCACCAAGAGGGTTAGTTCCTGTGCGATTAGGTCATGGAATGCCCTTTCAGCTCATGTGTTTCCTTCCTCTTACAATCCTGGGTTCTTTAGGCGGGGCGTGAAGCGGCATCTCAGTGGGCTTTCAGGGTGAGGGCGACAGGCGCGATGGGTTTGTTCTATTATGCCTATCGACCTAACTTTTGGACCTCACGACCGCTTACCATCAGGTGGAGTGAGGTCATCCTGAAAGCTCTTCTTATATAAAAAGAAAATCTTTTTCCATAATATCAAAAATCAATGGTGGCAAAATTGGCGGTTACTGCAGCCTATAAATGACTGCAAGACCTGACAAGCTTAATGCTGACTCTTCAAAAACATATTCGCTCTAGGGTATAAGTGCCTCATATTAGTATTGCACTGAAAACACCTCGCCAAGGAATATTCGACAAACGCAGCGTTTGCTGGAGGAAATATATCCGAGTGAGACGATTGTGGCTTTAGACTAAGTTTTTAATATTAAAGACTGCTTGTATTTTTTTACTTTAAGGGATGTTGTGCAAGAGGCCTTTGGTGTTAATGATGTTAACCTTAACACCATCAAATACACATCAATCAATCAAGTTATTCCACGACACCGACCAACGGCACCCATATAACGGAATTGCAACATTTTTCTCCCGCTCTTGCATCACTACCCAAGTAATTACATACAACTATAACTCGATTAACGTTTAAAGCGTATGTCGTCATCGCCGATCTAATATTTAATTTGGACAATTGCCTTCCGTCGTAGGTTGTACCACACTCCCACAACACTTTCAATTTGACATCTACGGCCTATGAAATAAAATTCAGCCTTGTTACATATGCAAAATTAAGCAAAAAGGGGCCTTGTTCATACTGTTGTAATTACAAGAACAATTTGTACGGAGCCGATTGCCTTGAGTTCGCTCTAAATTCGTCCATCATTAAATAGATCGAGTTTTTGGTGGTCGTTTTTTGTTGTAATATGGCAGAGATTGTTGCCCGTTTTCGTTAGTCAGCTTTTGCATAGCTATTTGTGTGCCACTTGACTCCTTAAATGGTTTTCAGAGTAGTGAGCTAGTTTAAGCTATGAGTCAAATGTTATATTTGCAAGAAAACTGATGCAGGAAGCGGTACTTCTTAGATTTACTTATTTGAAGGCTGCTGCAATATATTGTAAAGGTACCACAAATATATACTTAAATTCAAATATAAACAGCCAGACATGGAACAGACACAAATGTTCAACACACGAATGTTACTCCCGGGTGGAGATGGACGACCCTTGGACTTTTGGTGGATGAAGGGGTCACTGGCAATTGAGCCATCAGACCAGAGTGCATACGCACATTTTTGACTGGTCCGATGGCGATAATAGTTGTATACTTAGCTATCTAGCAAATGTCTTCACAACCATTTTCAGTCTATGTAATATACCTACTTATTCAGCACTTACCACGCATATCACGATCTGTCACCATTATAACAGGCGATTCAGAATCTAATCTAAGCACAGTTATGCGGCTGGATCATTTCCATGGCTATTTCTCGGCTAATGGCTGTTCTTGTTAGTGGATTTATCTATGTATCAGCAGATTTGTATAGTCGAGTCCGGTTATAAGCAACTCTTTGTGCTTGGATCAAACATTAAGAGCAAGATAATTTAAAAATAACTGTCAAGATAAACTTTTTCGGGAATATTGTCCTGTCTTTTTTTATCAACATGCCGGAAATTCATGTACCTTCTCCTAGTATCTAATTTAAGTATAAAGTATCCGAGCATGAATAAAGAAAACAAAACCATCCATCCATTTCTTTCCATGGGGTCAGTTAAAGGTTTTCTTGAGATTTCAGCTTCACAGCAGGTTTTTTTTTATGCGAGAGGCGGCAGACGAGCTAGTTATGCCTGATGTAGATGGTAGGGTTTATTCGCTTGACTGTCGAAATAACCATGCAGTGACTTCGTTCACATTTTGGGATCGGTCAGTGTATAAGCAGAGATATTGTAAAAGCACGCCTAGTGATGGTAACTGGCAAGTCATTTGGTTACTTACCGTAGCTATTTGAGTCTCTCTTAAAAAGAGTCCTTTTGAGTCGACTCCCTTTGAGTCACTTTCGACATTATGGTGTGCAATAGCACAATTAAAAACGACACCCACAGGAAGAGACATACCGAACATAATAAGAACGCCTTAATTTGTAGTTAGAGTTTTGACTAAACTTCCACGTGCTAAAACTCTCAAGCAATCAAGTTCCTTATAATCGCTCTCTATGTCTAGTGTCTAATAGAGAGGTTAGCTCGTAAGGGCTTGCAGCCTTGGGAGGTGAAAGTATACTTATCGACCTTCCACGTACCTCGACGGAGGACTTTTACCTCATACTAGCCTAGCCATAGTGCAAGAGTAATGTGTTGTAGCCATTACTGATTGTCTCGCGTCTTTCGTGACATGTACAACAATATTTTATAGACTTTCTTTCTCGTTACCTACGGTAGAATAAATGTGTTATATGCTAACTCATCTGATCGTTAGGAGTTTGTATACGGCTTTCTGAAAGTCTTGAGTAATTTACTCAGATTGGGACAAATTTAGATTTATTTATGTGATTTGTCCGGCTCGATGGTTCATTTAGCTTCTACTTCCTTACCTTCTAAACCGAGAGTCGTGGGTTTGATCCGCGCCGGGGACAAACTATTGTATTTATTCCGGATCAGGGTATAATAATATGTATTTAAGTATATATTTGTGACACCTTCGTTGTTCTAAAGTGCTCAAGCTACTTACTTTGAAATCGGAGCAAGTATCTATGTGATGTCTGATTTTTAAGCTTGCATTTGTGACCAACGTGACAGTCATAAAGTCTAGTATGCCATATATTATGTACCTAATTGTTATTCTTTAATCCCTGTTAAGTGACTTTGGACTATGCTTTGATTCTATAAAAATATCTATGACAATGGTCTGCCTACGCATAAAACACGAGTAATGCATATGTGGTATTTTTTGTAAATTTGTTACTTAATAGTCACTCACATAAGTTACATACCTACTTCCATTTTACGATTCATAGAATTGGGTATTCGACAACACGGGTTAAATATCGGGGGGCGAGGTGTCATAATTCGTCTTTGATAGCTGATAGTGATATTTTAATTTTAAACTGGGTGTTGATATAGCCTATCACGATTGTGTGTATTACTTGGAGCTATTTATTGTCGACACATAGCTGAGATTGGTGTTTTTAACGATCTATTTGTTGCATATTTTGCTGTAATCTTTGTTTAATGTATCTATTTATATCCACGCTGCAATTGTTATACTAGTTGTAATTTAAAGGAAACCTATAATTAGCCTTACTAACAGAATGTCATTCCATTAACATTATGTTTGTTACACCGCTGGTTTCTTAATAATAAATAAAGACAGTGATAAAGATTCTTATCTTGTGTAAGTTGCCGGTAGAAAGTAAGGTCAGTAAGTACTTACGTTCCATTCATGAGCGTTAAGTTTTCCTTAGTGGAGCTGTCTGTCCGTCCGTTTTTACATTTACATTTTTTTAGTATTATGATTCTGCGAATACCTACTAAGAAGTACAGTGGGTGGCCAAATTATTAGGGACAGTGCGATTATTTCAATTTTTTTAGAATAAACGGATTTTTAAAATTAAATTACCCTTTTCTATTGGGGTTATTTTGTTTAATATTGGTACTGATATAATGATTATTATCTTTGTGTAGTGGCAGCACAGGTTACTTACGTAATTTATTAGTTGTGTGGCATTTCTTGTGGAGTAGTCATTGTTCATTGAAAAGGTGCGAATTTCAAGGTTTGTGTGTCGGATTATCTTGCTTAGATTTTCATTAGTTTCAAATGAATTTTGTATCTTAAATAATCATAAGGTAAGTGATAGACGTATAAAAAATATTTTTGCCATGTTTTAACTCATAATTTATACATTATTCACACTACTATACGATATATCAAGATTTTCTAAATATTTAGAATATGTAAGGCTTCAGACATTCCTCCAAGTAAATGAAGAGAGATACAAACCCTGATACTGCACTCTGCACATTCACAAAGAAAGATAGCATCTATTCCAGGTCCATCTCACATTTCAAAGTCTGTAGTCAATCTAGTAAAAATAAAAATTGACCGTGAACATCCTCTTGAGGCAGATCGCGCTCGCAAAGGTGGCAGAAAAAAGATCGCCACACTTCGTACCCATCGAAAATTCAGGGACATTTGCCTTAAGAATCGTAAAAAGAGTGTTGCCTATTTGATTACACTAATAAATGAGGACGGTATTAGGATTTCCGAAAGAACAATGCGGAGATGCCTCGACGAACAGAAGCTGATGGGCCGGCGGCCAGTCAAAAAGCAACGGCTAACCCACCGTATGAAGAAAATACGACTTGAATGGGCTCGGCGACATCCAAATATGACTGTTTAAGATTGGAGTCGAGTTAATATAACTTATTTTAGTAGTTTAATTGAACAATAACCTTTTTAGGTTATTAATTTTATTGATTCACAAGTGTGCTTTTTTGATGAATCGACGTTCCAGATTTTGGTCGACAAAGTTCGTTTGCTAGACGTCGTCCTGGTAAAAATAATATATCCAGACTGCTAGTGGAGAGGGTTAAACACCCAGTAAGCATTATGCTATGGTCTGCAATATCAGCCAGAGGCATGGAGCGGCTGTATATTGTATAAGGGACGATGAAACAGGACCAGTGCAAGAGAGTACTATAAACCCGGTTACTGCCGCAGATCAATAAATGGTTCCCTAATGATGAAAACTATATTTTCATGCGTGACTGCACCATATCATAGAGCAAGAATTGTTTATGTGTTTTTGTCTGATAAAAAAATTACGATTTTGCCTAAAATTGGAATTCGCCAGACATGAACCCTATAGAAAACATTTGGGAATTCACGAAACGGGCGATTACAAAAAAAAGTGATAACCATCAAGCAACCACTCATTGATGCGTTCATAAAATAGTGGCACCTATCATCAAACATCAGTAAAATGTATTGAGAGTATGCCTCTCCGCATAAAAGCTCTTTTTGTAGAAAATGCTGTCATCGCAAAATATTGAACTTTAGTTTTCTCTCTTTTGTATCCTTATAAAATAAATAATTCAAAATGATTTGTAATATTTTTTGTCGTTATTATAACCCTAATAGAATACAGATATAAATAAAAATTATATAAGAGACCTAAAACTAATCATTTGTTACAGAAATTCAATGAAAGTGGTAAATTTTAAAATTATTGCACTGTCCCTAATAATATGGCCACCCATGGTATGTACAAAGATGAATGAATGAGATAACAACGAAAATATTTTGCCTATCTCGGTGACGCAATGGTTAGACTGGTGACTTAAAGAACGGAGATATAGAGGAGGTCCGTAGGGTTCGATACTCGGGCGTGTCAATTAGCAAACGGTTTTTTTAAAATGACTCAGTGTTGGATGTTTTGAGAGACTGCCCCAATCATCAGTCTCCAACACTTTCCTACTCCACCGTCCGTTAATAAGTCTTGAAACATGACCCATTTACTCCAATGTACTGATTCGGCGAGCAACATCGGTTCCATAACGTATCCTAATATAACCTTGTTCAGTAAATGTTCAGTAAAATAACAACCCTGTTCACGAACGACGAATACGAAATACGAACGAGCCTACACTACACCTCACTTGGTTTCCTGGTTCCCGCGCTCTGCGCCGCGCTAGCTAGGTGTCAATATCAATAGTCTAGTATAGTCTATAAGGTTGTACCTGTAACACTGGAACCTGTCCGGTCTGTAACGGTAGACGGGACGGACCCGCCTGCGTGACGTCACGGCTCCTCGACCGTTATGCATTCAATACACTTTCGCAATGAACGGTGAAGAGTGTGCGTGTTGGTTCTGTGAAGCTCAACTTACGGCTTATTATTTGAGGGGACAATGTGCATGTACTTCGAGTATGAGGTGATGTCTGACTGAGGATCTCGCAAGGTTGGGCTCGGCATGGCGATGGCAACTGACAGGTAACTGACCAGTTACTTGCCTGTTGTCACAGCGATTTAGGCTTCTCTTTCGCTTTCCATCAGGCGTAGGAAAGCCTTTATGTCGAGCTACTATAAAAAAAACTCTTCGGCAGACTGAAGGGTATGCTGGGTTCCCTGGGGGAGTAGGGCTGTGTACCTTACCCCCCACGAGCACCCCAAAACCTTATCCACCGTCAGAAACACGACCCGGAGGTCATTTCCCTGCGGTATTCTTTAGGGTGGAGGTCCTTTCCCGGACGGTCGGCTCAATTCGAGCGAAGATTCGCTATGCTACATCTCTTAAAGCGTCCAGAAGCGTGTCTGACTTTCTTAGAAACTCAATCCTGTACTACTAGACCTGAATACGTTGCTATCTCAAGCGCAATTTGCTCAACAAAACGGTCTCTATATTTATATAGCGAGTATTCTATATCGATGCTACATCAATAATTACATTGTATCAAGTTTCAAAGCCTCTTTGCCGGCAATACTGTTGCAATCAATGCAGCATATGATTTATTGGACAATTCTCGCAGTTGTAAACTCGGTGAGGCCGTTAGCAATGGCCGGCAATCATCGCTTTATGAATGAACGCGGCAGATACTGGCTTACGTAACTTCAACATTCATTTTCACGCTCTCGACCTATGATATAGGAGCCATTAAAGGCGCTACGAATAGGTTCTGTGGAAGCACATGGTTACAAAATTTTTACGTACCTATGTCTATGTCGGTGTGGTTTCCAGATTTAGAATAGAACCACTCTATCATATTTCATATCCCTTGAGTGTAGTAGAGGACGAATAAGAGAATATCACGAATCGGGCAACAGCCTTTACCTGGGTACCTATCGATCATCATCATCATCATCATCAGCCTATTGCAGTCCACTGCCGGACATAGGCCTCTCCAGTTGTTCGCCACTTAGGGCAAACATCTGGAGGATATACCCATAATCGAAAGGCGTAGCTTCTCGCTCCTGTGACGCTGCTGCCCGTCATCAGTCTGTGGTATTTATTTAGCTACGCCTTCAATGGTGATGGTTATACCGCCACCAGTCGGTTGCCAGCGCCTCGTTTGTTATTCGGCAGGATGCACCACGTGCAGGTGAGGTTGGCTTGGAGCGAAAAGATGATGGGTCGCTCCCTTACATCCCTATATACCTATCGATATCGGACTGAAAATCGTAGTAATTAAGGCAAAATGACATTTGTCATTGGAGGGGGCCTATGTCCAGCAGTGGACGTTTGCAGTATCAAGAATAGTATTAGACACTTAGTTGTAAATGCGGTTCATAAAATAATATGACATACCTTCCCGGGATTCAAATTATCTCAGTACCTACTCCTTGACATATTACAAGAGTTGCTTTGGCATGGTAAGACCTTAGAAAATGCAGGGAAATTATGTAAAAATGGGTGTTGTAATTTTTGGTCATTATTAAATTGCAATTTAATATGTTGTAGATGCGGCTAAATTGTAATGACACTTGAAATCATTTGCATATTTATCTGTAGTTTACAAATGACACCGCGGTAGTTTATTTCTATTATCATTTTGCTTAATAGTTCATTTGCAAATACGGTCAAAAGATCGCTCACTGTTCGGGTAATTATGTAAATGTTTGTTTAGACCGGGTGTTCTGGGTACTTACTCAATAACGATATCTATATATATAAAAGGAGAAACTGACTGACTGACTGACTGACTGACATATCAACGCACAGCCCAAACGGCTAAACGTAGGCACTTGAAATTTGGAAGGGACGTAGCTTAGGTACCGTAGGGGTGCACTAAGAAAGGAATTCCCGAAATTCCCACGGGAACGGGAATTAGCGGGAAAATCCTTTTGTATGAAAAATCTAAACCGCTTAAGTTAGACGCTTGAAATTTGGCATGCAGGTACCTTAGTAAATATAAAGTTTAGTTATGGCTGTATTTTGAGAAATTCCCACGGGAACGGGAGTTAGCGGGAAAAAACTTTTGTATGTATAAATTTAAACACGCGGACGAAGTCGCGGGCAAAAGCTAGTAAGTTATAATTAGTCTAAGTTAAAGGCATCCGCAGAATACCAGCGTCGCAGCGCTTATCTGCGCAGCGACATATGCTGAGCGGAGACCTTTTAGGTACACCTTTGTAATTAACCGTGCTGTAGTAGTATTAAGTCTTTTGTGGTACCTAATAAACATTTTTTCTTTCTCTTCTTCTCTGTACCTACAACTATGGTACTAACCTACTTACTCATACTTATATTCGGTTACATTTTTTGCTGTGCTGTCAAAGTGTAAGTACTTACTATAAGGACCGGTCTTGAATGGATTATATCATTGATAGAGATACCTCGACAAAGCGTTCCAGGTTAGTCGACCATTGTAAATTAAAAAGAATCAATATAAAGTAATGCTCAAACAGAAATTACCTTTACTTATTTTATTCATTGAGGTTTGAGTGAACATCACCGTAGTAGTCACATCACACAAATAGTCAAATGAAAATTACCTTTGGATTCAGACTGTCTCGCTCATGAGTAACATTTGAAATAATAACATTGACTAGCTCTATAGGTACTGAAACCCTTTAAACGAACAACTGTGGCTGAGATCACGATTCGAAACAACCATGATTGATGATGTGACATGATGTAAAAACTTCGTTTCTAGTTCTAATTTCCATAGCACAAAAGCTGCACCTGCATTGATATCAGACAAATGTGATTGATGTCTCATATCTGACATATATATATAACTCAAAGGTGACTGACTGACATAGTGATCTATCAACGCAAAGCCCAAACCACTGGACGGATCGGGCTGAAATTTGGCATGCAGGTAGATTATGACTAAAGGAACAAAATAGGGGATGAAACTCTATTCCACGCTGACAAAGTCGCGGGCACAGCTTGTTTATTACTAAATGAGTGTAGTCACTCGATTCACGATTATTCAAATGGCACGGTGACAATGATCAAGAAATATGTCGGCTCCGCTCGGTGTCAATGCGTCTAACAATCAACAACAGTCACAGATGTTGCGCAAGCCGTTACGACAAGTATTTGAATGAATTTGACGGTCGTTCCGTTGCCCCATTACGTATCATGAATATTGCTATTGCTGTCTATATGCTATGTCTTTCAGTAGCAATTGAAAATTAGTTTACGCTCATAATTTTTCGAGGATTTTCATTTTGCGAAGGATTTTTCAAACGAGAGTCTTTTAAATTAAATACTAGTGACCCGCCTTAGCTTCAGGTATTTCAGATAAACATTGGCCGTTTTAGTAAGGATCCCTAGTCTTTTCTAGCATTCAATGGTGATTTGGCATGTATCTTGCTTGCATTTCTATAAACTAGGTAGTATATTTATCCCATGGAAAAGTTGAATGAATAAAATAATAGATAAATTTTATTTTCAATAAAACACGTACAAACATTTTTTACATTGGACGATCTTGCACTAAAAATTATACTATATGTCATTTTCAACACCACTGACATGTGTATGCAAAATTCCATGGTAATCGGTTAAGTAGTTATGGCGTGAAAGCGTAACAAACAGACTCACTTTCGTATTCATAATAACAGTTTTATTAAAAAAGGTTACAAGACAATAGCCTTTATCACGAAAGTGTTTTCTCTGTATGATTGGCGTTGTTTCTCAATTGGACCCTAACCTTACCAAAACCAGGAGTAGTGGGTTCGACACCCGTCGCGAATTTAATGGGCATATATTTATTATTTTTGATGTTTGATCTCTGTCTTGAATGTTAATATTGTAGGTACCTATACAGGGCCTTTTTCAAAAACATCAACAGTCAGCGTATAGGGACATTGAAATCTTAAGAGAATTTGTATGGAAATGCGAAATATTCTTTGCAAATTTCAATATTATTCAATTACAAAACGTTGCTACATTTGAGCACTACAACCTGAGCAGTGTCTAGGATGTTCTTGATCTGTTTTCAATAGCACTGTATACAGGGCTATTGAAAGGTATATTATATGTATATTTGTGATGTTAGACCTTAATTGTTTTGATTTCTATAAAACAAATAGGTAGGTACTTAATCTGACTTTGGTGTCGAATCAGAGTCTATAACAATGTCTGATTTTATATATATTTTTTGACCATAAGTTTATTTATTTGACAGTCCCAGTTGCTATCGATTGTCCAACGACATCCGGAATAGGTTCACACGTAGAGTATTAAATAGAAAGTTCAATAAAAATAGTAAAATCACTTGCCAGTTGCCACTAGTGAAAGGAAAATTAGAGGTTGGATCTCACATGATTTGATTCGTGTAATAAATACACACCTCGACGCAGCTGCCAGCCAATTGTGTGATAAAGCAAATATCATGGTTGCGGATATTAAATGATGTAAGTGTGTATTATATTTGCAATCAGCCGCTTGGTATGTTGAGGGTCAACGACTTGTGATCTAATTTTGAGAATGATTAATGTTTTATCTGAAGTTTTATGGTTGTCTTTACGTAATACGATGGCGGAACTAAAGAGACGTCATGTTTTAGCAGTAAACTTTAACCTGTGAAAGATTTTTCAGCTTTTGATGAGAGCAGATTGACATGTGGATTCATTCAATTAAGCAAATTAGAATTTACTTGATAAAAGCGTTGTACATTTTTTACTAAAACGCAATAACTAAAAACATTTAAGCTATTTTACTCACGATAGCCTTGCAACTTGACTTTCAATATTAAAAATAATTGGCACCGATATCTTTTACGACATTTAAATCAACTTGATCTTGTTTTATAAACGCAATCTAACGTTTTTATTGATTTGCGCATACTTACACGTTCAAGGCAAAAATGTTCTGTGTAACGTAATTGAAAAAGTATGAGTCTTGTGATCTGGTAAGGTCCGCATTTTTGATATAAGACGCTTATTTTGGTATTGGTGTCTAAACCTTCTTTTACGCATCCCCACCGTTCGAGGAGCCGATGGGGTATGAGACATTCACGCCGCCTTCTATAGGTGAGGGATGCGCTCTGCCTGGAGATAGAGGGGAGACAGAGAATACCCACTAAAATCCCGTCGAGCGCTTTAGGAATTATCCTAATATCCTAGAATAATCCTAGGTATTAACCTAGGATGTAGATAAAGGAAAGTTGAGGAAAATAACGTTACAACTTACAACGAACTACTCTAATGATCGAAATTACACGATTCCTTACCATTGTTCTTATTTCGTTTATTATGGGCTGAATTTAACTAACAATGACTTTTTAGCTTGACCATCTAATACTGGTACTTAATTGATCGCTTCATCGTAGAATCCGATACAGGATTTGCCGAGCGTGAACTGTTTTTTGCCTACCGACATTAAGGGTTCATTGACTTCTTAAGATTCTGTCAATAAACGATTTGCATCGCTGCATTCTTAATGATGGTTATTCACGTTTTTGCTTAGGTTATTTCTGAGCCATCGCAAATAACCGCTATATTAAATTCCGTATCAGCTATTGCTTAATGGGTTAGATATTAATTATCTTTCTTTTTCCCCTTGCTCGGGACCCGTCTAGTTTTTCGAGTATTTTTTCGGCGTGCAACGGTTTAGTTATAGGCAGTGGTTTGGTAACGGAGCTTTTGTTATGACTTCAGGTTTCAGAATTTAATTTTTTTGATGGTAGTAGAGGTATCATATCAAGACACTTTTAGTTATTATGAAGCATTGTAATAACCCTTGCTCATGAAATATAAGTACCTAACAAATGTTATAAATAAATAAATAAATAAAACCCAAGACATGCCACGCTGGGCCACACAGCGCCACCTAGCCCCAAACTAAGACGAAGCTTGTACTATGGGTACTAGATAACTGATAAACTTACTTAGATACTTTTTTTGTATATAAATACATATTATACATAGAAAACACCTAGACCAATACAAACAGACATGTTCATGAACACAAATGTTATAGGTAACTAGAGAGTTTTTGGAATGCTCGTACTATGTCTAGTCTAATTAAACTATCCGGTATTGTACGTACCTACAGACGATTGAACATAAAAGTATCCCCCTTTTGACAGGTAAGGACTGTCAAATTTCCCCAAGCAATTTTCAACAAAGTGTCTAAGATTTTTATCCATCTAGATTTTTGAGGAAATTCAACAGATACCTAATGCGTGACCGTCTCTACATTTTGTGCTGTATATACATATTAATTTTATATTACTTCTATGTTCCAAAACAGGTCGTAAATTACAACGATTTCTAATTTGCCTTTTCTTATTACAGGTATGTTTCAAAGGGATACTACTACTCGTCATTGTTCCCTCCACAATCCTGTAAGTAAAAAGTCTCGTTTACACTGCAACTGCTTTCTACGACGTTAAAGCATAAAGATATCTAAGTAAAAATCTTGTCTAACAAGTAGAAAACTGTCACTTGACATTTACAGGAAGTGGTAGCTTTGTGTGTCTAATTGAATGCCTTACATCTCGTGGTTGGACGAGTGTAAGAAACTTGCCTGATGCCCGCTGGGCAGGTACGGACTAGTCGAAAGCTGCCGAGAATGTGTGCAGGGCTTTCTGTCTTTGAATTAACTATGTGATATGTGGCATTAGAAATCCATACTAATTTTTAGAAGAGGAAGGCTTTCGACACATTTTCCTTTGACTTCATAATTTGAAAATTCTGACATTACTTTAGTGTAAGTATTATTATAAAAGAGAATAAAGGTTATTGTTTTGTTGTTGCGAAATCATCATCATCATCATCAGCCCACATCTGTCCACTGCTGGACATAGGCCTCTCCCAATGCGAAATAAATGGACAAAATTGTTATAACATCAAGATTCAAAAAATGACTACCGTGATTTAAATAGTTAGGTACAAAGAATATATGTAACATATTTTTTAATCATATTTAGACTTTGTTATAAGCACATGAATCGCAAGCAAAAATAAGAATGATTATAATATCTGTCGTATGACTTGTAGACTGATTTCTACTATTAGAAAGACGCAACATAATGGTAACTCGTATAAAGATGTTTCGTCCATACAATATTTACGTAATTGTAACGAATGTAACTTGTTACATATCTTAAAAGACATTGTAAATTTATAGAGCAGGCTCACCAACCAAAAGCTACATAATTTTGGCGTGGACTCTTCCCCGCAAACCGGTCCATTGTCTATTCATTCCGGTCCGGTCGCTTACGTAAATTATGCATATTTCTGTCTGACCAAAGTTTCTAATTCATAAATAAGCAAATTACAATGATGGCTCGGTTTGTGGCTTTATTTGGTTAAATGTATTGCGAAAGGTTTTATATAAAGTTACGGACACTCTAATCTACTCTATCATCTGTCAAAGCCTTACGATTCTAGAGGGATTAGACGATTAGACCACGTTGCTCCGTAGATTAGACTATTGGACACTTAACTTACTTGGACAGTATCTATCTACAGATTTATGTGTGGCCAATTTAATTAGTTACTGGCTGAATACACATACCTAAATGTAGATATGTGTAAAAAAGAATAAAGATGATGAAAGATCCAATAATGACCACTTAAAGACTTGGCAGCACGATCTCAGACCTTAGCTGGTTCTATTATGAACGAATTAATGAAACTCAAAAAATTCAAATACAATTTATCCAACGTCAAATATGACATTTTGTATGAGGGGCGGAGTTGGACCCGAATTCGGCTACATGAAGAAACATCTTGTCGGTGTGTATGGGAAAAATTATCAGACTGAGATGCAATTGCGATATAACATAAGTAAAGCAACTAACACTATCAAAATTCGTGCTATCAAATCATGGAATGCCCTTCCATGTGTGTTTCCTTCCTCTTACAATCTTGGGTTCTTTTGGCGGGGCGTGAAACAGCATCTCAGTGGGCCTTCAGGATGAGGGCGATATGCGCGGAGGGTCTGCTATAGTATATAGTATACCTGTCGACTTAACTTTTGGACCTCACGACCGCTTACCATCGGGTGGAGTGAGTGAAAAAATTAAAAATAAATGGGCTACATAAATGGGGATTGTACGAAGAAACGATGGTATAGGGAAGTGTACTTAAGTATAGACGGTAAAGAAGATCTAGCCGATTACAATTTAGTAGATATCTTTTACAAGTAGGTACAAGTATTTTATGGCCAAACAGTTGACTTAGAACTAAGTAAAGTGTAGGTACTTTTTGTGCAATTTAGGCGGTCAATGCCAACATTTGAGGGTTTGTACTTGACATGGTTTGGTGCTGCATTTTCACAACTTTTCTAGGAACTTTTATGTCACATCCACGTTAAGGTAAATGGGCATGGTGCCGAAAAAAAGTAATTAGTCCGTCTTTTAGATTGTTAAAAAATAAACGACATGTATTTTTTCATTTGTAAATTAGACCAAAAATGACAAAGATATAGCCCATTAAAATTACGCGTGACGCCAAATTTTGGGAGTTTTTGATGCCTCCTACATTTGGATGCCTTGTAGCTTTGTTATTTTTTGTTTAAATGAAAAACCGGCCAAGTGCGAGTCGGACTCTCGCACGTAGGGTTCCGTACCACTATACAGCTAAATAAATGTTTTTCTTTACGTTTTATTATATTGGCGTTAATTAAATGAAAAAATTAGGTAATTCGATTTATGACGTTTAAAAAAAAACTACTGGCTAGATTTGATTCAAACCAAATTTCGTTAGTAGTTTGCATAATGATACACATAATATATTTTTTTCAGTTTTATCATGCCCATATTTTAGAAGTTACGGGGGGGGGGGGGGGGGGGACACTCATTTTACGACTTTGGAAGAGTCTCTCGCGCAAACTATTCAGTGTAGAAAAAAATGATCTTAGTAACCTTAACATCATTTTCAAATACCTATCCATAAATACCCCACACGTATAGGTACGATGAAAAAAAAAATTTCAGTTTCAGTTCTGTGTATGAGGAACCCCAAAAATTTTGGATTTTTTTCTGATTTTAGTTTAAAATCTTAATGCGGTTCACAGAATATATCTACGTACCAAATTTCAATAATGTAGCTCTTATAGTTTCGGAATAAACTGGCTGTGACATACGGACGGACAGACAGACAGACAGACAGACAGACAGACAGACAGACATGACGAATCTATAAGGGTCCCGTTTTTGCCATTTTGGCTACGGAACCCTAAAAAAGGAAAAATGCGTGTGCAATATATTTTTATAATCTAAAATACGGACTAAATATAATGTAATCATTTTGACCCTGGAATCATCCCGATTGAGAAGATACCTAATATAATTTATTCCTTATTCTATTTCTCAAAAACAATTGTTTTGAGGTTGTTTTGTAGGTATTATTCATTGTTAGTTACGGTATTGAGTAGCGTAAATTTGATGATGATGATGATGTTCGGGTGTTTATTTATTGTTAGTCTATAGTCTGGTAATATCATATAGTGGATTTTGGGTAAAGTTTAATATCATAGTATACAATTCTTCAATAGATTATGAATAATAATAAGCATTTTAGAATGCAACGCTCTCTTCCCTATAGTGACCTTCTGGTCGAAACGATTATTTTGATTGCATCAAATTTTTCACATCACTTTCATTTATGTTTATGAACTGCTTAGGCTTTTACTTGAGTACAGACAGCAAAATCAAAAAACGTCGAATTAATTCCGGCGAAGTAAAAATGTTTTTTCCAAAATTCATTATAAATTCCAGCAGTAGATACACTGCAAAATCAAAAGTGACCTTGCGTTTAAGAATTTAAGCTTAGATCACGATGTTGGCCGACTACATAGCAAATATTAACACTGGCTGGTCACGTGGCCGGCGTTGCGAATACGTTGACGCAATGAAGATTTCTTTCTAATGTCAAGCTCGTTTGCTCTATACATCTGCTAATTTCATCGCATTATTTCGATAGGCTTTTAGTTGAGTTAACCTTGACACGTTTGCGATAGGCATCTATCAGTAGAGCTTCTCAAATTGACATGGCAGCCATTTTTGTTCAATAGGGTATTGACATCAACGACATTATTTCTCTTTTTTTATGGGTATATATGGAAGTTATGTATGCGAAAAAAATTAAAAATGAGTTATTGTTATAACACATTATTATACATTTACATGGACTTACAAACGAGGTCATAGATTAGTAATTTCAAAATGACAACGATAAGACGGAAACTTTCTACGAATATTGTATTTATAAGGTGTTAAAGATAAGGTTAGTTAAAAACCAATTCATCATCAAAAAGTTTTGTAGTCAGCTATTTGAAAAAGATTTAGGTATAACTTAGAAACAAAAGAATATTACTCAAAGTTAGTACACAGAGTCAAGAGAACATCAAAGTACTAATAATGGCGGGTACTCTACTTAGCTGTCAACTGTCAAATATTATATCTATGGAACTAGTACTGCGGTCTTCTGTGCTCGATTTTATCTTCTAATAGGTGTAAAGTCTGCTAGACTACTAGGTTTTGAAATACAACATTAGGATATTAATTCTTGGATCGCACAAAAGTTTAAAGGTCAAAGAATCACATGATAAGAATCCTAAAAATTATCAAAGTGATTTCGTTTACGTACTTGCGCCTCAGATTTAAATCAGCAATCACAAATATTCCACCTACGTCATGTTAAGGAATGGCATTGTTGATGTCGTGTCTGTCATACATATTAAACAGGCTCAAGATAGTCACCATGAATGATGAGTTCATCTCTATATCGAGAATCTGAGCCTCGACCTCAAAGTAATTTGAGACTTATTGCGAACGCCATAAGAGTGGAAACGAGCTTTAAGTGTTCATTAAGTTCTCGATCTGATAGTAGCATAAGATGAATTGAATCTCATAGGAGTGAGTTGGTTGCAATGTTTCAGATATCTTTGTTTACATTGTGGTATTTGTAGAATTCATCTAGGGAGAGAATAACAATGAATTTATTAATCGTGTCATTTGGTTTTTCATTGTGTAGGTCTAATTTGATTATCACCTGATTTGTTTGTTTCGTCGGTTTTCTTTCATGGGTTATTTCTTTTACTGTAGAGAGAAAATCTATATATTTGCTTACAATTAAAAATTAGAGGCTTAGTAAGCGTTTAAGAAGGAAAGTTAAAGGTTTATTATGAGCCGTATCAATCAAACTAAGTGCAATATTTTATGTGACTTTTAAAAGTTTGAGTATTATAATATGATTAAAATGAATACTTGTTGAGTTCTGGAGTAGTTTGGTAGTGTTTTTGGGGGTTAAAATAATCTAATACTAGCACCGTAAAATGCAATGGAATTTTAAAAAGAAGAATCACGGATTTTAAGACACGTTTCTAGTGTGAATTATGCATAAGAGCTTTCGCATTTAATTTATTACTTACCATTTAAGCTTTGACATATTGGTCATTATTAGGAAACAACACATAAATTGCAAGTCGCAAATTCAAAATTTTGGAAAGATAAGTTTATATGAAAAAAATAACGGTCGTAATTTATAAGATGTACAGGTAACTTTGCTTGTTATTCCCTATCACCGTTGTGAATGTTGGAATGCTATAATAACTGATTACTTGCAAAGCTCAGTACCGATATGACGTGACGTACGAGGAAGCACGGTTGACAAGCTAACGGGCGTTTGCGAACTGCATAGCTTCACAGATGCAAATCACGCCTTATGTCTAGACGACATAAGATAGCCTATCAAATTTACATAGCGCTATAAAACTGGCAAATGTCACTTTTTGTAGCTGGTTTCCACACTTTTGTATCTACGTTTATTCTTCTAATAAAAAATGCGAAAGTTTGTTAGGATGAATGGATGGACGTTTGTTACTCTTTTACGCTAAAACTACTGAACGGATTTGAATGAAACTTTACAGTAAAATAACCGCATAATAGGACAAAACCTACGGTACGGTACCATTAAAAAGCGGAACTCTCTGCCAACACATGTGTTTCCGCCTTCTTATAGTATGGGATCCTTTAAACGAAACGTGTAGAAGAACATTATAGGCCAGCATGGCTGTGATGACTGCCTGGAAACCGTGGTTTCTCGCCCGTTGTCAGAGCGCCTTCTTTTTGCTTTCCATCAGGCGGCAGCAGGGAGTGAAGCCATTATGCTGAGACAATATAAAAATAACCTCGATGCTTTTCTCTCACAGGCACTAAATACAATAAACGATGATGAGGATGACGATAGATGTTCTGGGAGACGACGCTAGTCATCACCTGGTACTCATACTACAAGAAAACCAGGTGATACGTGTGAATTGACTGACCGTTTTTTTTTAAATCTGATGATAATCCAATTTCAGTACCGAATATTTAGTTTACTACGTTACGTTTTTGGTAATAAACTACATTACTACAATATCTTATCTAAATGGACACTTAATACTTAACATTTAACGAGCTCAATTAAAACTGTGTTAAACAAAATGTGTATTGACTTCTGTGACGTAATCGTATTTTGACAGCCGTTTAAAAGTATCTCAATCTGATTGACAGGACATGTCCTTATTGTGTTCGGTGTCAATTACTTTTGCAGCGTGACTGTGTATTAAATGTCATCTGATAAGTTTGTTCAAATCATATTAAGTAAACCATACGAATGAGGGCATCATCTAAATATATACGACCCCGTTCCTATTGTTTTGATCTACATTATCATTATCAAACGTTTGATGTTTGCGATAATGAAATAATATATAACTAGCGGGATTTAACGCGCATACCTTTTTTAAAAACCCGACGTTTCGGCCGTGTTACAACGACCGTGGTCACGGGAAGTACTGGTGCAGCGATGTTACTCCGTCTGCGCGGCAGAATATTTTTCTACCCGCACATTTTTGTTTCTCCAACCACCATCACAAATCACACTAACAGTGTCCACATTATGACGCGAATTAACCGACTTCGCACTAAAAAGGGGGAGTGTTTTTGCAATCACTGGATTCCATGTTGTAGACAACTTTAAACCGTCCTCACGATTGAAATTATTTGGGTGTTTCTTTATTTCAACCGCCTCACGTACAAGTCTCGAATGGTGATGACGTTCGGATGACAGTATTTGTGTCCGGTAAAACTCAATCCAGTGATTGGTACCCGATTCCAGCAGATGTTCTGCTATGGCTGATTTGGTGGTTTGACGGTTTTTAACAGCTGCAATATGTTCTTTGACCCTTTCAGCAATGGTCCGCTTCGTTTGGCCTATGTAGGAACTACCACAGCTGCAATCCACCTTATAAACACCTGGAGTATCTAATGGCAAGACATCCTTAGGACTGCCCACCATACCGCTGATCTTCGTGCCTGGTTTAAATATCGTAGGTATAGACAGACCTCTAAGCAATGTCCCAATCTTGTCTGTCACTCCTTTAATATAAGGCAAGTAAGCTGGTTGTCTGCTTACCTCCAGATGCTTAGGTTTCACCTTCGGTTTCTTCCCGCATCGGTTCACCTGGTATCCGTTGCTTTTGAGTACCTCCTGAACATGGTCAAGCTCACGCTCCAGGTGTTCAGGGTCACAGAGGTCATGGGCTCTATTCGTGAGTGATGTCACAACGGATTGCAGGTGCCTCGGATGATGATGCGACGTAGCGTGTAAGTATCTGTCCGTGTGGGTGGGTTTCCGATATACACAGCGAGACAAAGACCCGTCAGGCCTTACCGTAACATCGCTGCACCAGTACTTCCCGTGACCACGGTCGTTGTAACACGGCCGAAACGTCGGGTTTTTAAAAAAGGTATGCGCGTTAAATCCCGCTAGTTATATATTATTATATTATGCAACGCGAAAGCTTAAAAGTTATTATTGCGATAATGAATTCAGATACGGTAAGTTCACTACACGGCCTAGTAACAGTTTGTATTTTATCTAAATTTATTCTAATATTTGTCAAGTGAAAGTATTGTGTATATGCTTCTTGTCAGAAAGGTGTAGTTTTGACAAGAATTATTATGGATTCGCAAATTGGCTATGCCTATTTATTACTAAGCAAAAGAGAGGTCTAGGTTGCGAGTACCTAATATTCTAAGCAACTAGCTAGTAATATCCTTTTCCAATTTATTATTTGTTTTCACCACAGACATTACTTATGGTTACATTGGCAAAGACGAAACTTAGTTTAGAATAGATTAATTTTAAAATACTTACAGTTGAACGGCGAAACCGTGAATCTTTTTCAGAAATAAAAACTATTAGGTATTTGACTGGCTCGGTGGCTCAATTGGTAGTGACCCCTGCCTTCTGAACCAAGGGTCGTGGGTTCGATTCCCACCCGGGACAAACATTCGTGTGATGAACACTTGTGTTTGTTCCGTGTCTGGGTGTTTATATTTGTATTTAAGTATTTATTTGTAGTACCTTCGTTGTTCTGATACCCATAACACAAGTGCCTAAGCTACTTACTTTGGGATCGGAGCAATGTATGTGATGTTGTCTGATATTTATTTATTTATTTAGTTAAATCCATTTTGTGACGAAAGCATTAAATGAAAGTATTATTTTCGCTACCGTAAAAAATATCCTGTTAGTAGATTTTAACAGGGTATTTTTTGATATAGCTCTCCTGTGAAACCCTTGAAGTTTTACCGTATTATGGGATTGACACACTTTCATAATTCAATAATGGAGAAACTCGGGAGGGGTTTCGATACAGGGTATATTAGTTAAGTTTAGGTTTAATTTTGTTATATATTTTATGTAAATTTCCATTTATTTGAATAATGATTCCAATAAAAATTCACAAGTCGAAAAAATTCCATTTTCTGTATGAAACTTCATCAAACAAAACTCGTTAAGAGATGCATCTTGAGAGCTATTATAGAAACGCGCAAAGTTGAAGTAAGAGTCTTAATTAGTATGGTTAATTGACATCGACAAACTAAATAGCTGCTTCATAAATTCACAAAGCCATTTCTTTATCAAATTGACATCCAGTGATTATTTACGATGCCTTAATAGGCAAGCCAAATATGACTCCGCGCGCCCCCATTTCCAACAAAGGTGAAACGGTAAACAGCACTAATCAACGATTGATCATAATTAATATAGCCTTCGACCAACTCGGGCGCGTTACTCACGCGTCCTGGGAGACGGCCTACTTCGGCATCATTATGATAAATTGTCCAAATTTAATTTGGCTGTGGGCAGAACAATGCTGTTTCAAAATTGAGTTCACAAGCTCATTCGCTGTTGGCTCGTGTTTGTTTCAAATGTACTTTGGGGTCGCAGAAATGACAGGTCATTTTTTAACTAGAATGGGAACTTATTGCTGTTTTATAGCTTTTTCTAATGGAATTGTCCTCTTATTCGACATGTCTATTACTTATGAAGATGAAGGAAACTTGAAAATATTGTAACAATGAACTCTTCAATCTTCTTTTAATCGGTTTGATGAATATAAATTCATCTAGTTGAAAAATTAACCACACCGTCACTAAAAAGAATTTTAAGGCATTATACACAATATCTAAAATAACTTTAAAAAAAAAACTACCGATAAATCAATGATCATTGTACGAATCAATATGCAGAAACAATTTTCCTGTCAGCTTAATGTAACTAATTAACTTTTAAAATAACAATAAAACGCAATTGAAAATAGTTTTTGCGTGTTTTTATCGAACGAATTTTAATTAGATATATTTTTTACTGGCCGTATTGATTTGTGAGCAATCTTTTATACGTTTCATAGTTTTTGTGTACCAGTAAATACGATATTTATAGTATGTATTGACATGTAATGAACCTACGTATTGAATAGATTATATTTTATAACTTTTAGAGGTCAGTAACCTATGGGTAATGGGTTTTTTTGTTGGCATTTATTATGCGTTTAAAGTTCAAATCAATGATGTTAACGGCTATAGGACGTGTACTACCGCCTCAAAAGAGCTGATAGTAGGTTTCCATAAGGACACAGTAGTGTTTTTTCTTAAAAGATCGCCGTCTTAAAATCGTAATTTGTATAAGATGGCGAGTTATGTAAGTTATCTAAGGCCAAAAACGTTTGAATCTACTACACATTCGAAAGTTTTGGGTTGAATTTATTTAGGATGTGAACAATTTTAAATTGGCATGTGTCCGCGTGGTCTGGGAGGGATTTTACTTAAAACAAAACCTTAATTACCTACGTTACTCAGAATTCACCAGCAAAGTACATACCTTCATAAGGAAATGACCACAACCAATAAATAATCTTATCGGTAATTTCGGATACACCTAAATACTTTCTTAATAAGGTCATTGTTACTCCGGTTATCTACTTTAATTATCTTATCTTTGAAAGAAGACTATCGTAAGATATCTGTTTTTTAATTAGATGAAATAAAGAATTACCCGCAATGCAAGTCACTACAGTCGATGCGATTCTTGCAAATAAATACTAATAGGTATGCCAAATAATTCTCTCAGTGTTCAAAATCCCTCTGTTTTATAAAACAAAACAGAGGGCATGATTTGAATATTTGACACGTATAATACCTAGTTATATATTAGACGATCTTTTTTTGCATTTGAGCTCGTATACACAAACACATATAACACTAAACGCCTTCTAAGCAGCCTGTGATCGACAAATATTTTTATTCATGCATTCTCCTAGTACTTACTCACTTCCCCTCCACCTAGCTCTTGTATCACCGTTGCAAGTCTAATGACAGTCGACAATCGCCGTATCCTGTCACGCCCTGTCATCCTGGACGCACTTAATGACTTAGTACTTAATACCACATGAAAACTCCCTGTAAACACACTTAAATAGCACTGGAGCAGTAATATACCAAGTAACAATGCGGCAAAGTTTCTTTTTCTTTGTACATTTGATCTGGTGAAGAGATGTCATCCTTTAATACCTAAGGCTGTTATTAGACCAGTGGCACTATTGCCTAATTTGACTTTAAACTGATTCAAATAATGTCATATTTTAAAATGCCATTCAAAGTTTTGATTCCGAGCAGAAATAGGCATCGTGAATGGCAGACTCGTATTGGTCGACTATCGAGTTTAGCGACCATTTTGATCGACCGATCGTTGGTCGTATTGAGCACTCCACGGTAGGTATCTGATCCGTGGCTTCGATCGGTCGTAGACTGAATTGATCGATGCAGCTCGATCGATCAGTGTAGTTGCTAAACTATTTAGCTAACACACTACTCGATCGTCTATAAGTAGTATTGAGAACTCGACGTTTTATGCAACGGTATCCTTCAAACAATCAAAGTATAAATTCTGTAATACAGGCTTTTACTAAGCCTACATCAGGCCTCCTACAATGATGGGGTTCCTTAGCAGCAATATGTTTAAACCATGTTTGAATTGTAATGTATACCCTTGTAACTGTGGAGGAAATAAATAAAATATTATTATTATTATAATATAGGTATGTCACCGTCGAAATATTGTGAACTGTAACATAATTCTTACATTTTAAGTATCATTAACTATTATTTTTCGGTAGATTTTGGTCGATCAAAGTGGAACTGTTGATAATTCACATTGATTACAGTCTTAGACCGAATAATAGTTAAAATGTAAGCATTATTTTACAGTTCACTATATTTTAACAGTTTACAATCTCGTGAGATAGATAATAATCTAACGGTATTTACAATGTTACGGTGACATAGATGTACACCAATTAATCAACTTCGATCAATTCGATCGATGTTATCGATCAACCATCGATTCCTCTGGTCGAACACCCTTATTCAAGCTGCATTTCAGCGATTACACACCGAATAACAATGCATTAGAGTTTATTTTTCTCTGACCATTTGAGTTAATAGATGTCGTCCTTTTTGTACGACGATACCGTGTTATTACTCGCTATGGACGCCCTTGAAAGAAGCGAGTGATCAGCTAAGAGCAACTCCTAGTAATGGAAGGTTTCGCCGACAATTTCAATTATACGGACAGGGGACACTTTGCGCTTCCCGTCGCGTCTGTGGGAATTTGTTGTGAAACCTGCAATTGATGTATGAGAGGGTAATTCACGCGATAAGTGGTTTCGATTGCGGTTAAACTGTTTATTGGAGTTGTGAGGCTCTTGGGTAAGATGTCATATACATACTTATTGAAAAGGAAGACTTATGATATGTAAACAAAAAAAGGGACCGACTGCAACATGGCGACAATTTGACCAACTAGGAAGTACCTACATCCATTCAAACAAAAAAGTTATGTTCCAAATCGGTTCACAATTCTCGGAGATATGTGAGAACATACATACAAAAAAAAATCAGTCGAATTGAGAAGCTCCTCCTTTTTTTGAAGTCGGTTAAAAAAATGAGCCAAAACCTTCGATGTTTTCGAGTCGTGGCCGTACACATTACTCGTTACGGTCACTTTATCAGTACACTTTTTAACCGACTTCAAAAAAGGAGAAAGGTTTCTCAATTCGACCGTATGTTTTTTTTATCAGAACTTTATGTAGGTATGTGTCTATTTTAAGATCCAAACTGAATTGTTGTTGTACCGACTTGACAGCGCTGGATTAACAACAATAGTACCTTGTGACTGTCGAAGTAATCGATGAGTCGGCTACGGCTACATTTATCTATTCACGTGACCGAACACGTTGTATTGTTCTCCGATGCACAATAATGTGAATAATCATTTGCCGGTCTGATGGTCGCAAGTGCCACGTTCTGACTAATACCTCTGCTCGAATTCCGCGGATCAAAAATTGCTACTAATATCATGAGTCCTGCCTGGAGTGAGGCAGCTAGCGGAGATACACCTTAAAGCATCAAAAAGGACTTTCTAGCAACAGCTTAAAGTACTATTAAATATATTTGTCTAATATATTTTGGCATGTGGCCGAAATCGGACATCTGAAAATGACACTTTTAACGTTAATTTTTGACATATTTGTTACAAACGCTCTTTTTTTTTGAAGACGCCAGATGGAAAGCGAAAAATAAAGTCAAAGTCGCTGTGATCAGTTACCGGTCAGTTGTCACTGCTATGCCGGCCCAACCCTAACGAGCTCTGGAAACCCTACTCACCGGCAGAAACACGACCCGGTCATTTGGCTGCGATATTCTATAGAGTGGAGGTCTTTCCCCGGACGGACGGGTCAATTCGAGCGAATATTCGCTATGTCCTATTTCTCTTCTCTCTCATGTCAATATTACCTACGTGGCAAAATCTTTTTTTGTATGCGTTATGAAAAAATATCAAACCTCGCCAAAAATTGGGGACAAACCGCCACTTTTTAACATCGGTAGCAAAAACTACCGATAGTTCCCTTCAACATTCGATTGTTTTCGGGTTCCTTACATGGAAACTCCTTGATCAAAGGTCGCCGCGGCACTTTCGCGTGGGAACCCCTGCCATTGTGTCACACACAATCGCGTGTCTGATAATGACATTGAATCGAGCATTGTGTACTTTCCTCGGGAAAACTCGGATCGGTAAAACATCGACTTGTAATCGATTGAGTTTTAATCGCACATGTAATTGCTGATAATGTGAACGGTTTAGAAGAAACGGGGAAAGAAGAAAGTGGAAATTACGAAGGTTCTCACGTATGGGAGGGAGTGGGCTGCAGCCATATTGGCTGTTTGTAGAAATATGCGCTGTTCTGGAATAGCTTTAAGCTTTAATCGTCAAAGTAATGTAACGTCTGGTGTCGAAAGTCAGTAGATCTGTAAGATGACTCTTAGTTGAGATTAGATAGTCCTCTTCTTCCTCACGTCGTATTCCTCATTACTGAGGGTCGTGAATCCCCCGATAAGACGACAGTTTGTGCTTAATGATGCCCCTCCATCGGCATCTGTCCTTGGCATCATCGTCGAGTTTCGAATTTATAACTAGAAAATAGCTGAGAATCAAACACATAAGAGAGAAAGAGTGCATGTAGGACGCCCTTAGGCCAGGTGGAGTGACGATTTGCGCAGGACGGCTGGCAAGTCACAATAGAAAATCTATTGTTATCGTTCGTAGGCGTTCAAAGGATTATACAGCGTGTGTTGAAGGTGTTCACATCAATAAATGCCTAAGTTCCCATCCTCGTATGCCACTGATGGGAGTTCCTGGTGGAAGCAAGGGTCGGCCCGTCACGGTGCGCGCGCGCCGCTCACCGTGACTGTTCTCACGTGGGGTGCCCAGCGTTTGCTTTAAAACGGGACACAATGACTCTGGTACATCTCCCGAACAAATTTGAACTAAATCGGCGAAAAGTGAAATGGTAATCCTTATTAATTATAGCCTATGTGTTAATCTGATGTATAATCTGAGTAGTGTGAAGTTTCATCTTATTAGTAGTCGTTTTCGCGTGACAAAGATACCAATAAAATTTTCTTTCACATCATACTTTTTATATGCTACCTTTTGCGCTATTTCTGTCGCTGGCAGAGCCTTATATAGGTACGTGTTATCCTAAACAATAGGCTATTATGGCTAAAAATTGTAATTAGTCTGTGTTTTAGCTTATTCAAAAATAAAAGACACGTATTTTTTATTTGTGAATTAGACTAAAAATTACAAAATTATAGCCCGTTGAAATTACGCGTGACGTCACTCGGGTTTAAGGGAGCGAGTGACGTCAAAGACTCCCTATCCTAACTTTTGATGCCTTGTATCTTTACTATTGTTTATTTGAATGGAAAAAGGCAAAATACGTGTCTTTTATTTTTGAATAAGCTACAAGACGGACTAATTAGATTTTTTGCCATAATAGCCTATTGCTTATTTTGCATAATAATCCAGCACACATATTATATTTAGTAAAGGATGGTAACACCACACGTGAGAAGTATTTGCCTCTAGCAGGCGGCTACAGCCGCTAACGCGCTATCTTATTAATTATGAGCTTAATTACATGTCTTTGTTTGCTTAGTATCAAGCATTATGCTGTTTTAAATACACGCCCATTGCATGTATATTATTATGATATAAATGTCGCCACATATGAGGTAAGTAATGGATAGAGTGTGTTATGTGCCACTATTTACTTACGTAAATATGAAAAGTTATCAGAAGTAAATAGCCTATGCACATGCACTGACACATGTCAATCTAATGTCTGAGATATATTACTGTAAAGTTTCATTCAAATACGGTCAGTAGTTTTAGCGTGAAAGAACAAGAAACATCCATCCATCCAAACAGACTTTCGCATTTATAATATTAGTAGGATTAGTGACATCTTTTATTATATAATATAACACTGTATATTCTGTATTTACATACCTACACTAAATTATAGCCTTAGTATTTCTAGTAGGTACATATTACTCGTAGATTACAATAGGTGGACCCATTTTAATTGAAAAGACATTTCCATAATATTTGTTGATATCAGTAGGTTTACAATGATTGAACTATCTTGATTGCGGAAGCCATAAGGAGAACAATGGTGTATCTAAACAAAAGCAACGGTAAATTAGATCAAGACGAATATAATAGAATCTACATTGATAATGGGATTTATTTATTTGTAGAGCAATGATAATTAGATAATAAAGATCTCGTATCAGCGGAAGAATGTTCTAGGTTCATTCATATTTGTTATATTCCTGTCAGTTCAATGTCATAACAATATTACGTTCTCTAATCCTTTGTCAATGTAATATAAAATAATTAAACAAGT
This sequence comes from Conogethes punctiferalis, assembly GCA_031163375.1. Lineage (NCBI taxonomy): Eukaryota > Metazoa > Arthropoda > Insecta > Lepidoptera > Crambidae > Conogethes > Conogethes punctiferalis. Next base: position 19,403,653 of record CM062079.1, read on the forward strand.
GTTTGTTTGATAATAATTTCCTTGTTGACGTTTTCGTATTATGATTTATGAGAAATGAGTTTTTCGAATCTAGGTTTCTGGAACTTCTAGTTTGTATCGTAAATTATAATGCTTAGGATCACGTTGATATTTTTAGAATTTGTGCCTTCAAATCACCGATTGCCCAGGTAATAATAAATCGTTGTTAGCTAAATAATAAATTTGTTTGTCTAAACAGTTGAATGATACCTACCCCTATTTTTGGCGGTAATTTTCATAGTATCCAAAGGGTTTTACCTACTTACAGCAATCTATATAGTATGTTTATTAATTATTATTTTTTTACTAAAAGTGAAACTTGTTTTGTGAATATCGTTTTAAAATCCCATAAAGACTAGCTTAAAAAGAGCCCGGAGTCTATTGAATCTATGAATAAAAACTTTTTGAAAATGGGCAGTATACTGCAAAGACATTAGGTAAGTACAGTAATAGGGTATTTGACAACATTCAAAAAATGCCGCAAATTTTGGTCATCCTTATAGAAAATAGCATAAGATAACATAATTCACTTTAATTTAGGCAAAAATATGTATATTAATTGCATATTTCATGAAACAAAATGTACTGTTTTATTAAACTTTATGAAGGACAATAAACGCTTTGTGATTGGTCACAATTCTGGCTACGTCACAGGCGAGTAACTTTTTTATTGAGGTTATACTCGTAGATCCAAATGGATCTTCACACTTGATTTTATTTGAATGGAATTTAGGTATCGTCGAGCTAACATTACACACACGATTTATACACTATTTAAATTATAAAATTTGATTAAATCAAGTCGATTAATTCGAACTTTGACGGATTGTTTTTGACGTTTGTTTTTTTTTTGAAGTTTTTGGCTCTGCACGATTTGTGTTTCAGCCGCGAATATGCTCTTCTTAATTGCCTGTGACGTCACGTAAGTCACGTGACCGGCGTCAATTCAAATATAGCGTTTTTCCCGCGCTTCTAGAAATACGAACTTTAAAATAGATTTTTACCCATAATACAGAATATTTCCCGGAAATATTAAGGGAATGTGCATAACTTGTTACAAAGAACAATTTAAAATGATTTTTAAAATTTGTCAAATACCCTATTCCGCTAATGTCAAATAGTTTGACAATCAGTTAAAAGAGGACTTTCATTTAAATTATTTAAGTTCAAAGACGCAAATGGAATGCTTCTCTTTGCGGCTACTCAGCTGTGACAAATTGATGACATCGACAGCTGCCAATTATCAAGACGTGATGATTGATCGTTGATGTAGCACTGTGATCAATTCGTTTTTATCTAGTGCAGACTAATAATGTTTAATTAAGGCTTGTGGGGAACCTTTGTTATTATCGAGAAGCCTAGTAATTACTTTAAAATTTATAACAAAATCGTGTCTCGATGCTCTGTTATTTAACCCTTTGACGTAAATGGGACATCGGTGTCCCTAAAATTAAATTTGTGTTTATTGTTAAACAAAGCATTATTTTAAACTAAATTCAACGTATATCAATTGTATACGAATATATTTTGATTTTTTCTCTAGGGTGGGAAATAGGCGCGATAATAAAAATAAACATAAACTTCATATTAATTTTGGGTAATTGGTCGCGCTTCTTTGATTGTGTTCATAAATTATTAATATTACATTTTTGCTGCATTCAGTGACTGTTTAGTGAATAATTTATGAGAATGGTAACTAATAATTATGGTTTTACGATAAAAGTCGTAATTAGTAACATTTGATTAACAAAAACATTAAATTTTAAATAAGGGACACGGTTGTCCCAATATGCGTAAAAGGACGATTTTATTTATATTTTATCAATAATGTTTTATGCATATTTTCTGATTTTACATATAGCATTATACACTTTTTTTCATTGTTTTGGGCGCGCAAAAGGAAGTGAGAATGACTGATTGCGAAGTCGAGGAATATCGCATGGCTGAGTAGTGAAGATGCACTCACTTTGGATGACGAAGACCAGTCATTCTCATTAGAGGACATGCAAGCTGGATTTTCCGAGGCTATAATTGAGTCACCTGATGCAGCAGGTGACTCAATTATACTAGATAATTATATAGACTGAGGTCTACTCAAAATCCAGGCCCATCTGCAGACTCTTCACCTACTTCCCTCTTTTATTATCGGAATGGTTCAGTGTTCACTACCATTCTCCAAGAAAAGACAGTTTTTATGTCACGGGCACCCATATATTACCCACAGTGAGAGGCTACTGGTCCACTGAACCTGATGTCCTGTCATCGTTCATAAGTACAATAAAAATATGGGTGCCGTAGATCTCATCATCAGCCACTGCTGGACATAGGAATCTCCAGTTGTTCGCCACGTAGGGCAATCATCTGGAGGATATACCCATAATCGCCACGCTGGGCAGGCGGGTTGGCGATCGCAGGGCGTAGCTTCTAGCTCCGGTGACGCTGCTGTCCGTCATCGGACTGTGATATTTAGCCGTAGATCTCATGGACCAGAAAAAAGTCACATACGAAGTTGATAGGAAATCGAAAATCAACTTTCAAATTCAAATTTTTGATACATTGGACATCGCTATGAACAATAATTCTTACATGATTTATGAAAAACTGCATGCGCGAAGGGATTGCATCACTTGATTACCCTCAAGTTGTGGCTAGGGCTATGATTGGCAATTTTTCTATACGTAAACATGCCCTGCCATCCACTTCTAAACTAAGTAAATTTATATTACACAACAACAAGAAATTGTTTTGCCGACTTTTATTTATCACGATAAACAATTGTATTATATTTGACTTAATTTAGCTTTTTATTATCAGAAAAACATTTGATTTTCCTATATTAGGAAATACCTCACAATATAATAAATAACGCCCTTTATCGCATATTGGGACACTTTTGTCCCAAGCAATATCCTAAAATCTGTTGGGCTATTTTTATTTTTTATTATACACGTGTTTAAATTACTTCATAACACACTAAATAACGTAGTCATAATTATAAAAACTTAACTGTACTTGTTTTGTGCGTCAAAGGGTTAAAGTAAGGAGTAAAAAATTTATATTTTTTAATGTTATTATACCTATATCATTATAGGCTTTGGGAATCATTAATTCTTATCGGGTTCTTCGTTTCGGCATATCGTTAAGGCTATTTATTTTAATAGCAACTAGAATCAAATGTATTGTAGGTATGGATACGCTATTTGGTAAAAACATATTTATGTACATTAGCTAGTCCTTTGCACAACATAGTGGCTTCCCCTAATGGAAAGCGAAGCAGAAGCGTAAGCCGACGTGGATGCTGACAACTTGCCAAATCAATCACTTGCCAGTTAGGTATCAGAGACATGTTGCCCTGTAAATAATTAAAAAGAAAATCCAACTTAATGTCACGCATATGATAAAAAGAATGCATTAAAACAAATAAAACCTACAAGAATTACATACTTTCTATTGAGCGAAAAATTAAAGCATTTTGAGTAGAACATACAGCGAGTCCAAAAGTCACAAGGATATGACGTAAACTATGTCGATCACAAAAAAGTTCTAATCTTGTCCCAACTCTATACTTTTGTTTACACAAACTATTTTCGTTGTAATGACTTGTTTTTGTATCTGTTCTATAATTAGGCATATCTATAGATATTAGAGAATAAGTATTATGTAAACAAAACGTTTTCTTTTTTTATTTACCTTTGGCTCTATAAATATTTATGTGTAGGTATGTACTAATGTGTAATAATAACTAATTAGAAAGCAAATAGGTAGGTAGTAGTTTATCTATCATATTACTCTGATTCATCACATTGGTGGACAAAGCTACTATACATAATTTGTTTTTACATGATGTTGTGTATGGTTCATCGTAATAAGTAAGTAGTTAGCAATAGACATTTTCTAGCAAAACCATTAAACGGCGTGAGCCACACGTATTTCCTTTTAAATAACAAACCGGCCGTATTCACAAACGTTACTATGCGTCGCGGGAACGCACAGACACCCAAAAACGTATAGGATTTTGGGCACTGTGCGTCCGCGCGTCGCATAGTAACGTTTGTGAATACGGCCGTAAGTAATTATGCACATCCGCAGTGCAAAGCCATAAAAAAACTACTTAAGTAATTTCTGTGAAGTAAAATGAAAAAAGGAAACGGTGTTTTGTAACTTTTTAAAAAAGAGTTGACGGCACATTCATACTCGTATTAGTTCTATGAATGATTATTCCATAGCTATAATGTATGAAAGTTTATTCTCGTCACATACGACGGTATGATGGGTAACGTTTGAATGGCCGCGCATATCGCGATTAATATTATGCGGGTCACATGGGGATGGCGCATGCGCATGCCTGCGCGCCTGCGTCGGCGTGCAGCGGGCGTGACGACTGTTGCTAAGAGCTTCCGGGACCAATAGGTTCAATAGGGAATATGCATGAAAAATAGTTACATGTATTTAATAATTTATCGTAAAATGGATAAAAATACGAACAGTGAAAACAAAATCAAAATTGGTTGAAAAATGGGCGAGATACAGTCGTTGAAAGTAAATAATATTTACTTTCAATATATTATATCCGTATGTCTCACGCAAATAGATTTTTCTATGGAGTTTGTATGGCGCGCACTGTACGCGACGTCATCCGCCACGTCGGATCTCTCTGTCTAAGTAACAACTTTGACGTTTTATAACTCGCATTAGAAAAGATAGTTTAAAACTTCTTCGATATTTATATATCTGGAAGATTTAAGATCGCAATAAATCCATAAAAAAGTCCTGCATATTCCCTATTCTATAACTCAGTCAATCTTTTTGGTGCAGTAAAACGTATCTATCCAGATAGAAGAGTAGATACTATCTATATAGTTGCTCTGTACACCACCAAAAAAATTTATTAAAGAAAACGGTGACCATTCCTAATTTACAAAACTGCGTAGCATATTTTTTTGTAGAGGAAGTTCACCCTCAAAATAATCCTATTAGTTGTACATTCTAAACGCAAATCAACCAACTGCTTAACATAGCTTCCTTACGTGAGTACAATATTTACCAGTACTCAGATTAAGGACGACAAGAATGAGGAAATCAATTAGCACAACCGTAAACAAAGCCATAGATTACTAATTAGAATTCCAACGACAAGCCTCTGAGTACCTATTTGAGACGACATTTTTTTTTGTTTGGATTGTTGGTTCTCAAACTGTGATAAACTGACCACCATATTGTCCCTAAATTAGAAGGCGATCTCCGAAATATGCAATAAGTTTTCCAATTATTTTATATGAAAAAAATACTTTAGTAGGTAGTAGATAATATTAGGTGTGCAATAATTTAGTATTTGCACCTAGTTTCCTTCTTTTAATGTGTTTTATTAAGTTAGACTAGCAAACCCGGCGAACTCCGTTTCGCCACCAGATGGCTGTAAATTTTTTTTTCCTTAATTTTCTTTGCTATAAACCTCACGGAGCCTGAGACCTTTCTAACGAATGCAAACCCGTGGAAATCGGTTCGTGACTTCGGACTTATTTTTATATAGTAGATTACATGAAAACATTATATAGATAGTTGAATATCTAACAATATTAAGAAAAAAAAAATATCAAAATAAAGTTAACTTCTAGTTGTTGAGCTAGTGTAAAACGAGCATCTTTACGTTACTTTCGATTTTAGTGTCAATCAACGACCTTTGTGTCTATTGCAGATTGCAGACGATCCACAACGTTGTCTCGGAGGCAGCTTTTGGTTTCTATTTCGAATATATTTATTGTCATTCATTGCCAAATTAACATAACCAACCAGATGGTAAGAGTAAGATCAGCAGCGTATGCTTACGTCTAAGGGATTCCACATAATGCTAACAAAAAATTACCAATGATATTATTATTGCACTAGAGTGAAGGGGAGATGAGATGTGTGGCTGGAGTATATCTAATATCTTTTACCTCTCTTCTTTATTACCTCCACGCAGCCCCCAAAACGGACTCTTATACATCACCGTCACCGTCATATAGATCTGTATAATGTAAGTAAAAATAAGAATAACAAAACCCTTATTTGACAATGGTTGATTACAAAAGTTTGGAAACCAGTGAACAAAGATCGTCAATAACATTCCTAAACGGTGGACCCGTGATGTGATTTGCAAATACGCAGGTGTCTTATTAAAATAATCGATTAAGTTCATTACTACGTGCTTCGATAGAATAAATATAGTTATATCTAAAACGAACTTCAAACCGGTTATATTTGTGAATAAAGACGATAATACGAAACGTAGGGCTTTTTCGCAGGTTTGGTTGTCGTAAGAATGGGTTAAAGGGCTAAGTTCGAATTAAGGGCTAAAATAACAACTGGTCTGGCAACGGAAATATGGTAAAGATACATACATACGAGTATACAGCCACTTAAGACACATAAAATACTTTATATCAAATTTAAATGTCGCTCTATCAGACTATAAGAGTGAATAGACTGAGAGAGATTGCAACGACTATAAACTATTCGTAGATAAGACGCTGTGCTTTACATTTCATTGGAACTTAAAATGATAAAAAGGGTATGTAATACTTCAGTGTCATTCTATGCAAAACAAAATAATATAATAGATATTGGACAACATCCACTTCCTGAAATTTGCCTTATATAAAAACCACGCTGGGTACATTGTCCCTCTGTCTTCTGGGGGATGACCCACGTCCACTTAACTAAACTATGGAACTCTTTGCCGGGATCCTTGTTCCCCGAAAAATATAATCAAAGCGAGTCCGAGTAACACTAAATAAACCAGATTAGTTGACATCAGCGAATTGCGCTCAACCAATTCGCGAAAAGTTTCTGAATTGACCCGACCGGGAATCGAATCGAATTGCACACCATTGGATCGCAATTATCATCACATCACATTAATCTCCAATGAGTTCGCCCACATGTGTGATTGGCGAAGCGGAACGGAGTGTCCGCTCGCATTACGCACTCCGGTCACTCTCAGCTTAGCACACTATCCCCGTTTGAGAGTGGGCGTTGTGGTAACGGTACATCCTTATAATGGACGCATTGTTCCGTTTTCGGTGCACCGGTGTAGTTTCCAATGCCAATTTTGAGTTACTTCTATATCGGCGAAATTAATGTACACACGGATATGCATAGACGTACCTCAATATGGCAATATTATCCAAAATATAAGATGTGGTCTCTTTGGAAACCATACATCTTATCGCGACGGGTGTCTAGACACGGACGGCTAAGGGAAATCCAGGAAACCGCCCGACAAGCGTGGTCATCATCATCATCAGCCTATTGCAGTCCACTGCTGGACATAGGCCTCTTCAGTTGTTCGCCACCTAGGGTAAACTTCTGGAGGATATACCCATAATCGCCACGCTGGGCAGGCGGGTTCGCGATCGCAGAGCGTAGCTTCTCGCTCCGGTGACGCTGCTGCCCGTCATCGGCCTGTGCTATTTAGCTACGTCTTCTATCGTGATGGTTTAACCGCCACCAGTCGGTTCGCCACAGCCTCGTTTGTTGTTCGGCAGGATGCACCACGGGCAGGTGAGGATGGCTTGGAGCAAAAAGGTGATAGGTCGCTCCCTTACATCCCCAAAGCGTGGCGAAAAAGCCAAGCGTGGTGACTAAGGCAAATCGCCCAAATGACAATTTTTCATTGGGGAAGACCTTCTTTATGCCCAACGTAGATGTTAACAGGCGACGATGATGATGATGATGACAAAAATGTAAACTGTGAGTCAAACTCATAGATGCCAGCTATATTCCCCGGCCCAATTATTTTCCGTGGTAGCCTAGTGGTAACATCGTCGCTTCACACACGTGAGGTCGTCGGTGCGAATCCGCGCGGGGCACGCACACGCACCTCTGGATTTGCAAAAATCTATGTGCGGAATTATACCACTAGCTTAGCGGTGAAGGAAAACATCGTGAGGAAACCTGCACATCCAGTTTAATTCTGAATGTGTAACCATGATCCAAATTTGTCTGGTTCCCCTTTCTGAGGGTTACGAAGGTCAGATGGCAGTCGCTTCAATGTGATAACCAGACTCGCTAAATCTAAGATCATGGTCAAAGCGGACCCTGGGCCTAGAGGCACAAACCGGGACAACGCTAAGAGGATGATGATGATGAATTATTTTCCGTGGGTATCGTAAGAATCAACGCAGGGATTTATGCCTACGGATGCTGGCCTATCTTATAGGCCAGCATGGCGGTGACAACTGACAAGTAATTAAACAAGTTACCTCTCCATTGCTGCAAAGTCTTGTGCTTCTATTTCGCTTTTCATCAGGAAGCTTCTATATTATTATTATTATTCATAATCATCATCATCACCACTGTTTGTCAGTCCACTGCTGGACATGGGAAGCCCAGGATCGATCGGACTGGACTGTTCCAGTGGACTATTACTCGTATTATTATTCTGTTTATATCTACGTTCTGAAATAGAGAAGAAGTAGAAATTAAACGATTTATTAATTAAGCTTTTTCTTGTTACAGGTATGTTCCAAAGGGATCCTACGACTGCTTATAATTTTCTCCCTTTGTAAGTAAAAAGTCTCCGTAACTGTTTTCCACAACTTTGAAGCATAAAGATATCTTAATATTCACTATGTTGTAGTATATCATAGGGGACTATGTGTCTTTTCTATAGACAAAAAAATACATATTTTGACAGATTTAAAACCAACTTGATGTATGGCCGAGTGCACCCAGTATTTTATTAATGCCTTTGACCATTTAGATTTGTGTTTGGTTTGAGACAGATTGGGGTACCTATTCAGGTCGTCATAAATCTATTTGTGTGTTAATGAATACATAGACAATTAGTGCGTATCTGTCTATTAATTTCATGGTAACATAAATTGATTGTTTTGTTTTAGTAGGTAAATCACCTATGAGTGCGTAAATTGTATGCTTGTTAGGTAAATGAAGTTTTAATAGACCGAAAAAAATCTCTCGTCTTTTACGTCATAGTTGTGTGTGTTTGTATTTGAATTAACCAAAAAAAACCTCTTTGAGCGTGAATCTGATGTTGGGCGACTTGAAACTGGCGTATGTGAGTAGAAATCCACAAGAAATCCACTCTAAACACATTAGTTGTGTTTGTAGTTTGTCAAAGAAACCTTTGTCTAAATAAACTCGCCATCGACAGAAATAGGTTATATCCAGGGTCAAAATTATATATAAGTAGGTACTTACATTATATTTAGTCCGTATTTTAGATTACAAAAAATATTAGCACGTATTTTTTCTTTTTTCGATTAAACAAAAAATAGCAAAGACACAAGGCATCAAAATTTAGGAGTGGGAGGAGTGACGTCACCCATAACTTTAGCGGGCTATTTCTTTGTATATTTTGGTGTAATTTAGAAATTAATAAATATGTGTCTCTTATTTTTAAATAATGTTAAAGACGGACTAATTACATTTTTTACGGCAACAAGCCTATTGACTTCGTACTTTGAGCATAATATTTGCTTTTACCTCTGACTTAACTTGCAAATTTTAAGAGTTCTAAAATGTAAGTACGTACCTACTTGCTTATTCCGAATTGAGAGCCCAAGCTTTCTGAATAGCGATTAGTAGGCTTTGTTCCGTAACTGCGGGGTTTGTGGATCCGTGACATAAATACCTACATGCATCTCTGTTTGTTAATCTTTTTACATCAATTAGCAGGTAATTTAAGCCCTAAGTGACCGACAATCTGTTTTTTTACCTGCCAATCTAAAGTCTATTGTTATGGTACATTAAGTGGAGTTTAAGAAGATAAACAATCCTTTGCAACGTATCGTTTGTATGTTGACACAATACACTCGTAGTGCCTTTTTTAAAAGAAAAACGTCGCTACGGGGTCATGACAAAGGATAAAAACTCGAAACCTTACGTATTTTCCGATAGGCTCGAAAGATGTTACGTCACACGACTGTGTAAAGGACTTTATTTCGTAAAAAGCATTCGGTGACATTTTTATAATGCTTTTTAAATTTTTCATCCAATATAGATGTTGCAGGAAAATCCGTGTAATTTATTACATTATCTTTTCAATCTAATTAGAATCGAGATTATCTATAACAGAATTTCTGAGAACTAGGCAATGATCTTGTTATCATGATAATAATCGACTAAAAAAACATGAACTATTATGATTATTTATGATTTAAAAAATGTTATCAACATTTATTGTTATGTAATCTACAAGCAATTATCCTCTATTCCACGTCATGAAGTAGAGTAGCGTATTTTACCTGAACCAATTCTTCGTAATCAAAACTGGTTTATTCAATTCCTTCCTCCGGTGTTTATGGTCGATTGTCCTTGAGTAATGCGAGGTTAATAATATACCACTCCATTCAAAGTCGGAAATAGACAAGGGGATCTATAAATAAAACCCCACACGTCAATCGGAGAGCGCAAAAATAAGATAAACTGGTCACCTGCGCCTGCGCATTATCAGATGTTTTTGTTATTGTATCTGTATTTAGTGAAATCTATCAGATTTTTTATATAACGGCTATTTTTATACATTTTAACATAAGGTTTGTATAGTCAGCAACTTTATTATGTGGCTCTTGGTTTTTTGACAATGTTGGCTAAAATTAGTCAACTCTTAATATGGTTAACTGGCTCGGTGGCTCAATTGGTAGTGACCTCTGCCTTTTGAGCCAAGGGTCGTGGGTTCGATCCCCACACATTACAAACATTTGTGTGCATGAATATATCTGTTTGTATTGGTCTGGGTATTTTCTATGTATAATGTGTATTTATTTACAAAAAAAATGTATATAAGTAAGTTAATCAGTTGTCTAGTACCCCATAGTGCAAGCTTCGGCTTAGTTTGGGGCTAGATGGCGCTGTGTCCAGCGTGACATGTCTTGGGTTATTTATTTTCCTTCATGAGATAAACCCTTTTACGATTGCCGTTTCTGTGTAATAACCATTTTAAACGGTTTACATTAAACAAACTCTATTTAACGACTCTTTTACGCGTATAAGTGCTCTGGGGAATGCCAACTTGTCATCAAGTACAAATAAGATTGCGTGATACTTCAAGTAGATTGCGTGTGAAAAAGTTTTGATTCTACCGATAGATGGGACTGCCCCATAAAATGGTACCTAACCTTTAAGTTAGATCTCTAGCAAGACATTGGTGAAAACCGCATTCAATTCCATGCAGTAGTTTTCGCGTGATGTGCGATCAAACATACAGCTAAAAGTTTTCCCAACACTTTCCGTCACCGCTCTGCTCCTATTGATCGAATCGAATTTGTAAAATATAGTTCTGTTTTCGTAGTATTATGAATTTAGGCGGCAGACATCTCGGTCACAGGCGGCCTATCTTCAAAGAGGCTGGTCTTGTCTAGTCAAGTACCTACACAGCAGAGAATCTTAACTATCTTAACTAATATTATAAAGCTGAAGAGTTTGTTTGTTTGTTTGTTTGTTTGAACGCGCTAATCTCAGGAACTACTGGTCCGAATTGAAAAATTCTTTTTGTGTTAAATAGATCATTTATCGAGGAAGGCTTTAGGCTATATAACATCACGCTGCAACTATTAGGAGCGAAGAAATAATGGAAAATGTAAAAAAAAACGGGGAAAAAATAATTATTCCACGCGGACGAAGTCGCGAGCACAGCTAGTAATACTTATAAGTGTACAACTAGTATGATTGTGGAATACTAATACGCTAAGATCGTTCCGATAAGTGGTTTTTACATGTCAACTGCGACATATCGACATATCTAGCTCTGTTTATCCTTTATCGGACGAGGTGCGTATGCGCAGTCTATACTGTGGACGGACGAAGCGTAGTTGTTTCGCAGTACACGACAATAGTTTTAATGGGACCTCACAATGAAATTGCTTGCTCGAGTTTTTCCTATCAGTAAGTTTAAATTTATTTTTGTTTTTATGGTTCATTATCTTGATTTAAAATTTTAAACTAATTAGTTGTGTAGGTAGTCGTGTAGTTTTTATGTGTAGTGGCGGGAACTTTGTGATAATACTTACTATGTTCGTAGCAAGAAGGTAGCTACTAAAAAATATACCTCAACTTATTAATTTATTGATAACTAGCGACCCGCTCCGGCTTCGTACGGGTGCAATATTATATTATAAGCATCTATTATACAAACATATAAAGCTTCCTCTTGAATCCCTCAAAAAATCGCATCACTTCAAAATCCATTACTTAGTTTTAAAAATCTAAGCATACATAGGCACAGATAGACAACAAAAGCGACTTTGTTTTAATTATGCATTGAGCAGCCAATTTCTAATACTCACAATAATGTAATTTATCTTGGTGGTTAATTAGTTTGCCCGATAACCAATTAAATGCACACTGAATAGTCGTTTTTTGAGATCGACATAGAAGACATTTGCAATTTTAATCTACCCTATTAGCTTTGTTTGGTTAGATGTTCATCCGACATTATAGTGACTTTTTTAATCAGCTTTCTTTATTGTCACAAATTGAAAGCTAGGTAGACAATAATAGACTAAGTACCTACTTGTCCAATAACTATAAGGACGAAATTATTATTTACCTAAGAATGCAATTGTTAGAAAAAATGTTATTGTTTTTTAAAGTCATATGACTCCACCACGACTCCACATGCCAGGCATCTAATTCATATCCTATTTTTTGTAACTGATAAAGTCACAGCTTTTGTAATAAAACTCTTTGGAAAGTCCACAAGAAATTCCTTCTCAACAGTCCAAGGTTAAATCATCCAGCGAAAGCTGTAGCCTTTACAACCCTTTAAGTACTGTTGGCATTTAGCCTAATGACCTTTTTATCTATTGTCCTGCACTATTCTTTAGGACTGCTCATTAAGATTATTTGTCATTCTTCTCAAATGTTATCTGTGTTCAAAGTTTCGATTTTGTAATTTGAGACTTAGTCTGCTTAACGACGCAGTTTGGTGCAGTGGTTTAGTTGAGTGATTTACTGTGCCTTGTGTAAAGGACTTTTGTACGTAATGGTTGTGCTTCTGAGATATAAGCTACGGGAGATTGGGGATCTCTTACGTGCTTTAACTTATGCCAATGGAGGTATGTTGATAATTATTTATTCCGGTCGCCGTCTCATCGAAATAGCGTTTTTAGGGACCATCCCAGAAACGCCCTAAGCCCGAAGTCCCAGCCCCACAAAAGGGGGCGCGCTTAGCTGCGTTGCTTTGCTAATCTAGCCTTCCGCTTCCCCAACAGCCCGGTGATGATGATATGACAAGGTCAAGTTGGCTATCATCGTAGTCATTTATAAAAAAAATGGAACCTTTGTTCAGTAAGATCGGTCTCTTGGTGATATAAATTAGGGATTAGGAGCTACCTCTATTGAATTTTCTTGGTGCTTAGGAAGACTAAAAATTAGGAAAAAAATAACATTATTTTTGATGGCCCATCAAAGTTTGTTATCATCTGAGACAGATTTATTTAAAAAACAGTTTTATTACGAGTAAGAGTATAGATTGTTACGGGTAAGAGAGAGATAGTTTCTTTTATAAGTTAAACATAAATCCGTCATTGTGATTATGGTACTACGTCTTCAACAAAGAAAATGGCGGGTCGTATGGCGGCCGAATCTGTCAAAGTGACAAGTTCTTGTTGTACTCGACGCATACGTGCACACATGGACATATAAAATAAGCGTACACAGTTTGTTGTAGAATGCTTTCACAATACATCAGTCACTTACACTTTTGACAGACGTGGCGGTTAACATAATATCTTGATCACTTACGATCAAAATGGTGTGCTAGAAACCGAAACTTTCAGATTTATGACGATCCCACTGTAAGTTAAGCAGTGGGAAGGGTCGTCATCATTAGCCTATCGCAGCCCACTGCTGGACATAGGCCTCTCCAGTTATTCGCCACTTTATGCAAAAGTCTAGAGGCTTTACTTATAATTGGCACCCTGGGCAGGCGGATTGGCGATCGCAGAGTGTAGCTCCTCGGTCCGCTCCGGTGATGCTGCTGCCCGTCATCGGCCTGTGGTATTTAGCTATACCTTTAATCTTGATGGTTATACCGCCACCAGTCGGTTGCCAGAGCCTTGTTTGTTATTCGGCAGGACGCACTACGGGCAGGTGATAGTGGCTTGGAGCGAAAAGATAATTAGGTCGTCCCCTTATATTACATCACCCATTTTTAACATTGAGTAAAAAGTATCTTTAAAACCGTGTCAATGTAAAAATCTCAGAGTCGCCAATGACAGTGTTTTACAATGTTGAATAGTCCAGTTTTCAGAGTTAGGTCAAATATAGCTCGTCTAGACGTCGCCGGCCGGTGCGTTGACACAAATACCGGGATGCGCGCGCGCCTGTCTCCGTTGCATTTGGTGTAATGTCACAATGATAAATTGGCTTTGAAAAAAAATACGCAAAAAATATGATAATAGAATAGAATTAGGATAAGAGTCCCCTCTACTGACGGTGAAACAGATCCCTGTCGGAGTGACTAATTGTTTTTTTTTTGCTCCTTGCGTCGTACTCCTCATTAATGAGGGTCGTGACCTCCCTTACGAAGCACCTTCTCTTGTATGGTCTTTCTCCACGCCCTCCACGTCTGGAGGGCGTGGTGAAACGAAGAGTCGAGTGCGGAGTGGATCTGGTCGGACCAACGCATTGGGCTGCGACCACGAGGCCTTTTCCCATCTACCTTTCCCGTCTCGTTTAAAGGATCAGACAGAAGGAAATACAAGAACTGTTTTTGTGATAGCGTTCTGGTTTATCGACTGTAATGCATTGAGATCCAAGCCAATTTTTTTCCAACTAGAATCTTTCTAATCTCGGAAGGCAAGTCAGAATATATCAAGTATCAAAATTCCTAACCCATAAACTATCCCCTCTTAGCTCTCACATAAAACTATCACAATAAACTCTAAAGATAAACCATCAAAATTTTCCTACCACTCTCGTTTATGGTAATCGGAAATCCAAATAGGACGCGCAACTCGATCGAGACTAAATCCCGGCTATAAATACGGGCATAACAGTTTGGCGCCCGCCCGCGCAGTCCGGGGCGCACCGCGGCGCGCGTCGCCGCCCAAACGTCATCTGCAGTCTGTGGTGTCGCGGCTGTTAACGAAACATTCCCAGAGCCGTAAAACTGTTTATTAAAAAAAAAGCATAGGCGAAAAAGTAAAACTTTCGGAAAAGGAAAACTGTTCGCAAAGTTCTAAATTTGAAAAATTAAGAAGCAAAGTTTTAATTTTTACGTGTTGTTGGATTGAAAAACGAAAAAAATATTGGAAAAGGAAAACTGTTTGAAAAGTTATAAATTTGAAAAATGATAAGCAGGAAAGTTTTAACGTTAACATTTGAAAAAGTAACAAAAATGTCTCAAAAGGCATTTAAGTATCTGAACTGTCATTACCATTTTATGGCACGTTGATTAAATGATTAGTTGAAGAATATAGAGCATTTTAATTTAATAAGAAATGAAATTAAATAACGTTTCTTAATAACACACTTAATATTGGCCAAATAATTTGTGTAAACAATCATTATAATAAACATCATAACAATTAAATGTTCTATTAAATTGTATACAAATATCTGAATCAAATCAGTGCCAGTAATAACCACCCACGCAATCTTTACATTCTTAGCTGACTAGATTATATCTAGAATATCCGACGAAGTCATTTCGAAAAACGTCATTGCATTGAATATATCGTTCAGACGTCGCCCGCCCGCCCTATTGTTGTCGGGCGATACGTCATCGAGAGTGTTCCCTGTGACGCGGAGGTGACTAAACGCGAGAGCTTCCGTCGTCATCCCGCCACTTGGCAGAGTTTGGTACTCCCACGTGCTCCGGTCAATGCAGTTTTTATGTACTCACACTCTCCATTGACGATAAGCCGCGGAATCAAGATCGTTGACGACAGTCGTTTGTTTTAATTGAGAGAACAGTTGAATTAAAAATTCGGAATCCTTCGATTCCTTTTTCAAACTTTTTCTTATCCGGGCGTCCAGGCTGGGATTTTTTCGAACTTCTTTATTGAATTCATTGTGTCTTTGCAGCCAGTTCGCGTTAAATTATTGAAATGTAAATTAGAATAAAATTGTGAATTTTTGGTAAATAAAATGGTACAAAATATGGCGCGTCTTTATACTCGGTAACAGTTTGTTTTTGCGAAAGAGAGTTTAATTTAACTTTAGCCTTAAATGTGTGTGATGGGTGCACTATGTCGCTTCCACGCGAAATACGTGATCGGTAAGTTACCTACTCCTATCGTTTGTCGATAAAAATCTTATCGAATGTTATTTTTGCTTTTTTAAGAGATGTTTTGAATGTCATAATTCAGATAGCGACACTGGTTAACCACTCGATAACTGATAACATCTCGGTTACTTCCGTAGCTTTAACTCAAATGGTAGTTACGTTTTATTTATTTTGATTGATATTTATGACTGTCAAAGTTTATAGAGGTTGTCATTTTTTGTATGTCAAGAATGGAAGTAACTGGTATTAAGTAAGAATTATCAAGATATTTAATGGCTTACACAGACCTTTAACCCTTTATATGCATGTTAGGTAATTGGCACGAATAATAGCGGAATAATGCTTAGATACTTGCGGGGTTAACTTTTTAAAATAATGTTAACTTTTGAGGGGTTATGAATTTGCCATAGATTGAAAACAAAGCAACAAAATAATCTTTAACCTCTTTTATTTATGTCATGTAACAAATTAGCACGAATATAGGTATATATGCTGGAATAGTGCAAGATACTTTTGTGGTTATTTTTTTAATAATGATTTACGGCGGGATTAAGAAATTGCCACAGATTAAGAACAAAGCCACTTAATATTGGCCACCAAAAATCTGCAGCTTTTTTTCTTAATTATTCCTTCTTGCAATTCAAATCAGAAACTTGTTCGAGCCTTCCTTTTTGTCTCTTTAACGTTTGAAGTTGAAACGCGACCGTTAATAATTAACGATGATTCAACCACAAG
Organism: Conogethes punctiferalis; assembly: GCA_031163375.1. Classification (NCBI taxonomy): domain Eukaryota; kingdom Metazoa; phylum Arthropoda; class Insecta; order Lepidoptera; family Crambidae; genus Conogethes; species Conogethes punctiferalis. The sequence goes on from CM062079.1 coordinate 19,420,640, forward strand.
AACAATGGAACATGTAGTGGGTAACACGCTATAAATTAGCGTTGAGACACCGCAGAGTGTAAACAGACTCGGGTTGCATCCGGAGTTGGGTCTGAACCGTCCCGACATGAAAGTAAACAAGTGGTTTTGTTACCATCAACCGAATGGAAAGTGAACGTTGAAACGTTCCTAATTTATCGTCTGTCAAACTTGACAGGTCGCAAGAAGATGGAGGATGGATTACTTTTTAAATTTAGAGTATGGTTTTTACTGCAAGGGCGAAAAATATCGATCGACGTCGACCAATTGATTTTTCGATCGATAACATTGAACGACCCTAGATCGATTGGTTTAGTAACACCCTTACAGTGGACAGGAGATAATGTGCGACATAGTTTGAGAGGACGAACCACAGTCGCAGTACTTTTAATTACAGAGACACATCAAACACGGCTTAGTGCATCCTCCCATTAAACCAAGCAATAAAAACGTAACAAAACCAAACACACAAATCTTTCAAATGAACATTTCCCCGTCGCGAGCTCTATCAACAGTGCGGCCGAGCAGTCGTAATCCAGAGTGATCTCTACAAGCCGCTAATCGCGAGTTCCGCTGCGGATGCGCCGCTACAAATAGAGAGCCGAACGTATCCTGTAGCGGGCGATTGGGCTGCGCGCGCGCATTGTGCGATAGTGCGCATCATAGATAGACGTTAGATAACTATCTACATATCTGTGGTGAGGTCTTGTAAAGGAGCTAAGCCTCGTTACATCGTTTTGTCCCTCCACCTCCTCAAGTGTATCCCTCGGGTCGGTCTGGCTGCAGTGCTGATTCCTTAGAAGAATATTTAATCTTTATGATGTCCACGTTTGGACTTAGGCCTCTCTAGTTGTTCGCCACTCTAGGAAAACATCTGGAGGATTTACCCATAATCTTTATCACTATACCTACATATAGTTTTAAAACAATGTTCTAGGCCACGTCTCTCTGTTTGCAACAAACTGAAAAACTATTTTGCATAGCTTTTCATATGCTTTTCATATGTATGGGTACCTACATAATTTGATGCGTTTTTGTGTACAATAACCAAAATATATCTGACAATATTTATTATAGTTGGAAAATAAGCCTTTCAGTTTGGAGTTAAGGGTTCCAGTCCAAATAGATTGTAGTACTTCCACTGTAAACAAAATTAGTAAAGACCCTGTATGGCGTAGCGTAGATTTTGTACGTTGTCTCTCATATGTCCCCTTTGATACGATTGTTAAGCTAATTTTACGACCGCGCCATCAGCGCTTTGGCGGCTCACCAGAGGGCCCCTGTGTTGGTTAATTACTCGATACAGTCATTAAATTGGACGTGACTCAGTAGGTAACTAATGTGTGTCGGGTGGTTGACCGGAGCGGCTACGACAAACACTCCACATGGTATCGGTCGCATGTAACTGTGCTAGTGGAGCTTAGGTGTAACAGTCTTGGTAAAGTAAGTAATGCATTTACAACAATCGATCATCAATACACTCAGAGGCACAATTATCACTTATGTTTTTCGTTGTAACTTTAAAATTTTATTTTAGAATTAGCTAATTATTATCTTTAGCAATATTAAAGATTACATCATTACAGGTGAAAAACACTAAAATATGTTGGTGTTATTTACATTGACGATAAAAATCATCAAGCGCTTAGTTATTATAACCAAAGGTATGCCACAATAAAGAATTGGGCGGTTAATTGTGCCTCTGAGTGTTTATTAAAAACTAGCCAAACCGCCCTCGCTTCGCTTCGCGTTGTTTAGGTTGCTATGGTAACGTTTTCAATACACGTCAGTTTGAAAGATAGCTCTTCGGTTATTTTTTTCACACCTTCGGTTACATCATTAAACTTTTATCACGGATCCCTAACATTTTTATAAATATAATATTATACCATATGTTTACCGGGGATAGTGTAGCTTTCCGACAGTGAAAGAATTATTCAAATCGGTCCAGTAGTTTCGGAGCCTACTCATTTCAAACAAACAATCAAATCTTTCCTCTTTATATTATTAGCATAGACAATAGCATTTTTAAACAAAAATAATACCGACTTCAAAATGGTGACAATGGGACCAACTAAGAAGTACTTACACCCTTTCGAACAATAAAAAAAGAACTAGGCCACACAGCGCCACCTAGCCCCAAACTAAACCGAAGCTTGTAATATGTGTACTAGACAAACATAGGTACTTAGATATTTTTTTTTGTAAATAATTACATATATTATACATAGAAAACACCCAGACCAATACAAACAAACATGTTCATGCACATCGAACCCACGACTCTTGGCTCAGAAGGCAGAGGTCACTGCCAATTGAGCCACCGAGCCAGTCAAATCTATATTGCGAGCTTTTTAGTTTTATTTCCAGTGGTGAAGTGAATTCACAGTAAATGTTTACATTCAGCATAAATCTCACTAAAAGGTTAAGATAAACTGCTAACTCGCTAACTGCTGACTCAGAGTGTGGTCGACGCTATATTTAGCAGTTCGTGAGTTCTCCCTCGCATCCTTGTTAGTGCGAGCTTTCGTCCTGATGCATTAGACAAGCTTGAAGACGTAATGATGTATTGAAGATGCGTGTTAGTGATGACAAATGACTGCGAGCTTAACTGCTGATCTTATCCAGAAGATGAAAGGTCAACAAGTTATGTGGTGGTGAGGGTATTGTTTATTCGTTTTGGGTTCTGGGTCTGTCTCTTGACCTTGACTTGCCAGATGTTAAGTGACAACGATGGAGCGCGCTCACCCACCAAAAACCAGGTCACTCTTGGGTAGAAAACTTGAAGATCACATCTCTCATACAGTATAGACGAACCAGGAATCCGGCAAAGAGTTTCGCTCCTAGGCCATTCGCACTATGAATGTCGCGAATCGCACTGTGCGAGCCCTTGGTACTGATTTAGTAAGATAATAGGTACAAGCTTAGGAAGTCTCGGCAGTTTCAAAGTACAGTAACTCGGGACCGCATAAAATAATCAATCTGTTCCAGAAATTCGAGACCGAATACAAAGGCATTTTTTTATGAAATCCGGAACCAACGGAAGAACTATGTACCTACTTACCTCTACCTATAGACTCAGAACAAAGCCATAATAGGCGTATAATTGTACGGCAACTTAAGTTGTGTAGTTAGATGATTAAAGCATTTAACACATTGAACACCACAGCTGAGGGATTTAAACGACATAGACACGAACATTTAATTAGTGTGTTTTATCGCCACCACAGCGCTAGATTAGTTTTGTTTACAATATGGCGTCGACTGATGTTGATGTTCTTAAAACTTACGAGTTGTAAACAATAATAAAAACTTATACTCAGTGGTATTTAGTAGTCTCTTAAACATACTCGTATTATAATTATCATGTGAACTATTAATTTACAGCTTAAACTTTAGATGAGAAATCGCGAGATAATTTTATTGTGATCCCACAGTTAATTTAAGAAAGAAGAAGACTTTATTGTTTTAACATGGGGCATCGAACAATCATAACCTATTTAAAAAAAAACAAATCTTTTACCTTTGTAGGTGGTGTGAATAACACTACAGGTCTATAAAATGGTTAAGATTTATTATTATGACTTATATGAATATTATAGTTATCGTTTCGGCTAACCGATATTTAATCGTGTTATTGAATGACGTTTATAACATAAAATAATTAAATGGCTTTTTCCACTAGTTGGTTGTTACTTAAGTACCTAAGAAGTCCCAACCTAGTAGGTACCCTATTCCTTCGGACCGCTCCTGTCGCTCCTCCTTAGAGAGGAGAGCCTGTAGGGCCTGCTACTAGGCGAGCCGCGTCCGTGGTGCCAAGGTAGTCATGGTACACAAGGACCCGGGCACCATCCAGAGGGCGCTTGACGGAGGCCCCGGTTTTTTAGTGGGTATTTCCTGCCTCCCCGTCACTTTGAGGCAGGGTGCCGCCCTCCCGCTCTGAGGGCGACGTGAGTCCCACATACCCCATCGTTCCCCCGAACGCCGGGGATGCAAAAAAGCATTTTTCCGGGATAAAAAAAAAAGTAGGTACCCTATTCATTCGTTTGTTTTTCCTGCAATAACATTTATTGACTGTAGTGTAAGTAAATAAAAGATTATGTCTTTTTTTAACAAGCCAGTTTAAAACTACACTTAGTTCAGTGCACGTTTGAGCCTCCTGTTAATAAGCATACAATGATACGTATGCCATTTGCACGCACGAAACGAAAAAAAACTACGGAAGATGGTAGCACAAAAACTGACTCGTGTGCAAAGTACGTGCCAAGGGCAAACTGATTAAGTCACTTTTTGTTGATTGTTTCGTGTAGTTATCAAGTTAGCAGAGATTAATAAGCTTGTCGGTATACACATACTGATCTTTGGGGTTCCTTTGATGCCTACTGGCAGCAGACCTTGCATATATAACTTTTTTTTCTAGAGGGAATGCATTAGGCACTTCATGCCGCCTCCGGGGGGAGTCGGCATGGTGTGTGGGACTCATACCTCCCAAAATGGGATACTTACTAAGCCCCCCTGTGTCGCCAGAGGACAGCAAGTTGTAGGGACACGGGTAGCGCCGAGATTGCCCCATTGAACGCTAGTGACGCATGTCGACCTAGCGACCTCTTTTCGCTCCATATCACCATAACCATCCCGTGGTGCATACTGTCGAATTACAAACGAGATTCTGGCAACCGACTGACGGCGTTATAACCATTATGAAAGAAAGCGTAGCTGAATAACACGATGACGGGCAGCAGCGTCATCAGTGCGAGAAGTTCCGCCCTGCGATCGCAAACCAGTCTTGCTCGGCGTGGCGATTCTGGGTAGGACCTCCAGATGTTTGCCCAAAGTGGCGAATAACAGGAGCGGCTATTTTTATGTATTTAATTGTTAAGTGTTCCTTATCGTCAACGACAAAATCCAATTCTATTTTTAACCGACTTCAAAAAAGGAGGAGGTTCTCAATTGAACTGATTTTGTATTGATTATAAATAACAGCTTTGAAGATTACTGTTTGCTAACCATTAGGGTTAGTTATTACAATTGGATAACTATATACGGTCTACTTAAAGTTATTATTCCATTAAAAACAAAATAACGGTTATTTGTTTTGAACAGCTAAGTACCAAGATATTAGGAAGCCATTAAGTCTTTGTAATACAGTTCATTGACTAATGTTGTTATAATAACAACAAAATAAGGTAATTACAGGATGAGGAGTAGTAAATGAGATTTTAAACTTGGCAAATAAGTTAGCACAAAAAAAATTAGGGAGCATTTAGGAGCATGTATTCTCTCTGTGATAGTCTGTGTTTGGTCAAAACGATTGAGGATGAAAATCTATGTTTCTAGACCTATCTATAGGTACCTCAAAAAAATTGGCAAACGGACAAGTAATCCGCTCAATAACTAATGAGTTGCCATCGCCATGCCGGCTTTTGTCAAAAGCTAGCTCTGGCTTTACGCGGATTGTATTTCACCGAATGTACGATGGTCGGCAGCCAGGGAAGACCCCACCAGAAGTCTCTAAAAGGCTGGATTCTCTAGAAGTCCCTTAATAAATAGATTCCTATAACATCCACGGGAAGAGATAAGACGGTGAATTGCGTTCTGTATCCGGTACCGCACGGATAAAATTTGTAAAGCTTTTCGGCAAACTTTTAACAAAAGAACCTTTGGAAAATTTTCACTGACATAAGATAGAATTTGCCTATTCCAACCCATTCAAAAATATTTACAAGTATACGTAGTTAAAAATATTTACCATTTGATGAAAGTCACTGCAGTTTATATTTGCGTAAGATTTAACTGACATGCAATATACTCGTATATGGTTTAAAAATGAAAAAATTAATTATTATGACATTAACAAATATTGTAAAAATTTACTGGGCTGCGATAAACATGAGTTGTTGTAGTAGACTTTATTATTTTGATGAGTCCCTCAGTACAATCGACAATCTACTAGAGCGGCCTATCATCTTTAGCTCCAAACCAACCTCACCTGTCCGAGGTGCATCCTGCTGAATAACAAACGAGGCGCTGGCAACCGACTGGTGGCGGTTTAACCATTACAATTGAAGGCGTAGCTAAATACTACAGGTCGATGGATGGCGGCAGCCTCACCGGAGCGAGAAGCTACGCCCTGCGATCGCCAATCCGCCTGCCCTGTGTGGCTATTATGTCTATTAGGTAAAGTGGCTATTAGGTAAAGTCTCCAGATGTTTGACCAAAGTGGCAAACAATTAGAGAAGCCTATGTCCAGCAGTGGACTGCGATAGGCGGATGATGATGATGATTAATAACACTAACGACCTTCTCTCTTTGTCCTACAGAAGGAGAATTAGAAGCGGAATGGCTACAAGCAGCGGGCCTGGGTTCCCTCGCGGCGCCGTTCCAAGCAGGCCTCGAAGTGACGGAGGCCCAGCTGGGTGAGGCCGTGAGGCCCCTCCCGCGGGAGCAGGCCGCCGCCGTGAGGCGACGCGTCAGGAGACTCAACAGGACCGTCAGGAGGAAGCGAGCTGCCTCCAGGGCGAAGAAGCCCGACATCAGAGATGTCTTCAGGGATCTTGAGGTGAGTACTGCTTTTTTATTGTACTATAGAAGCCAGTAACAGGAGCCTTCGTTATGGCAATGAGTAGGCATCATTCTGGTCGGTTAATCATTTCGTAATGTTCTTTTTTAAAAGATTATTTTGCCTTGCCAGTATTCTTGGTAACAAAGTGTAGGATATGTAAAAATTGCAATCAATTCCTGACATACATTTTAGTATCCCGAGCTATCCCTGAAAGTTGATTTTGCATTTCGTTTTATAAACCTCTGAAGCTATTTTGAGGATTCGTTCCAGTTTCAGTCCCTACGCTTTTTTAAGTTTAAAAGCTTGACATTGCAAAATATTTTTATATTTTTCGATATTTTTTGACTTTTTTGCATCACTCGTCATATTTTTTTATTATTTGATACTGCTTCGCTATTTCGTATGAAGAACCGTTTTAAGGCGAAACTATTAAAATTCCATTTAACTAATTATTCGTAGGAGATTCGTTCTCGGAATATAATGGACATAATTACTTAGGAATGCGATGTAGATACTTTGGAACGATATAAATATGAAGCCTAGTTCACTGTAACGAATTCTTTTTAGTAGTAGGTACAGGATATTTAATTGCCTCTCACCTCCGGATGAAAAGCGAAAGAGTGTTCCATGTGGCTTGTGTTTTATATTGCTAACTGGTACATGATATTAGCGACCTGGTACATGAGCTAAGTACCACAGACTGATGACGGGCAGCAGCATCACTGGAGCGAGAAGCTACGCCCCGCGATCGCCAACCCGCCTGCCCAGCGTGGCGATTATGAGTATATCCTCCTGATGTTTGCCCTAACTGGCGAACCACTGGAGAGGCCTATGTCCAGCAGTGGACAGCAATAGGCTGATGATGTAGGTACATGACACGAAGATGCTACACGAGCTGTCAGAAGAATGCCTTTCTAAAGTGACGCTCTGACTGGTCAGATCGAGTTGTTGGATCAACTTGACAGCTAACTGTCAGGTTCAATTCCTCTTTTGACGTAGACGTCATAACCAGTGATGCTTTACAGATGTTCTATTCTAAACTTTAAGGTATAGCAATAGAGGTGAGATTAGGTTTGAACGAATATCATACAGGTTAAGTATGCGTTGTGACTTTGTGAGTAATGCGGTTCACTTCGAAGATTGTATCAGTGTTCGTTTGCTCACAAATTGGGTGTAGGGTTGTCGAATTTGAAGATTCTTATTTTTACGGAGATTTCCTTTTTTAGTCTTATCGACCATAATGTTGTTTTGTGGATAGTCCAAATTAATTTTGCTTCATTTCACAACAATGTTAGCCTCGATAACACTTGATATTATGTCTAACTCCTTATGACTGATTGCTAATTTGGTACTGATACAGCCTTCAGAACAAAGACTCTTGTTTAGATGAGATTGGATAAGATTCCCCGCCGGGTCAAATATTTATGTGATTCATATAAAAAACGTGTGTTTGTTCTGTGCCTGGATGTTATGTTAACGAATATCAAAGTTCTTGTGATCTTAAACCACTTTAATTTCTGTACTAAGAACGGTCATCTCATTGTCTTAACACGTTAAGCGCCATGGTGGACAGTCAATTTAATGACTTTTGTTTGTTTTGTATAGGTTTCTAGACAGTTAAATATTATAGTAACAGATGTTAATCAGACGCTGTATAGGTAGGGATGTATGTAAACTAGGATTAGCAAATTATTCCCGATGAGAAGATAAGATATCATCAATGAAATCTCAGCGCTATTGCTAACCCTGTATCAGACTGGTTTGGCTATGTCAAGTTTAAGTGAGTTTTTTCGTAATTCCAACGGGCCCGTTAGTTCTGAATCTGATCTGACTGGTTTGGCGGCTGTAGTTCTTTCGGCTAAATGTATTGGTTAATTATAATACAGTTAGCTAGTTGACAGGCTTGTTACGAGCCTTAGAGGTTAGATAGCCGAGTACTAGCGGCGACTGAATAAGAGGAAACGCTTGAAAATGGGTTTAATAACAGTTTTGCATTCTGAACAAGCTATAATGGTTCTATTGTATAGTTATCTCGAGATGTGGTAGCGACATGGATATCTAAAGCGAATAGACTAAAGCAAGAACGAGATTGTACCTACACTAAGATTTTTGCTAATACGTTAAAAACACCATTTAAAAGTTTCGAGTAAAGAAATTAATCTCCCCCATCTCATCCAGTGGGTCTCATAGAAGACGACTAAGGAAATGTAGGGAGACGGGCAGCAGCGTTTAAGTGCTGTTATTCTTCTTCTTAGCGTGTCGATGGCAATCTAAACAATTTCTGACCAGTGTTCAGCCACACGAACCGCATCTCCTGTGACCAACATAAGCTCATCGCGTGTGCAGTAGAAAGGGCATGCCGGGCAGGTTGTAAGTGCTGTTACAAATCCGTCTGCCAAGCGTGGTGACTAAGGAAATCCCCCTAAATGATAAAAGCCTATGTACAACAATCGATGTCTTCAGGCTGATGCTGATAATAAAAGAAATTAATAAATTGATAGAAACTCTCATAATAGTTCTTATGCGTGGTGGGTTATGGTCCAAAACCCTCAAAACCATCAAAGTTCGGGAAGACTAGTCCAGCAGGAGGACAGTACGAGTATAGGTTGATAAAGAAAGAAAGAAGAATAGTTTTTATGCCACAAGAGACTCGTAATACTCGGGACTGACATGCAAGGGGCTGATTAGAAGATAACTAGCTTCATGTCACATTAAAAATTGCATTTTACTATTTTAATGGCACAATTAAAGCGTTAACAATTGTCTCTTTAATAAGTGGTTACTTTCCATTCAAGTTTGGTATGAAGTTTGGCAAAGTCATTTTGTGAATCACATTCATTGCGATGTAATTTTAGGTCTTTAATGAACTTATTTAGTACCTGCATTACCAGTTTGGTAATTAAGTGAATGAAAATGACAGAACTTTTCGCATTTTTCTTTTTTTTTTCTAAATGTCTACGATGATAGCGAAGGCGGGCTTGTACGTAAATCATTACCGGGCTGTTGGGGGAGCGGAAGGCTCTAACACCTAAACCTTTTCGCTAGTGCTTGTTACATGCTGGTAACGAACAGCTTAAGACATACACTGCCGCTGCGATTTTATTGAAGTTTGTGAAGATGAACAAAAAAACTTCTTTTCCTAAAAAAAATCAAACTAGATTTTTAAAGAGCCGCTTCAAAATGCCAATCCCTTAAAAATGACGATTACACCCTAAATTTTGAACGGAAAATCCGGACAAGCTTCAGAAGCAGTCGCTGTGACAACGGATAAGTAACCTAATCAATCACTTGCTAGTTGCTAGCACCAACCTGGTCTATACAATGGTATAGATCAATGGATCTCAGGTGACTTACTTATTAATCTGTGTCTCAGGATAGACACGGGGATTTCGCCTAGTTATACTTCAGATATACGGTGGCCGCTAGGCATAGGCTAGGTTACCTATCCTGTCACCTGCTGAGAAGCAGAATCTCAAGAAGTCTCTTAGTCGATTCCTACCATACTCACGGGAAGAAATGGGACGGTGATTTGTCTTATTTTCCGTCACAGCACAGTCGCGTTATATTGTTCTTGAATTAAGTATGCTTTTCTACTTATCGTCAATGCATGACTTTCGGAATGTTATTGCATTTTCACTCGGTGTCACAATAAATATTGAATTGGCAAATAGCAGTAAAAGTCTCGTCGTTACTCGTGTGGACAGATTATAGGTACGTTATTTATAATCGAATTGTTATTGCCTTTCGCGTCTTTATGTATTTACTTATTTATACATTGATATTTATTTTGCTTTGACAATGTTATAGCACTTTTATAGTAGCGAAGGAATTTAGAAACATTTACGTTATGCTGTCGATTAAATAAAAATACTACAATAAGTAGGTATAACATTATTCTTTCATATATCTGTTTCTCTATTGTAATTTTTAAGGAGGCATATTTGCACAAGAACAGGGGTTTTGGTTTAAAACAGCCACTATTATGGAATTGATACAAAAATCCTTGATAATTTTATCAATATGCTTTCTAGCTTTCAGGAAACTGGTAGCAATTGATTTATCACGTCTCGTAGTTAACTGATGAGTAAATATCGGTATTTTGTGTACATCCCTGAAAATGGGTTTTATATAACACTAAATGATACACCAATCTTTACACCTAATGTCTCACTGCGGTTGGACTCGAAACATCCCGTTAATAATGGAAAAGTTAATATTTTTACCTTCATCGGATGTCAAAAAAGTTAACATCAAACTATGGCTACACAACAAACGCATTATGACACCTTATGGCTTACGACTTAAGTGCGACACTCAGTTATCCAAGCTTTAACGTTAAGTGGCGATCACTGTAACACCAAATCGCTTTATCTCCTTATGGGTCAATGCTCTGCATTTAACTGCATTACATTTGTTTTATTATATCATAACGTTAAGTCAAATCACAGCTATAAAATAGAGTCTGCCACCATTAAAATACTTTCAAAACAAGCCAGTTATTAATGTACTCTACGTGACGGAAGGTGTAGGTATTAAGGGCACAGATAACTAACATCGGTGGTCATTAGATAAATACGCAATTAAGGTGCAGAGACATTAGGGACTGGCTAACCTCAGTTTTCGAACCTTACTGGCGAGACGAGGTCGTATTGTTTCAGAATAAAGCCTCTTTACTACAATACCTTTTTCGTGACATAAACTTTTTTGAAATTCGAACTTGTTGGTGATTTTTGTATTGACGTAAACCTCCTTCGTGTAAAACTATTTGGTTCACTTTGACAGATGTTACGTATAAAAAGTGCATAATACTGGCACGTTTTTAATGAATAAAGGAGTTAATTGCTAAAGTGGCGACGCGCGAATAGGCACAGCTGAAGCGGACGTTGGCTCCAACGCAAAATTGCCTCGCGTCCGGTAAATTTCAAAACCGAATTGTGTGTTGTGTTGTACAACAGAGTGTTTAGTGTCGGTGGTGCGTGCAGTTGTTCGTGAGTGGCCGACATGATTTGCGACACGGTCAGGTCGAAGGTGTGCGAAAAGATGGCCAGTTGTAAGGGACTGGCGTTGGTGAAGACGTATCTTGATGCCTTGGTATGTTTTGAGCGAAAATAAAGCTAGAATTTAATGTGACGTGAGGTTATATTGAATCTGTGTATGTTTATCTGAGTAGATGATAATGATGATTACGGATAATGTCCATTTGAATTGCGTTTCGGAAGTTCATTAAATATGGCGGGCATTTTTTAGTACGTAGTTAGCAGTTTGTGTTCAACAAGTGGTATGAATGAGCGACAAATTCAAGATAGAACACTAAAAATTGGAAATTTTTTCTGCGAGACTTGTTCTACAATACAATGATAATTGCAGTAATTTCTTTCTGGGTATGGTAAATATAACTGTAATATCGTATTATGGTAGTGCCATAAAAATTGATGGCAAAAAAATTGGTGCTGATCTTATTAAGAACGTAAAAAGATAACTGATAAAACATCTATCTGATATTTAGATACTAGGGCAATAGATCCAGGTGTGTGATTTTGTTTTGTGGTCGTTGACCCCATTTCATTCACCTACATCGTAGTACCTACATTATGTAACATTTCAGACTTTAACTTGTTTACATTGTTTAATCGCAATACTCAGCTTTTATTTTGCCTACAAAGATACTATGTACTTAAAATTTTGTTTACAACTTATGTCTGCAGGTATTCACCCAATTTCTGAGAATCTTACACATTTTCCTCATTGTTTTGAAACGTAAACATTCCAAGTCTAAGTAAGATTAGGAATATGATTTATCTTATCTAGATAATGTTTATAAACATTCGTAGATTCATTGATGACTTTTGTACTTTATTGATTACCTGCACATATTACTTATTGGAAGAGTTTCAACTTTTACACAACTAATTACTTACTACTTACATGTGATGAACATCATTTAAGGGTTACAAATTAGAAAATGTGACCATTTTCTTAAAAAATGTGTCCTTTTTACGACAGGCGATGGCTTAGAAAGTACAACAAAAGTTGTAGCTGTTATTAAACATGAGTAAGTATTCAATGAAAACCAATTAAGAAGAATAATGATTAATTAGATTACCGCTGATTTGATTGTACCTATTATCGTATTTCCATCACTTTCAAATGAAACACCGTATCAATTCCCTAATCACTTTGACAAAGTCATAAAACAACAAATCACCTTGATATAATTAAATCAAAGCGATTAACAGGAGGTGTGATGATTAAAGACACCAAGATAACAAATTGAGATTGTGACTAAAGTGGCCTAGATATCAACGCATCACGTCATTAAATTGGTAGGTACATTAATATTGACAGTTTTTTTCTCAAATTACTAAGTCAATGATCAGAGAAGTGTTTTTATCATTAGGTACTCGTATGTGCGGTATCTGATCGTCATAGCAAACTAGCCTTCAAAGTAAACTACTTATTATTAAATGGGCTAGATCTTATAAATATGGTTCTTCCTTCTTCTATAGACCAACTTATGTAGGAATGAGAAATAAGCGCTCTCACCATAGAGTTTGGTAAATCTACATAATCTAACGTTAGTCAGGATGCAGTCATAAATTAAGTACCATAATATCATACAAATAAGTTTCTTCTTTTTTGTAATTTAATGTAAAAACGGCGATAAAAAACAATGTTTTCCATCCTTATGCCACTATCAAATAGTTAAATCTAAAGTAATCTTATCTTATTATTTACTTCTGATATAAATAATAACTGATAAAACATGTATTCCAGATCTTGAAACGTAATTTAGAGTATTCGCATATTTCGCATAATAGGGTTTCACAAAGGATGTTGATATAAAATTAACAACGTATCCTTTTTGAATGTTTTTTTGGGTCAAGAAGAGTAATTTTGCATCAGAAAACACCGTGTGACCCTCCGTCTCCTCTTCCGTCGTGGCGAACTATCCCATCTGATTTATAGGAGTTAGGAGAAACCTACTTTGTACACACACTTGTGTTCTTCTATAATAAAACTATACTACCTGCTGCGTAAGTACGCAAGCAGGTAGTAGGTACCAAGTCTGGTACAAGTAGTAGGTACTTTGTCGTATTTAGCCTTAGAAAGAACAGAATCTGGGGGCTAATTTACATGTAAGAATACCTACACATTAATGGATAAATATGACAAGAAATTATCCATAGACCCAAAACAGTAAAAGTTTCAGACATGAAATGTAAAGTTTTACCTATAGTTTGACATTTCTTTTTAACTTTGACAATTCAAGATCACTCTTTCGTTGTCATTTGTTGTACTTGTTCAAAAAAAGAATTATTGACTAAAAGATTATGCTCGGTATTGATGCAACGCGTTCATTTCGTTTAACCCGTGCACAACGGAAGGATGTATTTTTTTGTAGAAACGCTTGTATGTAAGGCTAAACCGCCGCTGATAATTAGCTATCTGAAGATTAGCTGATGATTACAGGTCTCTATGCGTGCCTAGAACTACTTATTAAGCTAATGTTTATTAATTTAATTGAATTGTAAATGTAGATATTTGCATGCATTTAGTATTCTGTAGCATGCATAGATTATGGTCATTGTTTATAGATACAGAATTCTTTAGATGTATGAATGTATGTATTGTTCTTGTGGCCAATACCTATTACACACTGAATATCTACACAATAGGGTCGTAGTAGTGTAGTAGACTTTATTGCACGAGAGAATACCTACAAGTGATGTTTTTATAATAATTGTAAGAAGAAGAAGAAAGGCGATAAAATAAGAATATGTAGGTACTATCGAATCTCTTGTCTGCTCTTCTTGGTAGAATCCAATTTTTGAATGCGGTGGTGGAGTCATTTGAATTTATTTTTGTGCTGACGATTCATAGGTGCTTTTTTAAAGTCTCAATATGAATAAAGACATTTTCTATTCTTATCTTTTCTATCATATCATTGCTTCCGTAAAAGTCATTTCGGTTTTCAAATGATGTACCTACGTTAATGAAAAGTTGATTGCATCTTAGTGTTATTTATTGATTGAATAGTTTTTGATTCAATATTAGTTATTGGTTGAACAGTTTTTAATTAAAAACATACTTATCTCAACAAAGACAATATGTAAAGAGCTCTGAATCATTTTAATAATAATCGTCCCATACTGTTTCATAACAAAACTATTTTTTTTATGTATAACATAAACATCTGGTAATACTCGTCGGCCTACATAATTAGATTTCTTAATACTCGTACAATTGGTTATTAATTTGCTAAAGTTAAGGCGCCGCGCCGTCATGCGGTTTCATACTGCGACCAATCTCGTTTTTAATTTGACAAATTGTTATTTAAGTGGCAAATTGTTATTTCACAAAGCTACCGTTCTAGCGGAATTTCCCCTTCTTTGCACTTATTTACTGTACCTACTAGAATATTAAGTGCGCCAGCCGTTTGCACCTTCCGACCCTTGTACCTACTACTATCAGTACCTGATGATGATTGGGGGCTGCACCCAGGACAGCCATATCCGAGAAAATTGAGAAAAAAATGCCTAATTTGACCCAATCGGCATTCGCAAATAATCATCCATGCTTCTTGGCTTAATGCTCTAATCAATGCATAGCCGAGGCTATGCATGCTACTTACTATTTAGGCGGTTTGAAATTAATGAAATAGTGAACAACACTAAAATATGTTGGCTCGTTAGAAACTAGATTTCAGGAAATATTATGTGTGTATAAATTACTATCTAGTCTATTAAATTACTTTACCTAATTAGACTTAAATAATTTATTAATATGTACGAGTATAATTGCACAGTTCAGGAATGTTATTTATACTCTATCAAATTATAAAAATCACAAGAATGCCAGTAAAACTGTATGTAGACCGTTATGTGATAAGTATACACATATTAATCAAGATTTCCATGAAGTCGTTTATTTTGTAGATAACACGCCTTTTAAGGACTTTTCATTATGAGCAGTCTATTAGAGCTACAGTTAGATGTCACGGGAGAAATAATTATTACCTACTAAGTGGAATATTATAACATTTCCAAGAGTCGCCTACGAACAGCTACGCTTCAAGAAACGAGCGTCCTATTTAAAAGGCCGGCAGCGACCCCAGAACTCGATTTGAGTTGGGGCAACTATTTATTAATCTGTGGTTGGGGGTGTCCATGGGTGGTGTCGACTGCTTACCTACCATCAGGCATCACATTTGCTCGTCTGCCGCCTCTTGCATAAAAAAGTCAGTTAGGTTTTTAGAATAAAGCAATTTGTTACTTACATAAAAAGACATACCTACTATGATGTCACTAAGATTATGATACCTACAAATTAGCGGTATATCCTAATATGGTATCTTTTATGATGTTGTCTTGAACTCTACCTACATATATATCATTCGCATATAATCTTATTTTTTATAGAAGCACAGCCAGCATACTTAGCTCGGCCATACTAAGAAAGCAAAAGAGAGGCCCAAGACACTAGTGCAATAGATAAATAACCAAGTCTAAGGTCAGTTGCCACCGCCATGCTGGCCTGTAGGATGGTTCTGGCTATAACATCGTACCACCATTGGGAATATTCGTAGTTCCCAAGAAAACTCAATCGACCCATTCATAATAATGAAATATCGTGCAGATTTTCTCTCGAATATTCTAAAACATTTAATCATTTTTCTGTGGAATTAATTTGTTTATGTAAGAATGTTATAGCATGATGCATACATAGTTTTTTCATTATTTGCAAAGCTTTACTGTTGATAAGAAAAATTTGTTTACCATAAAAAGTCAAGTTGAAAACATCGCAAAATTTTGTTTACGTCCAAAACAATGTCTAGAACCTAGCTACTCGCAAAATATATCTCGGTTATCTTACAAATCAAGCTGTAGGTTTACGAGGAAACAACAGCTGTATAGGTTTGCGATTAAAACTATAATTTATTGTTTGTATTCAACAGTCGAGTAACGTGATTCGGAATTGCGTTTGAATTTAATTTTAAATCATGTTCGATTTGGTTTCATGGGCATTCAAACCTACCTATCAAATTTTAATAGCTATGGATTATTGAACGCATTTAAAATAGCGGAGTAGGTGGAATAATAGGTGTGCTAGTTGTAATAGAGTACTTTATCGCTTCAATGTTTTTTTTTTAATTTTTTATACTATATTTTATATTCAAGAAAGTATATAGGTAGGTACTTACACATTAACACACAATATTTATTTCTGTACTGCCTATCCTGTACATACTGACACTGCCTTTTGTTTTATATAGTTACATAACCTTCAATATATTACAACCATACCTATACAGCGGTACCTACTAGATAGAAAGCAAAACGCCACGGTTAAAAAACAGTCTTATATTTTATTGACTTACTTACGAATTACAAATGGAAGAAAATTAACTATTTAGTAAGTGACTAGACTGAAATCTATTAGTTTTTTCTGAACTAAGTTAAGATATAACTTTAATATCAAACACATAACATGAATATGAATTAGACATTATTATTTCAATAAAATGAGGAATTTATCTTAATTATCTATGTATATTATTCTTTATTAACCAAGTCGAGCAAAACTTGATACTATTATACGAGTAGCCACCCAAGCTAGTATTACTTAATTGAAATTACTTATAACGATTAAAAGCAATTAATACTTGATAACTTAGTTCCGTATGTCACATAACTTGTACAGCCTTCGTAATAAAAATAATTCAGTTCAACGATGTACCTACTCGTATACTCGTACATGAAATATAGTAAACAGAAAATATTTCCAATTAACTAAATAAAGAACTGTCGTCTCAGTTTATGGAACTCGACATTCTGAGTATAATCACGGTTACCAGAGTCATCGTAATGGTTTTTTATAAGGGCCTCGTGATGTGATGGAAAGCGAAAGAGAAGCCCAAGTCGTTGTAACAACGGACAGGTAACCAGCCAGTCATCTGTCAGTTGCCACCGCCATGCGCCGTCCCGAAAGATGCTTTTTCACGCCCCGCCCCATTAAAAGATTAAGTAAGACCCTATGAAGATAAAAAGTGAGGTCCAGACGAGAACCTATTCTTTCATATGTTCATCTAACTATCAACCAATCTATCTAACTTTTAATTAAACCGACAATTTTAGCACTCAATTTCGCCATCCTACTACCTACATATTACATACGTAGGTACAATTTAAATTTTCATAACATTCTAAGCATTGCGTGAAAAGCATTGCCTAGTTATAATTTTAATTCATAAAGACGTTAATAAACTTTTATATTTTATTACTTCAACAAATCTATTTAACATTTATATTGCAGCCCTACATATGACAGCCAATAAAAATCCATTTGCCCTTACGAGCGGGGCCGGAAGACCGTCCGGTGCGCGCGCGCAATAATAACGCCCGTTTTGGTAAAGCGGCCCGCGGGCCGACCTCTGCTATGTACAGCGCCTACTTCATTGATCTGTTCACGGAACTTGATCTGTCGCACTTTGGAGAAGTGACACGTAAAAGTATGAGTTGTCTGCTTAACTATACACATCATTGCTAGGCATTTTGTCTAGCTAGTGTTTCTAAGGAGACTAGCCAAGATAAATAGATAGCTCTTTATTGAGCACCATACAATTGACTTAAAACTAGGTATTACAGACACTTGTTGTACAATTTAGGCGGCCTTATCGCTATGAGCGATCTCTTCCAGACAACCTTCGGGTAGAAACCAAGTACGCAAGGTATGTCAAAGAGTGCAGTGTGAGTGCGCAAACACAGGTGCCCTCCCTGTTCCTCCACTCTCAAGACCAATGGGAGTATCGTCCCTTCTGCGATCTCCCTCTCGGAGGCCAACCGACGGTCTAACGTGCTTTCCAATCTTCGAGGTGGTATTACCACCAACTTTCTGACTCCTGCTACTGAGTGATTTCAATTGATAAAAAATCCGGCCATACGGGCCATAAAATGACTGGTCATTAGGGTGGGTCACTTTTGTATGAACAAAAAAAAGTTTATTTTTTCTAGGGGCACAGTGACTAAATGATGCTAAATGGTCACTGTTAATAGAATACGGAGTTTGATAGCATTCGGAGTTCATCTTCTGCCTCCGGAGTCATATGCAAATCAAAAAAATATAGTAAAAAAGGGCCATAGCCTATAGGTAAATAAAGATCATTTGTTTTAAAGACAAAGATCGAAAATCATAAAAATCTTTTGTTTAATAATAGAAGAACACAATAAAAAAGTAATAACAATTCTATTTAGCTAAATTATTATTTAAATGAATTATTTATATGACGTTAAAATCTTTCTTGCTGCCGAATTTTGGGTTTTCGATTTTCTCGAATCTATCTAGGCATTTATGAATCCCTCTCTCGATATTTTATCACATAAAGTGGCTGAAGCTTCGATGATAGCTATAACTGCTCTTTCAACTGCTTGAGTGTGTAAATTTTTTATATATTGAAAATACCTAGACTTATATATGAAAAATTACTAGGCTCTCTTCAAAACACCATCAAAAAGTAAAAAAATCCAATTTTTATTAATGTCATTAATCTTTTTTTTACTTACAAATCCTAAGTCAAGAGATATTCATTGGGTTTCGATAGCCAGCCTTCGATATTTACTTTAACATTCGTCAAAACAAAGTTGGTGCTCACGATTTAATACAAATAGTTTCAAGACAAATTTACGTTGCAATACGAAGGCAAAACGATGTATTTTAAAAACTTAAGTGCTCGTAATTGTAGTAACTTTTATGGCTTATAGGGACGCTGTGTCACATAAATACAAATATCATACAATTTGCTTACTATGACGATACCCATACTTTTTTGCAAGGTATTGGTACTTGCGCTACAGATCTGTATTAATATCTTTAGCAAAAAGCTCCGGTAAGTTCCTAGGAATAGGAGTAAAATTAGTTATGGATCTCTTCTCACAGTTTTCAAGCTACTTACCAACCAATAAAGTGAAAAAAAAGTTGTTACATCGACTAAAATAATAACAATTTTTAATAAATTCTATCTCAATCCGGAGGCAGTAAAAGTTAAAATAAAGTGTTGCAATTTTAAATATCAATTATCTACGCCATTTAGCACCTTTTTGTTGCTGAGCCTGTAAAAAAATCTAAAAAAATTTTTTTTGACCCACCCTACTGGTCATACAGGATACGAACCCTGGGTCCTTAGGTCGCACTCACTATAACTAGACCAACGAAGCAGTCTTTATAGCGATGTGTCGTAAAATCCAATCCAGCACGTAGACGCTATTTAAGCATGTGTATAACTTAATAAGTGCACTCTTTGTAGGGACTGTCTCTATTCTGTAGGTACTTTAAATCCGATGGGACGCCAATTCGTTAGAAAAAATTAAAATTATTTTATCAATAAATTAACTTAGGAGCTGCGATGTCACAGACAGACGAACAGGTGCACATAAAAATCTTGGATACCTACACATAACATCCTTCCTTTTGCATCGGGAATTGAAAACAATAGTAATTTGGAAGAATACAGTTGCAGAGGCACTATTTATAGACCATTAGATAGTTTAATTGGATAGGAAATAAAGAATCCAATTGATGAGAAAGTAATAAATAAACTAAAGTTTAATAGTGTGGGGAATATTCTTTTCCGCAACTATTAGCGTTCAGGAAATAAGAAACGTATCTCATTTCATAAAACCGCGATCAAAACTAGCAATCGTTTCTAGGAATGCGATATAAAAACGCAATTAAACAACGTAATTAGCAATCAGATGAACGTTATAATATAAAATAATTTTAAAATCGCGTCTAAATGATGCTTTCTAACTATTGCGTAAGGTGCGGGGACAAGGCGGTAATATTAGTTTCTCTTCGTAAGTGTCTTTGTCAAGTGAAAGATTATAAAGCATTCTATGCACGTACGTATATTATGGTTCCCTTGTTTCCTATTCGTAAAGTCTATCTCTTTCCTTAGCCAGTCTCCAATCATTCGGTCGTAGGTTTTCAATTAATTAACTTGCTCGTACTTGCTCGCTTGCTTGTTAATTTACTTGGAATTAGATTTTTAATACCATGGTTCTATATGTTTTGGTCTCATAATAAATCTTTGAAACTTAAGCAACTCAAGACAAGTCAAGCGCCACATCAAAGTAAGAGGTTAAATAAATGGTATTGATGTATTTTAAGTCGTATAGCTATACGACTAGATACTAGTAGCTACTAGTAAAGATTCCTGCTGTCTGATTAGACAAGTCTCCTTGTGACGTTCAATATAGATCGGCTCAAAATCTGAAAAATTACTTCAGACGCTCTGATATGAACCGCCTAACCAGTTTTTCGTTTTAAACATTTACAAATGTGAGAAAAATTTTTGCTCGGTGCCTACCTACTGGCTAAATTTACCCGATGACCACATTAAAGTAAAACATGTAAAGATCCGTGTGTGATATCCGATCGAATGGATTTGGGAAATTGATTAAAAATTATTCTAGAAAACTGTTAAAGATATAATAATTAATTATCATCTACCTACTACGTGATTTGAATAATGTTAGGTATGTCCGTTAAAGGCATTTGTTAGGTGATAGGAGTTGATCAAATACATATAAGTATATGCATTTTGTTGTTCGTAACTAATCGTCATTATCTCCGTGTATCTACATCTATCTCAAATCAATACTGCGAAGAATGTAGTCTCAATTATATCATTGTACCTATTCATACCCATTTTCATCTTTCCAATCACAGTATGATGTACGTGACTAGTCGCTTCGTTGCAGTGTACAAAAGGCCTTAGACCAAGACCACACACGCAATTCTCACGAGTTGTTGATAACACGTGCTTTCTACAGATGAAAAAGGCTCGTTCAACAATGTGTGTCTGGTTCCGTCGTAGTAAAAGTATTGCTATTGATTAATCGTTCGTCTGTGAAGAAATGTGTTAGAAACACTTTCCCGTGGTTGTGTCTGCTAGTTTTGTTAAATGTAGTAGGTAATTGAGCAATGTATGAAATTCGCATTATTGTTTAATGCGATTTTAATTGTAGAGAACTCCCACGATCGTTGGTAGTATTTAGTTGAGCACAAAAGTTGAGGTTAATTTAAGTCAGATTTGCACATGAAAAGGAGGGTAGAAAATTTTTTCTCTCGTGTTTTCAAATTACTTGAGTACCTACCTATCTACTTGATATTTTTGTCTTCTAATTTTTTTGGTATCAATCCTTATCCTATTGTTTAACAAAAAGTATTTACATCAAGTTTAGTTTCAAATTAAGCTTAATCGGATTTTTGTACTACGAGTATTAACTTCGAAACGACGCGTTTATCTAAAGATTGTCGGGGTGAAAAGGTTCAAATTCTCTTCCGACCTTAACGGCTGGGCCGTGGCTTTGCTGCAACCCTGTAGTTACGCCACTGTATATTTCCCTCTGCAAATGATCGTTACGGCTTCCTTCAAGAGTACTAATGTATTGTTCTTGTTGTTGCAGAACTCAAGCGGCAGTGAGCCGAGGTCGCGCAGTGCGACTCCCGACTCGCTGGACTCGCTGCCCAGCGGTGGATCCGGCAGCCCGCCCGCCGAGTGGGCCGACTCTGCCACGCCACCGGATTTCGTGTGAGTATCTACTTCTGTTGTAGACAATTTAGACGTTACAACTGGGGCATTGGTTCTGCCTAGTAATCTAGGTAGGTCTGCCCATTAAGACGCAGCTTGCTGGTTGAAACGGGCGCCGAGTGCCTTTAATGGGTTTCAGCTTTCATTTATCCGGAAGAAATACATTTACGCATCCGTACGTGAGACTCCCTGGCTAAAGGTAGTGGAAAGGCAGGAAGTACACTAAAATACACACTGGTACCTAAATCGTACACGCGCCAAAAGGTACCTACTCATTACTGGTACCTACTTGAAATCCATGATTCGGGAAATAGAACCCATGATACGGGACGATTTTTCGAAATTTGTCCATCTAAATTCATCATAATTATGTCAACATAATCACGAGGATAAGGACCAAAGTGGTCATCAACTAAATGACCAGGGAGGACTATAAATAATTTCCCAGCGCCATCTCCGTCTTCAGTAACTTTCATTCTTTCTAACATCGGATGCGTTTCCAGCGACAGTTTCCCGCCAGCGGGCGCCCACGCTCCACTCGCGCGCACGCCGTCGGCGCCGGCGGCGGGGCGGCGCGCACGCCTCTCCCCGCCCGCCGCGCACTCCCCGCCGCTGCCCATGCACGAGCTCTTCAAGCCCAACGACCTGCACTGGGCCGATATAGCGACGAATACAGGTGAGGATTAACAGTCCGGTTATGATGACAAGGCCGCCTTGGCCATCATCGTAGTCATTTAGAAAAAAAATGTTAGGATTTAGAATAGGACTCTATCTTATCGTATGGGTCTCGTAGAAGACGAATGAACGGGCAGCAGCGTTTCTCTTGTAAACCCTACTGCCAAGCGTGGTGACTAAGTCATTCATTCATTGGCTGGATGATGGCCCGAGAGAGAAATGTAGCGTGAATAAAAGGCCTAGTTCAGCAGTGGATGGACCAGGGCTCTTAATAGGCCTGTTGCCGTAAAAATGTAATTAGTCCGTCTTTTAAATTGTTCAAAAATCAAAGACACGTATTTTTCATTTGTAAATTAGACCAAAAAGGACAAAGATATAGCCCGTTAAAATTACGCGTGACGTCAAAGAGTGGGAGCTTTTTCGCCACTGAGTGACGTCAAAGACCCCCACTCCTACATTTTGATGCCTAGTATCTTTGTTATTTTTTGTTTAAATGAAAAAAGAAAAAATACGTGTCCAATATATTTTTATAATCTAAAATACGGACTTAAAAAAATTGTTTTGACCCTGGAAACATCCCTATTGATTGGTTATTTAAAAACATAGTACCTATCTATGACTAAAAGAGGACACCGTCCATACGCTTTGAATAAATTGGAAGTATCTTATAAGTAGCCTAAGTCTGGGAGAGTATACAGTTTTATCGACAATCTAAGTAGATGTGTGTTTCTAACCATACTGTCTTTTTCAGAGGGCATTGAACTTCTCGGGTACCAAAGATATGGAACAGTTCAGGGACCAAGAATAGGGAAGGAACGAATCAACGGATCAATCTTGAAAGAAAATGACACATTCATGTAAGTTTCTGATTAACTAATTTATCCTGATTTACCACCGTGACAGGATTGGCGGGCCACCCTATTCTCCATTGCTAGCTCTAGCTGTTACAAGGGTGTGTGTGACGTGGAGGCCCCCAGGTGGAGTAGCTACAGGGTGGCAAGTGGAAAAATTTTCACCGGCCTTGTATGTTATAGTTACGTCACTCGAGGCTCCTTTCTTCACCCTCGAAAAGAGCTGATATCTATAGATAGGATTCTATTGGACTGGCTCGATGGCTCACTTGGTAGTGACCTCTGCCTTTTGAACCAAGGGTTGAGAGGACCCGCACAGTACAAAACTTTGGGTGAATTAACATGTATTGGTTTGGGTGTTTACTATATGTAGATTATTTAAAAAAAAGGTCTAATATATTTCTAGCAGTAATAAATGATTTTGGATATTCAAGTAGCTTAAGCAAGTTTATCAGTTGTATAGTACCCATAGTACAAGCTTCGTCTTAGTTTATGTCTAGACGGCGCAGTGTGGCCCAGCGTCGCAGCGTGGGTTATTGTTTGGCGGTTTTGGTCTGTAACGCCTGATATTTAATGTTTCAGAAATAAGCACGCAGTGGTGTCTCGCGCCAAGAGTTCTGCGTCGGCGCAGCAGCCGCTGAGTTTTGAGCACAAATTCAACCTAGATCGGCAGATGCTTGACCATGAAGAGGTAATAAGTTGACAAAATAGCGTTGTATTTTTTTTATGCAAGAGGCGGCAGACGAGCAAATGTGATACCTGATGGTAAGCAGTCGACACCGTCCATGGACACCCCAACTCAAATCGAGTTCTGGGGTCGCTGCCGGCCTTTTAAATACTTACGCTCGTTTCTCCCCTCCCATGTCGTAGCTGTTCGGAAATACTGACGCAGAGAGTTGGTTCCACAAAACCGATGCGCGAGGCAAGAATATTTATTTTGTTTTTGGCACAGAATGTCCTCACTATCAAAGGTCCTAGAATAGGTACGCCGCAGACCCAAACAACACTGGCTGGAGCGACCCTGGAAGAGAACAATATCACACAAGAGGATGCCGAAGATCGGGTAAAGTGGAGGAGATTGTGTAGTAAATTGGACCCACGTATTAGATCGGAAAACTACTGGAAGATGGTGGCACAGCATGGTGATTGCCCTGGCTAGATGGAAAGCGAAAGAGATTCTCCGGATTTTCAATTAATTATTTGCTTTCCCTGTAATGAGTTTGCACGAGATCCTCATTAGGGTGTCAGCATTCCACCAAGATAGGAAGAAATAGATTTGCAGAGTATAACTTTCATCATCATCATCAGCCTATTACAGTCCACTGCTGGACATAGGCCTCTCCAGTTGTTCGCCACTTAGAGCAAACATCTGGAGGATATACCCATAATCGCCACGCTGGGCAGCCGGGTTGGCGATCGCATTGCGTAGCTTCTTGCTCCGGTGACGCTGTTGCCCGTCACCGGTCTTTAGTATTTAGCTACGCCTTCAATTGTGATAGTTATACCGCCATCGGTCGGTTGCTAGCGCCTCGTTTGTTATTCGGCAGGATGCACCACGGGCAGGTGAGGTTAGCTTGGAGCGAAAAGATCATAGGCCGCTCCCTTACATCCCTAACTTGTAACTTTATGAACTTACATTTGTAAGTTAATTTCTTTTTCTTCTAGGAGTGGCCTGAAGAAGACAGCTGCGTTGACATCGAGAGCGTGGGAGAGCCGCAGCTGAAGCGGCTGCCGCCGCTGCTGTGGCTCGAGCTGACCGCGCTGTTCGACCGCTACTCGCTTCCCTTCCACAAGAGGAAGCCGCCCAAGAAGAAGAGGAAGGAAGGTGGGTTACCATTCTGTTCCAGCCCTACCCTTAGATTGCTAGAGATGGGGATAACTTCATGTATGAAGGAAAGCATCTTGGGTGATGCTGTACGTACGATTATGGTTGGGTTGTAAATGAGAGAGACCGCTTGTCATCTGCGGCTGGCCAGGGCATGCAGGGATGCGGCGGTATGCTTCGGCGCTACCCGTGTCCCTGCAACTTGCTGCCCACTGTAGTGTTGCCCAAATGCAAGACCAAGACGAGACTTAGCCAGTCTTGGTCTTGGTCTTGCGCCAATACACCTGGTCTTGGTCTTGGTCTTGGTCTTGCGCTCCCAGTCTTGGTCTTGGTCTTGGTCTTGCAGCAAGAGTCTTGCAAGTCTTGCAATTACCTATTAGTCTATTACTATTTATTAAAGTTTACTTTAAATCTTAGAAAAACGTATTAGAATTGGAACATTGTGAGCTTGAATTAACATAGCCATAGTAAAGATCAAGCAGATTAATAAATAACTGAAGATTTGATAAGAAATTCGAAAAATCAACTGAATTAATATGACATCTACTACCTATCCTTACCATTTTATCCTAATCATAATACTACTTGCGTGATCAGTATAATGTATTCATTTTCATTCTAAGCACTCTGAAACTTATTCATTCTTTGGAACACCTGTAGGTACTCTTAAAATTCTAAATTATTTTGCATGAGTATACCTACGCCCTATGGCGGCAATCAAATAGTGTCAAATGTTATGATTTCGGCGTGGCGGCAACGATTGTTTTAGATTTCAAAAGAAGCCGCCGGCGCGTGTATCATAACCATGTACCTACTTCCGAAAAGCGGCAAATTTCTTTGAGAAGTAAGTACAAAACCTTTGATGCCGCATTATCAAAGTGCCGATGGTTAAAACATAACTATGCATGCACTCAGTTTGATTTTAATAGATATTTTTTTATTCGCTATGTTTATGGTATTAGTCGTAATGCGCATAGGTCCAGTTTTTCATATTCTTTGATACAGTTTTTTGCGTCTCATAGAATTCCTAAGCGTACCTACCTATACACCGAACTGTTACACCGAACTGTTACACCTAACTACTCAGTGAAATAGCGCTAACTCCTAGCTGCAAGACGCAAGAGTCTTGCAGGCTATGTCTTGTTCTTGCACAAGTCTTGCACGGTCAGTCTTGGTCTTGGTCTTGCATAAAATACGCGGTCTTGTTCTTGGTCTTGGTCTTGCAAAAACGCAAGAACAAGACCAAGACTGCAAGACCAAGACTGAATTTGGGCAACACTAGCCCACTGGCGACACAGGGGGGTTTAGTGGGTATACCCTCCCATTTCGGGAGGTGTGAGTCCCACACACCATGTCACCTCCCCCCGGAGGTGGCATGACGGTGCCTAATGCATTCCCCTCTAAAAAAAAATGGGTTGTAAATGAGTAGGTACGTTAGTAGTTTGAAGATTTAGTGGCACAATTCTGCAAGCCAGGTTTTTTCGAAATGACTACGACGATGGCCAAGGCGCCCTTGTCATCACAACCGGACGATAGATGGGGAGGGTAAGGCGCGCCCCTATTTGCAAATCAGAACTGGCGTTGTGCTCAGTTGGGGGAAATTACGAGTATATTTACAATGTCTCATTTCTCGGCGGTCAAAGGATTAAGCCTATTTAGCTAGCCTAGCCTAGATATAGTTAAGCCTCCATAGTTTCTGAAGTAACTCCTCCATACCTACTCGTGCACTATTATTATCTATCTAGGTGGGTGCCATATCTAAGTTACCTACCCATCCACATTGTTAACGATATCCCGTACCTTCGCAGAAGGCAACGTGTTCGGCGTCTCGCTCGAGACCCTGGTGCGCAAGGACATGATCCTGTGGGAGGAGACGTGGAGCTGCGTGCCCAGCATCGTGCGAGCGCTGGCCGACGCG
Organism: Conogethes punctiferalis; assembly: GCA_031163375.1. Lineage (NCBI taxonomy): Eukaryota > Metazoa > Arthropoda > Insecta > Lepidoptera > Crambidae > Conogethes > Conogethes punctiferalis. The sequence continues at coordinate 19,448,078 of CM062079.1, forward strand.
CTGCGCGCGCGCACGGCTGATGAAGGGCTGCTGAGGGTGCCCGGGAACAAGCAGAAGGTATGTTTCTTTGTCTCAGTGGGATGTGTATAGGTACTGGTTCGTGATATCAACACGAAGGTTCAAAGGATTTTTTTTATAGTAGCTCGACATAATGGTTTCCTTACGCCTGATGGAAAGCGAAGAAGCCCAAGTCGCTGTGACAACCGGCAAGTAGCTGGTCAGTTACCTGTCAGTTGCCACCGCCACGTCGGCCCAACCCTAACCTCCCACGAGCTCCGGAAACCCTACTCACCGGCAGGAACGCGACCAGGAGGTCATTTGGCTGCGGTATTCTATAGGGTGGAGAACCTTCCCCGGACGGGCAGCTCAATTCGAGCAAAGGTTCGCTATGCCCTACCTCACTTAAATTTTAAGAAAGGATTTAATTGATGGATTAACCTTGGTGATGTTACAACGGATCAGACCCCTCTTTCCCAGTGGGCACTTTGGGCAAGTGCCCAGGGACGAGGCCTCTCCTTAGATCAAATATAAAGTCCCTGGTTCCTGTGAGGCCCTAACAATATAAACTGTTCTGTCAAAGCCATAGTCCATGGGTTCCATTGTCCTAATAAGTATGCCAAGGACCTCCAATAGCTTAAAGATGCCAGGGATGTTTCCAGGTTACGTCGGGTGAAGGTATCCTTCTTGAAACGCAAGAGAACATAAGTATGCGATTCTAAGACGAAACGGGAGGGCGGACTAAGGAAATACAGTTCTCTAACACTTTCCATGGTCCAAAACAATTTATGTCTCATGGTTGCACGACTCATGAGTCGTTAGACCATGAGGCATAAATTGTCTTAAGCAGCAAGAAGAATGCTTCCACTGGTCTTCTTAATTCCCTTTGGGTTCGTAGTCTTAAAACGTAAACGCTAACATTATAATCCAAACCTTCCAGATCGAAAGCCTCTGCCAGCTGATCGAACGCGAGTGGTACGGGCAACGCGACGTAGTCGAAGCGGCTTTGCGTCGGGCCAGCAGCCACGACGTGGCGGCCGTGTTCAAGCGGCTGATGCGGGACCTGCCGCAGCCGCCGCTCACGCAGGAGCTCATGCGGCTCTTCTACCACACTTACGGTGAGAAACCACAGCCTCAGTACCTATGTGTACCGTTTAGGCCCACCATGCAGACCACAGCCTAGAAATGTTTATTTAAACGACGGTTTATGGACAAGAGCAAGCGCAGTCGTTCGTCGGCCTCACTCAGTAGAACTTACTGAAAAGCGCCATGGCTCCCGTGCTCATATGCTGAGTGAAGCTTGTGAGGCTTTTTTACATTGGATGTAGTAGCAACAGCGCCGTGTCCGGTCTACTGGTTTTGATAGATACATAGATCCGGGAGCACAGTGGTGTCAAAACGAGCCAAGCTAGGCGCAAAGGCACTGTCTAGCTTTTCTCTATATTCTTTATTGCACAAAACAAAAAACAGGAAAGTACATTACAATATATCTAGTAGGTACAGTTTAGGCGGTCTTACCGCTACTAGCATTAGATTGGTCCATGATTGCAAACCATTTGGGCTGAGAAGCCATTACCGGTCCTGTAGTAGACACTAACTAATCCACATATGAAATAACTATGAACAATAAAATAATGAACGATGTGTTTAGTTTATATATCGGCTCGCTATCCTCACACGAACACGTCTTTACTCGGCGGCGGTGGGACGCAGACTGACTGCCCTCCCACCCCGCACCTTGCGTGGAGTGTAGGAACGAGACGACAGATGTCAGTGTCAGATGTCACTGTCAGATGTTTGACAGTGTGTATAGTTGTGTGTGTGTCTGTTTGTATGTTCGTGTATGCTACAGGTCCTTCAGTGGGAATTGACTCTGTCAACTAGAACTATTCTTCAGCTAGTCTCAACAAATCGTCTCTTACAGCTCTGTCCGGCACGAGCCAAGGCCGCGCACTGAACCTGCTGGTCCTGCTGCTGCCGGCCGAGCCGCGCGCCACGCTGCGCGAGCTGCTGCGGCTCACGCGCCACATCGTCGCGCACCACCACACCAACAAGATGACCGACCACAACGTCGCCATGATCATTGCGCCCGCGCTCTTCCCGCCCAGGTAACCGGCAAACACCAAACACCAATCAGCCAATAACCAAATACCAACCAACCAATAACCTAATACCAACCAGCCAATAACCTAATACCAACCAGCCAATAACCTAATACCAACCAGCCAATAACAAAACACCAACCAGAAAATAACTAAATACAAACCAGCTAATAACCAAATACCTACCAGCCAATAACCTAATACCAACCAGCCAATAACCAAATACCAACCAGCAAATAACCAAAAACCAACCAGCTTTGGTCCGTCACAATTGTATCTACATATTCCCTTATGTCCATCATTATAGGGTACCTATTAATTTCTAAACTTCCCAAAGATTCTTTCTCGCGATCAGGAAAATCAGTAACAATATTGTTTTTAACAGACTTCAAAAAAGGACGAGGTTCTCAATTCGACTGATTTTTTTGTTGTATGTTTGCTACCACCAATCTTAGAGAATTTATGAACCGATTTGACAAATTCCATTTTTTTGTTCTAATAGGTGTCCCATTTGAGTTGGTCCCATTGTCAACATATTGAAGTCGTTTTTTTTTTGCTAAAAATGCTGTTTTTTATTTTCCAGCCTACTGATCAAGGCATCAGACAGCCTCGAGACGCAGCTGGCAACAGCCGCGAACAGCTGCCACGTGACCGAAGCCCTAATGCGGTGGTGCGACCAGCTGTGGACGGTGCCGGCGTCGCTGCACGCCGCGGCGCAGCGCAAGCCGCCGCCCGCGAGACGCGCGCACCACACCTGAGCGACGAGGACAGGCGAGGCCTAGGCCGCTGGAGAAGGGCACGCGGTCACGAGCAGGGCCGGATCTGAGGGCCTGGACTGGGCCCCAATTTTGCTAGAGGCCCCCAGCCCAAAGGCTAGACATCTAAGGGCCTGGGCTGGGCCCCAATTTTGCTAGAGGCCCCCAGCCCAAAGGCTAGACATCTAAGGGCCTGGGCTGGGCCCCAATTTTGCTAGAGGCCCCCAGCCCAAAGACTAGACCCAAAGGCTGGCTATAGCAAACTACAACTAAAGCAGTAACAGTCTTTTTGACATGGCTATTAGTTGAGAGGCCCAGGGCCCCATTAATTCACGATCCGCCCCTGGTCATGAGGTCACTGAACTGCAATGTCTATGTCGGCCACAAACATTCGGAATTCTACACACAAACACAGTGTTTTCAAATTGGTGTGTTTGCCTTGGGTGAACTTTCCGCACGACCGGCCTTAACTAGAGTAGAAACATGACGTTAGATCCCGATTCCTCGCGATTAGCGTTCATTTATTAATCCTAAAGCTAAATTGTCTCAAGTCTAGAAATTATGGGGGACAAGGGAAACCTTAGTTTGAGCCTGGTCGGCGTGATTTCTGTAGAACAACAGCAATTATTGAGTTCAGACATTTGATCAACACATTCCGATTACATTGTTGCTGTACCATGCTAATGCTAAGAAGAATATACATCTCCGTTACTGGGTGCATACCCCTGAATTTTCAAAGATTGCAATCCATGCCAAATTTTGAGTCAAAGAAAACTACCAACGGTATTAAGACAGTGTCAAAATTCCGAGTGTATGTGGCCATCTTCAGACATTGCATTACGTCATCACGTGACTACGCCTCCTTCTCTTGTGCCAAACCAGTCTTCTGCCTATTAAACTTTGTGCTTTGATCGGTGCCGCCTACTATCTGGCGGTTCAATGAGACGGCCACGAAGCGATAGCCCGTCACCGGAGCGACAAATGATCATGGATATGACATTTTGTTCTTGGATGTGTCCCTCGTTTAACGTTCAGCTGCGACCATGATAGGTTCGCTATGGCTAACGGTTACAGGCGAGTTAGCAGCCCTAATAACGGTTGGTGACAATTAAAACAGGCGCTTTACTAAGCAAAGAAAGATTTGCATGGCAATTGCCAGATGGTCTGTAATTCCAGAAACTAGACACTTAATCATGGACGTAGCAAAACTTCCACGGATATGACATGTGTTCAAACTTGATGCTGAGGAAAGATCATACTGTATGTTTAACATAGGAATGGAATGGATGCAAACGTTCACGATCAAGAGTCTGGTTTTTGATGATGGATGGACAATGAGAACAATATGAAAATAGTAATTATCCTTCATCAAAAGGATACAGTGAGTAAGGCCTAGTGGATTAGTCGATATTCTAACTGTAAATAAGATGTATCCCAGTTAATTTTCCATATTGTTCTCATATGAACTTCCACAAAGATTGTCATCGAAAATATGAGCAGAGGAATGTAAGAAATAATGTACCTAGTTACGTTTCAGTCAAGTTGTGCTGTGCTTAAAGTTATTACGAACAATATTGCAATTGAGTGATATGATAAATATTATTTAATAATAACGATTATACATATTATACTCCGTGTTAATCTTGTAGTTAACGCATTTAGTGTGGTATACAAAATGTGAATGAGATGCCAAATATTCATCATATTTCTTAATTTAGTTATTATGAAAAATTCTGTGTGGTAGCAGAGCCTGAAGAGAAATTGTTCCGATTTTGTGAATGAAAATTGTATTGTGTAAACGAGTTTGTGTGGTGCCATTGAATCGTTTGGATTATGATTAAAAAGTTACCATTTTGGCAATGTAAAAGGTTGTATAAAACCCTATCACATGGTGCCTTATTTTTACATTGATATTTAAAATTATATCATTCAATACTATTCAATCAGCATTGATTGATACAATTACACTTAAAATTATAAGTCTCCACAATCAGAATTCCATGTATTCCTTGTATTTAATGTAAATAATTTTTCTTATATGCTTCGTTTTGTAAAATATTTTACCAATACTTTGACTAGGCAAGCAAAGACTGACTTGGTGTATGTTAAATAAAATGTAATGATATTTCTTAAGTGTATTTACTTCCATATAATAAAATTAAAATAAAATGCATATTATTTACAAAAAAAAATTGTTTTATTTTACTTGTACAACAATTAATACTTGAAATTCTTAATGAGATAGATGGCTTCATTATCCGCACCGCAGATGACCTTACCTTTATCGCAATGGAGCGTATTTATGGACTTGTGCAAAGTGGGCATGAGCGAATTAACCATCATGGCATTTTTGTCCTCCAATGGCATCCAGGTTGCGACTTGGTTGTCGGGTCCTTTAGTACTCTTAGTCATAGCCTCCATATTCCAATCCCAAATCTCTCCGGAGACCGAACAAGTGAGCAGCTTCTGTGGATTCTCGGGATGGAACTGCATTTCTGTGACACCGGCAGCATGTGCATTCAGAAGGGAAGTTGGGAACGAATTGACACGCAAGTCCCAAATGGCTAATGATCCTGACTCGCTCCCGGCGAGGACTATGTGCGGTTGTGTGGGATGGTTCACTAAGCATGTCGCTGCCATCTCATCCCCGGCTAAGAGAAATGATGCAGCTGGTTTATTGTTATTGGATCTGAGATCCCAAATTTTCATGTGGCCTCTTAGATTACCTGTTATAACCTGCAAACGAAACAATAAAAAAAGTCTTAAAAAATAATAAAACACAAAATATTCTTGTCTTTATACCATCTCATTTGAGGTAGGTGTCTATGGTGCGTCCTAGGGGTAAGAGTGTTCCGCTCTAAATCCATTAAATGACCACTTAGTTTCAAAGAATTGTTGACATACTAGGATTGCATGATCACATGGCAAGTTACAAGATAGAATACTATTGAAGGGTGTATCTGAGATAACCTAGAGCCAAACGGCTGCGCAATTTCAAAACCTAGTAAGGGACATGACACAAAATGTTCAGGAGAGCGAAAAAACGTCTCCGCTACTTTGAGAGCGTGCCGTAACTAAACTATGCAACTTACGTTGACGATAGTTAGCTTGAAATGTGTGGCATATCCTTGGCTTTCAAATAAATATAATATCCAGCATTAATACTTAATAGTACACGTTAGAAAGCACTTACTAATGATTAAATTGTTTTTTACGAGTAAAAGATGACCAAAAAACCATTTTAAAACCTAGTAAAGGCACTTGCTAGGTTTTGTTCTGGTTTTGATGAGCTACAAATTTTCAATATGACAAGTTATAAACCTAGTAAGTCAGCAAAACAAATTTAAAATACAAGTTAATTAACGGAAAAACATAATTTAAATGAGATACTCGTATATAGGAAATCTCAACAAACATGAAACATTTAAATCTATACCTAAAAAAAAAGATCTGTAGAGAGGGCAATTCTGTACATGAAATATTTTTTCAAAATAACTATCAGGGGGTGATCAGTGATCGATACTAATGCCAAAAATGCAATCAGTTAAATTTTTGTCTGTCTGTATGTATGTTCTGTATATTCGTTTATGTGTCGTATGTAAAAGCTACTGGACGGATTTTAACGAAACTTGGTACGAATATTCTTCATACTCCTGGGCAGGTTATAGTATACTTTTTATTACGCTACAATAAATATTAGCCGAGCAGTGACAAGAAGTGTGTGGGAAACGGGAGAATTTTTTATCTGCATGTTGGATCGCGCATCACGCGAAAACGAATGCATGGAACTAAATGCGGTTTTCACCAATGTATTGCTAGAGGTCTAATTTAAAATTTAGGTGCCATTTGAAACCCGATATCCACTCGTGCGACGCCGCCGGCACACTAGTTACATAGTAAAAGTATTAGGTAAGTCAAACGTTTCATGTTTTCTGGTAAGGAAAAATTTGATTTCATCAACACAATGTTAGATCAAAGCATTTTTGTACTTATCGAAGCATATTATTGTTCTTTAGGGCACTAAAAATTAATCTCGATCTATAAAATTGTCTTCGAGACATTATAATCAGCAGTAATTTAAGTTGAGCCACACAATGCAGCGCACACGCTTGCTATCTATGAGTTACTAAAACGTAGGCGCCTAATTCAGTTTGAATTGACAATTTCAAAACATAGTAAGTCACAATGACAATTTCAAAACCTAGTAAGGGACAGTCCCTTACTAGGTTTTAAAGTTGTCGTTGTGCCTTGCTAGGTTTTGAAATGGTTTTTACAGCCGGTTTTGGTCACTGAAAACCAGATCAGTGGACATGCTAGGTAGGTATTTTCGTTTCTAAACCTAAAATTCAGAATCTGAATATGCAAATTCGTGCGTAATCACATTATAAACAGCACTCAGCAAAAACCCGTTTTTTCAAAAAATGTCCCTTACTGTGTTTTAAAATTGCGCAGCCGCAAAGATCTTCTATGTATTGCATTATCTGGATTGTCTAGGGGTTTTTAGGTTTGGCAAGAATAAACAAGCTACCATATGATGTCTATTATTTTTATAAAGCAGTCATACTGCAGTTGATGCAGAAAGTATTGACACAGAACACGAATATAAAAACAGATATAAGAAGAAAAACCTTTTGGCCAGGATTTCTATTAAACCAAGTAGTCTTACGGCCGTATTCACAAACGTTACTATGCGTCGCGGGAACGCACAGGTGCCCAAAAACGTATAGGATCTTGGGCACTGTCCACCCGCGTGTCGCATAGTAACGTTTGTGAATACGGCCGTTAACATGTTTATTACACCCAACCAATAAAACCATACCACTAAGAATGATACAAAAACTATATTGATCCTCACCTCACTGTGTTTCATGAAACAGACGGAATGTAATGAGCAACTGTCAGCTCCGGTAATAGTCCGTGTCACCTCTCCTCTCCTGCCATTCAGAATGTTGATATTCCCTTCCTCCCCGATGGTCACAATGTCTCCATCGAGTACATCCAATGATGTACATGAGCATGCATCAGGCCTGGAAGAAGAGAAGTACAAATAAGGATTTTCTGAAAAAGGATGTAAGGGAGAGGCAATGTAGGTATTTAAAACAGCTCACCCAAAGCTATGTAGCTGGTTCCACGAGTATATCTCTCGCAGAGGCGTCGCTTTATCATAAATACTTATTTCGAGAAGGCGTACGGTACCGTCAGAGGTTGATACTGCTATTTTGTTTTTCTCAGTAAATTTTATTTGCGTCACATCACCATCTACAGGGAACTCTGTTAAAGCTCGAGGATACTCCACTTCCTCATCCTCATGAGGGCTTTCGAGTGTCCAAACCTTTATGGAGTTCTGATCATCGTCCCAGCTGCCGGTAAAGAAACAAGTGGTTTCGGCGTACTCTTCTGGTATCCACCTTATTTTGTTGATTTTTTGAGACACAAATGTACCTTGTACGTCCAACGGCATTTTTAATACAACACTTATTTTATTCAGATAGAAAAACTCTTATTTCTTGATTTTCTGTTCACTATTCACAATAGTTAACCCAAATTTTAAAATATTTTTTTTTTTTTTTTTTTTTTTGTGGTTGGATGGCAATGCACGGCTTGTGCTTATGCCAGTTGCGATAAAAGTTTGGGAAAACCGTTGCAAGGAAAAAATAATTGGAATGGACGGAACGGAATTTTGATAGGATCAAAGGAGTTATGGAATCGTGAGGAGTTTTATGAAATTGGGTGAGGATGTAGTATGACGGTATGGTGATAATACAATACACAAATTACAATTTAATATCATTTTTTAAGATGAATTCAGATATGGCATTATAAATATCATAATTTTGTAATAACAATATGGAAATAATCGATGTAGGGAAAGGAACACGTAAAGTTATTAAACTCACTATAAATGAAGATCGATCATATTTAGAACAACTAAAAAATATATGGTTCAGATCTCCAATCCCCGCGCCACACTCGCACATAGGGTTATCAATTATGTGAAATCTAGCTAGATTTGCAGGGGAACAAACATGACCCAATCGCATTCTTATGATACTGGTAGTGGCAATTTTTCCAAGTCTTATTTTAGAGAACCACGGCTTTAATGCAATTTCATTTTGAATCAATTTATAGTGTTTTGCTTTGAATTGAGTGGTATGATCCCAATTTACTTCCCAAGTCCTATGAAGATAGACTTTGGCCAAATGAACTAAGTCCTCACAAAAGTTTTTATATGGGGTTAAATCTCCACAAAGAACAGCTTCGTTTGCCAACTTGTCAGCTCTAACATTACCATAAATGTTTTTATGGCCAGGAACCCACATAAAACATATTTCAAACCCCCTATTTACGCATTGATATAGTAGCTTTTTGCAATCAAAGATAACTGTATTAATAGTATTACATTTAAATGGAAATTTTTCTAGGGCTTGAAGAGCGCTTTTCGAATCTGAGATAATTAGAGCTTTCGAAAGTTTAAACAATAATACATATTCAAGAGCCTTGAAGATGCCAAAACATTCACCAGTGAAAACAGAAGTTTCAGGAGGAAGTTTAATCTTTTGTACGATTCCATACTCATGATGATACACGCCCACACCTACAGGGCTTATACCATTATGTTTAGATGCATCAGTATATATACAATGATAGTTTTCAAAATCCCTGGCTAAAATAAGATTAAAATGAATATCAGCTTTGTTATCATTTGGAATATTGAGATCTAAATTAACATTAGGTTTGTGGATCAATGAATTAAAATCTGTGGCAAAAATGGGCAGATATGATGATTTATGGGTAGGTGCTTCTAAAGATATAAACTTACGGTAACTTATTACAAGGCATGGCATATCTTTGCGAGACCAATAAGAAGAATTTTCTATATAATCTGAGAGAATTCGTAATTTTAAGTGTAATAAATGATTAGAATGCTGCAACACACGGAAAAGAAAACGGTCGCATAAATATTGCCGCCGGAATTTTAAGGGTGGATCACATAACTCTACTTGTAAAGCATTGATAGGGCTAGTTTTCATAGCTCCAGCTACAATTCTTAAGGCTTTGGATTGTACTTTATCTAATTTGGCCATAGCAAGTACACTGCAAGGCTCCAAGAGATAGGTTCCATAGTCTAGAACACTCCTTATCAATGCGTTGTAGAGTAATTTTAAAGAAAAAGGGTGTGCTCCCCACCATACGCCTGTGAGGCATCTAAGAATGTTAATAGAACGTTCACATTTAGCAGCAATATAGTAACAGTGGGGAATACCAGTAAGTTTACTATCTAATAATACTCCTAGGAACTTAGCTTCGTTTTGTTGAGGAATAATAGAATTATCATAGCATATAGAAATAGAAGGTGGGGTGCGCATTCTTGTGAATAAGACAACAGAACTCTTAGAAACTGACAAAGCTAAACCATTGTTCTCTAACCATTGTTTGAGTAATTTTAAGGATGAATCAAGGGAAGAAGTTAAATTTTCTAATGATCGGCCAGAACTATATAAAAGTAAATCGTCTGCGTATTGAAGTATTCTAACAGTACCATTCAGGCTTGCTTCCAAATCGAAAGTATATATGTTGTAAAGGATAGGGCTTAAAACGGAACCTTGAGGAAGACCTCGCCATAATACTCTAGATTTAGTAGTCGAGTCTTCAAGGGTGACACTGATACACCTTTCTGCTAATAAATTGACTATAAAATTTGAAAGCATTAAAGGAACATTTAATTTTTCGAGTTTATCTTTAAGAATAGATACCTCGACATTATCGTAAGCGGCAGTAATATCCAAAAAAGCAGCAAGGAGACTTTCATTTTTTGAAAAAGCAATACGAATATCTGTGGTAAATATAGCAATACTATCTATTGTACTTTTACCCTTTCTGAAACCGAATTGACTAGGGGCTAATAATCCGTTACTTTCAATAAACCATTCTAGCCTGTTTTTAACAAGGTGCTCGGCTATCTTTATAAGGACTGATGATAAGGCTATAGGGCGATAAGACGAAGCTTCAAAAGGTTGCTTACCTGGTTTCAATATGGGTATTACCTCTTGAGATTTCCAAGAAAGCGGTATTACACCAGATAACATTACAGAATTAATTAAAGTAAGAAAATAGGTCAAACTAGAATCACTTAAGTGAGATAGAAAAGAATATGGGATCCCATCCAACCCTGGAGCTGAATCGGTCACATAAGATAAAATGCCTTTAAGCTCATTAAGATTAAAAGGTGCATTCAAGCCTACTCGTTCTTCAGAATTTAAACATAAAATAGATGGCTTAATAATATCTAATGGAACAAAAGATGGCGCTAACTTATCAAGAAACTCTTCGGCTATCGAGCTATGTAGGAAGGGAGGCTTTGATTCTTTATAAATAGATCTATATCTCCTTATGTTATTCCAAACAATAGAAGCAGGGATATCTGGTGATATAGAAGCGCAGAATTTTTTCCAACCTTCCCATTTTTTATTTTTGAATAATTTTCTAGTGCTTGTTATCAACTCAGCCAAAACGTTATAATTTTCCTCTGTAGAAATATCTTTGTACTTTTTTTCCGCAGCTTTTCTCGCCTTGATTGCAGACGAGCAATCACTATCCCACCAAGGAGGGAGAGGAATTTTTCTGGGGCCGCATTTTTTTAATGGGAAAGTTTTATTTGCGGTTTCAATTAACAGTGTAGCTAATGCGTGGGCACATTCAGATTGGTTAGACTGAGTAACTGTAGGCAAAGATGTCAGTTCCTGTTCAATTTGTTCTTTGAACGAGGTCCATCTGTCCTTTTTAAGTGTATATTTTAATCGTGGGGAATAACTAGGTGATGTTGAATTGATTACCATGTTAGGAAAACGGATTATTATGGGAAAATGGTCACTGCCTAGTGTTGAAGTATGCACATGCCAGGTTAAAGAAGTTGCTAAACTAGGAGAGCATATAGACAGGTCAGGAGCACTTATTGCTTCATGAGGCTGAGTACGCCTAGTTGGGTCACCAGTATTTAATATACATAAATTATTTACATCTAACATATCTAAAATTCTAGATCCATAATAATTGCTATTTGAGCTACCCCATGAATAATGTTGAGCATTAAAATCACCCAAGATCAGTAGAGGAGTAGGGAGAGAAGAAATGATATTTTCAACTTCATCATAAATATCTGAAGAAGGGTGGGGTATATAAACGGAAACAAAACATATATTATTAATACTAGCGGCAATAATTGAAAAATCAGGACTATGCCCAGGAATGGGAATATGATAAAATGGAACATTATGTTTGATAAGTAAGGCAACACCAGCATAGCTGTCAGATCTATCTTCTCTGACGCATGAATAACTATTTATTTTAAAAATACTATCATGTTTTAGCCATGTTTCTTGTAGTGCAACTACAAACGGATTATAGTTATTAATAAAATAAATTAAGTCGCATTTCTTATTAGAAATGCTACGGCAATTCCACTGCATTATTAGTGGGACGTGATCCATATTGAATGTTTAAAATATCTAACAAATCGGAGGAATTGATGGCGGCGTTGGTCGGTGAAACGGAAGAAGATTGAGTTAACTTGTTAATAAGGTGTATCAGTAATTCTTTAACAGACATATCTGTTAGGGGCAAATCAGTACTATAGCCACATCCATTGGATGGAGAAGGCATGTCATAGTCGTGTGTTAGATTTTCATGGGCTGCTCGATCATATCCTTTACTTAGGGGTTTAGGAGGGCTTTTTTTCAAAATTACTTGTTTTTTATAATTGGTCCTGATGGGATGATTTTTAGACGGAGAATGCATGGAATGATGAACTGGAGATTGAGGTGCTATGGAAGTTAAGACATCAGCATAAGATTTGGTGATTGGTGGATGAAGCTTAATAGCTTCAGAGTAAGATACACAATTCTTTGCCATGGATTCCTTAATTGCCTTTTGCCTCGAAAATTCAGGGCACTTACGGCTGGTTGCAAAATGATTGCCCGAACACATACAACATGTAACAAACTCCTCATCTACTGAACAATTTTCTCCTGAGTGCCCTTGTCCACATTTATAACATTTAGGAGTCGACCTGCATTGGCTTTTTATGTGCCCATACCTACAACATTGGAAACATTGGATAGTAGGAAAGATATATAGGTCAACTGGCAAAGCATTGTAGCATAGAAATACTCTCTTAGGTAAGATTTGCCCGTCAAAAGTCAACACTACAGTTTCTATCGGAACAAATTCACTCTTTCCGTTCACTACATTCTTCCGTTTCAATCGTCTCACTTTTAATACATTCCCTGTTCCTACTGGCACTGTGATATTTTCAATGAGTTCTTCATCAGACCAACTGTTAGGTACACCTCGTATCACACCCATACGAGTTGTGTTAAATGTAGGAATAAATGCTTTATAGCTGTTCTTCTTCAAAGCACCATTGACAATAAATGAATTTGCATCTTCAAAGTTTGTAAATGACAGAGTTGCCCTGTTTCTACCAATTCGCTTGACACTTCCATTTACTATATTTCTAATGTTGTTTTTTTTTAGAAAATGTCCAAAAGAAATGGGATGAATATATGTATTGTCATTGGGAGATGTTTGCTCCCTCTGCACATGTACCACATATGGAGATACATCAGAAGCGCTATAGTATGCTCGTCCTACAGGAGTGCGCTGAGTATTCGATTCCAAAGTGTTTGAAGCCAAAGGATCTTGAATAGGTGTCTGAGAAGCAGACACCGGAGCGGGAGGTGGACAAACTGAATTATTAACTTCAATTTTCTTGGAAATGGGTTGAGAAGAATCGGAAAAACATTCGCAATTACAATCAATCTCACTTAAAGGAGCTATTAAAGTGGATTTATGATGCCTTCGTTTCTTTTTATTACAATGCTTACATATTTTTTTACCAGAACAACGCTTTCTTTTTGTAGTATTTCTGGCATTTTCAGACCCATCAGTGTCAACTATTGAACCTTCCGTGTCCATTTCAGACCCATTATGGGTAACAGTTACAGTGTGGAAGACCTGGGGGACTGTCCCCCCAGGATCTTCAGGGTCGTTCATGAAGAACGAAAAATTAATGAAAAAACTTACCAGATGATGATGATATTTACACTACAACTACTAAAAATAAATAAATGAACTTAAATATGTACACTATGCAACAAATTTGATCCTATATATCAAATTAATTATTTAAAATATCAAAGCCGAAAAAAGGACGCCCGCTCAAGTTGAGGTTTCCCGCGCTTTTTTCTTTTAAAATATTTTTATGACAGTTCGTTTTTTGAGGTTACTTAATTTTTTTTACAAGAAGTTATGGCCATGGGTTATGGCTCTATCTAACTATTGAGCTTACATCCTATAATTTCTAAACGATTGCGGGAAGTTCAAGGTCAGTTTTGTCAAGCGAAGCCAAGGTCAGGCCGGTAATGTCAAACAAAACAAAACACGAATTCGCGAAAACAACAATCCACTTTTGCGACTGTTTATCTCTGATGATTCGATATCAATTAAGTGCTCGGTGAATTATTTAGTTCTACGTTAGCTTTTTGTCAGAATGGCGCGATCAGGTGTTATGCCTCCCGCAGAGTCGGCTCGATTTATTTCAGAAAATGCGAAACATGTGAAAATACACGAAGAGGGAATCGAAAAACTTTGCGATGAAGTAAGCACAAATATAATTATACTTTTTATATAAAAAGTAACTATTATTCTACTAATTTATTAATTAAGTTCTTAATATGAATACCATCAAATTCTTTTTATTATAAAGTTTTCTTATTTTATAAAGGTTTGCCTAAATATTGCACAATACTTAGCAGTTATTGTGTAGTTATTTTGATCGGTATAGATAGGTATTTCACAATGTTTCGCACTTTTTCCAGATGATGCAATCCCTATCGTCCAAGAAACTTGATATCCCTGACACTGGTGCTAACATTCAATACCCAGACAAGGCAGATCCCAAGTCAGTAGACTGGATATTTGTAGCAGATGCTTTGAATTTCTGTTTCTGGTCATATTCCGGAGTTGAGAAATGGACGGTGGATGGACACTCTGGTTATTATGCCTTAGAGGCTGCTCTAAGCAGAGCTTTGAGAGTAAGTAGAGAAAATTTTTTGTCACCTTACCATTCTGCCCTTCCTTCAACCTTCGATTTTGAAGGAAATTTGCTAAGATCCAAAAAAAAGTAGGCAAAGTCTTTTGCCAATTCAATTTTTTTGGTGTTAATTTAGAATTAGATTGAATTTAATTCTAATCATTTTTAATAATCATTTTCATTATTTTAACATTATTGCACTTGTATTACATCAGTCAAAATTATTAACATTATTTATTTTACTAACTTATTATTATTGCACTTGAATTACTCAAAATGCATTTTATTTATAATCACACATTTTATTTAAAATCATGTTACTTTTTTTAAAACTTATAAATGAATTAACTTTTAAATTATGTTTACATGTTACAGGAAGGGTATGACATCACAAATCCAGAGTACTACTCCAAAATAACCGAAAAAGACCTCAAAATAATTTTAAGGGGCGACAATAAGGCAAAAGTACCTTTATTCGACAAACGAGTATCTGTTTTGCATGAAGTGGGTGAAATCCTCTTGAAGAAGTACAATGGCACATTTAGAACATGTCTCGAACTAGCCAACAAGTCAGCGTTGAAACTACTTAGCATTATTGTCAATGACTTCCCATGTTTTCGTGATGAAGCGACCTACAACGGTAAAGAAGTGTCGTTATACAAACGGGCACAGATTCTTGTTGCGGATATTTGGAACTTCTTCAAGGGCACTGGATGGGGAGAGTTCTCGGACATCGATAAGATGACCATGTTTGCCGATTATAGGATTCCGCAAGTATTGGTATACTTTGGAGTTCTAAGTTATGCTGATGATTTGATGGAGATGTTAAAGAAAGGTAATATTCTTAAGTAAATTTATTAAATATTTATATCCTCTTTCTATTCTTTTCTACAGCTAGTTACTATAATATATTGTTGATATTTGCTATGGTGGTTTTTTAAAATGTATGCACTCACCATAGCTGCCAACAATTCAAGTGGACTCATTGCCATAAGATAGGGCATTTCATACTAAAAATGGGCATTATGCTGAAACAGCGTTAATGAAATGTACAGAAAATTTTTGTCAAATTGTAATCCTATGTAAATGCTACAGATTATTGTTACGTCTTACTAAAAGTACCTCATTTTAATTTCAGATGTCCTCCTACCAAGTGGATCGGAAAGAGAAGTAGAGATCAGAGGCTGCTCCATCCATGCAGTGGAGCTGATAAAGAGAAGACTTAAGGAGAAGATTGGAGACAAGCAGGATGTTGAAGTGCCCAACTCGAGTCTCATAGACTATTATCTATGGTGCTACAGAAGAAAGTATGCGGATGAATTGGAAAAGGCGCCATTCCATAAAACTTTTGGTATTTTTTATTGATTTACTTTTTAAACATGTTTTTATGACGAAGATAGATTGATCGATAGATTTGTATTCACCTAACCACGTTACATGTAATATTCTGGTTCTAAAGATGCATAAGATATATTTATATATCATCAAGTTTGTTAGTGGTTTGAAGAGATAGTATTTGCAGTATCAATACTGTTGATATTTCTTAAGTACTACTATTGATATCAGATCAGATAGAGTTGCGAATTGCTCACCTCAAATATTTTGTTAGCTATTTTAAAATGTTGAAATAGTTATAGGACTACATTAAGCAAAAATGTTATATTTTGTACCTACTAAGTATGTTTGAATTCTATTTTTGAACTAACAAAAATCTTTATCTAATGCCAATGTAACTATGTATTCTGATGTATTTGTACAATATTAATTACAAATTTTATTATATGAATGATAAATAAAACAATTATATATTTTGTATGATTATTTTCATTACACATTACATTATAAACCCCTATACAAATACAACGCCTATGGTACATAGCTTGCTTATCATAAGATTACTTTATCACATCATTGCAGTGGTCTAATTTTAGGGAAACATGTTACTCATTGCACAATATCTTATCGTAACTAGAAACTAACACCTACACTTTATTATGGACACAACCACTAGAGAAATACCCAATGTTCATTATCAATTTATTTACAACTTTGGCATTACAATAATATAAAATGACTTAAATAATGAAGTGACAATGTGGTTTAAAATGGCACTAAATATTTACATATTTTACGACCTAATTATGTACACATATTTACGATACCTCACAAATATATTATGCACTAGAATAATAACTAGAAAAACTTTTATTTTGCTAATTATTACCTATTCTTTTGACACATTCGTTTGAATAGTCGCTCCACTACCGTCTCCTGTTTACGAAAGTAAACAAGTTGTAGTTTTGCTACAGGATATTTTAACGCAAATGAATTGAAAATCATACCCAGCCCCGTTGGTTAATGTAGCAAAGGTTACGTGGATAATGATTTGACGCACTTATACTAAAACATAGTAAACCTTTCATAACTCTATTTTAATCGATTTTTTCTCGCTTAGAAAAGAATTACTCAGAAAACCAGAATAACCATATTTTACTATGGCCGAAACTTAAAATATTTTAGCGAAACAAAAATACGACTTTATTACAGAGATAAATATCGAGAGGTACAATGTTATAAATAGATCTTTAGTATCCTTAATGATTTGAAAAGCAGGAACCCTGTGGTACAATGAACTTAATCGCATTAGAAATACATACGAAATTAAATAAGCAGCGTGATCCTTCGTAAGTTAAAGAAACATATAATTATGGCTTCACGAATTTTATGGCTTTTCAGTCTAAGAGACGCAGACAATTCTAAAACAGCCTTATATTTTCTAGTGAACGTTTATAAAACATTATTATAAGTTTTATTTTTCTGTCGGCACTCACTGGCAAAACAAAAGCCCTATTGAGTTTTTTCCACAGGATCACATCATTAGTTCTTCAAGAGTAAATATAACCTTAAGCAATCAAGTAAAAGGGTAGGCAAACCACGACTACTCTTCTGATGCCTTCCCAGTATCAGTTTTAGCTCATAGTTTGAAAAGCATAGTATGGAGTTGTTCACTAAAAAATATAAGGCTTAGATTCAACAACATTATTTATTACTGAACTTAGATTTGAGACTTTCAAAGAACGCTAGCTTAGTCTTGATGGTGCCAGGCTCTGGCAGAGGGCTACCAGGTCTGCTGGTTTCCTTGATGACCTCCTCAGTTCCGTCCGGGATTTCCTTGGAACCTCCAGGCACAGTGAGTGGTGTAGCCATTGACAACTTGAGTTCTTCCCTGAACTCCTTGGAGATACTCCTGGCTGTTAGGCTGTGCATGTACATCTGTTTGTTGGACTTTTCGAGACCTTCTCCACTGAGGATGTTCTCTTTGCTCCGCCTTCGCCAGGAGTAGGGGTGAGATAACTGTAAAAGTAATGTCTTAAATTATTTGAAAGCAAAGGTATGAAGGATTCAGAGAACTAATATGACCAATATGATTGACTAGCTTTCCGCCCGCGACTTCGTCCGCGTAAAGTTTTTTTTTCCAAAATAAAATTGTGCCTATGTTACTCGTGGATAATGTAGCTTTCGAATGGTGAAAGAATTTTTAAAAACGGTCCAGTAGTTTTTGAGCCTATTCATTACAACCAAACAAACAAAGTTTTCCTCTTTATAATATTAGTGTAGATAAAGAGAATAAATAGGCTAGTTGTAAATTTTTCAGGGTTGATATCGATGCATCTCCCAAAAATAGAAATATGGTGAAAGAAAAATTACTCTGATAGCATGTTAGACTGAATGAACATGACTTCATAAGATAATTATGAAAACTTTAAAACATAAATAGGTACCAACTCGACCTATAACGTTCCACCTCAATACTAACTATATGAGAATTTTATTGTTTTTCTAACAAAAAATGCTTGCTTAAATAGGTATAGCTTTGATAATTTTTAACTAACGCGAATTTAAGTCATGAATAGTCAAATAGTCGGTCGTGTTTACACCTAATTTTTTCAAGGAGAATCCATACAATACAATGTAAATAGCTAGCGTAGGTAAATTGTGTGACGCTTATTTATGCAAGTTATTTAATCATTCCGAACTTATTCGAAAACAGATTCGCTTTTAAAATTTCTGATTTCTGTACTGACCTTGGATTGTTCTTCGATATTCTCCATGCTAACGAATTTTTTCGCCAACTCCTTAACTTTAGGCAACTGCGCTAGTATGTCATCTAGTTCACTGTTCCTTTCAGACAACTCCTCCTCGTCTTCGACTTCGGAACAATCGTCAATTATTATAGTTTCCTCACCCACTTCTAAATTTTCACTGAATTTGTCATCAGTTCCTCCCAAGACGTTGTTATCTGGTATATCGATGTTGTCGTTCCTGTCAGTCACTGATTCGTATCTTGATAAGTTATCTTCCGGCTTACACTTCACTATCTCACCCGTTTGTACATTGTAGATCTTAATGGAGTCTTCCAAACTGCTAGAACTTATGTAAGAATTATCTACGCTCAGATTTGTTGGCGATTTTGGCTCGTCGAGCTCTGTACTTGCTACCTCGAGAGGTTGTGTGTTACTGTACGCCGATTTAAGTATTTCCTCGAATTTCTTGTCTGTGTCGTCATCGTCGACGTAAGCCGGCTTAGCCGAAAATACTGCGTCCTCATTGGTGTCCTCATATTCAATTAGTATTTGATTCTCGTTGCCGCTCGGTATCGTTGATATGGATTCCTTCGCGGCGAACTTTGTGTATTGTTGATTTGTTGCGATGTTGTTAAATGTTTTTATGAGCGATCCCTGAAATTTGAACATCATTTTGGTAATTTATCTCTGGAAAAAATAATTGAAATTGATATTTTTATTAAGTGTAGTATGAGATTTGGTAACATTAAGATTTCTATATCTAGAGCGGTATCTAAAAGCCCCACGCCGTGCTAACTTAGTCTTATTAATGTTTATAATTGGTTTACGGTGGTAGTCGTGCTGTTTATACCAATTACAGTCTACATAGTCGTAAATCGTGCTATTTCTAAAACAGTTGTGAAGACTTAGGAACTAAGTTAAATAAATATGTTGTTAAAATGTTAGTGGTAATAATAGTATAGTATTTAGTCAAAGCAGATTACATGTGTCTGTCGAATGAAAGAGAAGTGATAGTTATAATTTTAATCTTGTTAGTTGAGTGGCAAGCCATCCAATGCTGTTAGTCATAAGTTTGCCAAAATCATACAACACTCACCACTAACGTCTCGGTGGATTACTGTAGTAAAATTACTGAAAATTTTATTAGGAAGGACACAAATCTATTAAGTGCAGCGCTAAAATAGTTATTATACTCTCATATTCATTAAGTGCATAGTGCTGTTAGTCAGCTATATCTTAACAACATGCCAACACAGCAGGCAACATACGATGTGTCAAAACGAAGATATTTTAGATAAATAGTCGATGCTTTAGTAATGGCAGGGCTCTTTCCACCTTTAAAAATGCATGGAAATTTGTTATAAATACCACCTATTTTAACCTAAACTATTGAAGATTGAAAATTCTGAATCTATGTATGTATCGTACATAGTCAAGAGATTCGCATAGTAGATACAGAGTTAGAATATCGGTAGGAATTATTATTGTCAGTTGAAGTGCTATAAGGTAAGAAGTGTATTAGGGAAATATTGTAACTGTTTCACCAGAGGTCTGTACGAAAACCCTTGTTTAACCTTAGACTTCCACCGAACGTATAATTGAGACCCGGTCGTCGTTTGGACCGGACACACAGGTCTTCGCTCCGCAGCGTGTTGGTCCGCCTAACATTGCTAT
Source organism: Conogethes punctiferalis (assembly GCA_031163375.1). Classification (NCBI taxonomy): domain Eukaryota; kingdom Metazoa; phylum Arthropoda; class Insecta; order Lepidoptera; family Crambidae; genus Conogethes; species Conogethes punctiferalis. The sequence continues at coordinate 19,468,782 of CM062079.1, forward strand.
ACGGCTCGAATAGATCTTCTGTTATCTCTGGCTTTTTCGGTATCCTAAGTCTAACTATATCCTCGTTTTCCACATAACCGTCACCTTCATCGTACTCAATCGTTGGAGGTCTTACGTTGGCATTACGACTGACGTTACGCTTGTCTGTCGCATGATTTTCATCAGCGTTATCGTTTTGTTTGTCTGGATTTTCGAAAATGGGGTTTATGGCGAAATTGGGGCTTGCGTGTCTGGGGCTGAGAACTGCGCGGACGATGTTCTGGTGGAGGGCGGAGGCCTCGAGATCGCTCAACGAACTGCTGGCACTTACAGGTGGCGCGAACTCTGTATCGAAATTGTCTAAGCTAGTAGACTTGTTCAGAGACGACAAGGAGCTTGTATCGCTAAAGCTACTCTTCTTGCGACCTCCGGAGGATACCTTCGCTTCTTTTATGTAATAGTCTCTCCCATAGCTGTAAATAAAAAAGGCCGTGTTATAATCAAATGGTGCTTGTGACTTTTGTTCAATTATCTTATTGTTTTATTACGAGTACATACCGTTTGTATTGTGGAACTTCTTCGGCGAGTACGTCTTTTAATATTTTTGACGATGGACTGTTAGGTCTTAAACTGTTTGATAAATTAACATTATCACCATTGACGGTCAAAGTTAGCTTGGGTTGTGGTACATCTTTGACCGGTATCTCTTCTTCTTTAACTAGAGTTTTGTCAACTTCATCCATGTCGATCAATGGGTTGATTTTCTCATTTGACTCTTCATCTAAATCATTTTTAGCGGTAATCATGTCAAATAACGATGATGTGCTTTTGGCGGAGAGTCGTTTCTTGATAGCTTCGGGAGAGTAAGGGTTATTGGGCATTTCAACGTAGTTGAGCCATTTCTTCCGCTCTCTGTACGCAATGGAACCTATAAGGAAATAGAAAGGGGGTTTAGCTAGTGCAATAGTAAAGTACGCCGTAGCCGCCAATCTTCCAGGAATAAGGCTAATTATGTAGGACATTTTCTGGTCTAATACACCAAACATAAGTGCACAGTGTTCTTCCTCTCGCATAGGATACGATGATGGCATTATCGGTGAGAGATTCGGTGAACGTGCTTTCTCATGTAGAAAGTGTTATCGCCAAGTTTCTGGCTTAGGACAACTTAAGAGTTATTTCTAGAATATTTAGAATTCTACTGAAATATCGGCTAACCAAACTAATCTTATTAAAGGTTAATTACATACAGTATAGGTATCATAAATTATACTATTTATTACCTGGTATTAAATCGTCAACATCTTTATCAGTATCTCGTGTCGGTATTCTGAAAAGTATTAAGAGGGCATCATTAATAGCGATAAATAAACACGCAAAAGTATTTTTGTCACTAATTATGTTGATTATTATTTTCTTACCGCCAAATAATATACAAGAAAAGGTATCTAAATTATAGTAATCATCATTACATTTCATAAAAGCGTGCAATTATCATTGAATTTTTAAATGCATAATCTGAGCTAGTACAAGATAAGAGAATAGGTAAATGTCGCATACTCGGTTCATAAGCGATGAAGGGGATAAAGGGTAAAAATGTATTGAAATAAGTAGTTATAATGAAAATGCTGAAAATTTAATATTATAAGGCTTTTCGTCCAAGTCGGCCTATAATAATAGTATTATTAAGTATATAATAATATTCTACTTATCCATCTTTCAAGTGAAAAGTGGAAAAGTACTGGTTGGTAGATGATATTCCCCAATATTGGCAATGTAGATCATTATATTGCAATTTGAATTTCTTTTCCCTTACCATCCGACTAAGTGGGATCAAAAGGCTGTGCGCGGTGAGCCAGGTAAAATCCACCAATGAAATTGCAGACTCCAAAGAGGAGCTAATAATTTGCAATACTCTTGGCGGATTTTTACCTCGTTCACCATTCTACTCCTATATATCCTCTTAAATAGGCAGCCTTTCTAAACGTTGTGTTTTTAATCTGTATAAGACTATAATTTAGTGGTCCTTACTGCTGTGGCTCATCGTCGAAGTGTTTTCTGCGCAAGCTGTCCGCGTATCTCTGCACAGGAACTGTGACAGTCTCTTCGTATTCCCCAACGCGTTCGTGGCGGTTTAGTGTGTTGGTAGACCCTGCAAAATTGAAAGAATTTTTGGTTTAATCAATCAATCATCAGCCATTCGCATTCCACTGCTGGATATAGGCCTCTCCGATTGTTTGCTACATTTCTCTATCTTGGAATTTTCGGTTAAAATGTAGCACATGTAATGTCAACTACGTTTGATGTAGGTATTTTTATTCCTAAATGACTACGATCTCTAGTGGGGCTTGGGCCTCGGCTTGTGTAGGTATTAAGTTGCTGACAAGAAACTTTACTGTTACCTTTAAGACTGGACAGGCTGTCCAATGTATCAGTATTTCCATTCACTTTCGCGTCGATTTCATCAAAACACATATTAGCGTTACCATTCAGCAGGGTTCTATGGATTTCTTCTTTCACAGAGAACTCCGTTTTCGACAATGGCCCGCTATCAATGCCTAATATCATTATGGAATCATTACCGTTTTCGATTGGCTTATCAACGATGTTGATTTTCTCATTAACAGTAACTTTTCCATCATTGATTTCATTATTAACGGCATCTGTGATATTGCTTTCGTGTTCGTTGTCAGACTCAAACACATCATCGACCATAGTTAGGCTGTCTGGTTCGAAGTCCATGTCGTCCGCTTTAGGTATCCCGCCTATAATGTGTTTTGAATCTAGTACTTTCTTCGCGTCACTTTTGTAGTGTTCATCTCGTTCTTCCTCTTGGTCGCTGGCGTTGTCTGAAAGGTCTGTGGTGTCGTCGGCGTCTCTATCGCCGATGAGGGCGCGGTACTCTGTGTTGGAGTTGGGTACCAGCATCGGTACGGGAACAGATTGGATCGTCTTTATCTTTTTCTTTTGGAATAGCCAGTTCTCCTCCCAGGTACCGTCGATGGCCTGTATGTCGCTGCTGGATACCTCGTCGAAGTCACGTTCCGTGTTATCTGAGGAATGAGAAAAAAAAAATTGTCATGAAAGTTTTATGCTCACTTAAATTTTAGCTTCGAATTAAGGTTTCAGCTTGTACTATGACCACGAGGTGATGATTAAGGGGCGTGTACAGTTTCTACTCATGAAACCAGAACCATTTAGCTACTTTAGGTTTTCAGTTGATAGTCTTTTATATTGAAGTGACTGCCATCGTGTTTCTGTACCAGTCAGTTTATTGTCTGGCTATCTGACAAGCTGGCATGGCGGTGACAACTGATAAGTTTTGGTTACTTGTAAGTTGCCATACCGAGTTTGCCTTCTCTTTCTTTCCATCAGGCCACAGTAAGCCACTATACCGGGCCTCTATAAAAATCCTGTTAGTCACTGGGTCATTCTCATACCTAATACCTACTACGAGAAACTGCAAGTTTGGTATTAGTGTACTACCAAACTCCCCACTACTCATAGACATACACAGTATTTGGACTCTAGATCCACAGATAATAGGACTACAAGTTCTTACCATGATGCACGATGTCACCGCCGAACTCCGGGAAGGGCACTCGCCTGGGCAGCTCCAGCGCATCGTCTGTGGCCTCGCCCTCTTCCCAGTCCGAAACATCTTCCTCTTCACGAAGCTGGAAAACGAAAAACGAAATATGAAGGTTATGACTGATTAACAAATATACACGCATACACACACGCGCGTATACAAATGCATCGTAAACATGTCGAGTAGTATTGGCAGAACAGAGTTCAGGGCTCCTACCCCTAAAATCGAAAACTTTGCAATATCCCGCGATCGCGTAATTTTGCAAAATAAATCTCGCCTATATGTCCCTCCCGTGTTCAAATATACGAACTAAAATTCGTTAAAGTCAATTTTCAATAATTTAATAGATACGAACATGGGAGGGACAAATGAGAGGAATTTCTGCGGCAAAAATACGCGATCCGTTCAAAGAACGATCGTTTTCGTTTTTGGTGGTAGGGTGTCCGCTTTCTCGACACTATTGGGATTTGACGGGTCAAAGGCATATAACCTTCAAAGAGGTAGACCGAAAAAGAGCTGGCGTGATTCCTAGGACAGCTATGTTAAGGAGGAGGAAACTTAAGGGACGATTTTGCCCAGCAGTGTGACAAATAAGGTCTAAGTAAAAAAAAGCATACAACCAGTATGGTTGGGTATCATAGAGAAACGGAAAACTAGGCTGCGATTCAAAGTTACAAAATAGTTGTATTTCAGTTTTTTGACACTGAATGGTAGAAAGGACATCATGTTCAGGTATTCGAAACTTATGCTATAAATTTATGTAAGTTTTATCTGATAGGTAATAAACGCAAGCGCTGAAGTTGTACCTTAATTATGCCTATCTATACGTAAGTATCCTCTGATAAAGGCTCCGATAAATCGCTGCTTGTGAAATGACTCATCCCCTAAATATACTGGAGGTGGCAGTCATTGGGGGTTATATTCCACCAGGATTCTTCGTGAACGAGAAGCATGGGCGATCTATTTTATTATATTACTTTATTTCTACACTAATACAGAGGAAAGATTTGATTGGTTTTATGTTTGTTTGCATTGAATAGGCTCCAAAACGACTAGACCGATTTGAATAATTCATTCACTACTGGAAAGCTCTTTGGTGGTCATAGGCTATATTAAATTTTCAAAAAGATAGCAATAAAACCCAAAATAAATTACCAAAAAAAATTTCTTTCATCGCGTGCGATGCCAAAGCTAATAATATCATAGAATTTTGATTTTGATTTGATTTTTTATGTTGCAATAATCTTAATTAACCGTAGCGAAGCATGGTCAGTTCGAAACTTGTACAATGGACAACTGATAAAATTACTTAGATACTTTTTTTTTTGTAAATAAATACATATTATAGGTACATAGTAAATGCCCAAACCAATACCAAATGTTTGTACTGTGCGGGGATCGAACGACCCTTGGCTCAGAAGGCAGAGGTTAGCAAATGAGCCATCGAGCCAGTTGTAATGATTAATGATCTTGAGATCATTTGACAGGCTCGGTGGTTCATTTGGTAGTGACCTCTGCCCTCTGAGCCAAGGGTCGTGGGTTCGATTCCCGCACAGTACAAACATTTCTGTTCATCATGAACATGTCTGTTTGTATTGGTCTGGGTGTTTTCTATGTATAATATGTATTTATTTACAAAAAAAATGTATCTAAGTAAGTTTATCAGTTGTCTAGTACCCATAGTACAAGCTTCGGCTTAGTTTGGGGCTAGGTGGCGCTGTGTGGCCCAGCGTGGCATGTCTTGGTTATTTATTTATTTACTTATTTAGGTAAGTACTTACAGGAGGAGAGATTTCCCTATTGTGGAGGTGTGTGTGCGTGTGGAGGGACCGCGGCGAGGACCTCTCGGAGGGCGTGGGGCTGGCGCTGGCGGAGTGGATGCCGCTGCTCCGGCCGCCCGATCCGTTCTCGGTCTGGTATCTTTCGATCACCTGGAATTAAGAGGAGAGTTTAGAACAAAATTAATTTTTGCCAATTTTTTCTGCCAATTTCCTTATTAAGTATGCTGTGTGCACCTAAAAATGTTATGTCATCATCATCCTAGCCTTTTTCCCGATTGTCTCAGGGTCGGCTTCCCAAACTGAGAGATTTGGCGAGGGCTAAGCTTTTACACAGAGCGACTGCCATCAGACCTCCGCAACACTTAGGGTAACTATACCCATTCCCAGTTTAGGCGTCAGAGTTCTCTAAGAATAAGAGTCTAAAAATGTTATGTGCACCTAAGTTTTTTTTTATTGTAACACGACATAATGACTTTCCTACGCCTGATGGAGAGCGGAAGAGAAGCCGAAGTCGCTGTGAAAACGGGCAAGTAACTGATCAGTTACCTGTCAGTTGCCACAGCCATGACGGTTCAACCCTAACCCCCCACGAGCTCCGGAAACCCTACTCACCGGCATAAACACGACCCGGAGGTCATTTAGCTGCGGTATTCTATAGAGCGAAGATTCGCTATGCCCTACCTCTCTTATATTGTAGAAAAGAATACTAAACTATCTCTTCTTTCTCATTATAGTTATGGCTATTTTTCAGGCAATGTACCTATACCTACGTATGGTCAAGCACAAACGACTCTACTTCCGGAAGCTTAGTTTTTATCGAGAACTATTATAAATAATAATAAATAAATAATCCAAGACATGCCACGCTGGGCCACACAGCGCCACCTAGCCCCAAACTAAGCCGAAGCTTGTACTATGGGTACTAGACAACTGATAAACTTACTTATATACTTTTTTTTGTAAATAAATACATATTATACATAGAAAACACCCAGACCAATACAAACAGACATGTTCATGCACACAAATGCTTGTACTGTGCGGGGATCGAACCCACAACCCTTGGCTCAGAAGGCAGAGAGCACTACCAACTGAGCCACCGAGCTTGTCTTGTATTGGAAAGGAACTAGAGAGATTCTCTTTCGTATTAGGTTATAATTAACTTTTTATATAAAATATCTCTTCTTTAAAATCTTCTCTTCTTATCTTGTGATTTTTTTTTAAAGATTACAATGTCCATAAATGATTGAAACTACTCTAACTACCTCCAGTACGTAAATATTATCATGAAACTATGTAGGTACCTATATTGTTTACATATTATCTGTGCTAGAAATCAAGCGTAGGTATTGCTACATTACACAAAATGTCCTTACATTTCCTTCCTCGTTCTGGTCAGGGAAATACACCACACCACCAAAGAAATTATACATTTTGAATTCTGTGCAGTGATCGGCCGTGACACCGCTCGCGACTGGCTTCATTAGCCTCTCTTGTCAGGCAGGAAACTACACAAAAAGCCTCTCGTATGAAGTACGAATTTTTTTAAATTTCCTTCTTGGTCCTTCTTGGTTAGATACTCGTAGTCTGACTTGATCCATTAAATAAAAGATTGAAGAATCAAACGTTTTACAGATTGCTGTTGAAACAGCACTCTACTTAGACTGCATTAGCTCTCGTTTGTTGTACATATAGCCAATTTTTCAAAGAAACTAGAGGTCCTACAAAAACAATCGAAAACGATTGTTTGAAGGACTGATCACGTATTTTTGTACCATAAATCCCTCCTATTTAGGAACTACATTAATGAAGATCGACTCTGACTGATGCACAAAAGATCTAGAATTTTTATGGCTTAAAACCACATTGATTCGTTCATAAGACGATCGTTTTTTGTTCATTCGATTGTTAAAGTAGGCCGCTAGATCACCTTTAGGAATTGCGTTAATAACTTTAGTACGTTTTTATTTATGTTACTAGAAACACTTTATTGTTTTTATTTACCTACTCAAAGGTTATTTTTGTTACGATAATGTCACTGTGTCAAATGCACACCGCGAATGCACAGTGTTCAGTCTGAACCGTAACTGAAGGGTTGAAATGTAGGGTTGTCGATTCATTGCACTTACTCTTGAACATACAGCGTGAAAAGAGGAGTGTTGAAGTGGGACCTATTTGTGTATCTCAGTGTTTATAAGTCTTTGGCCTCGTAGCTATCAAACGAGTGTTTGAACGACTATTTTTCTTTGTAATCCATATGGTTCTAAGATTCGTTTTCCGAAAGATAAGACTCTAGTCTAATCTGGAAAAATAAGCTGATGCTATGCGAACGTTTCTCTTGTAGCCTACTACAGGTATTTACATACATTTTGGTGGGGTATTATTATCGGGGGACAGGAGTTATTGCAACTATTGACCAACACACGCGTCATTTTGTGAGTACTGCTTATTCATTTTTTTAAAATATATTGGAACGCGAAAGATTGAAATATAAAGTCTTATTAAATTATATGTGCGCATTATTCCATCTAAATCTACCTGGGTATCAAATATTTTAGTCATATCAAGACTATTAAATCATATCAACTCAGGATTACTAAAATTAACGTCATTGATTTATTATTTAGGTATAACAAAGATTATTAGTTGAATGACTCAGTAAAACTAGTTTACCTATTTTATAACACTGGTAAATAAATAGTAGGTACCTAGAGTTATTTCCTGTCTCTTTAAAATCTCTGTCCTTTACTCTTTGTTCTGTTGTCTTCCTTTTCCTTTCTTTAAGCTGTTTATTGTGCCAATTAGTTATATAATATTATAACTTAATCTATTATATTTATAATTATTATTGTATTTATAGAAATATATATATATATATATTTATATATCTATCTAGTTTATGTTTATTTTAAATATGTATTTGTGTATATATTGTATTATTTATTTTATAATATATTATTTATTTTATCTTACTTTTCACCGTTTGCACTGCCTTCCCTTTTCTTTAGCAATTGTCCTCTACCTGAAGGTTGTCTGGAAGAGATCGCTCCCAGCGATAAGACCGCCTACATTGTACCTACGATATGTTTGTATACTCTTTCCTGTAAATGTTCATGTTTGTGCAATAAAGAATATCTATCTATCTATCTATCTACCTAAGTTACAAGTGGAGAGATAATTTTGTATTGTAAACAGTCATATTCACATAATACTCGTATTAAACCTACAGACACAGTAGAAAAAGTATTGTTTGTCGGTTACTAGAGACAGTAAGAGTATTAGCAGTAGCAGTTAACAGGTAATAGTCATAATCTAAAGTAATCATTTACGTTACATTTAAAAAAATGCATTCAATCAATCAACAACCTTGGACCGTCAACTGCTGAACGTAGGCCTCCGAATTAAAAAAATGCATTACGACAAAATATATTTTAAAAAGTTAAGCTCGCATGAAACTAGATATCATAAACATATCAAGATTATAAAAATGCATGTAATATTACATCCTTGGCATACTCCCAATATGTCCAAGATATTTAATTGAATACCTATTACGTTATAGCTATGTTGCGTCGGATGCATTAAGCGAAATGCCAACGACCACTGCCCCCTGCCCACCTGCCTCTAAAGGTGTAAATCGATATGACTTTAAAACAAGAAATTTATCAATATCTTTAATTATTGTTGCAGCGTGTTTAGTGTAGGTAATAGACTACCATTCACTACTTCTCATTATCATCAGCCTATTACAGTCCACTGCTGGACATAGGCCTCTCCAGTTGTTCGCCACTTAAGGCAAACATCTGGAGGATATACCCATAATCGCCACGCTGGGCAGGCGGGTTGGTGATCGCAGGGCGTAGCTTCTCGTTTCGCTTCACTTATTCTAGAGAAAAAGAAAATATTATGATCGCAAGGCGTAGCTTTTTGCTCCGGTGACGCTGCTGCCCGTCATCAGCCTGTGGAATGATGGTTATTTATAACGTCACCAGTCGGTTTTTGAAATTGTTAAGTCTTTGACTGGCGAGAAACTAGTTATATTATACTATTGTGTCTACAATAGAAAAACTATTGTTTGTCGGTCACCGGTGACCGTCATGGCGCTCAACGTATTAATTACGTATTTTGGGAGTGTTACAAATAAAAAATCATTTGTTACGTTAGGTATTTGACCGGTTAACAACTTAATTTATTTCAAAGTACGTTGACAGATTAATTAAATACCTTAATTAATTAATTAACTTAATTATAAAGAGTTTGATAGATTAAATACCTATTATAAACTACTTATGTTCACAAAATCCTGGTTAACGTTATTATCTGTATAGATAAAGACTACCTGTATTATACCTACTGCAAAGACGCCCCCCCCCTTATATCCGTCTCCTATATCTAATAATTAGTTGATACCGGTAGAACCTAATACTTTTATCTAGTCAATAATAAAACTTCAAACAGAGACTTCCCAAATACAAAGTAGGTATTCAATGAATTATCTAAGATTTTCCCTTGTATCTTGAGAACCAGATGACCGGGTGTGTCTCCCGGAATACCAATACGAAATTTCGAAAAGTTCGTTTCCTAAATTAACCTGACTGGAAACCCAATCCGGGACCTTCAGATCGAACCATTGCATCTTCCAGGCAAGTTTGTAGCTGGAGTCGAATTTGAGGTAGGTCAGCATTGGTTACAGGTATGGCGGAAGCGAAAAAAATCATAGTTGATCGCCGTCGAGGTAGTGTTTCAAGGTAAGGTATTGCCCAACGATTGTAGGGATCCGGTCCACAAATTCTCAGTCCCATGAACGTAGAAACATACGTAACGCAAACCAAAAATCACGGATAAGAAAACGTTCAATCAAAGTGTACCATAGACTATTCACTATCGAATAACACTTCAAAGATAATAACTCACAAATGCCACAATGTACAGCGCCACCACAACACAGAACATATAAAACGTCAACATTTTAAACCGAGAACACTTCACCAGATATCACAAACGACCACATTGGACCAACAGCTCAGGCGAGTGAGTCAGTCAGACTGAAACTTAGGTAATTAGTGTAAATCTATTTATTAAACTCACCATTTCTTTCCCGGATTGAGACAATACTATCTGTAGGTAGGCGAATTTCCTACCAGATACCGTTTGGCTTATCGCTATCTGATATGTTGTTATCGGAAGGATTGGAGAAGGCCGAGTTAGCCTTGCGAACTGAAGGTTCCTCGGAATATATTCTATTAGAATATTTACCAATACTCTCTGTTATTTTAATTACTTTTTAAAAAAGAACTTGCATATTGACCTCACTCCTGATGGTAAGCGGTCGTTAGGTCCAAAAGTTAGGCCGACAGGCATAATAGAACAAATCTACCGCACCTGTCGCCTGTCTAACATATTTTCTGCTTTTAAATAATGGTTAGTAGATTTATACATATAAAATAGAAATGTTTCTGCAAATAGATTTGCAAGTAATCCTTTATTGTTCGATTGTAATTGTAGGGCTCGTGATGCTTGAGGAAAGAAATGTGCCTGAAGAAATTACTTTTATAATATTGTTATTTATTTTAAAAGGGATTTTTAATGTTGATTTAACGACAATCAATAGACTTTACGTTATGTAGCTACCTATAGCTATACCCTATTTTCACTAGGACTCCGCAGTTTCTATAAGAACGAATCGGCGAGTGAAGAAAGTAAACATTTCGATTAATAAGTATTGATATCCGTTTGGTATCTTTAATTACGAGATAAACATTCTGCATATCTGTAAATAAGGTACAAATGTACCGAATGGTACTAATAATATCCTGACATTATTATTTAATTATTATTTAGGAGTGAAGCGAGCGCATATAATAGGTGGCTACCTATATGCGTGCCAGATGTAGGTAAATGATTTGTTTGATTGTTCCTACCGTTCACCGCGATATAATATATAGGTATCAAATACTATAGAGTGCTTATCAGATTTATAACTGCAGGAAATAATGTAGAGCAAGAATTAAGCCGTGTTTGAAGGTTATGTTCAGACTGAGGGTAGTCAGACATCGTATACCTATACAGAACAAGCTGCAGGCTTTACCCGGGTTTATAGGTTACGTTCCTGTAAAGGTTCAAATCCCTTCAGTAGCTTTTGATTATTTAGAAGTCATCTCATTTTGATGGAAATCGTTAGAATATAATCCAACGCCATCTCTGAAAGATTGTCGGAACTATTAGGCCTCAAAAATAATCTCGATAAATCAACTATGAATCCTGAAAGTGGTTTCCATTTCCGTACAAGTAAAATAAAAAGTATCAATGTTAATTATAAAATCGATTGGTCTATGAACATCTATTGCGTGAAAATATTTATAATAAAAGTTAATAGTCATACATAAATTCCAATTCTTTGTTTGAATAAAAAAATGGCACATTTATTATACCTTGTGAGACACGCATCGATCGATTTAATGAATTTGGTAACGATCTAATTGAGTACGCAATTCACCTGAAAAAACAGCGTAGTGAATTTACAGACTTCAAAAAAGGAAAAAGCTTCTTAATTTGACCGTATATACCTACGCTTTTTTTACTGTTAACTCATGTCAATTTGAGATCTTAAAACATATTTATCGTAAAATAGACAAAAAATTATGATATACAGACAAAATACAATCGTTTAAGACATGATCCCCTTTTAAACCTTTATAGCTCGTAAATATAAAATAAAAGGTATTTTCTAAACTCGATATTTGCATATGTTATAAACAATATTGTCATTTTGTTTAAAAATGGACTTGCAAACTTTGGAACGGTCTCTCCGATTTTCCTTATAGACGACATACGAGGTTAAAAGAAAACTGTTTCCTCACAGTAGGCAGAGGAATGACTGTGCCCCTCCCTAGTATTGCTGATGTCCATGCGCGGAGATCACTGTTTAATTTCTGATAGGCCGCAATGAAAAATAGGTATACCTACGGTGCCTTCTTTGTTTTTTTTCCTATATGACTACGATGATGGCCAAGGCTCTAGGGCCTTCTTTGTTATTTTGGAGTTAATTGTCAACGTACCTACTTATTTAAATATTTTTTACTTACGTACTTATTTAAATACATTTTTTTTATGCGAGAGCCGGCAGACGAGCAAGTGTGATGCCTGATGGTAAGCAGTCGACACCGCCCATGGACACCCGCAGCTCTAACCGAGTTTAGGGTCGCTGCCGGCCTTTTAAATATGAATACGCTCGTTTCTTGAAGGTTCCCAAGTCGTAGCTGTTCGGAAAGACTGTCATAGGAAGTTGGTTCCACAAAACCGAGGCGCGAGGCAAGAAGTTCCTCATAAAACGTACAGTCGAGGATCGCCAGCCATCGAGATGATGTGGATGGAATTTCAGTTTACAAAATTTTATAAAAAACTGAAACAACGGGACTCAAAAGAAGGCGAAAGGACAGCCCTAAATTAGCCCAGACCGGCATTGCTAGGAGTTCCTTCCAATAAGGTTATGTTTACACAATACGTAGGTAAATGTGCGTTTAACCGGACGCTACCAGACACGGACATTAATTAATCTAATTATGTACAGACGGCTTTATGAACATATTACAGAAGTTGATTAAGTAATGAATGCTAACTTGTAATATATGTACTTAGTAATACAATGTTCTGTTTAATACAAGCTGACAATTTTTATAGTATCTGTACATTTCGTTTCATCGATTGTAGAATGAACACACTGTTTAATACATAGACTAAGTACAGCACAGACACTTAATATCCTACCGCCAGCGAAAAACAAACCAACAAATTTTCAGGTGTTATTTTTTTTTATAGTAGCTCGACATAATGGCTTCCCTACGCCTGATGGAAAGCTAAAGAGAATCCCAAGTCGCTGTGACAACTGGCAAGTAGCTGGTTAGTTACCTGTCAGTTGCCACTGCCATGCCGGCCCAACCCAATATACCAATTAGAGTTCATTAGATACTAAATATTTTGACAGATTTGACAACTTTATCCCAATGTGTCTGTATCATTGAAGTACGTAGTACTTAATACTTCCATGGGCTGTATGTAAACAGTGCTTGAGATTGATCATGTCTGTGCGGTGACAGATAAAGAAAACAAGTCATCTCTCCCGTCGAAGTCGTTAAAGTCGACTAAGGGTTTCCTTATGATTTCAGCTTCTCCTCAGTTAGCCAGATCTACTTACCTGGCTGGCGATCACCTCTTAAGTAACTTCGATCGCGATTAGCCAGTACATAGCCACAGCGATCATACTTGCCAGGGCATAGCAACATTGGCAACTGACAAGTAATGAATTTGGTTACTTGTAAGCCGGTATGTTGTGCCACTTTTATGTTACATTTTACGTAACGCAAATTGACCGGTTTGGAGTTGAAAATCTATAAATCTTCATATAAATAAATTGCAATGCGTAATTATCGTGTAAGTGCGTTACGCTAACTTGCTATTAAATTATTATCGCTAATGTTTCATTTGAGATGTTGCACCAAATCTTTAAGTAGGTAGGTACATGGCAACTAAATTGCATTCAATTAAAGCTATACCTAATTTAGGGCCAATACTCTTTGCGCAAATACATATCTTGCTCTTATAATTTTGCAATCATGAAATGAAAACTTCAAGTCTTACAGGTAGGCACATCAATTTACAAAATCTTGCTTCTAGAGGTCGGATACAAAAATAACTTATACGTAGTTAGGTATACAGAGGTTTAAAATTGACCACAACCAAATTTTATAACTACTACCGAATTACTTTCAAAAAGTTTATGAAACATTGGCATATCGATAATAATAAATGTTTCATAGACATTATATAAGAGAGGTAGGGCATAGCGAATCTTCGCTCGAAGGGGAGGCCTATGTCAGCAGTGGACTCTTAGTAGAGTTTTAAGGCTGAAACCTAACTATAGCTATCTAAAAAATACAATAGTATATAACTAATACCTAAATAAAACAGTTTTTAATATTTTCTAGTAATCCCTCAACAATCATAATTGTTTGTTTTAATGAACCTAAAAATAAGACATAAGACAATATTATACTAGGTAATTTATTCTCGGCCGCTTATTATAACGGAAAAAGTACCACAGAAAGTACAGTAATTTGCGTTAATTACAATAACAATAAGTTATATTAGCTGGAGTGGGATCGCATCAACTGTGGGTAATCGTTTGAATTGTGCCGCGGAATGTAGAATGAGTTCTCATAATTATTTGCTAAGAAACTGCTATTAGGCCAGAAGATTTGCCGTTTAAAAGTACGGAAACATAAATGGACCTTTAGAAATTAAGTATAAGGAAATGGTTGAAAGTTAGTAGTTTGGCCGACGCGGAAAGACTTTCGTTTGATCTTTTACATAGAAGTTTTTATGGCAATACATACCTAATCAAGTATCTATTCGAACCTACGCCTGAACCCAGCTATCTGTTATGTCTCAACGCCACAACTATCCTAATCCGGTAGAGTCATTCAAGTCAGTGCTTGTCTCAAGTCTGAATAAAGAGAAGATAAGAGAGGTAGGGCATAGCGAATCTTCGCTCGAATTGAGCCGCCCGTCCGGGGAAGGACCTCCACCCTATAGAATACCGCAGTCAAATGACCTCTGGGTCGTGTTTCTGCCGGTGAGTAGGGTTTCCGGAGCTCGTGAGGGGTTAGGGTTGGGCCGGCATGGCGGTGGCAACTGACAGGTAACTGACCAGTTACTTGCCCGTTGTCACAGCGACTTGGGCTTCTCTTTCGCTTTCCATCAGGCGTAGGAAAGCCATTATGTCGAGCCACTATAAAAAAGAAAAGATGTTTCTAGTCTTATTAATTATATCTGGTCAGTAGGCAAAGGATTGTGTACGGGAACAATGGGAGCAACTTAAAGTAGGTGCAATCTACCTCCAAGGTCATGTTTTTATAGTAGGTAACACGGCCTTATGGAAAGTGAAAAAAAAGCCCAAGTCGGTGCGATAACAGGTAGGAAACAGGCTCCTGTCAGTTGATGGTATGTTTTCTACGGTGAAATTGTTATAACGGCCAGAACGTGTGGTTCCGTAGCGGCAGAGGGAAGGTGGAACAAGGGAAATCCACTCTTTAGAGCAGTCATCATTATACAGGATGTATGCAATATTACAGATTAGTGTTTAATTGTGGGATGTAAGGGCGCTGTAAGGGTTGAAGGCGTAGCTAAATACCATAGGCCATGATAGGCAGCACCGTCACTGGTGCGAGGAGCTACGCCTTGCAATCGCCAACCCGCCTGCCCAGCGTGGATGTTATGGGTATATCCTCGAGATGTTTGCCCAAAGTGGCGAACAGCTGGAAAGGCCTATGTCCAGCAGTGGACTGCAATAGGCTGGTGTTGTTGATGTTTTCATTGTTGTTACAAGTTAGATATTTACACATTGCATTACAAGCTGTGCATTTCAACGCTCGGTGCTCCTCTTTCACTGATGAATACTTGTTTTGAATCATTACAAGGTGCGCGCTGGTCGGCTTTTTCCCGCATCGAGCGCATTTTTTTTATATAGTCTTTGTTGTCCCACTGCTGAGCGAAGGCCTCCCCTAAGTCACTCCATAGCTCCCGATTGTGAGCCGCCTTTTGCCAGTCTTGCAGATGCTTGTCTAAGTCATCACGCCATCTTTTCTTTGGCCTGCCTCTCTGACGATACGTTAACCTAAAATACGAAAAGTAAAGTGGTGGCTTAAACCTAACATAGTTAACTCAGCCACTACGGCGAGGTTAGATGACCCTTTCAAATTGCGTCATGCAACATGCATCATAGAAGAGTGGCTTGTTTTTGCAACAAAATGGTGATGGTAAGTGCGACGCACAATCAGTAGGCAATTGCGCCAATAAGGCCGTTGGGCATCATCTTATTTGGTGCTTATTGCATATTGAAAATTACCTGTCGGCTCGTTATTGTAATTGAGTGTGGAAGTTTGGTGTTAGTACATGCTACTGCTACAAAAGCAGCCGAAAAGTTAACACGAATATTCGCCGAACCACGCAATTGCAATCTGACGAGTCGAAACATTAATTTTACCTTATTAAAGTATACTGAAACGCACCAACAACCGATGGAAACCGAGTTCTGGAGTACCGCTTCTCAGACGTAGTGTAGAACGCTCTCATTCCAGGTGGAATGAATATTTGTGCAGGATTAGCAAGAGCTGGGCTCTTCTCGGATTACTGGCGAACATTTGGAGTGGCCTATGTCCAGTAGTAGACTACGAAGGTTCCAAAGTCTTAGCTGTTCGGAAAGAGTGTCACAGCAAGTTGGTTCCACAAAACCGACGAAGCAAGAAGTTCCTCCTAAAGCGTACAGTGGAGGATCGCCGACCATCGAGATAATGAGGATGTTACTTTTATTTTATTTATAAAAGGTACACACAGAATACAATCAAACATAACAATGTTAATATTTTCTAACAATCTAACTCATCTAGACTGTAAGGTTGGTGTACACAGCATGTTTGGAATAAATATTGGTTAATTAAATTCATGATGCTATACTAATGGGCTATTATGGCTAAAAATTGTAATTAGTCCATCTTTTAGCTTATTCAAAAATAAAAGACACGTATTTTTCCTTTTTTCATTCAAATAAACAATAAGAAAGATACAAGGCATCAAAAGTTAGGAGTGGGATTCTTTGACGTCACTCGCTCCCGTAAAAATGCCTTACCGAGTGACGTCACGCCCAATTTGAACGGGCTATGTCTTTGTAATTTTTAGTCTAATTTACAAATAAAAAAATACGTGTCTTTTATTTTTGAATAAGCTAAAAGACGGACTAATTACTACTAATCACAAGAAGAGGAAAAAAAAAGAAAAAACCGTTACCTTGTTAAGTATAGCAGTGGCCAGCAAGTCCTCGTAGGTGGAGGCGTCGACGGCGGGCGGGCTGGGCGGCTCCGCGGCGTACCGCGCCAGGGCCGGCAGCGAAGCCGCCTCCTCCACTACCCGCGCCACGAGCCGCTTGAGGTGCGCGTGCGCACCGCTCGCCCCCGTCCCGGACGCTGCCGAGCCGGGGGACGCATCGCGTACGGGCGGTAGATCTGAAAGGGATAAAGTAGTAATATGATAGTTATGGTTTCATTAAGGTGTGATAATAAATAAAAAATAAAATAAATATCAGACAACATCACATACATTGCTCTAATCCCAAAGTAAGTAGCTTAAGCACTTGTGTTATGGGCATCAGAACAACGAAGGTACCACAAATAAATACTTAAATACAAATATAAACACCCAGACACGGAACAAACACAAGTATTCATCACTACCAATTGAGCCACCGAGCCAGTGATAACGTCTGTTAGGCCCACATTAGCCCTAATGCCCACTGTGTCGTGATCATATTTCGGAGTCAGTCGTTGTGTAATCTAACTAAGTCCTACAGGCCATCATAGCAGGTTTTAGAGCATTTCTTATAGTGGGACAGTAGACTAGCCTGTCTCGCCTTATGGAAAGCGAAAGACAGACCAAGTAGCCAATTTTGAAATTCAAAATTTGTCAGTTGCTATCGCCATCAGACATTTTAAGAGGTAACTGAATTTAATTTGGGAAGTCATTTATTATTAAGTCTGAAACAATAAAGTTTAAACAAATTAAATTTACCACACAGCCAAACAAAAAACACATGCAACAAACAAATACATTCCGACAATATTATGATTTCAACCATGACCAATCAAAGGAATTTTATTTGTTGTTATGTGCTTCCTGCGTGAAGTATGGTTTACAAGTAAATATTGGTATAAAACTTTGGATGCCTTCATGATATTTTGTACTGTAACACCTACGGTACCTACGTTAATAAGACGATCTGGTGATATTTCCAAATTATTATTGCTACCTACTCGACGGATTATTATTATTTATTTATTCTTTAAACTTTGTTGCACTCGCTATTTTTACCTACCACATCCGTCGATAAATCTGTCACTGAAATTCAGTACATAATTATTATTCACAGCCGTTGTCCGCGAAGGCCTGTATAATTAATTATTTTAAACTTTTGTTATTTGTGAATTAAGTTTCAAATGAGGTACCACTAACAAAAATTTGCTAAGAAGAATATTGTTACGCCTTTGTGTAGATAACTTATCAAAGTATTTACTGAAGCCGAGTGTGAAAATGGAGCTTTGAAATTTGTTACAAGTTTGTCACGTTACGAAACGTAGCAACTAACAGTTACAGAATGTGTGTCAGACTTGTGGCTATCTTATTATGGTATAAGTACAGTTCACGGCATTTATGATAGGTACTTTATATTTCCACTATTTTCCAAGTTCTTTTGTTCCACTATTTTCAATGTTCACCAGAACGAATGTTTGAACCCACTGGAGAGTTCAGTGTTTCTGATGGGCGGAGATATTTCACCGTCAACTTCCTGTATCCGGGCTGTTACTGATTTATTTTTGACTAGCTGTACCGGCGGCGTCGCACGCGTGGATATCGGGTTTCAAATAACGAACTTCCACAAAATGGTACCTACATTTTAAGTTAGACTTCTAGCAATACATTGGTGAAAACCGCATTTAATTCCATGCAGTAGTTTTCGCGTGATGAGCGATCAAGAACTAAAATTTCTCCTGTTTTCCCAACACTTCTCACTGCTCTGCTCCTATTGATTGTATCGTGATGAAAAGTATACTATAACCTGCCCAGGAGTATGAAGAATAATCGTACCAAGTTTCGACAAAATCCGTCCAGTAGTTTTTTTTCTATAACGCACATACAGACAGACAGAAAAAAAATTTACTGATTGCATTTTTGGCATCAGTATCGATCACTAATCATCCCCTGATAGTTATTTTTTTAAAATATTTAATGTACAGAATTGACCTCTCTACAGATTTATTATAAGTATAGATAGATATAGATAAAGAATCCAAGAAAAATATAATTATGGTGGCAAAGATCAACATATAAGGTAAACGCTCCTAATACGGAGGTATTTCGCAACATTCGAAACTAGGAGACAAAAATAAGCATTTGTTAGTATTTCTAAATGTGCAAAACCACTTCATCGTCAAAAGTGGTTATTATATTTTGTATTTCTATTGATTTTGTGTTTCTTTTATTGTTAGTTTTTTTTAAAAAAAATATTTAAATAGCCGAGTCGAATGTTCCTAATTCGGAGGTATAATTTCGGTCAGTGCCTATTACGGCGGTAAACGGTTCCTAATTCGGAGGGTCAGAAACAAATAATGTTACGTACATTAAATAATATAAAATATGTGTTAGTAAAGTAAATAGTATGTAAGGGATGTAAGGGAGCGACCTACCACCTTATCGTTCCAAGCCATCCTCACCTCCCCGTGGTGCATCCTGCCGAACATCAAACGAGGCTCTGGCAAACCGACTGGTGGCGGTTAAACCATCACGATAGAAGACGTAGCTAAAAACCACAGGCCGATGACGGGCAGCAGCGTCACCGGAGCAAGAAGCTACGCCCTGCGATCGCCAACCCGCCTGCCCAGCGTGGCGATTATGGGTATGTCCTCTAGAAGTTTGCTTTAGATGGCGAACAACTGGGGGGCCTATGTCCAGCAGTGGACTGCAATAGGCTGATGATGGTGATGAAAGTAAATTGTAAGGTTTTCATTCATTGATTTGATAACATTGATTCTCTTTTAATAAAATTTGCAAGTATAGCAGGGATGCATGAATCACTTGAATTTTCCTTATTCTCCAGAACCTAGCACCCTCTAAATTAAAACAGTGACGTATTAAAAAAGATCTCGTAGAAACGAATTATTATTACTACATATATACAATAAACTACTCATAGTAAGTATAAATGTTACATTTTTGGAAAATAGGTTTTATACCCCGGTTCAAAGGTTAAAAGTAATAATATTTTTTCTAGATACCTAATACAACTTTGGTTTTGATGCAACACTCAACACAACTGTACTATTCTCCATACTATGATGGGCATTCTTCTCTTTAAATAACATTATTTACATACATTGTTAAGTTTTTATCGCTTTTGGTTTTATTAAATAAGAATCCATAAAACATTATAGAAAACTTTTTATTTATTTACTGAACCCTAAAACTTGAAATTTTATATTTTATGAATAGCGCCATAATAGGAACCCATATAACCTAATACGGAGTTACCTGAAAATAACTACCACCGTAATAGGAACACTACTCGTGTTATAATGTTCCTAATTCTGACCCATCAAAATTTCGATAAACAAAAGAGTGTAAATGCATAATCACACGATAACAGTTTTTTGGCTCAGTGTGTTAAATTTTAGTCAACAGTTATACAAAATAAACGATTTGTGATCAATTAAAATACAGCTTTTTATTTTACCGCTTCTAAGAAACCAACATTTTATGCTCAACAATTTTCATATTTAACTAGATGTCTAAGAAAGATAGCATACCGCAGAATATGGTCCTTAATTTAAGAGATTAATGATTATTTCAATAAAACTTGGAACTAATTCAATAAGTTAATAAATTAAAAGTTATAAACAATTAAACATGTCCAGTATATTTCCTAATTCGGAGGTATACCACCGTATTAGGATCAACCTATAAAATTTGTATCCTTTTACGGTGGTATTTTGTTTCTTATTTTTTTGGGTAAAAATGAGTTTAAAATATGAATTAAGCTATTTAAATAGCTGCTGTAATAGTAGAAAAATGCAATAAATAACACACAAACGTACTTGAACGGGTTATTAATACGAAAAACTTAGTTTATAAATATTGGTGTACTTTCATTTGATGTTGCGCGTTTGTATGAAAACCTCTCTTACATCGATGTCGTTACACTAATTGATTGATTTCGTTGTGTTGTATATGTGCTATACTTGCGAAATTCGGTCAACTGATGAAGGAATAGATTTGGAATAAATAGTATACATTTTGGTGCACTTATACTGAATAAAATGGGAATAAAACTCAAAAATAGAAATACCACCGTAATAGGAACCGATTTTGACTACCTCCGTGATAGGGACACTTACCTTAATAGTCAACAACTACAAATGATCTTTTTAAATTAATTTTGCTATTTACAATAAAAACATTGCAAGACTTTAAGAAAATGTGGTTGTGTAAACTTTCTGAAAACAAAAGTAACGCAACAAAAAAGTAACGTAATTAAACTTGCTTATACAGAAAATTTCTCCAGTTGTAGTTTATCTATTGGATTACATATTAATACGGCTGTACATAGCTTAGGTAGGAAAGTTTCTGAGAACATTAGCTCACCGCTGTACACAAACAAATAAATCGAGATACGAACACAGGACACTTACATCACTTGTACAACAAGTGAGTAAGTACTTAGGAGTAAGTAGGTACTCATATGAAAACATCCTTTATTTACTTAGCTTTGAAATAAGCACAAAAGTGAATCTACCACCGGTTCGGAAAACACTCTTCTATCGAGAATATATCAGTAAAAAGCCGCCCTCAAAACGAGAGGGCAGCACCCTGCCTCAAGATGGGAAGGAGACAGGGAATACCCACTAAAAAACCGGGACCTCCTTTCAGCGCTCCGCGGGTGGCTTCCGGGACCCTGTGAGCCTACACTGCCTTGACACCACGAGCGAGGTTATCAACTCTCCTGCCAAGCGTGGTTACTAAGGTGAACTCCCCCAAATGACAATTGACTGGCTCGATGGCTCATTTTGTAGTGAGCTCTGCGCTCTGAGCCAAGGGTCGTGGGTTCGATTACCGCACATTACACACATTTGTGTTCATGAACATGCCTGTCTGTATTGGTCTGGGTATTTTCTATGTGTAATATGTATTTATTTACAAAAAAAAGTATATAGTTAAGTAAGTTTTCAATTGTCTAGTACCTATAGTACAAACTTCGGCTTAGTTTGGGGCTAAATGGCTTTGTGTGGCCTAGTGTGGCAAGTCTTGGGTTAATTATTTATTTAATTGTCATTGGGGGAGTCCTATGTCCAGCAGTGGACGTTTGCAGGTTGATGATGATGATGATGATGAAATTAAAACGAAATTCTAAGTGTTATTTCGTCAACTATCTACTTTCCGACTCATGACGGGCATTTTAGGCGCTGGCATTTTAAATCATATCTAGATAAAGTTCCTTGACTGTCGAGTCATTCGAGATACTGGTCACCGAACATGATCTTCCAATAAATTGTGCATGACTTTAAGAACCTATGACGTAGAATTTATTGTGACAGGTGTCTATTATAAGTATTTGTTCATATGAATTGACGTTTTCCTAATTCTACAGCCGATGACATCCAACCCGACCTAGTCGCTCGATTTTCGCGAAGTCTTTTGTGTTCTAAACGTTTCTTTATTCTATTGTATCTTTTGGGAGTTCAATGGCATACCAACTGGCGTATTGTTGTGACCACTTTATACATTATACATGTTTGTCTGCTAAACCAGATAATTACCTAAAGTAGTAGATTTTTGTTAAAATCGATTATTGACGAATCGATTATTATTGCGCAAAGAAAAATCGATTTTTAATAAATCGATTCTTTGCCATTAATCACACATCCCTACCGCTAGCCCAGCGCGGTAAAGGTAAAGCCTCTAGATAATTACCAAAACTGGCGAACAACTGGTAAGGTAAGCTGATGAAGTTGATGGGTTATATGCAACAAAAGCAGCAAAACCAGAGCACACAAGTTAGTTAAAGATAAAACGAACACGCGATCACCACGACCAACACAATCAGTGGTCGCGACCTCTGTCTGGCCAAAGTGCAACGAGACGAGGAGCCGTTATAGCACAAATAAACAACCTCAGCTTTAGAAAATTACTTTAAAAAACAATGAAAAGTCAAAATGACAGCAATGATGAGCGTTTTAGGCATGATAGAAACTTTAAACCTTTTTTTTCTTTAGCTGTAACTGAAAAAAAAACAAAAAACACGGAGAAATCCTGGACATACAAATAAATATACAGAACCTCTTTTAGATAAACTCTTCTACACGTGCATTAGTGGGGGGTTAGGGTTGGGCCGGTATGGCAGTGGCAACTGACAGGTAACTGACCAGTTACTTGCCAGTTATCACAGCTATTTGGGCTTCTCTTTCGCTTTCCATCAGGCGTAGGGTAGCCATTATTTCGAGCTACTATAAAAAAAAAACTTTTCCTCAAGATCTCCATTACAAACGCCTTGATATCCGTATCTTAAGCGCGACCAATTCGCCAGGTGTGGGCTACCACGTGACCATTGATTACATATCCATTGATTACGCATTAAGATGCGTGGTTGTTTTGTTGCTAGTTTTAGTTGTGGATAATTACAGGATAACCTTAAAGGTCGGTTATTATCACCCACACCACTTATGCACATGTTATTATCATTATGTACCTTTGGATGCAACGATTGAGATTTGAATATGACAATCACTGCGACGAGTGTTCGTAAGCTAGTTAAGCGGGTAAACTCTACCACCGGGTGAGAAGCTGATATCTTAAGAAACTCCTTAGTCGACCCTTATAAGAGGCCTGGTGCCGTAAAAAATGTAATTAGTCCGTCTTTTCAAATGGTTAAAAAATAAACACGTAAATACATGACAAAATTGTCATTTGTAAATTAGACCAAAAATTACAAAGATATAGCCAGTTAAAATTACGCGTGAAGTCAAAGAGTGGGAGTTTTTTCGCCACTGAGTGACGTCAAAGACCGCCACTCCTAAATCTTGATGCTTTGTATATTTGTAATTTTTTGTTTAAATGAAAAAAGGAAAATACGTGTCCAATTATTTTTATAATCTAAAACACGAACTAAATTTAATGTAATTATTTTAACCCTGGACATAAATAAATAAATAAATAACCCAAGACATGCCACGCTGGGCCACACAGCGCCACCTAGCCCCAAACTAAGCCGAAGCTTGTACTATGGGTACTAGACAACTGATAAAGGAGAATGACCAAATATGGTTTCGTTTTGTACATGAACGAAATTAACCTGAAAAAAATTGTATTTCATTTTCACAAGACCTTCTACAAAAACAAGTCAAAACTTCGCCGGGGAAAAAAGTGCTAATTTAAAAGTAATTTTTATAACAAAGTACTTCCTCTACCAAAGAACTATACTTTTTGGGGTTGCAGGGTTGCCAATATTTAAAATATTAATTCACAATAATCGATTCTCGATACACAACTCGGAAGGATGAAGGAGGGATAAAAAGAAAATATTAAGGATATTTACAAAACAAAATCTTTTTCTCATAGAAAAGAATATCTTCGAGAATATTCAGTTACTTTACCTTCCAATTAATGACAACAAACCTTAAGTGAATGAATATCGATTGATCCAATGAATATCGATTCGCATTTATATTGCGACGGGCAACACCAAGAGTGATGAAAAAAAACAATGAAAGTGATATGACATTGACATTAGAGAAATGTTATTGTTTTGTTTTAGCACTGACGATTTATTCGTTTTGATTTATCTTTACGTTGAGTTGAGCGCCTTTTTTCTCCGTAACTGTAGAAATTGAGGTTAGATAATCGCCGTTTTAGCAACTGTTCGTTATGATTGACGCAGGACGCCCAGCTGCCGTTCGGAAAGGTATTTAACGTTGTGAAAAATAACCTAAAATAATGAACTTCATGAACCTGTTGCTCGCAACTCCGGCGAATTAGATGCTTATTGTTTTTTATAATGTATTCTATGTTTAATACTCTATCCAATGAGATAGATTTCATGGAGGTACAACGTGATAAAATCGGAAACCAAAGCCCATACTACAATGGTCATTCTCCTTTACTTAGATACATTTTTTTTGTAAATAAATACATATTATAGATAGAAAACACCCAGACCAATACAAACAGACATGTTCATGAACACAAATGTTTGTACCGTGCGGGAATCGAGCCCACGACCCTTGGCTCAGAGGGCAGAGGTCACTACCAAATAAGCCACCGAGCCTGTCAAAATATCTTCATTCCTTTTTATAACATGCTACGCTAGGCCACAAAGCTCCAACTAGTCCAAAACTAGGCTATATCATCATCAGCTACAGTCCACTGCTGGACATAGGCCTCTCCAGGTATAAACCACTTTGCACAAACACCTGGAGGTTATACCCATAATCGCCACCCTGGGCAGGCGGTTTGGCGATCGCAGGGCGTACCTCCTCGCTCCTCTTTCAACTGTGATGGTTACACCGCCACCCGTCCGGTTGCCAGCGCCTCGTTTGCTATTCGGCAGGATGCACTAAGGACAGGTGAGGTTGGCTTGGAGTGAAAAGACGATAGGTCGCTCCCTTACATTCCTTAAGTTAATTACAATTATTCTGAATTCAATGTCTGTAACAGACGAATGTAAATAGTCTCTCCATAATATATCACACATTTGTGGAGCTCTACATGCAGTTCTTAGCCTACTTACATGTTAAGGAAATCACAGCACATTTTCCGCTGGTCTCTCAAAGAGGCAAACCGACGACTTGTTTAGTGTAATTAAACAAGATGACTCGTTTTCGTAACTCTACATCCTTATACTGAACGCATAGTTGCACGACAGCTCTCCATTTTAGTTGGAGCGGTGCAACGCAATGAGAAGTGCGTATGAGGAGGTGGGTCTTGATTAAAGTTGCATTATAAATTGCATATAATGTTGTATATGTCACCGGAAAATGGCAAGAATCGTAAGTTGATCAACTTCCTAGGTAGTTGATTAACTTTCGGAATATAACAAATGGTAGTTGAAATGTATTATGTAACGCAATGGATATCAGTTAGTTGATCAATTTACGGTAGCCTGACAGTCATTTAATATGTAATTTACGATTTTGACACAAGTAAAATCGTCCTTAAATGGGCCAATCGTTGCTCAATGTACTATTTAACGGTGCACTATTACCCGTAACTTAATACACTGTTCCCTGATTGGTTGCCGGGATAACGCCACGTGAGCCATTGAACCAATCAACGTTCACCTCATCTTTGTCGGATGATTTTACGGCAAGACCCCGTAAAATGATCAATTTACTAAAATACATACGTTAAATAATACATTTCAACTGCCGTTTATTATTTTCCGGAAGTTAATCAACTACCTAGGAAATTGATCAACTTACGATTCTTGCTAATTTCCGGTGACATACATAAAACAATCAAATAATAACACTCAAACTTGGTTATCGATTCACAGAATTTTATAGAATTGAATTTTTTATTCAAAAGTTAACAGGGCCTGTTGAGACCCCCCCCCCCCCCCCTGGAAGCTCCCAACATTTAAATTTAGTAAAAATCTGTGATGGTATATGCTCCTCCTACCTACCTCGTGAAGCTTCGCATAAATCCTTTACTTTCGTAAAAGTACGTACTTTATTAAAAGAAAAATGTTCTAAACTTGATATATCGTAGACACGTGCTTTATATGTTCAAGAGAAAATGAAAACCGTATGTCTTGTAATACAAATGACATGTATTCACTTACCGAACAACTCCTCCAGCCAATAGCACGAAGCGTATAAGAAGATGGCAACACCGAGCCAAAAACCGATCAGCAACACGGCGATATACTCCAACATTGTCGCATCACTAGTTCTCTGGCACGTCACTACACTGGCTTAGCCTTGTCGATAGATATTCTCATCACTAACTGCAGCGCGACATCACTATTTTGGATAACCGACTTAGTCGATATGAGCACATCACTAAATTGGCTTCGGATGAAACTAGGAAGTTGAAACAAAGTGGTATAAGTTTACTGTGTTGTATAGATGTAGAGTTATAATGATACTAGCTTTTGCCCGCGACTTCGTCCGCGTGTTTAAATTTATACATACAAAAGTTTTTTCCCGCTAACTCCCGTTCCCGTGGGAATTTCTCAAAATACAGCCATAACTAAACTTTATATTTACTAAGGTACCTGCATGCCAAATTTCAAGCGTCTAACTTAAGCGGTTTAGATTTTTCATACAAAAGGATTTTCCCGCTAATTCCCGTTCCCGTGGGAATTTCGGGAATTCCTTTCTTAGTGCACCCCTACGGTACCTAAGCTACGTCCCTTCCAAATTTCAAGTGCCTACGTTTAGCCGTTTGGGCTGTGCGTTGATATGTCAGTCAGTCAGTCAGTCAGTCAGTCAGTCAGTCAGTCAGTTTCTCCTTTTATATATATAGATAGATAGATAAGAATCAAAATAAAATAGTTCACTTCTGCAAAAAATCTAAGGTAGATGCCAGATTTTTTTTCTACCAGCTCTCCGATGTGGAACGCCATGAGTTGAGAATAAGTTATAGGTATACTTGAAAAGATAGATGTTTTCATATTAAACTTAATTTGTATTTTATAATCACATCGAGTTCTTATTTTAGTTAAGTTTCCTATAGTGGCATAGCGAAGCTATTCGACAGATGAGGTGAGGGCCTGAGGGGCCTTATAGAAAACGTAAAAGAAGCTTGTAGAATATTTATCCTGTCAATTGGAATGAAATGAATGTGAATATCCGTTGTTACAACTACGAAGACATTACGTCAAACGTAACTTTACACGGCCAATGTTTATCAACACTTTTTCATGATACAATCGGCAATAGGTTCACAATTATTCACGACTAATACCTAATCTTCAAGAGAGGTAGGGCATAGCGAATCTTCGCTCGTATTGAGCTGCCCGTCCGGGGAAGGACTTCCACCCTATAGAATACCGCAGCCAAATGACCTCCGGGTCGTGTTTATGCTGGTGAGTAGGGTCGCCGGAGCTCGTGGGGGGTTAGGGTTGGGCCGGCATGGCAGTGGCAACTGACACGTAACTAACCAGTTACTTGCCAGTTGTCACTTGCCAGTGTTCTCTTGGCTTTCCATCAGGCGTAGGGAAACCATTATGTCGAGCTACTATATAAATAAAAATCTAAGGTAGATGCCAGATTTTTTTTCTACCAGCTCTCCGATGTGGAACGCCATGAGTTGAGAATAAGTTATAGGTATACTTGAAAAGATAGATGTTTTCATATTAAACTTAATTTGTATTTTATAATCACATCGAGTTCTTATTTTAGTTAAGTTTCCTATAGTGGCATAGCGAAGCTATTCGACAGATGAGGTGAGGGCCTGAGGGGCCTTATAGAAAACGTAAAAGAAGCTTGTAGAATATTTATCCTGTCAATTGGAATGAAATGAATGTGAATATCCGTTGTTACAACTACGAAGACATTACGTCAAACGTAACTTTACACGGCCAATGTTTATCAACACTTTTTCATGATACAATCGGCAATATTTTGCGCAAAAACTGGCGTAATGATTGTGTAACATTAAGTGCTAAGTATTTGACTTAGCTGCACTTATGTGCAGTACAATACAAATGAACATACTGCTATTTTGATCTAGTGGTAGCGTAGTGAAGGTCAAGTACCACCTAAGAACACAGAGGTCTCAGATTTATAATCCTGGGCGGGCTGGAAATTATTGTTACTGGGAATTAGTGTCATTAAAGGTCAGGACTAAGGATGTTGATGATGATAAATCCCATTCATATCCCCGTCCATAGGAGAGCACTATAAGTCGCAGGACGCGCCCTCTTCTGCGCATGATCTGTCTCCTGTTGTGTCGTGTGTCTAGGTACCTATATACAACGACTTACGCACAGACAGATATGACGGAAATAGGTATGTATTAGTAATAACTTAGCAGTTAGCCAAACTTAGTGCTTAATTTAAAAGGACGCTGTAGCAGTTAACAGATTATAAACCAAAGTTAATTTTTAAGGTCGATTAAATTAATTTTTATTGTCTACGAAACATTACCGTCAAGTTTTAAGTACCTATTGAAAGAGCAGTAATGTCTAAAGCGATTAGGTTATCGTGGTTAACCTACTTCTAGATTTGTGGTAAACTGTTTGGTAATTCCGTTTTTTAGGTTTACTTAATATTTTACGCACACATTATAATATACCTACATCCTTAAAATGACTTCATTTGATTACGTTAGGTATCTTTAGGTTTAGTGGGTGTTCTCCGTTGTGGAGTAAGTTCCGCATAGAAGGCTCTCATACCTAGAGCAAAACTACAAAAAACGAAAACGATCGTTCGTTGAACGGATCGCGTATTTTTGCCCCATAAATCCCTCTCATTTGTCCCTCCCGTGTTCGAATATACAAACTAAAATTCGTCAACGTCGATTTTCAACAATTTAATTGATATTTAGAACACGGGAGGGACGAATGAGAGGGATTTATGGGGCAAAAATACGCGATGCGTTCAACGAACGATCGTTTTCGTTTTTTGTAGTAGGCCTAGTGTAGGCGTCAATGCATAGTACATTGATACCTAAATAACAGCATTTTTAGCAAACAAAAAACCGACTTTAATATGCTATGGTATTTCAATTTCAAGAATTTCCCAAATCGGTTCACAATTCTCAGAATTGAAAACCTTCTCCTTTATTTTGAAGTACGAGTAGATTAAAAAAGCACTTTCAGCCTGGCCACACTGGCACATTTTGGCAGCCGCGGTTTAACGCCGAACAGACGTCAAAACCCGCATTTAGCCACTAAAAAGCACCA
Source organism: Conogethes punctiferalis (assembly GCA_031163375.1). Classification (NCBI taxonomy): domain Eukaryota; kingdom Metazoa; phylum Arthropoda; class Insecta; order Lepidoptera; family Crambidae; genus Conogethes; species Conogethes punctiferalis. The sequence continues at coordinate 19,498,633 of CM062079.1, forward strand.
GGGTTGCCCGGTTCTTAAATCTATTTAACTATAAATATCTAGTGGATAGTTTGCTAAAATAAATTGCAGGATAAGCAACAAATAATTTACAATTTTTATGACATTCGGAAGTCCGGAAACTAATTCGGCAATTCGATAAAACCTAAATTTATTTTGAAATCTTTTGCCTTGATTCAAATTCAGTAATGTCGATATTGAATTTGAGCACTTTTAAAAGAGGTTGATAAGCAAATTTGGACTCCCGACACGTCTCAATTTGACCTGGTCCATGGAATTCCATTGAATCGTTACTGTTATATGACTTAGATGTCACGAATTTACTATACGAGTGCAAGCATGTGTTGTGAATTTAATGAGGGGAAAACATTGAAAAGCCGTTTGAGTGACGGTGAAAACTGGAAGAGCCGGAAAAGTCTATCCGGGAAACGGCTAGCGTATCAATTGGTATAATATGGTATTGTTGTAAATATGTACGAGTATGTGTTTCCTTTGACGTGGAATGTTCGGATTTGGAATAAGACCACCCCCTAGGTATAGTGGTGACCCGGCAGACCTGTTTACCCTTGGTGGCGACGCGATCCAATGGATTCAGAGTGTGTCTTGTTGTTTATAGTTTTAATTTTATTTTCCTATATTCAATAGCATGTTAATTAAATAATAGCGACTGTTAAAAGCCATACGATTAAATAAAAAAACCACCCCATCGTGCGTGTCGTAGAAGACGATTAAGGGAATACCAGGAAAGGGGCAGCAGCATTTACCTGGGTAGAAATAAAACTACTGCCCGCCCGTAACTACTGCCTGCCAAGCGTAGTGACTAAGGCAAAACCTCCGAATGACAATTGTCATTGAAGGAGGCCTGTGTCCAAGAGTTAATATCTGCAGATGGTGACGATTTCACATATAAAATAGAAAATACATACGTTAAATAATACATTCCAACTGCAGTTTATTATTTTCCTGGGAAATTGATCAATTTACGATTCTTGTTATTTTCCGGTGGCATATACAAACTTTAAGGAATCGAATCTTATGTTTTTTTTTATTGCTGTGGGTGGCAGACGAGCAAGCGGCCCATCTGATGTTAAACTGTTACCGCCGCTCATAGACTCTGCAATGCCAGGGGCACAGCTTAGCCGGTGCCTGCCGTGAGGAAAGAGTTCTCTTTAGACCACGTTTGAAGAGGGACAAGTCGTAGCGATCAGGAAACACCGCGGCTGGGAGCTCATTCCAGAGCTAACAGGTACGCGGAAAAAACGAACGTTGGAACGTTATGTTTTACTTTATCGAAATTTTCCATTCCGCGCCTATTTAATCTGACCTTTTCTATTACGGCAATTGTTTATGGTTCACAAATAGTTGGAATTGAGTCACGTTCGCTTACTGATAGGCGGCATGCATTATCTATGGCGCGGCAAGGTCGCCGCTAGGTGATAACGGGGACCTAGTTGCATATTTATCGGTTTACTATTTTTTTCTAGGTCTATGTTAAATAGAAAATGGGACATAAAGTTCCCAGCTTTTGAAGTTAATGCATTGACTAACACAAAAATTATGATTCTGATTCAATGACTTCACGATTTTTGTGTTATTATCGGTTTACTTACTACTTTTTTTCTAGGTCTATGTTAAATAGAAAATGTAACAAAGTAATGTAATAAAGTTCCCAGCTTTTGAAGAATGCATTGACTAACACAAAAATCGTGATTCTGATTCAATGAATTAACGGTTTTTGTGTTAGCTTATTGAGCTAGATTTTTGTGGTAGCCTATTGAGGCTTTGTATCGTCATCATCATCATCAGCCTGAAGATGTCCACAGCTGGACATAGGCCTACCTCAACGACCTTGTCATTTAGGGGGATCCGCCTTTAAGATGATGAATTTAAATGAATTTTACTCTTTCAAAATGTATGAGCTACTTTTACACGAATAAAGTAAAATTCGATATCTTTTATCACAAATTGCTGGATTTGGCCTACAAAGTTATGTAACTTATTTGAGTTTATTTGAAATTCGAAAAGTTACTCGTCAATTCAAACGGACATAGACTGCTTTTATATTTTTACGGAAACTAAAAGAAGCACTTTAATATGTTATAACAGTATATGTATCTACTTAATAACAACCTTCTAATAACTGTCATAAAATTGGCAATATTTTCCGAACTCCTGTTAGGGGAGAGTAGGCAGAAACATAACATTGTCATAAAATATATATGTACCTATGTGCATTACTTGTATATTAGTAAAGATAATTATAGCAGTTGTCAAAATACCTATTACCACACCACTTCATAGTTTTCTGGCACGCCCAATGGTTGACTGGTAGAGAATGCCATTAAGGCATTAAGTCCGCCATTTGTACCTCTTTGTGCAATAAAGATTAATTGCAAAAATAAATGTTCACTTTACTTGATGCACGAGTTGAATGGCACCATTAAACATCGGAAACCATCCAAAGCGATCTCGAGATCCATTCGCATAAGTTACCGATGCACGTAACAATTATGACAAAAACAAACCATTACTATTGACTTTCAAGGCATTTCTCTAGCGTTTCCTTGTGCACGTCGTTTGACCACTTTCCTCCGATACTTAGAGGCGTATGTGCAAATATTTCCTATAGTAGGGATGGGAAGTGATCATGTATGATCTTTCGATATGTTAGTTAATACTCGTATGTTAGATAGATGAGGTATGTTTGATTGCCTTTGCCTCTTGGTATAAATAAAGTGCCTAAGCAGGCCAAGGGTCCGGGATCGAACTTTTCTTTTAAGGGGACACGAGGGAACACAAGTCAAATGTTAATACGTTAATACACTCGTTTGTTAGTTAGATATAAGTGTGACTGCCTTCGCCGCTTGGTAACAAGTACCTAATGACGCCTAAGAGTCCAGGATCGAACTTTTGTTTTCAGGGGACACGAGGGAGGGATAAGTCAAGAGAGGCCGCTCTGGGCACAACGCCATCTAGTCCTAAACTTAGCCGAAGCGGGTACTATGGGTACTAGATAACTGATGAAACTTACTTATTTTTGAACATAAATACATAGTAAACACCCAGGCCAATCACACAAAAGTTTGTAGGAACTGAGCGGGGATCGAAAACACGTTTCATTTCGTTTGAAACGTTCATTATTACTGAATCAATCCAGGTGTGAGAGTTTTCCGCTTCTCCAACAGCCCAATGATGATGATGATAAGAGCGCCTTGGCTATCATCGAAGTCATTTAGAAATAAAACATTCAATCAAACTGATCGTCGTCTGTTTGATGATGTGAAAACTTTTGTTTGAGTCTTTTCCTTCTTTCCATCTAATAACATGTGCTGTCATGTCCCATCCCTAGAGCCCATATCTCAGGGCTCGTCAATCGAGCCGGCCACGGGGACGTCAGACCTGTCTGCGGATTCACTTTCGCTGCCAACCGTCTGCGCCGGCGCACTTTGACGGGAAACTTTATTGGGGTCGCTGACCCCACTTGTAGGCTTATGAAATTAATAAGCATTGTGCAGGTACTGATATATATGTATACGTACGTACCTAAATCTTCGCACATTATTTACTCTGTTAAATAATGTGCGAAGTCACAGTTGGTAAAACTCCACGAGATATAAATTTTCCAAAAAATAATAATATGCATTCTATTAATAGTGAAGGTTATTACAAAAGCGCCGAAGTTACCAGATTCTAATCTAGATCTGATCAATTTAGAAAAAGCCGTCTCAAAAATCATGAACTTAAAGAGACGTTTTTTGAGCCGGTTGTAATAGTATTACATTATCTACAATAGAAAACCCAAAGTTTAAGGTTGTAATCACATTCTGAAACTAATGTAGCCCGTGCATTAATGAAAAACAACAAAATGCCGCAACTACCTACGAAGTTTCGTCGTACTTTTTTCACAAATTAACCAAAATCGCTGCAAACAATCCGTGTTGCAATGATTGTACTGTTTACGGAAACAAAATAATATATTAAGGCTGTTGGGTGCATCTTTTCTCAACACATGGTACCATTAGCCACAGTATGTAGAAGAAAACAGTGAAGAAAACTACGAGTAATAAATATGACTGGATTGATGGCTCATTTGGTAGTGACCTCTGCCCTCTGAGCCAAGGGTAGTAGGGTTCACAGTACGAACATTTGTGTTCATGAACATGTCTGTTTGTATTGTTAAAAAAAAATGTATCTAAAATAAGTTTATCGGGTGTCTAGTATCGGTTCACCATAGTACAAGCTTCGGCTTAGTTTGGGGCTAGGTGGCGCTGTGTGGCTCAGCGTGGCATGTCTTGGGTTATTTATTATTTATTTAAATAAAACAGAATTCCTTGTGGCCTTTTATGGTGACAGCGTAAGCCTAATTTGCAATAAAACTAGATGGGCTCAATTCACGGTCGGGTCAATTTAGTAAAAGGACTTTTTAAATTTTTTGTGGTCTGGGTGTTCTGGGAAACGTTCCCAGCCGTCATCTGGTACTCATAGTACCTATAAGGAAAAATCTTAGTTGCTTAGTGACAATTCGTTGATGAGAATTGTCTACCGCATTTATCAAAACGTTTTCAAAGTCTTCCAGTAATGTTTTGGTTTCTTATCTATTTGACATTGATATTGCCGTTACCATCACCTTATGTCACCATGAAAATTATTATTCAGGGTTTGTTTGAAACATATGCGATACAAAGTCCGTACTATAAACTCACAAAATGTATGTCATTTGCACATAATGTCTGTCTTCAGCTATTTTTTTATGTAAGTTTTTAACTTTATGTATATAATTTTTAAAACAAACACGACTTCATGTTTTCAAAATGTATAAGGGCAACAACATTGTGTGTGTATCGATCGAGTCTCATTCTTACTTTTTATGTAACATTCGGAAACTGTCTTGGACTTTTAACAATAAATGTGAAATATTGTTTGTTCATATAGATTTAGAAAAACAGATGTTTCTTTTCGAGCATTTGTTCATTTGTTCTCTTTCGTATGAATGTTATTTTTCAAATATGATGTAATTAACCTTTCTGCTATCGGCGCTAACTGTGCCATTCATAAGTTAGGTGCGAGTTTTTGAACGACAACGCGTAGGGATGTCGATATTCATTTCATTGAATTAATAACATAGTAATGTATTTTTTTTATTACATTTTTTAAATACCTTTAAAATTAGATTATTGATAAATACGTCCAATCCCATCTTTAAAAAGGTATAATTTAGGTACCAATAAATATTTGTAAAAAGTAATCAGGCTAACAACTGATTATTCATAGGAAATTATGGTTTCATAGAAAAATACTTTAATTCCTAAATGAATACGATGAGCCTAGAGTCCTAGACGGTCGACAGTCGGCCTTGTCATCATCACCAGACTAGCGAAGGTCTTTTGTATAGAAACGGGCGACGCTGCGTAAAGCAGCGGTGTGCTTTAGCGTATTACCACTTTACGGTATAACACAATTAGAACTACATACCTACATACTTTAGAACGCTTTCTGTTAAAAAAATTATCGAACAAATAAAATAAATAAAATCCTCAGACGATCGTGGCAGACGCTACCGCTGGTGGTGTGTCAAAGTCTCAAAAGTGTTAACCCTGCTTTATAACGGCTAGGTGCGCGTACGCAACTGGGCACGCAATTTTAGTGAGGCAATCGCGATGACCGCCGCTTAATAACATAATTCGTTTCTTCACACCCTTCTGTTTATTTGATATTCGATGACATGGCAAAACATACACATGAGCTTGGAAAATTTGATCAGATTTTCACCAATAGTATATCTACCAATTCGATTACATCAGCCACGACATAATATTGGTCACATGATGGGGCTGGATGCAGGCAGTTTGGCAAATGGCTGTTGTGGAGGTCTTTAGGGGATGCCTATCTCCTCCTACGGCCGATTGTAATAATGATCATGACGATCTTTATCACCAGGATGCTGGGTTAGATTTTAGACATTAGCTACTTTGGCGAAACTAGATTAGCAAAGTCAGCTTGGTTGCAAAGATGAAACAGGAGTCAAAATAGTACCCTGACTGAAGATAATAATAGCTGCGAGTTACATTTTCGAAAAGAAAATTATTTATAAACAATACATAATTTTTTTTTTATAGCTGTTAGTGGCAGACGAGCAAGAGGTCTGTTTGATGCTAAAACACCGCCAAAGGACATCAGAAATGACAGGGGTACAGCGTACAGCCATGCCACTGCTTTTCGTGTGGTAAGAAACCAAACTTAAAGAAGGACATATCAAGTGGAATTTGGACGTGTCCTACTTTCCCTAAATTCCCAAAACCATTGCTTTTCAGTTTATTTAGTCTATTTTTTTAACGTTGTTCAGTTAATGCAAAAATATGATTTATATTTTGTCTTTTGACCCCTATCTTCCCAATTCGATACATCAACAGAACTTGCACAACCTGTCAACGAACTTTGGACCAAACGTCCTTGAGACTAGATGCGCGGCTCCAGTGACCCAATGAACTAGTGGCTCGGGCTGCTTACATCACAAATTTGTATTACTATTAGCGTTAGACTGTGATCGTGGTCACGCAATCAGCTTGTTCACTGGTAATTGGTATAATTGAATGAGACTGTCTTAACCATTTCATAGTAGAAGTACCTATTTATCGAAGGGTCCAAGGGATTTACAGAACTTAGGAAGCTGTAGAATCACATTATATTTATCTTCCTTAACTTAGAAACTTGGCTGTTTGAAGTAGTTTTCTGGAGTTTGCACAATTAATAATTTATTTGTTTGTTTGTTTGTTATGAGACGGAATCGGAAGTTCGGAAGCGCGCTTCATTAGCAAAAGCTGTTGAAAATATTTGAATCTATTTCTCAAAAAGTATGCTGCAGACTTCTGACCAAATTAAGAACCAATACATAAGTCTGAAATGTACAAATTCTACCACAGCAGGAAATTTTCGAGGGATAAACTGAGTATACAAGTATTTGCGCAAACATTGGTGCTCTCTTAGTTCTTTCACTCTCAAAATCAGATTTTGATGACATAAGCAGAATACTTTATCAAATGTCGTTTATAATTCGGCTATGGACTGTGAGATTCCTCAACAGAAAAACTCTAGTAACTGTTTCGGCTCGACTTCTACGAGTATGTACCTATAGCTTTTTTATACATCCAAAGACTAGAAAAGAAATGAGTTTGCTTTTTAGAAATATAAGAGGCTTTACTATAACATAAGAAAAACGCAATGTTCATGTACAACTTAAAAATCATCATGAAAATGCTAACTTTGAGCAGATAAGTCGAGATTACAAGCTGATTTCGCGACAGCATCTGTCGCGTGCAACGATTTCTGCTCTACAATCACAATTATCTGTTTCTGAGCAGTCGTATAACACGAACAATGAAATCAAGGCAATTAAACGATACAACTCGAAAATTATAGCTGAAGACTCACGGTGACTTGGAAAAATTAGCGTGGCGATGGCTTTGATTAAATTCTGGGAAACATTGCTTGTCTATATTTTCTATATCTATACTTATAATAAATCTGTAGGGAGGTCAATTCTGTACATTGAATACATTTTCACAATAACTATCAGGGGGTGATTAGTGATCGATACTGATGCCAAAAATGCAATCAGTAAAAATTTTGTCTGTCTGTCCGTCTGTCTGTCTGTCTGTATGGTCGTTGTAGAAACAAAAACCATTGAACGGATTTTAACGGTTAGATTGTAGTGTACTTCTTATTAAGCTACAATTAATAGGGGCGGAGCAGTGAATCTGTATGTTTGAACGCATAACGCAAAAACTACTGCATAGAATTGAATGCGGTTTTCAATAATGTATTGCTAGAAGTCTTATTTAAAATTAAGGCACCATTTTATGGAAGTCCGTTATCTTTAAAATCCGATATCCACGCGTGCGACGCCACTGGCACAAAACTGTAATAAAATATATGGTTTTAAAACATGGCTGCTGTCCATACAAGATTTTTGTTCTTTCTTTAAGTCCGATAAAATTTCAAATAAATTAATTTATCGGACAGTCAATTATTGCGTTTATACAGTGATACCAACGGACCTCCACAGTGGAAACAGGCTGATATTAAAATTTTTATCAATTAATAATGTATATGTACTTGTTTCCGTTTCTGTAATTAACACTAAAGCTTTTAATGTGAACCATTAAAAGTCTAAATCAGTTTGCCAAAAAACAGATTTATTATTTTGACCAGCAGCCAGTAAAAAGCATTAATTCGACGCAAGTTTTTTTGTTGTTATTCAATTTGTTGTTGATGGCAAGCGAGATGGGAGGATGGAACCGGTCCTTATGGAGTAGGGTTGGCGATTGGGTGAAAAGAATTGAATACTAATAAATTTCAGAAATCATCACTTACATTGATCCAATTTCAAAGTACTTGAGCACTTGTATTTGGGATTAACAAAAGTACCACAAATATACATGGAACAAACACAAATGTTTCACATGATTTTTTTTTCACAGTGGGGCTAGATCCGAATGAGCCGGTTAGTGTTCTAAATGGCCAAAAGATTATGGTAGGCAAAATACAATATGGATGACATCAATACTACACCAGTTAAAAAGTGTGTAGTTTCACTGTTTTCGTATGCAATTTTGTCATCTTCCTAGAGGATGGGACGGGAACAACGCTTGATAAAAGGGGGCTACTGAAGGAACATTCTTGCATTGTAGTTGAAGTGATTTAGGTAGATCATTTAACTTTTATTTTACTGTCGCTTTATGTCCAAGACAAAGACAAACATCGAAGTTTGATAGGGAAAATTATTTTTGTTTCTGTTTTTAACATGTTTTATGCTTAGCTTGTATAAAACTATTATAATTAAGTAGGTACATCAAATTTAATGACTGCAATAAAGCATAACCTGATGACCCTATTCACGTCGGACGAAGTACAAGGCAAACGATATAATTATACTCTGTAAGTATTAAACCTACCTACTCGACTGTTCTTCAATTGAAGTATGTACATATATTTCGTGGACGGAAACTCAAGTATCCCCAGACTTTACAGATGGGTATTATTTAAATTAAATGTGAACGATTGAATGCAAAAAATATCAGGAACGCATAGCCCCATCGGAAGTCTATAGGTTACGTCAGCTCACATTATCATAATAATTTAAAAAACCTTAATTGACTGTCAACGTTCGCGCATAAATTAATGTAACGCATGATAAACTCTTATCAATGTTGCTTAAAATAACCGTCTGGTAATTTTCTGAGGTAAATGATCTTATTTTAACTAATCAGTATACGAAAGTTAACGTAAAAAATGTCAAGGATTAAATATAAAACTCGTATACCAACTTTTTTTGATTTTTGCAACCGCAATAATGTGTAAGAGAAAAAATATCACTTTATCGCTCCAGTTTTATAATTACGACAGTATTCATAAATTCGACTGGTTTTAAATTTATCGACTTTAATTTCACACATATGGTTATGCAGTTAACACTTGATGTAATAGGTAGGTATGTATTAATTTCGAAAGATTAAACATACCTATATCATATATCTTTATTCGTAGTTATACAAATCGTCAATCTACCATAATATCGCAATATTAGCATTCCACGTAGAACGTATCAATCTCTATTAATACCTACGAGTATAATGAGATAGAAGAAAAATGGGATGGTAGGGAGCGAATCACCTTTTCGCTTCAAGCCACCCTCTACCCTCACCTGCCCGGGTGCATCCTGTTGATTTAACAGTAGTAGCTCTGGCAACCGACTGGTGGCGGTATAACCGTCGCAGGCAAATATAATTAGCTTATTATACGAGTACAAACGGCGCCGGCAGTTTACAAAGATAAATAAATACGTGTTACAGAATGATGAATACCTATAATGAGAATCTTCTCTATGTTTTAAAGTAGATATCTACACATGAACACAGAGCTTACCCATCATGAAACAAAGTAAAGATACCTTAAAGTTATTACAATGTGGTTCACTAAATTCCAAATATGGAATTTAAGTAAGTATCTCAACTTTTACTCCACGCTCCAGGTGGCTATGGTTTAACCTGTTACGGAGCTTTATTTCGCGAACGAAATGATTACATCAATATTTAATGTACCTATGTAATGACTTTAATTGTATTTTTATGTTTCTGATATAATTCGTATCTATACAAGTTCAACATACCTACTCCATTAAAAAATAAAAATGCTGACACTGAGGATTAATATTGAACTGTTTCCTCATTGTATTATGAAAATATTTTAAATACTTTTGTAATGCGATCTCAAATGAAAAACTGCTTAATAAGAAGTCAGTTGAGGATATTTTGGTGCTGGACCCAATTAACTTTTTTATGTTTTTTACGATTAAAATATGATTGTATGACTATCGAACTGCGTAAGTAGATATTATGCTGCTTTAACCTTAGCAATCCCTAAAGCCAAAACTTAGTATACTTTACTAACTTAGTAATGCTTTAGGAACTAGGAGAAAGTTTTTCTTTTCCAAATAGCACAAAAATTACGAAACGTTACGTTATTAATCTTTTTCCTTTCCATATACCCAGAGTTAATAGAATTTGATTTCTTACGTAAAAATATGGATTTGATCTGTATTTTAAAGCGATTACTGAACATTACATTGTTGTTTCTCATACAGGTACCAATGTATAAGCTATAATATAATTTTTTACTCTGTTTCAATTGAGTAAGAAAACCGCGCGATTCGTAATCTAGGTATCTAGAAGTAGTAGGTAGGCGCGTGAAAATGGAAGCTGTATCTACCTAATAAGAATTGTGAGATATTCTATGAATGAATATTTACTAATCAATCAAGAAGGTAAGTAAGTAAATAAATAAAGCATTTGTAGAAAAAAAATAATTTCCGATCCCCGACAGTTTATTTTAAGGAAAATAATCTGACTTGGATATTATTATTTTGTTCGCTTTTATGAGAATAACAACGCTAGGTTAGGCAGGCACTATATACCTACCTAGTTTGGGCAAGTCATACGTCTTTCTAAACTCCGTGACAAGACATAAAAAAACAAGTGGCAGTAACACAAACGGTAGGTAGGTACAATAACAAACAATTGTTAAAGTGTTGGTTTCATTTTGCACCGTCATTCATACTTCGCATGCAGTTTTCTTTGAATTATACCTAAAAGAGTATACGAGATATCACAAGTGTGTTATCCTGCAAATCATAATCGTATAATCGTAGTATAGACTACCTACAGTATAATTTAGAAAAGCGATTTTTTTGGAAGTACTATAGATTTTTGTTACTCTTTCTTATGCCTTCTTTATAATTTTTTGAGACTGAAAGCACTTGCGTTTTTGTCCATAAAAGCTGCCAAAGCTTCAATACAAATCTGCTTAATTGTTTTGAAACGCATAGAGACAGATATATCATATGAATTCTAGTCCGAAAATAATCACTTATAGGTACGTTGAAGATATAAAATCTTTGTGTAAAGTTGGTCGATGGAGCTGATTACAAACTGACAAAATAAAGCTACATAATTGTTTATAATTAGTTTATAGCTGATGATTAGTTAAGGGCTATCACAGTTCAAACTTGATAATAGTCCGTGGTATTCTTAGGCAATATTACATATTTTCTCTACCTATAATATGTACCTATCCATTTCATTGATGTCAGTAAAGTGTACCTAATAATTTTGTTAAAATTTGATGAAATCTCTAAATGTTTTGGTATTTGACTATGTATTGAAAGAAAGAAAAAAAACGTTTATTAACATAATAAACGTCAAGCGATAATAACATGTAAACGATACACAGCACAACAAGAGTACACACGCCCACACATCAAACTACCCTATATTGTATTGCAACAATTATTTGTGGTCCACGCAAAATTTTGCCAGATCGACACTCGCCGTAAATGAAAAATCAATTAAAAAGATCTCGATGCCTCAGACACGCAATTGGCTTGTGAATTTAGTTGAAATTTTTTAAGCGAAATTCGACAGTTATCATCTTTTTCAGCCTCTCACAGTCCACTGCTGGACAGTTACAATTATGAGGCTCGTACATATATACCTATACACATAATATTAAACTACAACAGCTGTCATATGCCTTACGGACACCTCTCAACGAATAAATATCGACGAGTTGATCGAAAATCACGGACGGTAACTTTAACAGCAAGGTCGTCTGTGATCAATGAACTAATTAAAAAACTTATAAAAGTTACGAAAACTTCCGTTCAAAGTAGGCAGCAATGTCAACTTGTAGGTTGTATATGTTACGGGTAATGCTAGAAGTTGGAGTAAACCTAGGTTTACCCGGGTTCACTTAGGATTACCCAAGCTAGTTGGGTATAGTCCGAATAATAAGTAAAATGAATTTTAATTCGTGGTTTACCCATGCTGACCTAGGTCTACCCAACTTTGGATGGGTAAACTTAGGTGTTGCATAATTTTCTTATTTTTTTTAATGAAATAGGGTTCACTACTAACGGTTCACCTGATGATAAGTGATAACCGCCGCTCATGTACACATCTGCAACATCAGGAATTTTGAGTAATGTCTCAGCAGTTTATCTTGTTCAAATAAATAATTTCAAATTTAATAACAAGGACTGCTATAAGTTTTATTATGCTCACTAAGCGTTGTTGTAAATGTTTCAAATGCCCTTGAAGTTTCATTTCATTAATTAGTTCTACAAATTTTTAACATTACCCAACCAGAGTTGGGTAGACCTAGGTGAGCATGGGTAAACCCCGAATCAAAATTTATTTTACTTATTATTCGAACTTTACCCAAGAAGCTTGGGTAATACTAAGTCAACCCGGGTAAACTTAGGTTTACTTGGTTTAGGTTGAATCTGCTATTCAATTGAATGACTAGCGCGTTTATTGAATGACGACTTTTAATTGAATGCCTAAAGGACAACTCGTCAAGTAATTGAATGAAACGTTCAACGTCTTGACTGAACGTCATTTTAGCATAGTCATTGAATGGGTAAAAGCCGACTATTTAATGTTTAGTTTTTAATTTTTCTTTAAAAGTATCCGGAGGCGGCATATTAATAGGTAAATCCATGCTGTCACACTATTTTATTACGTATAAGTCAGTTTAAAGTAAATCTAATCAAAAAAATATCAACACTCAGGTGATCATGTTCGACGCCATATTTGTTTTAGTGACTACTAACGCCGCGCGGGAAAAAAATGAACTAAATTACAATCACTTGACTGCTTTTGATGTAAGGGAGCGACCTATCACCTTATCGTTCCAAGCCATCCTCACCTGCCCGTGGTGCATCCTGCCGAACAACAAACGAGGCTCTGGCAAACCGACTGGTGGCGGTTAAACCATCACGATAGAAGGCGTAGCTAAAAACCACAGGCCGATGACGGGCAGCAGCGTCACCGGAGCAAGAAGCTACGCCCTGCGATCGCCAACCCGCCTGCCCAGCGTGGCGATTATGGGTATGTCCTCCAGAAGTTTGCTTTAGGGCGAACAACTGGAGAGGCCTATGTCCAGCAGTGGACTGCAATAGGCTGATGATGATGATGATGATGATGATGACTGCTTTTACGTCCGCTCTTTTCAAAGGGCTATTTTTCAATCCGCTACCTAGTTGGACGTTAAGTGACGCGTGTTTAGTCAACGTTCGGTCTAGTCATTCAATTAAATGTCGTCATTCAATGAACGCGCTAGCGATTCAATTGAATAGGAGATTCAACCAGATGACTGCGACATATATACTTGGTAAGATACAAATCGTTGTAAATTATCAAACCATGTGCAACAAACTGTTGCTATATACATAATTTTCTCATCGAAGGCTATCTATAATACTACTAGTGACCTTGTAACATAAAAGAGTATACATCGTTAGTTAGAGATAAGATAAGTAGTTACAAAAAAGTTCATGATAACATTTTGGTGGTGTATCTAATTGTAGCAGGCTTTGTTAGATATCTGTAATAGCACAGCAAACAAACGCATACCTAAACGTCTAGAATCTTGTAACAATTTGCTTTCATATCTCTCTATTACACGTACGAGTATAAGATGAACAGGTAAATTCATATTGAAAGAACCAAAGATTTTAATGAGGACAATTCGAGTAGTAATTTTTAAACCAAAGAAATATTTAACAGTTTGGATTCAAACCAGTAAAGTCAATTATTAGGTATATATGTATAATTACAGAATATAGATTATTTTTTTGTAAATTCTACGTTCAGGAATATCATTACATCTCATAAATCATAATTTACACCTTTTCCGCGAACTTTTCGAGTTTGATAATAATTTACATTTTCTACCCTATACTTACAATTTGCCACCGAATTTATCATAATGTTAAAATCATTGAAAAACTTGATTTATCTCATAGTATCAGTTGTACTTGATTTATCTCATAGTACCCTGCCTTCTGAGCCAAGGGTCGTGGGTTCGATTCCCACCCGGGACAAACATTCGTGTGATGAACACTTGTGTTTGTTCCGTGTCTGGGTGTTAATATTTGTATTTAAGTATTTATTTGTGGTACCTTCGTTGTTCTGATACCCATAACACAAGTGCTTAAGCTACTTACTTTGGGATCGGAGCAATGTATGTGATGTTGTCTGATATTTATTTATTTATTTATATTTATTTATCAGTCCACCATTAAAGCATCCCAGACAAATCAAATATAAGTTAATCAGTTGATCTGCTTATCTCCGCTGGATGTCCGCGAATTAAGCGGTGAGTGCGCAGAATGCGAGACATCGTGTAATCTGAGATTGACGTAGCCGTGGAGCCGATTACTCTTGGCTTAGGGTTGGTAAGCCTAGGCTTAGAGGACACGGTATGCTCTGCCGTGTCCTCTAAGCCATGGTATTGCTCTGGTAGTGTGGTAGGTGCAGTCACAGTGTTGCATGACGTCCGCCCAGAGAGCACTCTACTGCTCCCCGGAGACGGGGGTAGCGGCTGCCCGGGCAGGCAGGGACTCGGCCGTATACTGCTGATCTACCCGAATCCCTACAAGTTGCTGCCCATTGGTGACATAGATAGGCTTAGTGGATATGTCGGCCCTGATGGGAGCATCAGGGCCATCTTTAAACTATTTGAGGCCCTGGGCACATTAGGATCATGAGGCCCCTATGACCTAAATATCGGTTATCATTTGGTAATCTGGCAGGAACTAGGGGGCCCCATTCGATCGCGAGGCCCTGGGCACGTGCCCATAGTGCCCAGTGGGGAAGAGGGGCCGGCCTCCCATTGTGGGAAGTGTGATTCCCATATACCACGTCTGGATTCGGTGTGTAAGTTACTAATGACTAAATCACCAGAGTGACTTTGGTCGCGTTTCGGGATAAATTTGAGTATAGCTAAGGCTATTTTACAGGGCAGCATGGCGATGGCAACTGACAATTTGGTTACTTATCCGTTGCGGCAGCGACTTAGCTTCTCTTTCGCTTCCTTTCATGCTTCGGGAGAACACTATGCTGTTATACTGTAAAAAAAGCTTTGCGGTTGAATATCAAAATCCACAGGAAAACCAAAATATTGATTTTTATAGAAGCCTTATAAGTAAGTAACTTGAGGACTGTAATAGCGTAGTTTTGACTGGAATAAATCCGGAAGAACCCAAATTTGAAACCGAACACTCTTTATAAATGTTAAATATAAATATACCTACCTCAAACTGATGTATGATTGTTGTAGGTGGAAGCAAGTGTCTCTTGCGGCCAAAAAATCTGAGTTCGAGTTCCGGGTTTGGCCTAAAAATTGTTACTCGGTTTTTCTTTTGGAATTTGCACCATACAACGGTGCGTTTTCTATGACAGAGAGGCTAAACGGGCCTGAAGGTCGCCTGATGGTAGGTGATCACTTCAGCCCATAGACAACGTAACACCAGGAGAGTCACAGGTGCGTTGCCAACCCTTTAAAATAATTCCACTAATATTAACTCAAAATAATTACATTATTATTTAGTCTGTATTTTAGATCATAAAAATGTATGTAACACGGTTTTTCCTTTTTTCATTCAAATAAATAAATAAAAATAGCAAAGATACAAGGCATCAAAAGTTAGGAGTCCTTGTAAAAATGTCTTACCGAGTGACGCGTAATTTCATCGGGCTATAACTTTGTAATTTTTAGTCTAATTCACAAATGAAGAAATACGTGTCTTTTATTTTTGAATAAGCTAAAAGACGGACTAATTACATCAAACAATAGTGAGAATAGGCATTCTCACCGTATCCCTTTATCCCTTATTTATAGTATAGATTTCTATTCGCCCGGTGTCAGCCCTGCCAGCGCGCGTGCGCGGCTGCGCGGGCGCACTTTCTTAGGTTTAGATTCTTTCTCACTTATTCACCAATTTTCTCACGGAGGAGTTTAGCGTTCAGCCGCAAGAGAAAGGTCCATCATATCTGTTTTGTTTTACGATTTCTGGTGATGTAATTAATTATGCAATCCGTTATGGCCGGTGTGTTAGTTTACAAAACGTATAGTGTGAAAACTGAGGCGAATGTGCTTATTGATCTCGGATTTATGCACTACTTAAATTAATTACACACGAATGATAATTTGATGAGCATTATAAATGCAATAAAATCACAATGAGATGAGGCATGACTTGGGGGATGTAAAGGAGCGACCTATCACCTTTTCGCTCCAAGCCATCCTCACCTGCCCGTGGTGCATCCTGCCGAACAACAAACGAAGCTCTGGCAAACCGGCTGGTGGCGGTATAACCATCACGATAGAAGGCGTAGTTAAATAACACAGGTCGATGACTGGCAGCATACGCTTGATTGAATTTGATGGCTTAATACTTGTGATTTTATAAAAACCTATTTATTCAGAAATAAAATGGCGAACGTCGGACGTAGGTATACGTATAACATGTTCACCATTTCGATACACGCTTTGACAGGATGCATTAATCAATCGCTAAAACCCTGTCAGTATCCGTTATCGAATTAGGTTTAAAAAAAAAATCTATAAAACCGAGCGCGTAATTGCAATAGGTACCTATATTTACAGTTATAGCTACTTGTATACATACTATGATAGTCGTAATCATCATTGGCTAATTTAATCCTATTAATAATACGGGTGAATTATTCCACAGAGTTTCTAACTCAAGGTGAATAGTTTTATATCTTATCCTGTATGACTCTACCTAGGAATTTCCCTTCAATTTCCTTCACCACACACAACATTCTTAAATCAGTAAAATGAGGCAAATAGATAAGTTTTTAAATTAAAGTTGTTGAGGAAAATCTTGTGACGTCATTTATGAACACGTCCAATGTTAATTGAATATTATTTTTATGTCTATTTTAATTAATCTTAAAAGATACTCATATTATGTTAATTACAGTTATAAAAATCTCATATCTCTATTGTTCTGTAGTTGTATTGTTTTTCAAAATCATGGCTTTAAATCATCGTTATTTCCAATGAGTCACGGATGATTCTTTTCAATTTACGCAAATGGAGACACCAAAATTACTAGAAATTATACAATGAATATGTAGTAAGATGACGCAGGCTTAGTAAATTTTATTTTTAAACATTGCCAGACTGTCCACTGTCACAGATATATTGAAGAATATTCTAACATTGTCAGAGTAGTCATGGTTTGTGGATTTTACTCCAAATATACATCATCGTTATTCTTCTTGTTTTAGAGTCAATGGTTCCTACTTCATCTCAAATGGAACCAGCCCAATACCTGGTGACTTGGATGACGCTATGGGTCGTTCTGCAAAGGTCACCCATCATTGGGCACAGCCGGCAGGTGCGCAAATGTGCAATGATGCACCATAGTCGCTTCCAGCATGCAAATTCCCGTTTAGTTCCGACATTTTCGAGAGTTCAGGTTCTCAGTTGGTGGTAGAGTTTCCCAGCCGGACTAGAGACTAGAGACCATCGTACATAAAGTGAAATTTTCCGGAATTGTGTGTGATGAAGTGACTGATTTGGTTACAATTCCGTTGTCGCGGCGACTTGGACATCTCTTTCGCTTACCATCGGACGAGTGGAAGTTTATTATACTGGGCTATTATAAATTAAAAACCACCGTTGGTAATCGTAATATACCTACCTAAGTACCTATATATATAATTTCCATAAACCTATACTCGATTTGACGTTTGACGTCTCCCATATCATATTCCGTTCGTCAAAACATCCATTTGTTGTACTTTGATCGGTCGGCAATGACGTAAGTCAAGTTTGGAGCGACTTAAGCTGTTCACCCAAGGTCGTGGATCCGTGGAAACATGTAAACTAGCAAAAACTCAAACAAGACGATGTCACTCAAAGTAACGTTGTAATTTGTTAGTTGCCGTGTATTCATTTGTCTATTTTCAATTGAATAACTGTTTTTATCAGCCTAACTACAGATGGCCGCCGTCTAAGGGCAGGCCGAAGAAGAGATAATTTTTTTTTTAGTCAAGAGGCGACAGTCCATGGATACCAGCAACTCAAATCAATTTCTGGGGTCGCTGCCGGCCTTTTAAATAGGAGTACGCTCGTTTCTTGAAGGTGCCCAATTCGTAGCTGTTCGGATGGTGAGATGACTTGGACCATTTTTCTCTGGTCTGGCAAAGGGGGACGGCTTGGCCCAGCAGTGAACTGCTATAGGCTGATAATGTTGATGACTTTGCATAGAAAATATAAATTGGTCCTGTCCCGATTGGGGTGGAAGGTGAACTCGGAATATGTTGTTTTTTAATTACTAGATGATTTTTTTACATACATTACGACTTATAAAGTGCATACTAAATCAAAGTCACAAGCATTCGACATGAGGCAGTGAAGGTGTTTTTCGAATCAGCGTCTTTTGCGACTACATTATTCGAGTCCATAAGCCTTCGAACCAATGAGGCAGTCAAAAAAAAATCAAAACAGTGAGCTTCGCAACAACGGCGTTCGAAGCTACGTAGGGGACCCCTATTTTTTTAATGGCTTATTGGTTTGGTGACTCTTATTATTATTGTTGTTTATCTATACCAAAGGAGAATTAATACCGCTTAGGAATACCGTACGTATGTTACCGATAGCCTGAGAAGCAAGAAACTTCTGCAGTTGCTCTCTGTGAAAGATTAATACCTAATATCAGGTTTATTCGATTATTCCGCATCGGGCAGTACCTATTGTTATAGAAATAGATATATTCTACGGAATAAAATCTATGGATGATAATATAAAGCTAGGAAAACTAGAATATGGATTCCTTGCTACTTCATCGTGAATCTATTCGCAGAAATAAACTATTTTTAATAATAGCTAATGTGGTGTTCGCATTCAAGTTAAGTTTAAATTCTATAACCCAAGTGGCTTTTTAAAAAAACAATTCTATTTTATCTGTTGACCAAGCCTAGTATTAATTAATTTTATATAAATTATCTAATGTTAAAAGGTACATTGTATTGACACAATCTTGTATCTCTATTAGTATTTCAATGTTTGCAATACCTTATTAGATAAAACTAAATGGTACTAAAGCCACCATGAAAACTCTGAAAACAAGCGTCATACTCGTATCACCTGTTCAAACACACGGAAACTCATACCACTTATCAAAATGCACAATTCAACACAGCACTAATTAAAAAGTTTCTATCACCACTACAACACACGATGCCTTTCCTTTGAAAATTAAAAAAAAGTCACATCTCAAATTGGCGGGATTTTTCGAAACGTCACTTTTGACAGTTATTTCTTTTTTATGGAAGAATATATTTTTTTAAAGTGTTTTGACGGCCGATGATACCGTTAAGTTTTTAATTGATCGGTTAGTTTTCGCGATGACGCGAAAAATTCGGAGCGGACGAACGGATGCGATGCGCGCGTCAGCCCGTCGCGAGTCGGGCTGGTAATGCGTGCGCGCGGTTACTCTAGTGGAAACTGAGACGGTGACACAATACGGGGTTTGTTCACCTGACACTGGTTTGTTAGGTCATTACTCAGGGCCGGGGTGGTAAGGTGCTTACTCCTTACCGAGGAACTCCTTTCGCGAATCGAAATAAAACACTACGCTTAAATTTTGTGATTATTGGAGTTCAATCAGGTGTTAAATACACTTCGGAAATATCTAACGACCAATATCTCACTTGTTAACAAATTCAAGTAATAGAAATACTTATAAAAAAATTGTGTATTGACGTCTCTTCTAACTTCATAACAATACCTTGTGAATAATGTAACAATAGCACCTTCAAAATATTTTCTCATTCTTTTCCGACAAATTTTGCTATTTAATTAGCATTTACATAAAACAAACGTCTCCAAAACGTTGACATTAACTAAATCATTCATAATAGTTAAATTAAACTACGTTCTACAGTAAACGTTAACAAAGGAAGTCAGTTTTTATATAAATTCATTGTATTTCAAGCGTAAAAATCAGCCATTAGTGTTATTTTACAAAGACTACGATGAATGAAAAAATTATGCAAATTGCATTATTTGAGATAGCGTGCTGTAAGTTATTTCTTAAGTCGTCCTCTACGTGATGATGATTACACAGCTATTGTTTTGAAATTACAGTAAAATTAATTATGAAATTGAATAAGACTTTAAATAAAAATTACTTTATTTAAAGTCTTATTCAATTTCATTTCATGACTGGCTCAATGGCTCATTTGGTAGTGACCTCTGCCCTCTAAGCCAAGGGTCGTGGGTTCGATTCCCGCACAGTACAAACATTTGTGTTCATGAACATGTCTGTTTGTGTTGGTCTTGGTGTTTTCTATGTATAATATGTATTTATTTACAAAAAAAAATGTATCTAAGTAAGTTTATCAGTTGTCTAGTACCCATAGTACAAGCTTCGGCTTAGTTTGGGGCTAGGTGGCGATGTGTAGCCCAGCGTGGCATGTCTTGGGTTATTTATTTTATTTATTTATATTTCAATTCTCAATTGTCCATCCCTCATTGATGTGGAGGATTTGCGTAAAGATGACTGCCAAGATTTGGATGCGAGAAGCCCAAGATCGATCAAAGTAGCGAGCGATTTTAGAGACCTTTGTCCAGCTCTGGATTGCGATAGACTGGTGATGATGATAGATTTAAAGACTCAAAATTGTCAACGAAAGTCAACGAGTTTGTGGTTCAATCATTATCTATACTTATAATAAATCTGTAGAAAGGTCAATTCTGTACATGAAATATTTTATCAAAATAACTATCAGGGGGTGATAAGTGATCGATACTGATGCCAAAAATGCAATCAGTAAAATTTTTGTCTGTCTGTCTGTTTGTCCGTCTGTCTGCAGGTTATAGTATATGCGATTTTCACCAATGTATTGCTAGAGGTCTAACTTAAAATTTAGGTACCATTTTATGGATGTCCGTTATTTTTGACGCTATACACGCGTGGGACGCCGCCGGCACAGCTAGTTTTTAATAATTTTTCAGTTAGCTAGAGTAAAGTATTCTACTTTGTGCTGATGTTAATACGTAGTTAACACTAATCTCCGACTAATCCGTTTGGGCTTCGCTTCGGTCGATGCGGCTAGCTTTCATTGCAGATATTTCTTGTCTTGATTCGACATCAAAAATGTTGAACAAAAAATGAAGGTGCTAGGAGTATGTATCCTTTCTATTATTATAGTAGTGAAAAACGGGATTACTATTTTAATGAAAACTGTTCTCTGCCAGTAGGTACTCCAACGTCACCAATCGAGAAAATTAAAAAATATATATTACGTTAGTAAAAAAGGGATGGGATGTAAGGGAGCGGCCTATCATCTTTTCCCTCCAAGCCAACCTCACCTGCCCGTGGTACATCCTGCCGAATAACAAACGAGGCGCTGGCAACCGACTGGTGGCGGTATAACTATCACAAATGAAGGCGTAGCTAAATATCACAAGCCGATGACGGGCAGCAGCGTCACCGGTGCTAGAAGATACGCCCTGCGATCGCCAACCCGCCTGCCCAGCGTGGCGATTATAGGTAACTATATCCTCCAGATGTTTGCCCAAATTAGTGAACAACTGGAGAGGCCTATGTTAAGCAGTGGACTGCAATAGGCTGATGATGTTAGTAAAAAAAGATACCTAGGTGGAGATTTTGATGCAAAAGTCTTTTATACTATGAGTAGATTTTTACATTATTACTATTTTTGTATATACGCACAGAGGCTAGAAACATTGAGAAACATAAACATTATTAATGAAGTAGTACTAAAGAGAAAGTTCATCATTCATAATGCCAAATTGTGCAATCTATGCGATAGAAATGTCTTTTGTACCTACGTATTTGTTAATACTAATAATGAGCCATAATTATAGCTTTCATCATCACCAGCCTATTGCAGTCCACTGCTGGACATAGGCCTCTCCAGTTGCTCGCCACTCAGGGCAAACATCTGGAGGATATGCCCATAATCGCCACGCTGGGCAGGCGGGTTGGCGATCGCAGGACGTAACTTCTCGCTCCGATGAAGCTGCTGCCCGTGATCGGCTTGTGATATTTAGCTACGAATTATTATTATAATAATTATAGCTTTATGGACGAATAAAATATTGCTAACAATTGTATTTGTAGGCTTTCTGAATTTGTAGGCTACATGTTATTTTATTCATATTATTTTTATCTCACACTGATTTAATTTACCGATCAACAGGTTAACGTCTAAGTAAGCATCAAGATGGGTAAATCAGTTCTATTCTTAATAAATTCAGCGCCGTGTGTAATCTTATTTTCATACGAACAATAATTGATTTTCTTTTGTTTCTAGTAGTTGATTTTCTTTTGTTCTGGGAGTTACAGAGAGAAAGAGAGGTAGGGCATAGCGAATCTTCGCTCGAATTGAGCTGCCCGTCCGGGGAAGGACCTCCACCCTATAAAATATCGCAGCCAAATGACCTTCGGGTCGTGTTTCTGCTGGTGAGTAGGGTGTCCGGAGCTCGTGGGGGGTTAGGGTTGGACCAGCATGGCAGTGGCAACTGACAGGTAACTGACCAGTTACTTGCCAGTTGTCACAGCGACTTGGGCCTCTCTTTCGCTTTCCATCAGGCGTAGGGAAGCCATTATGTCGAGCCACTATAAAAAAAAGAATTAATTATTTGATTATTAAGCGCATGTAACAGGACTTATGTTTCAATGCAAATACATATCTTCTCTAGTATTGGCTCCAGGTACCTGTATATCCTTCTGAATAACCACTTCTTTGATTGAGTTTAACATTGTACCATCTTTAACATAAGTTAGATCCGGCCTAATTACAATCACGATTTAAAAACACTTAATAACACAAACAACAAAATCTAAATACAGTTATGATTATCTGAATCTTATCAACAGAGAAAATATTCTACAGATAACGTACGTAATTCTCCTTTAACAGAAGGCTTGGTATCATAATTTCTTATCTCAACTAAGTATCAATCTGTGTGTTCTTTATCTTTAATAGATAACTATATTCTTAATTACACGAAAACAAGCTGGGAAAAATCTTTATAAGTTGTAATATCTAATTACATACACTTTAGCCGGTCTTATCGACAATTTTCCAAACTTTAACAGCCATAATTTTGTTTTTTAACAATGGAAAAAAGCATAAGTAGAGGCTTTCCCTCGCCTGAAGAATAGCGGTAGAAACGCCGATGTCAAAAAGAAGGAAATGACCGCGTTTCGTTAGAACCGTCTCTACCCTTTAAATAGTACCTACTGTTATGTGACATTTAGCATCATTATCATCTTTCGTTTAAACGACCTCGGCAGCATAAAACGCGGATGATACGAAGAATCCACGATCGATTCCTGTTTATACTAACTTTTCAAAATTTTCTCTGGGTGTCCTGGGCTGGAACCTTGACGAACAGAGTCATCATTTGGTACTGATAGTACAAGGGAAAATCTTAGTTTGAGACCCGGTTGGACTGAATATAAAAAAAAAAATAAACAGACCACGAAAATACTGAAATAGGCCCTGTTGTACCGAACATCTACTAAAGTTAATGTTAACTCCTACTCACATAATTTATATATCCTAATCGGCTTCAAAACTCTACCTTATTGCTATACGCGCGTGTTTACATAATTAGAAAAAAAACCTACACATATTTAACCTCTAATTAACCACGCCTCACTAATTGGCACAAGCCAACGTCATTCGTTAAGACAGGACAACTTTTTAAGTCGGGATTGTGCAAACGCCGACGCCCGGTTTCGCTTCCACATTCGTCAAGTATCGGTAACAGGTCTCGATTTTCGCGTAGGTACATGTAATACGTAAAAATTCACTCATTACACAACATGTCTTGGACTCGGCAGCCTCAAAAAGTCACGTAAATACACCGTCCGCATCTCACACCGTGTCGTAACAGCGCGGGTGAAAAGTCACGAACTTGGCAGTGATTAAGAATTTGTGTATGTTATTGAATATTACAAAATAATGGAAAATACACTTAAATACTACAATACATTTGAAGCACGTGTCTACTTGCGAAAAATAGATAGAATTTCCCTGAATTAATAACCTGAGATACGCCACGCTGGCTCACACAGCGCCATCTAGTTCCAAACTAAGCTGAAGATTGTACTATGGGTAATAGACCACTGATAAAATTACTATTAAGTAAAAATATTTTTAAGCTTAAATGTAATAGGGGTAGAGCATAGCAAATCTTCGCTCGAATTGAGCTGCCCGTCTGGGGAAGGACGGGCACCCTATAGAATACACCCTATAGAGTGGGGGGTTAGGGTTGGGCCGACATGGCGGTGGTAGCTGTCAAGGAACTGACCAGTTACTTGCCCGTTGTTACAACGACTTGGGCTTCCCTTTCGCTTTCCATCAGGCGTAGGGAAGCCGTTATGTCGAGCTACTATTAAAAAAAAACATAAATACACTAAAATGATTGGTCCTTGGCAAACCGTCTTTCATGGACTGACTTAACACAACTTACATGTGCAGGTTACTTATGCAGATCCCGTTATACATATGTACTGGACTGACCCGGTAAATTAAGAAGCATAAAATATCACATCATAATGATAAACATACATCGCTTATTGCTATTATTTGAACTACCACTTCACGTCTCAACAAACGGTACCAAAATGATTACTTATACGCATGAAAAACCTCTTAGATAGTACTATTTTCCGGATAAATGTATCCGTAACAAGTAAGTAGGTCTTTTACCACACTTAGCGGAGAAAGACGTAACACCGCTCGACCGTGATAGATGTTCTCAGTCCAATGACTGGCGGTGACGTGTAGAATGAAAAATGCATTAAATACACGTAGTGTACAACAAGTATGTAAAAAAATGTACTTGAGTAAGTTTGTCAGTTGTCTAGTACCCATAGTACAAGCTTCGGCTTAGTTTGGGCCTAGATGACGTTGTGTTGCTTCAAATATTCGTAGTGCACAACAAGTATGTAAAAAAAAAGTAAGTTTGTCAGTTGTCTAGTAACCATAGTACAAGCTTCGGCTTAGTTTGGGGCTAGATGGCGTTGTGTGGCCCAGTGTGGCATGTCTTGAGTTACTTATTTAGTACTTTACCTTAAGCCAAAGAATATTATTGTGGTATCTGCTGTTGGCGTTATAACTTTAAAAACACATGCCTCTGTCTCAATCGTATGTCTTTGTATGTAGTTTTAAGTAGACTGTTTCGTGTGCAATAAAGAATATCTATCTAAGTATAGGACAAGAGTCACTTGTTAATATTAAAGGTATCGGTGTGATATAGGATATAATTGGGTGAGTGGACTTGTCTACGCGTCCAGTACCAAGCAAGGCGACCTTACAGCTTGTCAAGGGCTTCGGTTACATTATGACAGATTATGCACCATTAATTACAACCAATAAGGAATGTCCTGAAGGTATTTTACATGGTAACTGATGTCAACATCCTTAATATTGCAAATTTCTGACCTAGTCAAACTAGTTTCGAAAACGTACTAAAGAATAAAATAGAAAACGTTTATTATTATTATTGGACATCACAACGTACACAGTAGACAGAAATTATACTAAAACATAAACAAAGATAAACACATAATAGGTACATGATAATTAGACCGGACAAGACCGCTGCGCGTCCAAAACAAAAGGGCCTCACTCAGCATTAGGCCGTGGTTCCCGTAGAAGCCACGTAAAGTAATTAGAATGTTGGCACGAGAGGAATAGAAGCTTCATTAGCAAAGTCATTTCAGCTACTTATATTTTACAAAAATACAAGCACTTACATCAGAAAATAATTTACCACGTCGAAAGAATGGGAGAGGACCGTGCGGTGTAGCAGGCGTACGTGTGACGACCATTATGTCCGACGTCCTGTTGGTTGACCTAGGATATGTCCGACATCCTAGATACCGCTGGAGTGACGAGGTCGAGCAGGAACTGCGCGAGCTCGACGTGACGGACTGGCAGGAGATGGCGCACGACAGATCGAGGTGACGACGTGTAATATCAGAAGCCAAGATTCACTGTGCCATTTCTGGTCACTGTGCCACCATAGTAAGTACATCAGAAGATACTACAGACATCATGTAGTAATTTTCAGAGTAGTTATTTATATGAGAGATTTAACTGTGTTTTATGACCACTTATGATAAGTAGATGCTTATCATCGAACGAAGTGAATCAACTATAGGTACACTACGAGTATAATATATTCTAGTAAGACGATTTTGACCTTGAGACAGTCTTACAGTTTCATGTCTAAACTACTTACAGGGAATTTCACGTGTCTGTAATAGCAGTTTCATTATACGAAGGTCATGAAACTAGTGAAGTATCATCGTCTAATAACTTTAGTTGCTGTGAAACATACTTTTTTATATTTCTACTTTAGACTTTAACATGAACATTGGTTCCATTACATACGAGTATTAGACGTTTAACATTGTCATAGGATACACATCATCGGTCTGTAAACGTCCACTGCCTGATTTTCCTGATATTCTCTTAGTCTTCTTCTAGGACATCCATAGGATGAGATGAGATAGTCCCATTTTAAACCCGAAAACCACACGGACAAACTATTTGACAGGCTCGGTGGCTCATTTGGTAGTGACCTCTGCCCTCTGAGCCAAGGGTCGTGGGTTCGATTCCCGCACGGTACAAACATTTGTGTTCATGAACATGTCTGTTTGTATTGGTCTGGGTGTTTTCTATGTATAATATGTATTTATTTACAAAAAAAAAGTATCTAAGTAAGTTTATCAGTTGTCTAGTACCCATAGTACAAGCTTCGGCTTAGTTTGGGGCTAGGTGGCGCTGTGTGGCCCAGCGTGGCATGTCTTGGGATATTTATTTATTTATTTATTTATTTATTCTGACCGAATAACTGATGATCTGCAATTATGCAAAGTATTGATCGCAATTCGATTGAAGGGAAGTAAGGGAGCGACCTATCATCTTTTCGCTCCAAGCCACCTTCACCTGCTCGTGGTGCATCCTGCCGAATAACTAACGAGGCGCTGGCAACCGACGGTGGCGGTATAACCATTAGAATAGAAGGCGTAGCTAAATACCTACTACACGTTGATTACGGGCAGCAGCGTCACCGGAGCGGAAAGCTACACCCTGCGATCGTCAACTAGCCTACCCAGCGACGATTATGGGTATATCTTCCAGATTTTTGTCCTAAGTGACGAACAACTGGAGAGGCCTATGTCCAGCAGGGGACTGCAATAGGATGATGATGGTTGATCAAAATTAACGCGTTCGAAATACGAGTAAAGTACGCATCGGATATATCTGAAGCACGTGGTTTACATAATCGAGAAGATTTCTATCCGCATGCGAGATCCGATAGCAATATCGATTACGATGTGTCCAATCGATTAGTTTCGTCCCGTCGCGATATGCAAACGTGCACGTGGCTTTGTATATTGTTACGTTCGCTTTCCAATAACAGATTGAATTGGAGTGGAAATTATAGTTTATGAAAGTGCAAAGTGACATTTGAAGACTGTTGAACGATGAAAAGTATTCGGACTGGCTATAATTCGCACGCTTAGGTGTTTTTAATTCTTAAAAGTGTACAATTGTGTGTAATTTAATCGGTTATTCAGATTTAAGATTATTAAACAGTTAACTTATATTATTAGGCATGATATTTCCACAAATACACATGTTTATTTATTTCTGTAAAAGTAATACATATATAGGTAGATATTGGTAATTGGTACAATTTAATTGGTCTGAATTTGTTCCTGGAAAACCACCACTAAAAATTAATGGTCTAAGATCCCATTTTAAAATAATAAAGTCAAATGGGTTGCCGATCAAATTTTGGTCCAGGGTATGTTTTGCTGGGTGGTGGAAGAACGTGATGGAGAAATGTGGTGCGAATTACAGGAGTCCAACGTTCAGCAGTGGAAGGACCAGGGCTGTTGATTAATTAATTGATTGAATAAGATGGTACCCGGAAAAATTTGTAAAGTAATCACGTAATTTTGAAT
Organism: Conogethes punctiferalis; assembly: GCA_031163375.1. Classification (NCBI taxonomy): domain Eukaryota; kingdom Metazoa; phylum Arthropoda; class Insecta; order Lepidoptera; family Crambidae; genus Conogethes; species Conogethes punctiferalis. Next base: position 19,527,026 of record CM062079.1, read on the forward strand.
GTAATAAGAAATCTCTTATTACATTCAAAATTACGTACGTTTTTACTGAAACAAGAATAGGTATCAATTACTGTTAAAGGTAAAAAAATACCCTGGCGTAAGTTGCGTCGTAAAGCAATTGAGTAGTTTGCGTAATTATCCCCGGCAGAAAACAACTTAAGCATACATACTTAGCGTGTTATTATTGCTATTTATTACTATGATAGCCGCAATACGGCGGGTCACGGTCAGAGCCAGGGTGAGCAGAGAGCAATTATGTACTTTACGTAAAAATTGGTTCTTTAATAGTTTTTACATTTTTTTATGCTAGGGTGGCAAACAAGCTTACGGCCCGCCTGATGTTAAGCGGTTACCGCAGCCTATTGACACCTGCGACACCAGGGGTATCACACGTGACGTGCGTTGCCTTCCCTTTAAAAACCTCTTCACAACCTTTTTGAAGGACCCCATACTGTAGTATCGGGGGAGAGCCTCGGCGGGGAGTTCATTCAACAGCCTGAGTGAGTTATATGTTGGTCATTACGACTGTGTAAACCTATCCTCTTTTTTCATCAATTAATTTTATTTATTTAATCTTTATTGCACGTAACAATTTGTACAAAAGGCGGACTTAATGCCGCGTAGGCATTCTCTACCAGTCAACCATTGGGCTAAGCAGAAACAGTAAGAAGGTAGTGTGCTACAAAGTAATAGGTACATAATTATGAGACTTGTAGGAAGACCCAAAACAAAAAAAAAGAACTAATCTATACTTATAATAAATCTGTAGAGAAGTCAATTCTGTACATTGTATATATTTTCAAATTAACTATCAGGGGATGATTAGTGATCGATACTGATGCCAAAAATGCAATCAGTAAAATTTTTGTCTGTCTGTCTGTCTGTCTGTCTGTCTGTATGTTCGTTATAGAAACAAAAACTACTCAACGGATTTTAACGAAACTTGGTACAATTATTCTTCATACTCCTGGGCAGGTTATAGGGTACTTTTCATCACGCTACTATCAATAGGAGCAGAGCAGTGAAGGGAAATGTTAGGAAAACGGGAGAATTTTTTGGAACGCGCATCACTCATAAACTACTACATGAAATTTAATACTGTTTTCACCAATGTATTGCTAGAGGTTTAACTTAAAACTTAGGCACTATGTATAGATAGGTATTTTATGGAAGTCCTTTATTTTTCAAACCCGATATCCACGCGTGCGACGCCGCTGGCACAGCTAGTAAAGAATAAAAATGTTATAATGTTGATTCATAGGTTACGTAATTACACGTACATAATAACTAATTAATGGGAACTGACCTCCTTCTGAATCTGGAAACCATACCATAGTCTATGGGCTTTCGGTTTCCGGATATTTAGTGTATGACCATCTCATCTCATCACGTGGTGTCATCGTAGAAGACGACTAAGGGAATATCAGGAAACGGGCAGCAGCAACGTTTACCTGGGTACAAATAACACCTACTGCGGTGGCCAACCCGCCTGCCAAGCGTAGTAACTAAGGGAAATAACCCAAGCTATTAAATAAATGTCATTTGATTGAGCCCTATATCCAACAGTGGACGTTTGGTGGGCCGATGATGATGATTAGTTAGTTTAAGCGTTTACCTGGGTACAAAGTAAACTTACAGCGATTAAGGCAAATCTGGGTTTATTATATGGCAGGAGGTGCCACTTAGGTGCATGACACAATAGACTAGGTAAATGTATTTTATAAATTACATTTATTGTAGTATTACTAACCCTTAGATTTTTAAGCATTGTTACTAACCCATGGATCTAAGTTATCCGAAATAAAGATTTCATTTGATTTGATTTCATTATTGGAAGAAGCCTACGAGTATGTCTGACATCGATACTATCTAGATAGAGATCATATAAAGGTTCCTGTAGCTTAAGACAAGGCGAACAGAGTGTCTCAGAAGAGTTACCAAGATTTCGCACTCAGCGTTGTTTTAAAAAAAGATCAATTAACTTTTTAATTACTGATCGTATCAGACGAACAGAGAAATATTTGTGTTCACCTTCTCAAAAGTTCTGTACTGCAATGTAACTCGGATTTCACCTCTGTATTCATATGAGCACGTTATCTTTCCATACACGTTCCAACTCGTCATAGCCCAATTATTTTATGGTTATTTCGAAGATGAATGCAACGGTTCTGTCAGCTATTACTATTAATTACAAAACTATGAATTAATTTATAAAGCTTGCAAACAACTATTGCTATAACAATTATGTTTTATGAAGTAAACGATTTTATAAAGCCGATTCATTCAACAGCGATTTGGATCTTTATTGCGTAACGTTGATTGGCTTAAACAATGGAAAAAACAGTGTTCTATAGATATATCTTTTGTGATATAATACTTGTAATATGAATTCGTGGTAAAGTGATCAAATTTGATGGTATCTCGCTAAGCAATTTTGTACAATTTCGTTAATAAAATATGTTATTCTTAGATTTTAGATGCTTTCGTTCTTTTATGTTTATAGCAATTAAAAACTGAGCATTAAATATGTTTGCTAAATTGAATTTTATACACCAACCAACTGGAATTTGAATTAGTTAAGCTACAAGTTTTATTATTTGTATTTAGACAGGAACAAACTTAGACTAAGCTAAAATTGGTCCTTCATACATTCTGCGAAACATCCGTGAAGAGACTTCTCTGTTTTAGAATCAGTATAAGTAAATATTCGAGAGATATCAAAAAAGTTAACTTTATAAACGCGCGCGCAAACTTAGGTGCATTCTCAGCTCCTTCCCTCACACAGTTCAATAGGATGATATAATTATTATAATTAAGTTAAGTGATAATTTAAAAGTAACATTTTTTCAAGTTTGCAATATAATTATACCACGTTTCAGAAAATTTGTTAAAAAGTATTGTCATTATTGCTCATCATTTTACCCGTTTGTGATTATTGACAGCTTATCTGTAATTATGAAAAGTAATATGTGTTTGCCTTTAAAATCTCCCTAAATTTAATGACACAGCGATCAGGCAAATAACAGCTATCGTAGTGGGGATAATGAGACGATAATGAGAGTCCTTTAGATACAAAAGTCCTCTCCCGGTGTGTGACCAGCAAACACTAATGCATCTTCATCGATTCCAAAACAAGCAAATTGCTAACAGATGCTGTACCTAAAACTATTAGATGGACAATTAAGTAATTAGGTATTATGTTTAATTAAGTTAAATATTTTTTTTGTAATTTTTATATTACATTAAACTTGTCCTTACAATAACGAATGCTTAAAACAAGCATCATCTAATTTGATGGAGTCGTTCGAAAGTTATGGGCGCACATACCTACATTTCGAAGATCCATTTTTATTTATTAAAGAAGATGGTATTACAATGTATTAAATTAATTAAAAGTATTATTTCTTTACTTAGGTAAGGCCCAAGAAACCGTTTGAGATCAAGAGGCCATCTCATCCATCAATCATAGTATTGGCAAGCTCTAACTTTAGATAGAGAACTGTCTTGAAAAGTTTGGGGGAAACCTGTGCCTAGCAGCTGGATTATGCTAGATTAATAAAGAAAGTGTAGTAAAAATAACGTTTTATTTTTTTAATCAAACAAGTAGTCAATTATAACGTATATGTACGTTTGTACGTATATCTACTATTTTTTTTGTGATGATTATGACTATTCCCATGAAAATATTTTTGTAAAGTTGTTTGGACCGTCAAATTACTTTGAAGAGCTATTAAAGCACGTAAGCATGATGTGCAAGATACCGGATACTGGTCTGAGTATGATCTCATGTACTTACGGGTATGACGTCAGAAACAAGTCGTTAGCCACGAACACGTGTAAAAAGTGGCCAAAAAAGGACCGGCTACGTCCAGAATGTAGGATTCCGTGGACACCTATGACAATATTATATGAGACCTATGAATTTTGTGAATTCGAATTTGGTGGATGGATATTAGTGTTTTTAACCGACTTGAAGAAAAGGTTGTCAATTAGTGTTGCGACTGGAGCTGACGTCAATGGGGTGTGGAATCAAAACTAGATACGGGAAACCAAAAAACACTTTAATCGCCCAGCCGCGATGGACTGTATAACTTCAACACAAACAAACAATAAACAATCAATATAAAACTATGTACAAAACTGTTAAAAAGGTAAAATCATATAAAAAAGGTCGTTCTGTCCGCAACAATTAGACTAATTTTACCCGGAAATTGTTCTTTTTTTGTTCGAAAAGAATCGGAAAATTAATGGAATTTTTTTAGACCAGGTGAGTACACACCTACCTAAAAAAATCCGATTCATTTTCGCCTTGAAAATATGACGATTATATCTATCGGGGTAAACGGACTCTGGCAAAGATTCCATAGCTTAGCCGTTTGCATTATGAATGTGCGTGGAAGCGTTTGGCTCAAATTGTCGGAACCCTTTGAGATTTTGGATGGTGGGTACTATCTGGCGCATTTATTTATTTAATCTTTAATGCACAGGAAACTACAAACGGACTCAATGCCATGAGGCATTTTCTACCCCGACCATTGGGCGATCATCAAACTGCACAACGCCTTAGCGCGTTTTAGCAATCTGCTCACTGATTATAATCAACCCAATTGGCTGTACTGCACGCAGAATCCACCCTCCCGGGCTTGATCCCAGTGGGAGAACCGCCTAACTAGGCCGTCATCATCATCATCATCATCAGCCTATTGCAGTCCACTGCTGGACATAGGCCTCTCCAATTGTTTGCCTTAGGGCAAACATCTGGAGGATATACCCAGATTCGCCACGCTGGGCAGGCGGGTTGGCGATCGCAGGATTCGCAGGGCGAAGCTTCTCGCTCCGGTGACGCTGCTGCTCGTCATCGGTCTGTGGTATTTAGCTACGCTTTCAATTGTGATAGTTATACCGCCAACAGTCGGTTGCCAGCGCCTCGTTTGTTATTCGACAGGATGCGCCACGGGCAGGTGAGGTTGGCTTGGAGCGGAAAGATGATAGGTCGCTCCCTTACATCCCATCATACCTTATAGGCCATCCGCCTCAAAGACAAGAGATTTCATTTAATCACCTTATTGTACTTAGATAAACAATAACCGATCTGCCGGCACAATGCTGTTGGCCACAAAAAGCGCTCTGTCTCCACAACCCGATCTCTTCAGAACAATGACAGTCTCATTTAGATCTCACAGCTGTGGCTCGTTTTCATTTTCCCATTATTGATCTGTGTTCTTATGATTGCTTTCTTAAATGTGCGGAGAGAAAGGAAAGCTGATTCGTATTTACTGAACTGGCAAGCTTCTGATGTGCTAATCGGTGGAGTATATGGGAATTCGAGCTTTTTACTACATTGTTACGTAGCTGGGCGAGATTATCGTGTGCCTAAGCACGGAACAAACCTATTATTTGTATTTAAGTATGGTACATAATATTGGGGGGATGAGTTAAAAATTGACTCGCGATAGAGCACAGTGGAAGTTTTTTATAGTAGCTCGACATAATGGCTTCCCTACGCCTGATGGAAAGCGAAAGAGTAGCCCAAGTCGCTGTGACAACAGGCAAGTAACTGGTCAGTTACCTGTCAGTTGCCACCGCCATGCCGGCCCAACCCTAACCCCCCACGAGCTCCGGAAACCCTACTCATCGGCAGAAACACGACCCGGAGGTCATTTGGGGGGACATTATAGGGGAGCGGTCCTTCCCCGGACGGGCAGCTCGATTAGAGCGAGCGAAGGTTCGCTACGCTCTACCTCTCTTCTTCTCTACGACACCTGGAAACCCTACGGATAGCTAAAAATGCATATAATATTGATCCCATCGTTGGTCCTTCGAGTGCTAACGTTAGCAGATCTCAATATTTCCGCGAGTCGAGATCTCGGTTCGCGGTTGCAAACTGGCTACGTTTTGTTTGTGTTTTTTCGCATTAACTCGGTCCCACGGTCGACGACGCAATAAAAAGAGCCGGCTTCACCCGGGGCCTAGCCAGAATTGGCCTCTTTTATGGTCCCCGGCCTATATCGTGGACAATGGGGGATAGGGCTGCGTGATATAGTGTATCGGTGACATAACATTTTCAAAAAAAACGTTGAAGAGACTAGACAGGCATTAACTAGAAAAAAGTTATCAAAAAAGGAATCTTTATTTGGAAATCATATCTACGAGTATACTTACCGGCTCGATGGCTCATTTGGTAGTGAGCCCTCTGAGCCAAGGGTCACGGTTTCAATTCCCGCACAGTACAAACATTTGTGTTCATGAACATGCCTGTTTGTATTGGTCTGAGTGTTTTCTATGTATAATATGTAAAACAAAAAAAAGTATCTAAGTAAGTTTATCAGTTGTCTTGTACCCATAGTACAAGCTTCGGCTTAGTTTGGGGCTAGATGGCGCTGTGTGGTCCAATGTGGTATGTCTTGGGTTATAAAAATAAACAACATTTTAAAGAAGTAAAGTTTGTGTGTTTGTATAAGTATTTGTTAAATTGAAGGGGTAATCTCGGGATCTACTGAACCGATTTTAAAAATTCTTTCACCAATAGAAAGCCACATTATTGCTGAGTGTCATAGGCTTCTTATATAAAAAAGGCTTTTACGTGGTAAGTAGTCCGTTTTGCAAAGTGAATCGGAGATAAAACGGTCGAATGAAAGCGTTTCTTTTCATTTAAGTATATTTTCTATTATTATTTTATTTCTACCGACTTAAACTATGTCATTTTCGATATTAATTCAAACGTAGAAGACACATCCCTATCATGGTTGGTACAGATGGACCACAATCGATTAACGAAGATGCGGTGAACTTTTGAAATGGGATACTAATAAAATTCTGCCGAACAACTGCAGTTGTCGCTATGTTTCCAAACATAGCATTAATTATTAAAAATGTATGATGTTCACAAAGTTTTAATCGCAATGCCGTTTTCCAAAGCTATTTAAATTTCTATGTCATTGTTACACGCAACGACTTTTGATTTTCTCACAGTTATGTTAACATCTTTTGAAGAACGTACTTTTGAAAATGACTAGTGTTAAATCGTCAATATTTTAATGGTTATCGTACACTAGCTGTGCTCGCGACTCCGTCCGCGTGGAATAGTTATTTTTCCCCGTTTTTTTTTTACATTTTCCATTATATATTCTTCGCTCCTAATAGTTGTAGCGTGATGTTATACCTATAGCCTAAAGCCTTCCTCGACAAATGGTCTATTCAACACAAAAAGATTTTCAATTCGGACCACTAGTTCCTGAGATTAGCGCGTTCAAACAAACAAACAAACTCTTTAGCTTTATAATATTAGTATAGACAGTGAATGGTATTGTACTAACACATCACCCATTGTTCGTCATTGTAGTTCGTGGTGAGTACCAACACCACCATAAAAGGGCATATATCGCACCACCAGTGCATTAAAGGAGTATGTCCACATGTGCGATTTTTTTTTTATTTTATTAAACGATAGAAAAAGTTCTAATACATGTCCCCTATTTTTTTCGTATTTTTATCTGTAATAGCCATGAAAATATATTAAAAAAAGTAAAAAGCTACTTCAACATGAAACACAATATTTGACTACCAAAAAACACGTACATAGAATTACTACTCACATATTTTGTTAGAGTCCCTAGCAATAAGCGCGTGAATGCGATCCCGCCTTTTTTGCTCGAGGCATTGAAGAAGGTTTGTTGGAGCAAGTTACTTACTCCTTTAATGCACTACATATTTTCGGAAGAATTTTTCGTAACTTCACATAAGTAAAGAATGTTAAATATTGTCTTATGCGTAAGTGCATTCACTTATCATTGATTTCATAAATTATATTTTAAGTGAATTACTCCTTTAATGCAAGTACCCTACTTTCGTCACCGAAATTCTTAATTAGACGTACAGCAAATGTTTATCACAAATGTTCAGTGTATTTCCAGTTAGTGACCGCATAGTTTTAATAAAATTAATAGAAAATTAACAAATGCAAGGCGAATGCTTAATTTAATTGATGGTGTTTGTATGGTAATATGAAAAATGATGGCGATAAGTACTTCAGACTTTATTTTATTTACAAATACCATATCCAGGCTTGCCAGCTGCCTTAACAAACTGGTTTTCGGAGCGAGTACGGCACCATAGATCACATCCGCTCATTGTGGCAGATTATTCAGAAGACAGAAGAGTATAATCAGCCCCTTTGTCTTGTATTCGTGGACTATGAGAAAGGCTTTGACTTGGTTGAAATCTGGTTTGATCTGGAGTCCCTGCAGCAATGTCAAGTAGATTGGCGATACATCCTAGAGCTGAGATGTCTCTTTAAAGCCGCCACCATGTCCATCCAAGTACAGAATCAGCAAACAAGGCCGGTATCGTTGCATTGAGGAGTGAGAAAAAGGGATGTCATTTCCCCAAAGTTGTTCATTAATGAAATGAAAGATATGTTCATGACACTGAACTGGAAAGGACGTGGCATCAACATAAATAGCGAATACATCTCTCACTTGCGATTTGCAGACGTCATCATCATAATGGAAGAAGCGCTGCAGAACTTAAAACAGATGCTGAATGAACTGGCTGCTTCCTCTGTGCGCATCGGCCTACGGACGAACTTGGACAGAACCAAGGTCATGTTCAATGAACATGTTCTACTGGAACCGATTGCAAGTACACAGCGCTATTAAACAAAAATATTCGGGCAGACATTGCAGTTAGGTGGAAACAACTTTGAGGACGAGGTGAATAGGAGTATTCAGCTAGGCTGGGCAGCGTTTGGGAAACTTCGTCGAGCCTTCACATCGTCGATCCTACAGTGCCTAAAGACGAAAGTCTTCAATCAGTGCGTTCTACCGATTATGACATACGGAGCCGAATTAAAGGTCGCTCATTAAAGCCACAAATAAAAGGTCGCTCAGCGAGCTATGGAAAGGACTATGCTCGGCGCCTCTCTGCGGGATCGAATCCGAAATGAGGTGATCCGGCAGAGAACCAAAGGCAGTGGCCAGGCCACGTCGGCCGCAGAATCGATAACCGTTGGGGTGAACGAATTCTGGAATAGAGATCGCGTCTCGGCAAACGTAGTGTAGGACGCCTTCAGGCCAGGTGGAATGACTATATGCGCAGGACGGCTGGCAAGTGCTGGATGCGAGAAGCCCAGGATCGATCAAAGTGGCTAACATTTGAAGAGGCCTATGTCCAGCAGTGGACTGACATATTCAGAGTATTGTCTCGTTGTTCTTATGTAGAATTCCGTACCCAAAGGGTAAAAACGGGACTCTATTACCTTACCTTAGTAATAGGGTCCCGTTTTAACTTCACCGTCTGTCTGCCTGTCTGTTTGCTTGTCAGTTGCCAGGTTAGATAGCTAAAATTATAAAAGATTATGCATGTCTATATTAATTTAGATACACAAAATTTCATAATAATTATTTCATAAAATATTTAAGAACTATAATACATTTATTGCTTTATTTGATTATGTAACTGAGACATAACTTCATATGAATTATATTGGTAGCTTCGACGATTTGTAAGTATTTTTTTTTAAACCTATACAAATAAAGATTATTTTGACTTTGTTCTTCATGTGCCTTATGTGTACACCTATCAAACATTCGCTTACATTGAACATTTACACAATACTATAAAATATAAAACTTACCTATATAAAGCATTGTGTGATTCAAATGCTACTATGAAAGTTATTACCAAATTTTGGTTTGGGTAATGATTCCCAGGGTGATGAAGATGATGATTACTGATTTTTATACCAAGTACATTTATTGTAGAATGTGATTATGTGACTTTGAGATATTATTTAATTTGTATTAATGCCATACACACATATACGTAACACTTACCATAGATTTAATTAATGTTGTGTTTGTACAATCGGTTACTAGTATTTTGATTGTTTAACGATGAAAATTATTTTTATGACACTTGTCATTCGTTTTTGATACCTTTTTATATGTAATAATCTGTTATTATACAATATTATCTACGGTGTATTACATTGGTACGAAGTTTATTTTATTAAGCTCAACACGTTTCATAGTTTTGACTTCGAAAGTTTTTATAAAGTACCAAGTATTGCTTGTATTCATTTTGTATTTTAATTATGTAATGTACCAATGATATGTTCCAAAGATTTAACGTACCTATCGAATGTTTACTTAAATAAAATAAGAATGGCAAGATGTTGCACAAGAGTTATCAATAGTCGATATTTCCTTTGAAAATATCGGGAGAAAGGTCTTACACTGCGTTGTATAGGTACAATTTGGTATTTTTTTACCTTTAAAGGCGTGAAATGGTGTTAAGAAGAATAGATTTTGTTAATTTTTAATACAATTACTAAAATTAATCTCAATTGTGGCAAAAAAGACGAAAATAAATATTTTAAATTTTTTTAAGGTAATTTGGTTGTATTTCTGTAAGTAATCACTCAATTTTAATTTAAAATACACATTAATGTTTTAAAAAAATATATAATTTACCCACAATTAATACTGTCATTTGAATGTATACTTAATTTTCATAGTTAACAAAATGTATGAAAATATTTCCATCTCGAAAAATATTTTCATCATGCAATAAATATGTAAGACACATACTATGTAATGTTATTAAGAAATACCCCTGCAATAAATATTTAGTACAAATCACTTCATTGCAAATATTGAAAAAAACCGTGCAAAAAGTACGTAAAGATTAGTGATCCGTATTTTTTTACGAAAAGACACGTGCATTAAAGGAGTATGTGCACATAATCTATATAATATTTTAGGAATTGCATAGCAAAATAATCATATATTTACTTACTATAAGTTCTTTGTGAATTAAGCTCATGCATTAAATATGTAATCGTTTCTTTTCTCTCTGAGTATTAAACAAGCAGTCTCTCCCCAATACCAATCAATGAGAATTAAAGAACGTGTGTAAAGCTTTCTAATGATATGAAATACATAGGAATAACATAAAGGGTTCAGAAGTTATAACAAAAATAAAGTGTTTTTTTGCTCTCCTGAAAAGTTGGTGTTTTTGAGTTACACCTTTAATGCACGGGTGGTGCGATATGTGGGTATGCAAATTTCCTTTTCATAATTTGCCCGTATCTAGTTGTAAAAACTATCATGTGAAATTGGCTGTAAGACCTTAGGTAGACATAGAACGGCGGCCTTCACACATCTCATAGCCAGGCCACTATATTATACTTCTGTGTGGTTTCCGGATTAACGGCCGTATTCACAACCGTTACTATGCGTCGCGGGAACGCACAGGTACCCAAAAACGTATAGGACTTCGGGCACTGTGCGTCCGCGCGTCGCATAGTAACGTTTGTGAATACGGCCGTTAGAAAACGTGCACTGTTGGACTTAGGGATTTGCCATCACGATTGGCAGGTGGTTTGGTGACCGCATTACCCGGCCGGTTCCAGATATTGGTTCCCTTACTCGAATTCTCCGAAACCAATAGGATGAAAAGGTCCTAAATCAGATTCTAAATCAGATTCAGAAACCACACGGACACATATTTACATATTCTTTTTTATTTACTTAGTAGTAGGTACTCTCTGCGCGATCGGATCTGAAATGAGGTGATGTGACACTGGATTAAGCTTGTAAGCTGAAGTGGCGCAGTGGACTGGCCAAATCACCCGCAGAACCGATAACCGTTGGGGTAAACGAGTTCTGGAGTGGAAGCCTTGTCTCGGCAAACGTAGTGTAGAATGCCCTCAGGCCAGGTGGAGTGATGATATATGCAGAACAGCTGGTAAGCGCTGGATGTGAGAAGGCCAGGATCGATCTAAGTGGTGAACATTGGGAGAGGCCTATGTCCAGCAGTGGGCTGATATAGGCTGATGATGATGATGATTTAGTAGGTAATTCCCATATTTCATTATTTCTACAGGCAACCCTAGTCAGGCGATCTTTCGCCTTGACCGTGGCAAGCAGGCGATACATTCCTCATTTTATAGCGGGTCACCCGGTGACCACAGCTCTGTACCTACTGTGCAGGTCACTCATTTGTTAAGGACCCTTGTACAATGGCCAATTGCATTTGATAAGTCTATAGCTTTATTTTGTACTAGCTGTGCTCGCGACTTCGTCCGCGTGGAATAGTTATTTTTCCCTCGTTTTTTTACACATTCCATTATTTCTTCGCTCCTAATAGTCGCAGCGTGATGTTATATAGCCTAAACCCTTCCTCAATAAATGGTCTATTCAACACAAAAAGAATATTTCGGACCAGTAGTTCCTGAGATTAGCGCGTTCAAACAAACAAACAAACAAACTCTTCAGCTTTATAATATTAGTTAAGATTAGCACAGCATAGTCATCATCGTTTTATCTACCTCACCCTTCTATCTTGCTATTTTCTATATGTCAGGAAGTGTATCTTGCCATTATCTACCCAAAGGTTGTCAGGGAGATATCGCTCATAGAAATTGCATATTTTAGCCTAGTAAAATTTTTGGTATGTAGATTTTTTGGTGTGCAATAAAGAATTTCTATCTATCATAGTAGCCTCCTGTTGCCTGATGTAAAGAGAAGTCTCAACTCAATGAGGGAACGCACTTTATGATTGTTCTGGCTATACACTGACTATTAATCACCAGCCTATTGTAGTCCACTGCTGGACAAAGGCCTTTACTGCCACCGGTCGATTGGCAGCGCCTCGTTTGTTATTCGGCAGGATGCACAACGGGCAGGTGAGGTTGGCTTGGAGCGAAAAGACGATAGGCCGCTCCCTTACATCCCCTGATAAAGGTTGATAATGATGACGAATCCACTAAGAATTGATGATTTTAAGCAGAGAGTAAGTACAAAGTCGGGCCAGGTGGAGTGACGATTTGCGCAGGACGTCTGGCAAGTGAAAATCGAATGCCCAAAATCGAGCACAGTGGCGAACCTTGGGAGAAGCCTATGTCCAGCAGTGGACTGACGTGGGCTAACGATGATGATGAAGTACAAAGTGCGTACGAGTGAATGTTCAATACGTCCTTATGTAATGTGTACCTGACCAACAGGTACTTCTCACGAACATATCTAAACATCTATACTTGACCCGAAATAATTAAAACGCTTATCGGATCACGCAAGCTTGTAAATGTTAATTATGCGCTCATTTCGGTCGGTTAATTAGATAATTGGCGAGTAATCTATAGTGATGTATTCTCTGTAGTGATGCGCCGAGACGGAGAAATAGGACTCGAGTCAGCTCGAGTGAAATCGAGACAAGTAAGCCGAGTTGTCTGAAGTAAAATAAGTATCTACCAAAATTAATTTAAGTAGATTTACTGAGACGTCGCGTATAAAAATCTTTAAAGAAAAGTCAGCACCGCCTAAATACAAGTAAGGTTACCCCTTCAACTCTCGGAATTCTGGACACAAAATAAATTAATAGTTCGTGTATAAAAAGGATACACACTGCGCGGAACATGTTATTTAATATACACACGAAAGTTGTATTTATGGATTTGGTTTTAACGAATTTTGATTGTATTTTACCTTTGTTAGCGTTACATGTGGAAATCACTGATCTCTAAGATCAAAGCATGTCTATGACTTACCTACTAGATTAGGTAAGGTGGGTGGACCATGGAAGGCCACGCTCCTTTGAAGGCCAACTATCAAAAAGTCGTAGTTATTGACATGCAAACACATATTCCTTCGGCTATACACTAAGATCCATCAAACTCAAGGCCACAGATGCGGCGGCGAGTCGCTCGCGCCGCTATTGTGGCAGTGCGATCTCCTCTTCGTAGACTTCGGTCGTCGACGTTACAATTGTTATTCGCGCGCACAGCAAAACGTAAGTTTTTAGTTAGATAACCTATTATTATTCCATATTTTTTTACTGTGAATTGTCGTATAAGGATATGTTTATGGTACTAAAGAAAAAAAAATAGTCTTGCCTCGATTTAAGTTAAAATATTGGTAGTGTTCCCAGGAAAGCCGGTGGTTCCTTATAAGGCCAATCAAAAACATGACAGTTGGCCTTGCTAGGGTACATGGGCCTTACAAAGAACATGTACAAACCATGAACAGAAAGAATGAGATGAAGCAAGCGACGAGTAAGAAAAAAGGAAAGTCTACAATTAAACAAGACCAAAAAAAGAAAACCAAAAATAAAAAGGAACATACAACAACTTCTTAGGAATATTTTGGCCTTACAAAGAACGGACCCATAAGAAGGCCATTTGAGGTAAAAAACAAAAGTTTTTAATTTCATTATAATACGCATTGGCAAGTTATTTGATGTCAATATAATACTCATTACTACTGTTTTTAAATAATTTCCATTAATATATTCTTAGTTATACGATGGTGTTCAAGTAATGTTCGTTGAGTTTTTTATAAATGATAAAAATATATTGAGCATTTAATGTTTTGCTTAAATGAAAGAGCTTATTATGTAGTTTTAGTAAAAGCGAATATATTAATTGTTACAACTCTATTTTTAAGTTGAACGACTGATGTATAATATTGGCCTTGTTTGGAGCCGTGTTCCTTGCAAGGCCATTTGGAAGAGCTTAACAAAACTTAAGTTTAATGAATACTGATTAAAGCTAGGTTAAAAAAAAGTAATTTATATGGTACACAATAAAACAAAGTATTATTTGATAATTTGTTTTTTTCATTTATCCAGTTAATAAACGAATAATAAGCGTTTACTCGTTAGAGTGGCCTTCCATGGTCCACCCACCTTATTTAAGTTTCTCCTTGCAAAAATGTTGAGCGATATCACTTTCAAAGAATAAACGTTTGACTCGAGTCAGAGAGAATATCTACTTGAGTTCCTCGAGTCAGATACCGACTCGAGTTGACACATCACTAATGATCAGTTTCACCAACATTTGCTTGAGGAAGAGACTCGATTGATTTTTTTATTGGTGAGGTCATAAGTTGTCGGTTTCAACATTTTAGTCGTAACTTTCATTAAGTAAAAGGGTCACGTGTGGCCCTTGCGCAATTAACTTTAACTTAGTTTGGCAAGTAAGCAGCCTACTTGACCAAGTTTGTATTTTATCAGAAGCTTCCTGCCCGCGGCATATATTTCAACAGTTTATTTTTTCGTACTCTCCTGATATTGCAAAATTTTTAACCCGTCCAGCGCCCAAACTGTAATACAGTAGGTACTGTAGGTAGGTACCTACAATTTACGTTATAAGCCATTATGCGCAGGATGCTTGACAGGTTAAGCAGACACTGTTTACACGTTTTACAGTACATTATATTATCTCCATCTCTCTTTAGTGAAACTGGTTTACTCTGCCTGAAGGTTGTCTGGAAGTGATCGCTACAAACAATAAGACTGCCTAAGTCGCACTATGTTTTGTTTGTTATATGTTTTTCTGTAATGTCTGTGTTTTGTGCAAAAAAGACTATCTATCTATTACATATAATAAATAAATAAATATCAGACAACATCACATACATTGCTCTAATCCCAAAGTAAGTAGCTTAAGCACTTGTGTTATGAGTATCAGAACAACGAAGGTACCAATAAATACTTAAATACAAATTATAAACACCCAGACACGGAACAAACACAAGTATTCATCACACGAATGTTTGTCCCGGGTGGTAATCGAACCCACGACCCTTGGCTCAGAAGGCAGGGGTCACTACCAATTGAGCCACCGAGTCGTCAAAATATACGTTTAGACTTTCATTCAAAAGATATTAATTAATACCCACGAGATTAATGTTTGATGATAAAATTAAATGTAACAACCGGCTCTGATATTGTCTTGACGATCCCTCCCGAAATAAGATATGAACAGATTTGACCGTTCAAAGTCACTCCACAAAGAAAATAAATGATTACAATATATTCAAGTGCCCCAAACTCACATTATGTATGCAGTTTTTCAGCAAAATTGCCTCACACCATAACAACTTAATTATCAACCAAACAACAAAAACTATGACAGCATCCACCTTTTGTTCGTCTTCAAAAATACCAATTGCGTCAACGTGATCATTACCACTCGTTCTTTACCTGTTCGTGGGCACTGTGAACGACCGATCCATTATGATACCAGTCATGAGTATGAGCGTATGCGCAAGTCAATCGTATGCTAAAACCGACAATGGACCGTGACGGATCCGACGCGCGGACGAAGCGGCGTAGTGATGGGACGGTTAGATTTGTTGTCGATATTTAAACATTTTTTTATGATTATAAATTAGGGGCAAATGGGCCTGAAGAGGGATGTAAGGGAGCGACCTATCACCTTTTCGCTCCAAGCCATCCTCACCTGCCCGTGGTGCATCCTGCCGAACAACAAACGAGGCTCTGGCAAACCGACTGGTGGCGGTAAAACCATCACCATAGAAGCCGTAGCTAAATACCACAGCCCGATGACGGACAGCAGCGTCACCGGAGCAAGAAGCTACGTCCTGCGATCGCTAATCCGCCTGCCCAGCGTGGCGATTATGGGTATATCTTCTACAAGTTTGCCCTAGGTGGCGAACAACTGGAGAGGCCTATGTCCAGCAGTGGACTGCAATAGGCTGATGATGATGATGATGGGCCTGAAGTTCACCCGATGGTAAGTGAACACTTGAGTGTATAGACACCGCGCAGGGTTATTTTTTCTTTTTTTTCTACATGATGACAGGGCGGCCTTGTCTTCATCAAAGGACTGTTGGGGGAGCGGAAGGCTCTCACCCCTAGGTAAACTCAGCAAGACACGGACGCGTCGCTGGCCCTTGAGAAATATATAGGCTCGCTTTTTGATGGACCCTATCGCATCCATTCGAGAATGTTGAAGCTGGAAGCTGGACAAATGTCATTCGGGAAGGATTTGCCTTAGTCACACCTTATTGTACTCAGGTTAAATGATGCTGGCTGTTTCCTGATATCCCCTTAATCGTCGTCTACGACACCCATAAGATGGATGGGGTGGTCTTATTCCAAATCCGAAAGTCACTCGGACTATCGATATGTATCTATTGACATCTCTACACGAGCGAGCAGCGGGCAGCGCGGACGCAGCCGCTCGGAAACTTCGCAAATTAATTATAATCATTATTCTGTTTATGACTATGATTACCGACGCCGAGTTCAGACCAGGTCAATGACAGACATGGGGTTTGAGGATTTTCCCACAAGTAATGAAATATTTCACAGGAAAGCATCCAAGGTCCAAAGGTACTGTAGAGGATTCCAAATCGAGGAAATTTAGGAAACGAGCTTTTTTACATTTGCCTCGTGTTTGCAAGTTGCTAATATGTTATTCGTAATTCCTGTTAAAACCTTAGTGTGAGCCGAAGATCAATCGATTTTAATCGTACAATGTCTGGCGTGTAAGAACTTTAGGATGACCTAACTCTACCTGATGGTAAAGCGTGAGATCCAAAATTTAGACCGACAGACATAACAGAGACTAGACTATCAACTAAACATAAAGCTATGTAAAACGAGTAACCGACATCTTTTAGAAAATGTTTGTTGAGGAGTTTATCATTGAATTATATTTACTTTAAGCACTATAAAAAAAACTTAAATAGTGCCTACGATTTGTGAATAGCAATCAACCACTCAGATACTACTTAGGAACTAAGAAATGTTAAGTCGGAATAGGCAGTGCAAGTGTACCTACCGCCTAAATTACAATAATTTGTTCAAATGTGCAACTAAAATAATGTGCTTAAATTTACGAGTTAATAGTTACTCAAATAAAACATATTGTTACGAGTAGATAAGACAGTTCATGCTCTGTGCTTTTGTAAGCGAGTTGCTCTTTTATGCATTGCATTTTATGCGAGAGCGTGCTGCTGAACACACACCGCACGCGTACGCACACAGACACACACTAGTGGTGCCGCTCGAACATGCTCGCACCTACAACACACACGTGCGACACACAGTGCATGCTCGCTCACGTGTGAGCGCGTCGCGCAGCGCCAGAGCGAGCGTGGCGAGCATGCTGCGTGGTGCCGCTCGAACATGCTCTCACCTACAACACATACATGCGACACACAGTGCATGCTCGCTTACGTGTGAGCGCGTCACGCAGCGCCAGAGCGAGCGTGGCGAGCGTACTGCGTGGTGCCACTCGAACATACTCTCACCTGCAACACATACATGCGACACACAGTGCATGCTCGCTTACGTGTGAGCGCGTCGCGCAGCGCCAGAGCGAGCGTTCTGCATGGTGCCGCTCGAACATGCTCTCACCTACAACACACACATGCGACACACAGTGCATGCTCGCTTACGTGTGAGCGCGTCGCGCAGCGTCAGAGCGAGCGTTCAACGTGGTGCCACTTGAACATGCTCTCACCTACAACACATACATGCGACACACAGTGCATGCTCGCTTACGTGTGAGCGCGTCGCGCAGCGCCAGAGCGAGCGCGGCGAGCGTGCCGCGCAGAGCCGCGTGGTGCCGCTCGAACATGCTCTCATCTACAAGGGCCACAATCGCTAGCTATAGCTTAAGCCACGCTATTATACATGCGCGCTAACATTTGTTGAAGTACAAAAATAAATTACCTACAAAAAATATATAATGATGGCCCAAATAATGTCAGCTGAAATTTTGAGTAGGTACCTACTTAAAACTTGATATAACGGCTTTATGATGTCCTATGAGAACAGCAGGAGTCTCCATAAAATCCACAAAGTTTCTCTTTGAAGAGCAATGTCATAATTATGTTGCCACCTTATTCATTTCCAAAAGAGTTGGATCAGCAGATTAGACGTCTGTTAACTCAACAGTAGCCGTAGACAAAGACGGTACTTACATGCTGGATGGTCGTACAGCGGCGCGACCCTGGTGCCTTCTAGGGCTCCTCCCGCGAGCTGCGCCGAGAGCGTCTCCAGGAACTCCCTGACGTTGCGCAGTTCCCGCTGGCCTCGGCTCGGCCCAGGGCTCTCGTGGCCTTCGCATTCTTCTTCATCTGAAGATAAGTTGAGAGAGGTCAGATAAAATGGCCAACTATCTTCCAAGAACCACAGAAACACACTTGCAGACTAGTAAAGTGCAGGTGCTGGAGACAAAGATTTTTACCTATAAATAGAAGAACAGAGTCTATGGATGGTCATGACATACGGAACCGAAACGTGGGCACTTACGCTACGGCTGGTCTACAAGTTAAAAGATGCTCAGCGAGCTATGAGAAGGCTCGGTGTTTCTCTGCGGGATCAGATTCAAAATGAGGTGATCCGATAGAGAACCAAGGTCATCGATATAGCTGAATGGATAAGTAAGCTAAAGTGACAGAGGGCTAGCCATATTAGCCGCAAAACCGATCACCGCTGGGGTAACATACATAAGTCTTGAGTGGATACCGCTTCTCGAGTAGACGTATACATTGTATGACACCGTCAAGCCGTGACCACAGCCGTTGTGCCACGGCAGAAACGTCGGGCTACAAAGGCGTAAAATCCCGAACATTTCATGTCTTATGTACGACTAGCTGTGCCAGCGGCGTCGCTCGCGTGGATATCGGGTTTCAAAAATAACGGACTTCCATATAATACCCATCTATACCTTGTGCCTAAGTTTTAAGTTAGACCTCTAGCAATACATTGGTGAAAACCGCATTCAATTCTATGCAGTAGTTTTCGCGTAATGCGCGTTCAAACATACAGGTTTAAATTTCTCGCGTTTTCCCAACACTTCCCGTCACTGCTCCGCTCCTATTGATTGTAGCGTGATGAAAAGTATCCTATAACCTGCCCAGGAGTATGAAGAATAATTGTACCAAGTTTCGTCAAAATCTGTTCAGTAGTTTTTTTTTTCTATAACGAACATACAGACAGACAGACAGACAGACAGACAAAAATTTTACTGATTGCATTTTTGGTATCAGTATCGATCACTTATCACCCCCTGATAGTTATTTTGAAAAAATATTTTATGTACAGAATCGCGAAAGTTAAAATCTGATAACGGGCCGTTAGTATAACATAGGTACCTGTATAAGTTTCCTCACCTATCTGCTCGAGCTTGTCGGTGCTGATGCTCCACGGCATGAGGCTGACGGCGCGGTGCACCTGTCGCAGGAACCAAGCGCCCGACTCGAACTTGACTGGTCTGGAACCACAACATCGACGGGTTAATAGGTATTTCGCTTTGAAGTACATCAACCTGAACTAACGAACAGTTGTGTCGTCCACTTTTGATGGATAGAGAAATATCCTGCACCCCTTTTTCTTTTTGAACTGGGTTCAAAATTAAATATGCTTTACGTTTTTTAATTCTTTAAGTTATTCAGTCGTTAAGTCGTGAATTCCGAATATGTTCATAACTCGGAAAACTTGTAGTGATTGGCAGTTTTTGGGGATGCCTTTGCCATGCAGTGGGACTGACTGGCATGAAAAACTCAATGTTACCTAATTCTAAGGTCAACGACCGTCACCCCCCCGGTCCTCCACCATACACTACAGCCTTATTAGCCTATTGGGACATGGCTAAATGAGGGCTTGATTATGGAAGTGTTTAGGAAAGGCCTGTGCAGTGTACCTAGTAGCTTTCGGCAGCAGCGGAACTTCCATAGCAAATAATGACTAGCTCGGTGACTCAATTGGTAGCGACCCCTGCCTTCTGGACCAAGAGTTGTGGGTTTGATTCTCACTCGGGACAAACATTCGTGTGATGAACATTTGTGTGGGTGTTTATATTTGAATTTAAGTATAAATTTGTGGTGCCTTCGTTGTTCTGATACCCATAACACAAGTGCTTAAGCTACTTACTTTGGGATCGGAGCAATGTGGTTATGTGATGTTGTGTGATATTTGTGTGAATGTTGACTCACTTATGATATCGACATATGCAAGGCACGATCCCGCCTCTGGTGTCGCCGCCACACCTAAGACACACGCCGTCCTCCTCGGAGGCTGCCAAGCATCGCTGGCGACGTGGAGGCTGCTCACTCCTGGAAGTAACATTGTCAAAATAAGTACCAAGGCCTAGGCCACACAGCGCCATCTAGCCCCAAACTAAGCCGAAGCTTGTACTATGGGTACTAGACAACTGATAAACTTACTTAGATACATTTTTTTTTTGTAAATAAATACATAATACATAGAAAACACCCAGACCAATACAAACAGACATTTTCATGCACACAAGTGTGTGTAATGTGTGGGAATCGAACCCACGACCCTTGGCTCAGAAGGCAGAGGTCACTACCAATTGAGCCACCGAGCCTGTCATAGATATGAGCAGGTGGTTTTGTGGGTTTCACTTAACAGGACTCACTGAAAACTGCGTGATAAGCGAGGTTCTTTTAAATTGTCTGAATTGATTTTGTCCGGTCTCAGTTGCGTGCCTTTTACTTATAGATATTTGTGTATTGATTGTTTACTTATTAAAATTTAAAAGTAGGTAGGTATATAGATACTTGCATTATGTTCAAGAATGATTATTCGTTGTTTTAAGTCTTAAAATAGTTTATTTTTGCTTCAAAGTAAGAAGTTTACTGAACCCCTTATGTTTTTATATGAGCAATGTTGTTCATTTGAGAAACCTAAACTGTTTTAAACGTGTAAGTGTAAATGAGTAAATTGCATGGACAATTCTATTCACAATCTTATTACCTACTTAGACTGCCATTATGTTAAAATCACGGAGCAAATAAATACATAAAATAGTAGGTAGACATTTTGATATCGGGGTATTCCTTCTTGAATACGTAGGTATTTTGAACTACGTCCAGAATTAATATATTTTATAATAATCAATGTCTTTTTCTATAAATAAGCTTTTGTTATCTACGTGGTGAATCTCTTCGGATCTTTGGCATTTGCATGGGGATATTAGACGCCGATGTAGGCACAGAGCTAAGTTATCCACTAAATACCACGGTGATCCACCATCGGCACAAAGCCCAGGGCTAGATGGAAAAGCAAATTGACGTGACTTTTACGTAAAGATAGTTGAAGAGATCGAGAAAGATATACCTAGGCAACTTTTTGCCCCTTTTTAACCCTCCACTTCCCTAAAATGGGGGGCAACGCGGGCGAAGCCGCGGACACAGCTAGTAAAAAAATTAATAAAAAAGTAGTACGCAATCCGTTTAACAAACGATCGTTTTCGATTTTGGTGGTAGGGACGCCGCGCTGGGGAGTCTCTAAAACAGACACATCTGGTCACATTAAGTAGGTATAACACTTTGGATGCCCCAACAATTCAGTTTAGAAAAAATATACCTACCTATTAGAACAAATATACCAACCTACAATTCACAGAATACCTGTTAAGTCAGAACGGACGGACACACAGACATAACGAATCCATGAGGGGTCCGTTTTTTTTTGCTACAGAACTTTAAAAAGTAGCTGCAGTGTGGATGCACGGTATAAGGTAATCAGGACTAGCCCAGTCTACAAACTAAAGGCAGCCATTTTACAAATCCGTCCATTGCTCAACCCAAAAATCTCAATGCATGATATGAAGCAACACCTTGCAATATCCCAGATCGGTTGCAATCCGCTGCAACATGTGCCCGCCGACGGGTTTGCTTGCATCAGGCCGTTGCCACAACGCAGCTGCGCTTGCTCAACGGACTGGCATGTACCTATATGATATGCCAAGAGGGATACCGAATCAGGGGCCCTACTACAGAAAACGAAAACGATCGTTCGTTGAACGGATCGCGTATTTTTGCCCCATAAATCCCTCTCATTTGTCCCTCCCGTGTTTTACTATATCAATTAAATTGTTGAAAATCGACGTTGACGAATTTTAGTTCGTATATTCGAACACGGGAGGGACAAATGAGAGGGATTTATCGGGCAAAAATACGCGATCCGTTCGACGAACGATCGTTTTCGTTTTTTTGTAGTAGGACCCCTGTGAATTGAACTTTCTTAGGGTTGGTGATGAGTAGATATTATGACTTAATAAGCTTGGCTCGATGGCTTATTTGGTAGTGACCTCTGCCTTCTGAGGGTCGTGGGTTCGATTTCCGCACAGTACAAACATTTGTGTTCATGAATATGTCTGTTTGTATTGGTCTGGTTGTTTACTATGTAGGTATATTAAGTACTAGCTGTGCTCGCGACTTCGTCCGCGTGGAATAGTTATTTTTTCCCCGGTTTTTTTTACATTTTCCATTATTTCTTCGCTCCTAATAGTTGCAACGTGATGTTATATAGCCTAAAGCCTTCCTCGATAAATGGTCCATTCAACACAAAAAGAATTTTTCAATTCGGACCAGTAGTTCCTGAGATTAGCGCGTTCAAACAAACAAACAAACTCTTCAGCTTTATAATATTAGTTAAGATTAAGATTAGTTAAGATTTATTTACAAAAAAAATATATACAAGTTCTTCCATAGTACAAACTTCTTGGTTTGGGGCTAGATGGCGATGAGTGGCCCAGCGTGGCATGTCGTGGGTTATTTATTTATTGTACACTGATTGGCTCGATGGCTCATTTGGTAGTGACTCTGCTCCCTGAAGGTAGTTGTAGTCGTTTTGATCGGGGTAGAACAAGGGTCGTGGCTTTGACTCCCACCCGGGATAAACATTCCTGTCATGAAAATTTGTGTTTGGTACATGTCTGGGTGTTTATATTTGTATGTGTCACCGGAAAATAGCAAGAATCGTAAGTTGATCAATTTCCTAGGTAGTTGATTAACTTCCGGAAAATAATAAACGGCAGTTGAAATGTATTATTTAACGTATGTATTTTAGTAAATTGATCATTTTACGGAGTCTTACCATAAAATCATCCGACGAAGGTAAGGTGAACAATGATTGGTTCAATGACTCACGTGGCATTATCCCAGCAACCAATCAGGGAACAGTGTATTAAGTTACGGGTAATAGTGCACCGTTAAATAGTACATTGAGCAACGATTGGCCCATTTGAGGACGATTTTACTTGTGTCAAAATCGTAAATTATTAAATGACTGTCAGGCTACCGTAAATTGATCAACTAACTGAAATCCATTGCGTAAAATAATACATTTCAACTACCGTTTGTTATATTCCGAAAGTTAATCAACTACCTAGGAAATTGATCAACTTACGATTCTTGCTATTTTCCGGTGACATATGTAAGTTATATATTTGTAGTAATGTAAAGGAGCGACCTATCACCTTTTCGCTCCAAGCCATCCTCACCTGCCCGTGGTGCATCCTGCCGAACAACAAACGAGGCTCTGGCAAACCGACTGGTGGCGCTAAAACCATCACGATAAAAGGCGTAGCTAAATACCAAAGGCCGATAACGGGCAGCAGCATCACCGGAGCAAGAAGCTACGCCCTGCGATCGCCAACCCGCCTGCCCAGCGTGGCGATTATGGGTATGTCCTCCAGAAGTTAGCCCTAGGTGGCGAACAACTGGAGAGGCCTATGTCCAGCAGGGGACTGCAATAGGATGATGATGATATTTGTGGTACCTTCGTAACTCTGATACCCATAACACCGCCTCTGCTTCTAAATTCTTCGATATATTGTATGTTGTTATGTATGGGCGACCACATTAATATTTACCTACCCCTATTTTGGGAGATTCTGTCACATTTTTTCAAACTATTTTCAACTGAATATCCAATACGTAGAGTTCATTATACATCTAGTTTTTTTGGGGAAATATGATAGATAAAGCTAGGTTTATATGTGGTAGTATGTAGGAGGTACCTACTTTCCTAACTACATATTGGTAGGCATGTAGCTAGTCCTGAGAGCTACTCCGACCATGTAAGGTCCTATTAGACAGGTATGCCTGATTTGTAATCATCCACCGATCGATTTCACAAGACATAAAAATTCAGTTGGCCAAGCCTACCCATGAGTAGTCCTTTGGCGGATATTGAGCAAACACTAGATGGCACGACTAGGTACAACTATAAAGGTTCAAAGAAACAAACAAACTTATACAAGTGGTAGCAAATAAAAAAAATCACCACCCCATCGCCTCCAATGGGCGTCGTAAGAATCGACTGGAGAAGGACATTGATTTCAGCTTCTTGGTCCGTACCTAGTTGGGTTTACCGGCCTGACTGCCGATCACTGTACCATCATTATTCTGTATATATAAAAAAGGCTGTTTTACAGCCGCGGTGTTTCCTGATCGCTACGACTTGTCCATCTTCAAACGTGGTCTAAAGAGAACTCTTTTCTCACGGTAGGCAGTGGCTAACCTGTGCCCCTGGCATTGCAGAGTCTATGAGCGGCGGTAACCGTTTAACATCAGATGGGCCGCTTGCTCGTCTGCCACTCATAACATTAAAAAAAAACACAACACGCTACCGAAGTGTACAAGTCGTTTAATTAATACATCATTAATTAATTCAAACTAGCTAGTTCTGTTGAGCAGCGTAAAGGTCAAGGCCACGACTCGGAAACTAATTATGTACGCAAATGACTGGCCGGTTAGTGAGCATGATTAGAAATGCTTGCACAATAGTAAAGGTCTTACTGGACAAATGCGTTGGGTTAAGAGTGCACTTCATTATTTAAATGTATCAAGGTATTAAAGTAGGTAAAGTTTGTTCCCCCTACTTTGTGCCCCGAGTGGTTGGCGCGGCGGCGCGATCCACTCACCGGGGCGTACCAAAACGTCAAGAAGGAAATGCATTTTGAGCCTTCACGCTGATTCTGGGTAGTCAGCACAGTATGTAAGACTCACGCGTCCCACCAGGATAGGAGAGCGTCGTACTCAGATGTGGACAGAATTTTGGGGGCATACGGGTAGCGCTGAAAGCATGCAAAATAATTACTAAGGGTGCCTTCCAGAATCCCCAGGTACGCCCCAATTTCTAAAAGTTCGTCTTCTAAATTGACCCGACTTCATTTCAATAGTGTGACAAAGATATGACTTGTTAAACATTTTGGTGCGTGAGGTAGTTAGCAGTGAAACGGGGATTTAATTGTATGCAGCTGTCTTGAATTCATCATCCTAGCCTTATTCCCGATTGTCTCAGGGTCGGCTTCCCAAACTGAGAGATTTGGCGAGGGCTAAGCTTTTACACAGAGCGACTGCCATCAGACCTCCGCAACGCTTAGGGAAAGCTATACCCATTCCCAGTTTTGGTTAAGCAGAGGGTTATGCAGTTGTCTTGAATTATTATTCAAAAAATATTTATTCATCCCCAACCCCATCCTTATAACAGTTATGTAAGTAAGTAGGTTGTAATAGTTTCGAAATTATTTTACCTTAATTTATATAATTATTAAAAAAATTAAACTATGTATGCTTTTTTCCTCGTTCGAGGTATCATGGGGTTACCCTAATGAGTCTCTAATCGCCGTAAATTACTTTGCAAGTAATTGATAATGTAACTTAGAATTTATACTTTGTTATCTGCGCTAAGGTGCATTATTAACTTTTTATGTTAGTTAGCTGACCCAGGAAACTTAGTTCCGTGATAATAATTTATATTGTCTTGACTCTCTGGCCATAATCGTATGAATTTAGAAAAAAAAGCATAAAATTTAATACAAATATAGTTAATTCTTACTCTGTGGGTTTCTCTACCTTGTTTCCACTTTTTTCATTGTACTTACAATCTAGTAACTCTATTCTACAGATTAGTACAAACGCTAACATATCAATCTATCTGTCAAATTTCCCCAAACTAGATTGTTAAAACTACATGGTTTAATGAACATCCTGGCTAAAAGGTTTTTCTATTTATATACGAGTATGATTTTATAAGTGTTCTATGTCACTACTGTGTCAATACAACAATTATTATAGACATCTAACGGAAGCTTGTGTCTTAATCCCAAACCTAACTCCCTAAATATTCAGATAGATGGATAATGGTTTTGTAACCCTTTTGGTTGAAAAATGTCTGGGTAAATTTAACGAAATCTTTTAAAAGCTTGAGGTGCAGCCGTGTGTACCTACAGTTAGGCATATTTACTGACAAATTATTACAATGTACAATACTTAATTAAACCAATGCAATTGAACATTTCATTACTTTATTTGTTAACAGCATATCCGTTGTCGACATCGTTTCATTAATCACTGTACAATGTAACTATTTGTAATTAAAAATGGCAAGAAACTGTAACCAGACGCACAACCAAATGTATATTATGAAGATTCGCAACTATACTGAAACAGGTAAGTATTTGCATCAAATGAACAACTTTCTTTTTTTAGGATGGAAGGGAGCGCCCTATCATCTTTTCGCTCCAAGCCAACCTCACCTGCCCGTGGTGCATCCTGCCGAATAACAAACGAGGCGCTGGCAACCGACTGTTGGCGGTATAACCATCACAATTGAAGGCGTAGCTAAATACTAAAGACCGGTGACGGGCAGCAGCGTCACCGGAGCAAGAAGCTACGCCCTGCGATCGCCAACCCGCCTGCCCAGCGTGGCGATTATGGGTATATCTTCCAGATGTTTGCTCTAAGTGGCGAACAACTGGAGAGGCCTATGTCCAGCAGTGGACTGTTATGGGCTGATGATGAAGAAACAACTTTCTCAAAAAAAAACATATACATATTAAATGTTGGAATGAAGGGATCTGTTCTAGCGTAAATTGTACTACGAAGCCTGTAACATTATTGTCCTGGAATTTGTGAATTTTGATAGGAAGATTAGATATAATCTGTTTTTCTTCATTCACGTGAAACTTAAGACATGAATCCTGCGCGCCTAATACATTAATTTATTTCAAAGTTTAGAGTTACAAATTTACCTTTTCTCTAAGGTTATCAAGTTAAACGTGATGACTAGATAGGTGATAAATATGACGGTAAACTTTTTTACCAATAGATAATGAAACCTAATAAAAATTATGATTATCTGGCCAATTCATATTCTTAGGTTTGTTTCAAACCAGTTGAACAACGAATAAAAAGGGTTTTAATGGACCAAGTAGTTTAGACTGTGTTCTTAATGTCAAGCTTAAGTTTACCCGGAGAGCACAACATATAATCACACAAAGCAAACATGAAAAACAAACATGTTTATGCACACAAATGTTTTTAAGTACCGTGCGGGGGTCAAACCTGCAACCACAGTATCAGACGCAGCTTTAACCCCCACGGTCCCATACCGGTCGTCAAACACGGTGTAACTAAAGTATTGTTATGGTTATTTTTTACTAGTGTGTGTAGGTACTAGTGTTAGTACTAGTGTACTAGTGTAATCGATTCCACCTGTGGATTCCACTCTCGATTCTTCGAAGCAAATACCTAATTTCAGGTATTGCGTGTTTTCATTAACACATTGTTTGTAATGCTATCTTCAAAACGTACGGTCTAGGCTGACAATTATTATGTGCATAATTAACATTGAAACACATTTTTGAGGCACACGTTTCAATGATTTGACGTAATTTCTAACTGAAGTCGGAACTAAGTAACTAATTTATTTTAAGTATTTAAAAAATTGTGATAAAATTATTAGTTAAGTTAAGAATAATATAACTCTAGCTGGGTCCGCGACTTGGTCCGCGTGGAATAGTTTCATTCCCTATTTTATCCCCTTGGGGGTAGAATTGATAGTAATCCTTTCTTATCGGATGCCTAAGTTATAATAACATTTATCTGCATGCCTTTCAGCCCGATCTGTCCAGTGGTTTGGGCTGTGCGTGTGATAGATCGCTATGTCAGTTTACTCTTGAACGGATCTTATTTCAACAATCACAATTATTAAAACATCATACATTTTTCTTTCAAAATGTATTGTATTACTTTTCTTCAGCGTTTCCATATTGCTTTGAATACCTACATTTATATATTAATTATATTATCATTTCTCGTAGTTTTGTGAGCCCATGCAACTTTGTAGTTTTCGTAAAAAAAAAGTTAGTACCTTTGGCATATATATATTTAAGTATACATAAATTCATGGCATCACCTTTTTCCTTCAACTGTATATGTATGTTCTTGATGGCCTTCCTCTATTTCTTCTGCTTTAATTTAGTGTGCATTATGAAAGAGTGGAGAGTGACTCTACCGACAGGAACTAAGCTCTATAATATAAATTCGATATTAACTTATTCCTGTTTGTAGTAATATCGAAATAAAAAGACATCTGCCGCATGTACTCAAATGAAGTCAGCAAAACTGCATTTTCTTATGAACCTAATTATTATTTATTCGGTCAATTTGCATAATTATCTATGTAACTTAATAGCTCATCGCATAACAATAAAGCTATAAAATTATATTCACGCTCTGTAGATTTGTTTCCTATTACTTAATTTCTGGGACTTTATAAAACATCTCTACGAAACACAATTGTTAACAATTATCTTGAAACTGATTTCATTATGACAATCACAATCATTAAAACATCATACATTTTTCTTTCAAAATGTATTGTATTACTTTTCTTCAGCGTTTCCATATTGCTTTGAATACCTACATTTATATATTAATTATATTATCATTTCTCATAGTTTTGTGAGCCCATATGCAACTTCGTATTCTTCGTAAAAAAAATCGTAATTAATTATTTACAACTAATTAAACTATTCGCCATTACCCGTAACATTACGTAATACATTCATCATTATCACATCCACGCACTGCGAATTCCCAGTCAACTGTCACTTCACTTCACCATCACTCGTCATCCAAATCGAACCACAAAGAGGTCACACTTCTAGTCCCTTGCTCCCTCGCCTGCTCCTCCGTGATTATCCTCAGCACGACCACCTCGACCATGCAGAGTGCGAAGAAGATGACGAAGATTGCAAAGTTCGAGCCCTGATGATGGAACTGGAAGGAGTTCGGAAGCGGTCCCGGTGGCGGGAAAGCTGCCACGCCGAACATCGCCAGACTCGACACGGGATTAACCGACATCGTTTACTAGTGCATTTGTATTCGATTGTATCGATAATTCGATGCGTGCGTGCCGGCCACTCGTCAGCCCAGCAATGGGGTAAGGAAAATTCTTATCGGGCGAGCGTTCACGGCGCCGCCGGAATGATTCTGTACGATGTCTTGCACCGTACGCGGTTGCAACGTATAGCGCTTATGAAATATGAATCGCTTTAGTTAGATTCTCTTTGCGTTGGGAAATGGTTGAAATGTGAACGCAACAGTTTTGCGGTCAAGGCTGCCGGTGTGCGCTGACCTTTGCGACGGTTTGTTTGTGGTGTGACACTGAGATACTGTGAATCGATCGGCTAAATCTATACATATATAATAAATAGAGGCGCTAAGTGGGCAATTTGGATGTAACTAACGTGTCTTACTCTTTTATAATATAGGGTTAAGATTGAAAAGTCCCTAAGAGCATTCCGTACGACATTGCGTTGGACGGTTTTCTTCAAATCTTACATTGTTGCCAATATCAAACCGGGCGGCCCTTGGTTCTATTAAGAAAAGGAGATAGAAGGTGAAGATTGAAAAGTGCCTAAGACCATTCCGTATTATGACATTGTGATGGACGGTTTTCTTAAAATCTTACATTATTGCCAATATCGAACCGGCCCTTGGTTCTATTAAGAAAAGGAGATAGAAGGTGAAGATTGCAAAGTGCCTAAGACCATTCCGTATGACATTACGTTGGACGGTTTTCTTCAAATCTTACATTGTTGTGAGCCAATAAACATTTGTCATAGCTGTCGATGTGATTGATGGGTTGATAGTAACCCAGTGAGATAAGCCACGCTAGGCACGCCTGTTTGTTTTGGTGGGACACGATAACCGATATCTTAATAGGTCGCGAACGATACTAAAAGTCTAACCCTAGCGAATATAAACATAGCAACATTGGAACATAGGCCTTTTTACGAAAACATTCCTTCGTGAGCAAGAATACTTCGGCAAATTTTATCTTTGTCAGTAAAATGTAAAACTCTATGTGGGTCCTGCCTGTGTGGATATCGTTTGATATCAAATCCTTTAAAAACGGGGCATGAAGAACTAGGTATTCTAAAGGCGGCATGGCGGTGGCAACTGACATTTGTCTGGTTTAGTTACCTGCCTATTTTCATAGCGATGTAGACTTCTCTTTCGCTTTTCAACAGGCGTAGAGAATACCATAATTCATTCAACTTTAGTGCACAATATAACCCCAAATTTCTACACTAAAACTTCGTATTAGGTTGTGTAAGTGAAAAAAAAGGCAATAATGGTTTATTGCCTTTTTTTCACTTCAGAGATCAATCCAGAGGCGTAGCTACCTAGGGGCATAAAGCAGGGCAGTGCCCCGGGGCCCTGAGGCTCAGGGGTCCCTCGAATCCCCTCGAAACAAGAAATCTCGATGGAACTGGAATTCAGGAAATTTCTCAAAATGACCTAGTCAGTTTCGAGCAAATATTTTGATTTGTCCCAGGGCCCTTGGTTCCTAGCTACTCCATTAAATAAATAATAAATAAATGAACATCAAACAACATTACATACATTGTTCCGATCCCAAAGTAAGTAGCTTCAGCACTTGTGTTATGGGTGTCAGACCAACGAAGGTACCACAAATACATACCTACTTAAGAGCGCGCATACAGAATTCGACGTTTTTGCGGCGAAACTGGTATTTTCGGGCGAGCTATTATCATAGAAAACGATTTTTTTAAAATAAGAAACATAGTTTTTTATATAGATAAAGTCTTCAAGCAGTGCGTAGGCTAGATAAAATACAACATTTACTAGTATATTTTTGTTTATCAAAGATCTCCCGTAAGCCGATTCGCAAAAATGCGAGTCAGAGTCAATTTCGAAAGTCTTAATATCAATTGCATTACATACATATGTTTTAAATATATGTTTATACAATAGCTTATATGGTCTATTAGTGCACTAGACAAAAAAACTTTCAAAAATGTGTTATTAAATTGCCCAAAATAATTTTTCAAAATAAGCTCAATTCACACTTTTCAACAGTGTTTTTCTAGTAGAAAACACTGTTTATTTTAGTTGAAATTTTGTGTAAATGTAAAAGAAGTCTTTCTTAAGTGCACTTAATTATTATTTTATTAATATTCTATGCCTGTTATTTTATACGATTTTTTTAAAAGTGACTATAAAGCCACGCGCGCGACGCTTGCCGATTCAGTCCAAATCGGGTCATCCCAGAGGGAGGACGTGCCGCTCGCTGCTCCGCTCACGCACACATACGCACAACCACTTTTATGAGCGTATACCGCTCTGCGCGATTGCAACTCCACGAGTTTGATACTTTGTAATATTATTTTTGTATGGAAAATTTATTAAGTTAAAATAATATACTAAATTAATGAAATGATTTAATGTTTAGTCATGAGTATCAAATACAAACATCAGGATTATTATAATTATTATCTACAAACACATTAGCTAAATATTTCAAAAAAATAATATATATTTGTTTATTAGTTCACTAATGAAGTTACAAAGTAAGGCTATTCCAATGATTATTATTATGCTCGTTAACATCAATGGTCAGAAACAACTTCCATGAAGAAACTGATAAGGAGATTCATTTGAGTTGGGAGCATTTAAGGAATCTACGTCACATGTTCACGACTATAAATAAAGGCATACAATGAAGCTGAAAGTCCTCGAAAACCCATAGTCGAGTTATTATTAGTAAAATTATATGTGTAAAGATGGATGATAAAATGTTTGATTGTATGTGTTACGGGTAATGCTAGAAGTCGGAGTAAACCTAGGTTTACCCGGGTTTACTAAGGATTACCCAAGCTACTTGGGTAAAGTCCGAATATAAAGTAAAATAAATTTTAATTCGTGGTTTACCCATCCTCACCTAGGTCCACCCAACTCTGGCTGGGTAAACTTAGGTGTTGCGTAATTTTGTTTTCTAATGAGATAGGATTCACTACTAACGGTTCACCTGATGGTAAGTGATAACCGCCGCTCATTTACATCTGCAACACTTAGTGGGACGACCCATACCCATAAATAAAAATGTCGAATGAAAGGGAGGTAAATTTCAAATAAAGGTATGTTAAGATTCACACGAATTTGATCTATTTAGATTTAGATAAATCGATCTTCGAATCCAATTTTGAAATTGTCGCTTAATTGTTTAGTGTGGAATAAGTGAATCTTTGTGTCACAATAATAACAAGTATCTAAGATTAAAATTAAATCGATCAAAGTGGTCAACAATGGGAGAGGCCAATGTCCAGCAGTGGCCTGTGAGAGGCTGATAACGATATGAGATTACTACTTTCATTCAGATAGTATTAGAAAGAAGTAAAAATTATATTTTATAGTTTCAAAATGTAAAACCAAAATGCAATATGATAGTTGTAAAATGTATGACCATTACGGTTACTAGGGGTGATTTTAGCGAAAAGGCTGGTAAGATACGGATATGTTACGGTAACTTATTTACATACATTACGTTAAAATTACCGGCTACGTATGCTGAATGGTAGTATGGCGACGAGCAGGGCGAGCATGTAACTTGCAGTATGCAAGTCGCAAGGTGCAACGTTGCCAATGAGGGCTACCGTTTTTGTAATCACCAGAGGGCGCCACTGTATAGTGAGGTCTTCGGGCATAGCTGTTAAGGTTTGTTTTATGCATGTGATGACTGTTTGTTTGTTATAAAAAGGAGGCCATAAGTTTCCAAAAGGCAAAACTGTTTGTTAACGGTTAATAAACAAACCAGTGAACTAGCTTTTCTTTCAGACCGCTAATTTTTATACCTCATTTTCTCGGCTCCGCTTTTAAAGCGCAGATAATCACTGAGCCGTGTCTCATATTTTCGAAAAATTAATGCCAGCTATGCCAAAATTGCACAAAATTATTTAATTTTCCGAAATAAACTCGTTTAACCCACAGAACCTATGTAATTTGACATTTCGGATACCTCACGCTACACTAGCCTACGCTACGCTACGCTACACTACCTCTGGTGGCGAATTCACACGCGATATGGGCGCCCTCATTAGTGCAGCAGTTTGCCATAATAGGTATTGTTATTTCTTTTATTTGCTTCGTCGCCGTCATTGGAATTATGTTAAATTCGAAATATTATTAAGTAATTAATTAATTCAGTTTAATTTCCAAAATGTCGATTTTGGGGGAAAAGGTAGAAGCCAAAATTGTTCGGAAATTGACTCTCTAGAACTTTGTTTCTTTTCATTCATGCCGTAAAAAGTACAACATAGGAGATAATGATACAGTTTTGAATATGTCGCGGTTTGCGAGTTTTATTTCCAAAATATCGATTTTAGGAGAAAAGGAAGGAACCAAAATTGTTTAAAAATTGATTTCCTACAAGTTTAGTCTTCTTAATTTCGACCGTAAAGTAGAAAATAAATGAGATAATGACAACATTTTTTACTTGCTGTTGTATTTAATTTTAATTTTCAAAATACCGATCCTAGACAATTTTTGAATATATACAAGAGGACTCACCATACCTACCTATTCAGATAGCTCGCCTTTGTAACCTATCCATTGCATAATTTATAAAATTGCGTAAAAGCAGTATTCTACGCAAGATTTGTGCCTTATACAAAAAACAGCGCTGGTCAGTCGTGATATATTCTTTCAGAATCAGGTTCAGGACACCTATTTTAGAGAATGCTGCAGTAGTCAATGACTCCTTCAATGTAACCCTTAGGATTTGGGTCACGACGAATATTCATCCCGAGAATAAGTGATGGATTGGTCAAGCTGGATAGGAACCAGATTTTAGTTGTTGTAGGCTATCTGGGGTTTCTGCTATGAAACACAAGCACAACTTTCAGCACAAGCATCAGTTACGTATACATGATCTCTGTGATCAGTGCATAGGAGACTTAGGACCTTAATTCAAATTGACAAATTGTTTACAAACTAATCTTTTTTGAATGATGGCAACCAGCCTCTTTGTGAGATCCATTTCTGCCGAGTGAAAATGAACAAAGTCATTTTTACAAGTTAAAATATAAAACGGGTTAGAGTTATATCGTGGCAACCACGGAGACTGCTCTTTCCTTAAATAATAATACAAACACCTAAACACAGAACAAACACAAATGTTCAGCACACGAATGTTTGTCCTGGATGGGAATCAAACTCACGACCTTTGACTCATGATCAGAAGGCAAGGAAAACACAGTAGGGATTATTGATTTTTATAAAGCAACATTAATAATGTCAATCACTCACACAATACCTTTGGATAGGTAAGTACCTGATACATATAAAGATAGAAAGACAAAAATATTGTTATATTTTTCTTAAACCTTAATTAATAAACACCTTAAGAATAATGTACTCTAAAGTGTTTAAATCAATTTAATAAGTACGCACCTATACTACACTAATAAAATATTTAGCAATAAAAGAATGTTCAAATAATTTAGATGAATAATAAATTGTTAAGTATCAAAATATGTTCGTCCGCCGGAGTTAGCGTCCGACACGCCGCTCACCCACACAGACACAAATGATGTCTATGTGTGTTTCGGAATCGGCTCCCGCGTGCGTTTCGAGTTGCTTAAAATTGTATGCGCGCTCTTAAATCACAGACTTAAATACAAACCCAGACACTATCGCCATTGGATCGACCATGCTTTCCGTTCAATAATAAAAACTGCTTGTACAAGCAAAACGATGGAAAGTAAAAATGACTATGATTTTGACATTGTCACAATACTCCAATGACGTGTATTGTTGACAATATCAATCATTGCGATAATCACGCCGGTCAAAGGCAAATATAAACACTATTGCATAAAAGCATTTGATAAATTCGCGATAGGATAGTCAAGGTCTCCTGCTCCCTGACCTACGGCATCATAAAGTATTATGTTCATCTATGTAACGTATAAGGACGCCCCAGAGCTTTCTCACATGAGACGCCTCTCATCCGAAGAGGATCTGTCTACAGAGAAGACGTTGCTAGTAAACCCGAACTGCCCAGTCAGGATAATGCTGGAATACATCAGGAAGAAGTGTCGCCTGGGCCTGTACACCCAGTTCGACTTGTGCGACGAGGGAGGCGGTCTGATGGGCCTGTTCAATATGCCCACTTACGCGTACGCTACGGATCAGTTTGAACATAAGAAGACTTATTATATCATCGTTGTTAAAACGGTAAGATAGACGGCGCAGACGGCACACGTTTTGTGCGATAAAGTCTGCGTCTGAGACATTTAAAAAGAACGTCTAGGTCTGCCGACAGAATGATCGAAGATGTGCATCGTGTGCGTTGAGTCTGTGAAATATCCGCGACAGATTATTGCGCGTCGTGTGCGTCACTGCATATATAGTTATGTAATTGCAAAAAAGTGCGTCACGGATAGTCTGCCGTCTGCGCTGCCCCTTTAATGCACAAAAATACAGACATTACAGGAAAACACATTATAAACTAAACAAAGTACAATTTAAGCGGTCTTATCGCTAATAGCGATCTCTTCCAGACAACCTTCAGTTAGAGGAAACCAGATTCAACAGAGATGGGTAACTCAGTGCAAAGTATAAAACTATTTTATATTAAACACGTGAGGTGAGGGTTTTTTAAATTTTGTTTTAGGCAAGATACGGCAGATGAGCAAACGACGGATAGTAAGCAGTCAACACAGCCCATGGACTTATTTGAGTTCTGGGATTGCGGCCTTTTAAAGAAACGATCTTATTCCTAAGCTTGTTTCCTATTTTTTTTGTATAAAAGGGAGTTTTTTCTAGCTGGTCCCATATTGAAGTAGGTTTTTTTTTGCAAAAAAATGCTGTTGTTTCATCATCATCATCAGCCTATTACAGTCCACTGCTGGACATATGCCTCTCCAGTTGTTCGCCACTTAAAGCAAATATCTGGAGGATATACCCATAATCGCCACGCTGGGCAGGCGGGTTGGCGATCGCAGGGCGTAGCTTCTTGCTCCGGTGACGCTGCTGCCCGTCACCGGTCTTTAGTATTTAGCTACGCCTTCAATTGTGATGGTTATACCGCCACCAGTCGGTTGCCAGCGCCTCGTTTGTTATTCGGCAGGATGCACCACGGGCAGGTGAGGTTGGCTTGGAGCGAAAAGATGATAGGCCGCTCCCTTACATCCATGTTGTTTCAACTGGTATTCATTTTAAATAGCCCCGATTTATAAGGAAACATATCCGCGGGCAACGAATCCCACTTAAGATTTATACGTAATTTTTTACTAGAAAGCTAAACCATCTTAGCCTAGCCTTATTAGAGACCTAACGTACCTAAATCTAACTACAATGTAGGCTACAATAAAAAGATAAGTAGATAATGTACCTTTTGCGTGTCTCCGACTATGCAACAATGCTGGGTTTTCATAACCGAAAGATTGCAGCGCAGATAAAAGTGTTGCAAGCATTCATCTTCTAAAATAAAAGCGTTGTCTCACGGACACAGATATTATGGTTTGGTGATTTTATTTGGTGTTATTTGATATTAAGCGATGGGCTGAAGTTAAAGGATACTCATAGCAATAAATAATTTGTAGGACATGTAATACTGTCTGTTTATCCCACTTCCCTAGGAGGGAAAAGTAGATTTTTTTTTCCACTTTTCCCAGCCAGCCCGCCTGCCCAGCGTGGCGACTAAGGGTATTAAGAGCGCGCATACAATTTTAAGCAACTCGATACGCACGCGGGAGCCGATTCCGAAACACACATAGACATCATTTGTGTCTGTGTGGGTGAGCGGCGTGTCGGACGCTAACTCCGGCGGACGAACATATTTTGATACTTAACAATTTATTATTCATCTAAATTATTTGAACATTCTTTTATTGCTAAATATTTTATTAGTGTAGTATAGGTGCGTACTTATTAAATTGATTTAAACACTTTAGAGTACATTATTCTTAAGTGTTTACTAATTAAGGTTTAAGAAAAATATAACAATATTTTTGTCTTTCTATCTTTATATGTACCAGGTACTTACCTATCCAAAGGTATTGTGTGAGTGATTGACATTATTAATGTTGCTTGATAAAAATCAATAATCCCTACTGTGTTTTACTTGCCTTCTGATCATGAGTCAAAGGTCGTGAGTTTGATTCCCATCCAGAACAAACATTCGTGTGCTGAACATTTGTGTTTGTTCTGTGTTTAGGTGTTTGTATTATTATTTAAGGAAAGAGCAGTCTCCGTGGTTGCCACGATATAACTCTAACCCGTTTTATATTTTAACTTGTAAAAATTACTTTGTTCATTTTCACTCGGCAGAAATGGATCTCACACAGAGGCTGGTTGCCATCATTCAAAAAAGATTAGTTTGTAAACAATTTGTCAATTTGAATTAAGGTCCTAAGTCTTCTATGCACTGATCACAGAGATCATGTATACCTACTGATGCTTGTGCTGAAAGTTGTGCTTGTGTTTCGTAGCAGAAACCCCAAATGGCCTACAACAACTAAAATCTGGTTCCTATCCAGCTTGAACAATCCATCACTTATTCTCGGGATGAATATTCGTCATGACCCGAATCCTAAGGGTTACATTGAAGGAGTCATTGACTACTGCAGCATTCTCTAAATAGGTGTCCTGAACCTGATTCTGAAAGAATATATCACGACTGACCAGCGCTGTTTTTTGTATAAGGCACAAATCTTGCGTAGAATACTGCTTTTACGCAATTTTATAAATGACTAGCTGTGCTCGCGACTTCGTCCGCGTAGAATAGTTATTTTTCCCCGTTTTTTTTTTACATTTTCCATTATTTCTTCGCTACTAATAGTTGCAGCGTGATGTTATATAGCCTATAGCCTTTCTGGATAAATGGTCTATTCAACCCAAAAATAATCTTTCAATTCGGACCAGTAGTTCCTGAGATTAGCGCGTTCAAACAAACAAACAAACTCTTCAGCTTTATAATATTAGTTAAGATGCAATGGACAGGTAACAAAGGCGAGCTATCTGAATAGGTAGGTATGGTGAGTCCTCTTGTATATATTCAAAAATTGTCTAGGATCGGTATTTTGAAAATTAAAATTAAATACAACAGCAAGTAAAAAATGTTGTCATTATCTCATTTATTTTCTACTTTACGGTCTAAATTAAGAAGGCTAAACTTGTAGGAAACCAATTTTTAAACAATTTTGGTTCCTTCCTTTTCCCCTAAAATCGATATTTTGGAAATAAAACTCGCAAACCGCGACATATTCAAAACTGTATCATTATCTCCTATGTTGTACTTTTTACGGCATGAATGAAAAGAAACAAAGTTCTAGAGAGTCAATTTCCGAACAATTTTGGCTCTTACCTTTTCCCCCAAAATCGACATTTTGGAAATTAAACTGGATTAATTAATTACTCAATAATATTTCGAATTTAACATAATTCCAATGACGGCGACGAAGCAAATAAAAGAAATAACAATACCTATTATGGCAAACTGCTGCACTAATGAGGGCGCCCATATCGCGTGTGAATTCGCCACCAGAGGTGCTAGTGTAGCGTGAGGTATCCGAAATGTCAAATTACATAGGTTCTGTGGGTTAAACGAGTTTATTTCGGAAAATTAAATAATTTTGTGCAATTTTGGCATAGCTGGCATTAATTTTCGAAAATATGAGACACGGTTCAGTGATTATCTGCGCTTTAAAAGCGGAGCCGAGAAAATGAGGTATAAAAATTAGCGGTATGAAAGAAAAGCTAGTTCACTGGTTTGTTTATTAATCGTTAACCAACAGTTTTGCCTTTTGGAAACTTATGGCCTCCTTCTTATAACGAACAAACAGTCATCATATGCATAAAACAAACCTTAACAGCTATGCCCGAAGACCTCACTATACAGTGGCACCCTCTGGTGATTACAAAAACGGTAGCCCTCATTGGCAACGTTGCACCTTGCGACTTGCATACTGCAAGTTACATGCTTGCCCTGCTCGGCGCCATACTACCATTCAGCATACGTAGCCGGTAATTTTAACGTAATGTATGTAAATAAGTTACCGTAACATATCCGTATCTTACCAGCCTTTTCGCTAAAATCACCCCTAGTAACCG
Source organism: Conogethes punctiferalis (assembly GCA_031163375.1). Lineage (NCBI taxonomy): Eukaryota > Metazoa > Arthropoda > Insecta > Lepidoptera > Crambidae > Conogethes > Conogethes punctiferalis. The sequence goes on from CM062079.1 coordinate 19,566,808, forward strand.
TAATGGCCATACATTTCCCAACTATCATATTGCATTTTGGTTTTACATTTTGAAACTATAAAATAAAATTTTTACTTCTTTCTAATACTATCTGAATGAAAGTAGTAATCTCATATCGTTATCAGCCTCTCACAGGCCACTGCTGGACATTGGCCTCTCCCATTGTTGACCACTTTGATCGATTTAATTTTAATCGTAGATACTTGTTATTATTGTGACACAAAGATTCACTTATTCACACTAAACAATTAAGCGACAATTTCAAAATTGGATTCGAAGATCGATTTATCTAAATCTAAATATATCAATTTCGTGCATACCATCAAACATTTTATCATCCATCTTTACACATATAATTTTACTAATAATAACTCGACTATGGGATTTCTATGACTTTCAGCTTCATTGTATGCCTTTATTTATAGTCGTGAACATGTGACGTAGATTCCTTAAATGCTCCCAACTCAAATGAATCTCCTTATCAGTTTCTTCATGGAAGTTGTTTCTGACCATTGATGTTAACGAGCATAATAATAATCATTGGAATAGCCTTACTTTGTAACTTCATTAGTGAACTAATAAACAAATATCATATTAATTTTTTGAAATATTTAGCAAATGTGGTTGTAGATAATAATAATTATAATAATCCTGATGTTTGTATTTGATACTCATGACTAAATATTAGGTAAATCATTTCATTAATTTAGTATGTATATTATTTTAACTTAATAAATTTTCCATACAAAAATAATATTACAAAGTATCAAACTCGTGGAGTTGCACTCGCGCAGAGAGGTATACGCTCATAAAAGTGGTTGTGCGTATGTGTGCGTGAGCGGAGCAGCGAGCGGCACGTCCTCCCTCTGGGATGACCCGATTTGGACTGAATCGGCAAGCGTCGCGCGCGTGGCTTTATAGTCACTTTTAAAAAAATCGTATAAAATAAGAGGCGTAGAATATTAATAAAATAATAATTAGGTGCACTTAAGAAAAACTTCTTTTACATTTACACAAAATTTCAACTAAAAGAAACAGTGTTTTCTACTAGAAAAACACTGTTGAAAAGTGTGAATTGAGCTTATTTTGAAAAATTATTTTGGGCAATTGAATAACACATTTTTGAAAGTTTTTTTGTCTAGTGCACTAATAGACCATATAAGCTATTGTATAAACATATATTTAAAACATATGTATGTAGTGCAATTGATATTAAGACTTTCGAAATTGACTCTGACTCGCATTTTTGCGAATCGGCTTACGGGAGATCTTTGATAAACAAAAATATACTAGTAAATGTTATATTTTATCTAGCCTACGCACTGCTTGAAGACTTTATCTATATAAAAAACTATGTTTCTTATTTTAAAAAAATCGTTTTCTATGATAATAGCTCGCCCGAAAATACCAGTTTCGCCGCAAATACTACGTCGAATTCTGTATGCGCGCTCTTAACCTGTAAGCCCGCAGTGGCGCACAACTTGAAAGGCCTATGTCTATTTTCTCGTTATTTTTTTATTTCCTAATTACACAGGAACGCTGTCGGGGTTATCGTTTTTTGAAATACCGGTTTTTAGTTTTTATTTTAATGGACGGATCTGTGTCGTTAGATCCGTCCATTAAAATAAAAACTAAAAACCGGTATTTCTTATCATCATCATCAGCCCGTATCAGTCCACTGACACGACACCTCATCTCAAGCTAAAATCCATCGAGCCATTCAGAAATCTAAACGTTTAAATTTAACGTCTAAAATCCACCATTTTGTTAAGTATTTAGTTAAGTATTTTGATATACTCAGTATTGTCACATTTATAGAACCTAAATAAGAATCTAACGACACTTCTCAAACTAAAATACATATGTCAAACCGATAGATTCTTGAAGAACAAAACCTTTGTGGTAAGTCCAGTAAAAGAGCGTGATTCGACAACTATTCTAATCTACATAAGTATTATTAAGTATGTATGCGCTTGCGCCGCCTAATCACCGAATTAACGTTTAGTGGCAAGGTCTCGAACGTGCGTGCAACGCTCAACCGATCGCCTTGGCCGTAGCTATTGCAGACAGGAAATTATACTTTCAAGTAACGAAAAACTATTCAACTAGTTTACATACTCGTAGTTCCATGAACTAAAAATACTTTTTTATTAGGTCCACAAATTATTTAATAGGTCCACAAAACGCATGCGATGCCCTGGTGTGCAGGCCTTCATGGTTTGCAGTAAACGCTTACCATCCGCTATTTTGTCGCCATAGTGCATTAAAAAGAAATAAAATATGATAAATAACAACAGCATTTTTTACAAAACAAAACCGACTTTATATAAGGTGACAATGTGACCAAACTAGGAAGTACACCCTTGCAAACAAAAAAAAGGATTTTCCTAATCGGTTCACAATTCTCGGAGATATGTGGTAACATACATACAAAAACAAACCGAATTGAGAACCTCCTCCTTTCATGAAGTCGGTTAAAAATAAAATAAATAAAACTACCTATTAAATACCGCGTTCCTATAACACGTTTCAGTGGCAGAGTTTGAACCGCAGCCTTTTTTTTATGCGTGAGGTGGCAGACGAGCAAATGTTCATAAATAGAGTCAAAGTAGGTTCATTAAATGGATCATGGAATAAGTGCTACTCTAATTTTATCTAATGTTCTGTTCATTTTAAGGAAGCCGACAAACGCCTGTCGGTTCTCCCGCAACTGAACCACGAGAATCGCATCTACCTGGAGCTGAAGAACCGAGTGAAGAGGTTCCTCGCGACCGGAGACGTCAGCCCTCAGCTCACGCCCCCCGGAAAGATCACGCCCCCTCCCGCTCCTGCCAAATCGGTGATGAAGAAAAAATGACTTATATTTATTGAAAGTATTAAAAGAAAATACATTTTTATTAAGGTTTATTACTTTCCGGACGGTAGAGTTCTTTTTATTTCACCCCATCTCCATGTGTTTGTCATTAAGTTAGTCATTAATTTGACAGGCTCGGTGGCTCATTTGGTAGTGACCTCTGAGCCAAGGGTCGTGGGTTCGATTCCCGCACAGTACAAACATTTGTGTTCATGAACATGTCTGTTTGTATTGGTCTGGGTGTTTTCTATGTATAATATGTATTTATTTACAAAAAAAATGTATCTAAGTAAGTTTATCAGTTGTCTAGTACCCATAGTACAAGTTTCGGCTTAGGGCTAGGTGGCGCTGTGTGGCCCAGCGTGGCATGTCTTGCGTTAAAAAAAAAGTCTATGGGTATGCGTATATACCACGTATTATATACCTAGTGAATAAAGATATATTTTTATTTTGTTTTACAATCCCTTTAAAATTGAAATACTTTTGATATTAAATTTGAACGCAAATTATTTCTAGACTCACTGTAAGATGAAGCGCTAAAAACGAAAGATTTTCTAGTATTTTGGCTTTGATTAAGTAGGTATGAGATAAGTCCTTTAATTAGACTAAGATTATCTGGTAAATACTTAAATCCAGTCGCCTATATTTACTTACATTAATCATCATACAACACGTGCTGGACAGCGTTGTCATCCGCATACCATACAGACAATAGTGGCGCGCACCAAGAGGTTCAGTTCCTCGTTCCTGCCCCGTGCCATTAAGTCATGGAATGCCCTTCCAGCTCATGTATTTCCTTCCTCTTACAATCCTGGGTTCTGGCGGGGCGTGAAACGGCATCTCAGTGGGCCTTCAGGGTAAGGGCGATAGGCGCGGTGGGTATGCCCTATTGTGCCTGTCGACCTTACATTTGGACCTCACGGCCGCTTACCATCAGGTGGAGTGAGATCATCCTGAATGTTCTTTTTATAAAAAAAAAAAATCATCAAATGAAAGTTGATAGTTAATGTAGAGTCAACGCCTGTTCTTATTAACAGAGCAAGTGTTCTTGTCTAACACATACGTACGCAACTAAATTAACTGGCATTTCACTTACAACGCAAAAAATGTAAGCAAATAATTATGTTTAATGATTCGGATACTTCATTATGTTTTTTTTTATAGTAGCTCGACATAATGGCTTCCCTACGCCTGATGGAAAGCTAAAGAGAAGCCCAAGTCGCTGTGACAACTGGCAAGTAGCTGGTTAGTTACCTGTCAGTTGCCACTGCCATGCCGGCCTAACCCTAACCCCCCACGAGCTCCGGAGACCCTACTCACCAGCAGAAACACGACCCGGAGGTCATTTGGCTGCGGTATTCTATAGGGTGGAGGTCCTTCCCCGGACGGGCAGCTCAATACGAGCGAAGACTCGCTATGCCCTACCTCTCTTGTATCTGCACTTATTTAGCTTTTGCATTGTTTAATATACTATCTTACATATTTGGAACTCTAGATCATTGGGCACCAATGAACAAAATACAGATCATCAGATAAATCTCATTTTATAAACTTATAGTTAGATACCTACTCATCATCCCTAACTAAGGCCTGATTAAGTTCCTTGGCCTATGGTCAAAGGCCATAATTTATTGAAAAAAAATCATTCAGGGCATACGCCTAATTCGATACAAATCATGGGTACTTTTATACTTTGCATAACTTAATGTAAGTACCTAGTATGCATCCAAAAAGCAATGTGTCTACGTAAGAAGAGGTACCTATATATGCGTAGGTTTGACAGGCTCGGTGGCTCATTTGGTACTGACCTCTGCCCTCTGAGCCAAGGGTCGTGGGTTCGATTCCCGCACAGTACAAACATTTGTGTTCATTGAACATGTCTGTTTGTATTGGTCTGGGTGTTTTCTATGTATAATATGTTTTTACAAAAAAAATGTATCTAAGTAAGTTTCTCAGTTGTCTAGTACCCATAGTACAAGCTTCGGCTTAGTTTGGGGCTAGGTGGCGCTGTGTGGCCCAGCGTGACATGTCTTGGTTTATTTATTTAGGTAAATGAATGATGATGAAGTAACATGTGTAATAGTGGGAGAGAGAACAAAATGGTTCGTTGTCATTTAAACAGTACCCGAAGTAATCAACTGAAGCTTACAAATTAATAGATGATTACCAGTTGACACGGCCGAGAGCCACGACGCGGGTTTATCCACCTTCCGTTGTGCGTGTCACGCGCTGCGCACGCGCATCGAGTTACAATCGACACCGATACACTGGCCCAGAGGTGGGACACTTAGGTCTCTTAATACAATCATCAGGCGCAGTATGGAGACGCTGGGCGCATACCAGATATATATAAATACATAACTTTATTGCACAAACATTACAGGAAAGTAGGGCCATTAGAAATTGAATATAGCGATTGCAAAAAACCGTCTAAATTGTACATAATATCTACTATAAATAGGCATCATCATCATCTCATAGCCCACTGCTGGACATAGGCATCTCCAGTTGCTCGCCACCTAGGGCAAACTTCTGGAGGTTATACCCATAATCGCCACCCTGGACAGGCGGGTTGGCAATCGCAGGGCGCAGCTTCTCACTCCGCTGACGCTGCTGCCCATCATCGGCCTGTGGTATTTAGCTACGCCTTTTATCGTGATGGTTTTACCGCCACCAGTCGGTTTGCCAGAGCCTCGTTTATTGTTTGGCAGGATGCACCACGGGCAGGTGAGGATGGCTTGAAGCGAAAATGTGATAGGTATAGGTCGCTCCCTTACATCCCAGGTTGTCCAGTAAATCCTTCTATATAATCTCACGGTACCTTAACTCTTTACTATGATGAGGTTTCATTTTTGATGATATTTTTGACATTAGATAAAAATAATGAACCTGACAGGGATGTAAGGGAGAAGTCTATCATCATTTCAGGGATGTAAGGGAGTAGTCTCCTGCTCATGGTGCATCCTGCCGAATAACAAGCGAGGCGCTGGCAACCGACTGGTGGCGGTATAACCATCACAATGATATCCTCCAGATGTTTGCCCTAAGTGACGAACAACTGAAGAGGCCTATGCCCAGCAGTGGACTGCAATAGACTGACGATGATGATGATGACCTGACAGACTTGTTTCTTAAACTTTTATAAAAAAGTAATATTTAATTTTAACAAATATAAAGTTCGCGTAGTCTAGTCAGCTATAAATAGAGCTAGCACCGGAACTCGAACCCACATCCCGGCAGGAAGGAAGGGGACGTTCAAGGAATAATAATGAACAAGATTGAAAAGTACAATACTTCATATATATTTTTTAAATTCAATTCGTGATGAATGGTCTTTAATGGAAAACAATATCTACTTGGACGGCCGCGGCGTGGCGCAATGGTTAGACCGATAAATATGAAGCGCGGACGATCTGATGGTTTCCATGGACCGGATTCGGTTCCCGGTCGGGTATCATTAATTTTTTATTTTTTATATATATAGCTCGACATAATGGTTTCCCTACGCCTGATGGAAAGCGAAAGAGAAGCCCAAGTCACTGTGACAACTTGCAAGTAACTGGTCAGTTTCCTCTCAGTTGCCACTGCCATGCCGGCCCAGCCCTAACCCCCCACGAGATCCGGAAACCCTACTCACCAGCAGAAAAACGACCCGGAGGTCATTTGGCTGCGGTATTCTATAGGGTTGGAAATTAACTTTTTTAAATCATCTCGAGCTTGGATGTTCTGAGATTTAATAAAAGCACTTATCAATCGTGAAGTACATACAAAAGTAAATTAAAATTATTTCTATCCTAGTTCGCAATGCGTATTCACCCAGGAGACCATTTGGAGGAGTTGCCCATAATCGCCACGCTGGGCAGGCGGGCTGGCGATCGCAGGGCGTAGCTTCTCGCTCCGGTGACGCTGCTGCCCGTCATCGGTCTGTGGTACTTAGCTACGTCATCGGCTGTGATTATACCGCCATCCATTATATTAGGAGAGGCCTATGTCCAGCAGTGAACTGACACGGGCTGATGATGATGATGATGATGATTCACCCAGGAGAACCGGATTCAACCTCGATAGTTATGCTTTTCGGAAACATTTGGAAAGGCATCGCATAATAGCACTGATGTCCTTTATCCAAAGTTTATGATGGAAGGAAGGCCAAGGAATATTCGGGAATACCCACTTAAAACCGGGACCTTCGTCAAAACCCGTGGGCGATGTCCAGGACTCAGAGTTAAGGTTGTCATGACGCCACATTAAGCCCTTATGGGGAAGCGACGCCGGGAACCGTATGAAGACCAAATACAGTTATATTTATACAACAGCTTTTACTATAGTAATACGTCCCCCATACCATATTGTTCCGTTCCATCAACGTCGATACGGAACGCTGCCGGAACAAAATGGCGGACGCATCGTGAAATTGAGAATGGTGACATTGACACAGTGAAATTGATCACAGAGAGATGCGTTCCAGCTGACCTTCAAATTCAGTAACTTTTATTTTTATTTTGCGCGCGAGTTAGTTTTAGATTGATCTTTGAAAATTTTAAGAGTGGTGAAGATACCAAGGCCACACCTGATTCGCTGCCTACCGAAAGTAAAGAACTTTCTTCAGGCCACGTTTGAAGATGGACAAGTCGTGGCGATCAGGAAACACAGCAATTGGGAACTCATTCCTGAGCTTGCATGGCCTGCATGGCGGTGGCAACTGACAGGTAACTGACCAGTTTCTTGCCCGTTCTCACAGCGACTTGGGCTTCTCTTTCGCTTTCTATCGGGTGTGGGGAAACCACTATGTCAAGCTACTATAAAAAAGAGATAGCGTGATGATTTATATTCTTTGTCTATCACCGCACAGATATAGACGCCCCTACAGGCGTACCACCCTCAAAACGCCTGATACACTACCGTAAAAATACCTCACTGGTTCCTTTGCAAGTATGGGCATAACCGCGCAACGGTCTGCGCGGGCGCAGATGGCGCGCGCGCCGGACCGTGGCGGCGCATTTGGTGCTCTAGGGGTGACAGGTGATGGGACAAAAAAAAATATACTGTCTGGTGTGCGCGATGCCAAAACGGTCGCGGTGAACTGGCCAAGACGAAATCTAGTGCTTCAAAGTAATTGAGTGTCTGGCGGAGTTTAAAACTACTTATGGTTAAGAACCTTCCTAAATTTTACTGCTACTGCTCCTGGCATTCATCATCATGATCATCATCATCAGCCTATCGCAGTCCACTGCGGGACATAGGCCTCTTCAGGTGTTCGCCACTTTAGGGTGGTTATACCCATAATCGCCACCCTGAGCAGGCGGGTTGGCGATTGCAGGGTACGCCCTCGCTCTGGTGACGCTGCTTCGCGTCATCGGGCTGGTATTTAGCTACGCCTTTAAATGTGATGGTTATACCGCCACCAGTCTGTTGCCGGAGCCTCGTTCGTTATTCAGCAGGATGCACCACGGGCGGGTGAGGGTGGCTTGGAGCGAGAAGATCATAGGTCGCTCCCTTACATCCCTGTTGTTCCTGACATTAAATTGGTAGAAAGAATTTAGTGAAATGTGGTACCTCCATCATCGTCATAAGCCTGCAAACGTCCACTGCTGGATAAGTCCAAGGCCTCCCCAATGAAAATTGTCATTGGGGGGGATTTGCTTTGATTCACCACGCTTGACAGGTGGGTTGGTGACCGCAGTAGGTTTTATTTGTACCCAGGTAAACGCTGCTGCCCGTTTCCTGATATACCATTACATATCTTCTATGATACCCACGGGATGAGACGGGTGATGTGGGATGTAAGGGAGCGACCTATCACCTTTTCGCTCCAAGCCATCCTCACCTGCCCGTGGTGCATCCTGCCGAACAACAAACGAGGCTCTGGGAAACCGACTGGTGGCGGTAAAACCATCACGATAGAAGGCGTAGCTAAATACCAAAGGCCGATGACGGGTAGCAGCGTCAGCAGAGCAAGAAGCTACGCCCTGCGATCGCCAACCCGCCTGCTCAGCGTGGCGATTATGGGTATATCCTCCAGAAGTTTGCCCTAGGTGGCGAACAACTAGAGAGGCCTAGTTATGTCCAGTAGTGCAATAGCAATAGGCTGATGATGATGATGACACGGGTGATCCTATTCTAAATCCGGAAACCACACGGTTAAAACTGTGTTACCTAAAGAGTCTATTATAATCTAGGTTATATTTAGACATTCATAATAATGATGACCACTGTACCCACAATACCCTGACAATGACCCTGGTACTGTCCTTAAGTTTCTGTCCGAGCTCTAGTTTGAGCATTTAGGTAATTTATTATTTTAAGGCAAGCTGACAGCCCTAATTATGTCAAAATACGTTGACATCAGTCCGAATCGAAACTATGTAACCCAGTTACAGTGATCGGGCAGATCGCGGTGACTCCGCCAAACTGACCGCTTCATGTTTGAATGACTGGTATTAATAACAGAAAAACATTTGGAATAGGTACCTACAAGGCAAAGCAAGGGTCTTGCAGAACTTTTTTTACAGTAGCACGGCACAATGCCTGATGGACAAGGAAAGAGAAGCCCAAGTTACTGTGACAACGGACTATGAAACCGATCAGTTGCCACCGTTAAGTTGCTTCTTACACGCTTAAAGGGTCCCTTATTAAAATAAAAAAAGTCACTACCGACTTTGAATTCCAAATTTTAATGATGTGGCAAAGATAATTGCCTATCTTTTTATACTCGCCTGCCAAGCATGCTGACTAAGGCGATCAATAGAATCATCCAAATGACAATGGTCATTGGGGGAAGCCCATGTCCAGCAGTGGACGTTTGTACGTTGATGATGATGGCAACTATACTCTTGTTTGTGGCATAGAGACGGCAACAGATGCATTAAGCAACGCACGGAACCCGGCTGATCGGAACACTCAGTTAGCAAACGATTACGTCTTCATTACGGTGAAGCTTTGTTGTGCAAATACTCGTAGCATTGCGGCATTGGGCGACGAACGGATGGAGATGAGAGATCGAGGACCAGTCTGGTGCAGTGGCACTAAACGCTGCTACTGACGGTCGCGAGTTCGAACCCCGCACTGTACAAAAATTGTGTGCAAGAAGAACATGTCTGTATTCGTCTGGGTGTTTATTAGGTACACGTAGGTATTTATTTATTTAATGCGGTACGTAAGTAGATAAGTTTATCAGAAATTGGGGTTTAATTTTTAACCCGCGTAAGCATGTTTATTTCAGTAAAAACTGAAAAGAGAGGCTAAGTTTTTTATACGTTCCCTTCGAATTGGTCCGCGCCTGTAAACGGTAGATGATAGGGCTTTTTTATAAGTAGGTTCGGACGGGGTATGTGGTTCTCACCACTATTACTAATTGTCAACTTTGAGATGATCAGCCTCTCATTTCGTCACATTTCAGATCCCTTGCAATTATTTTTAAGTCAAACTTAGCGTGACCAAAAAAATATGTTTTTTAAATACATTCGAAGTTAAATAATAATTGAATCGTTGAGAATCAATGGCTGGTTTTGAAACATCCTCATTTCTGTTTTTATAAGTTTAAATTATTATCTAATTGGCTGAAGTAAAGAATTAATGATGTTACCAAATAAGTAGTTTCAATTTAATGACCGGTAAATATGTAAATATATTTTGCATTAGCTTGTAGTATGATCCAAGCCATATTATATTTCTAGGAAAACTGTTTTATTATAAAAAAAAATACACAAAGAATATTTCCCTCTATCGGTATGTACCTACTTAATATTATATTGCACATTTTACTATTTCATGGTATAAGATCCAGGCTGTACCTACCTACTTGATTTAACTCGACTATTTCGTTATCTACTTAAACAATCTATATATTTACATACGTACAATACGTTTATTACAACAGAAAAAATATGTGATTTCTCTATATTAGCTACTTTTCATTCACATA